>CM032333.1:87413634-88613634 GCA_019022515.1 Quercus aquifolioides | reverse complement strand
AGGGTTATGATGACGCTCTTACCTTTGGGGGTGGTTCAACTTCAAGTTAAAACACTTTTTGGTTAGTAATTTATTTTAGCAATTGACCCACACTATATGGTGTGACTACTTTTTTTGATGCATTATTTGAAACTAATTGTATTATATTACACTTGAAAATCTATATTTGCTTTCTACAACTTATACATTAGGAGTTGTGATTTTAATTCATTGGTGTGGCTACTTTTAATGCATTGTTAGAAATGTTTCTTATAACATAGTTAATGTTTTTACTTTACGATTTTAATGTAGTATTTTTTTTATATTTGTGCAGATTTCTTATTGGTGGCTTTTAGGGATTTATTTTTGGCATTACTTGAAGACATTTGAGGACATCTTCCGTTAGTTCTAATTATATTATGCTACACTTTTTGTATTATTATAAAACATCTTAAGTTATTGTATGTGTTGCAAACAATATTGGATACTTGTTTTATTTTTTACTTGTGGAATGTATGAATCTTTTTTTATAAATGTGTTCTTGAAATAAATGTGTTATTCAAATGTGAGGTTTTAATAATGTAATGACAAGTTACAGGTTAATATCAAAGCCATAAAAAAATAAAAACTGAAAATAAGTTTTAGCGATGAATTTTTTCATCACAAATATAACAACAAAAAATTGTTTTAGTGACGAAATATTTTGTCGCTAAATGTAGCAAAATTTTGTAAGAAATAGTTTTAGTGACGAAAATTTTCATTGCTATATGTGCCTAGATTTTCTTAAAAATCATTTTAGTGACGAACTTTTTCTTCACTATATGTACCTGAACATAGTTTTAGTGACAAAATTATTCGTCACTAAATATGATTTAATAAACTCAGGTTTTTTTAGTGACGAAAAATTTTTCACTGAGTAGTGTTTTTAGCAAGGAAAATATTTAGCGACGAAACGTTTTCATCGCTAAAGGTTTTTTCTTTTAAACAAATCAGACTTTTAGTGACGAAATTTTTTGTTGTTAGGACTTTTAGTGACGAGGTTTCAACGACGAAATGAGTTTCGTCACTAAAAGTTCGATTTCGTCGCTAAAGGTTCTTAGTAACTAAAAACTAGACTTTTAGTGACGAATTTTTTCATCACTAAAAATACATTTTGTTGTAGTGGTCCCACTAATCATAACTTGCCATTTGGTTGATTATTCATTTTTTTTTTTTTCATTTTTAACTTCGGTTATTTTATAAGAAAAGTCAAATCAATACATAATAAATAGTGATTATTGGAATATAAAGTGAAGCAACAAAAGTGAGACAGAAAATTTGAATTGCCTATATTGTTAAAAAATTGTTGATGTTGAATCAAAAAAATTTGATCTTCGATGGTAAAAACTTAAAAAGGCTCATCAAAGGTAGCTAACTTTAAATTCCATTAAAGATAGCTAACTTTTGTTGATAAATAAGCAGATAAATTTTGTTGATAAAGATCAAAACACACATCAAAATATTTTGCTCTAATTAAGGAAAACCTCACAAACCACCCCTCTTATCCTCTCAATTCGTAAAAAATAAAAAATTTAAGGTAGTTTCTAGTCAAACACTTCGCTGTAGAAAATGTGGACAGCATTTCTCTTCTACAAATAGCCTTCTGAAAATGTCATAAATCATTTCTCAACCATTTCGTAAGCCGTCTTTCATTGAACCCCAACAGCAGAGAAAGCCTTGTAGTTTTTAAGTCAAACAAAAACCATGGTTTTCAAGGACTACACCTTTTTCTCATATGTCTTTTTAGCGACAGCAATCTTCCTCCTCACTGGCCACGCTCATGGCCCTGGCCTCTGTGACAATTCTCCTCATAAGCAAGTCTGTCATTCAATTGTCTATAATCGGACTAACCCTCGTGATGCTGTGGTTGCAGCCTGTCACAAATTGGTTTCCCAGACCAAAGTTGCAACGGGGTTGGCTCAAAGGCAACCCAATTCCACCGAAATTTATGATTGCATAACGAGTTTTAACGTTTCCATTTTCTACACCAAAGATGCCTTGAAATGCCTCAGTAACAATATGCCCGTTTTCTTGTCGAGGGACTACCTCCTTGACGCCCAGGACAACTACAAGATATGCGATGATGGGTTCCAGAATTCTGGCAAAACCAATCCAATTGCCAAATCTACTAAGAACTTACAGGACATGGCTTACGTCGGTGCATATTTAACAACTTTAATTAAATGAAAAAGAGCAGTTGAGAGAGAGAGAGAGAGAGAGACCGGTGTCCAGATCTGCGATGAGCAAAATATTTGTAACTATGTACTAGTAAGCCCTAGAAGAATTAGGGTGAAAATTATAATTTTTATCCCTTTATTATTTGGTGAGATATTTGTTAAAATAACTATTGTTGATCTTAAGATGCTGAAAAAATGTCTAATAATTTTTTTTCTTATTAATATTTAGCATTTTATAAAAAAATATTGTTAAAAAGTTTGTAACTTCAGCATTTTTCAAACATTTTTCCTAAACTGTCTAATATAAGAAGAAAGAGAACAGAACCATTAGAAAAAGAAGAGACCCACACGCATGACGTAGATTTCTCCACATGGTTGTGAGACATTCTTGTCCAAATGCACGCCATTTTCTCACCTACTAATTTTCAGTCATAGTCAAGCTTCAGAGCATTTCCAAAATATCTGGTAAGATTATGAAGAATAAACTGATTTATAAGATAGTAGTAGAAGGACCATGCACGTGGGCAAACAAGGATCACTACCATCTTCAACAAAATGAAGGAAATCAAGTCAAAGGCATGCTGTAACTTTGATACAGTTTTCAATTCTTTGTAGATTCTTTTTCACCATTCTAAAGATGATTCGCTCTTTACCCAGCTACAGGAACTGTATTGGCTACCATTTGGTGATTATTTCCATTTCATTGCTACAATTGGGTCAACAACTTTACTACCATTCACAGAAGGTGGACCTATATTCTTTTTATGTCACTTTTAATTTGAAAAAGATTAATTGGCACTTTAGCTTCAATCACGAAATAAGTTTCCTTACTTCTCTAGAAAGATCCGTGCAAGTTTTTAAAGAAAATGACTCGAAAAATGGTTGGGGTTTTGTCATAAAGATTGAAGCTCATAATGACAAAGTTAATATAAAACTTCAAACATATCTTCTTCTTTTTTTAATTTAAGTAGGGGTCACTTATATTTTATTTAACTTATATGTAGTTCATTTAGAAGAGTCCCGTAAGTTCACAACATGAACTTCACTTGTCCTCACTCTTCACACTAATGTGCCAACTCGAGCATGAGCATCATACGTCTCTCCAGAATATCTTCTTGTACTTATCATCTCCCAATTATCGGTTGATTAGCTTTTAATTTTTCTTTTTGACTTTTATACATTCTTTGTTACCACAACGGTCAATGGCTGATATATAATTAATTCAATGAAGTTTTCAAACTTCTTGTACACATGGACCGAACAAGACATCATATGTCCTACCAGATTTTGTTTTTTCTTTTTGACATAAAATTATTCATCACCAGTATTGATGGTTTTTTAAAATAAAAAAATAAAAAAATAAAAGTTTGGAACAAAGTGGCGAGCATTTTCATGGTCCCGGATTCTTTATGTTCTCACATCTTTTTTTATTCTGACATGAAATAATCACAATCATTTAGATTGTTTTTGTGTAGAAGATACTTTTAGTCAGATACATAAAAACTATAATTTTTTTCCAATCAGACTCGACTCAAACTTTGAAACTACCTATAAATAGATGAGCATGCTTTTAATGAAATTTCATAGGCCTATCTATATCACTTAGTTCAATTTCAGAGCTATTGGAATTTCAAAAATGGTTGAGACTCATCAACAATGTAGAACTTTTATTTCTTTGCTGGCCTTTTGTACCTTTTCTCAAGGAAAAGCTCAATCTTTTCATATAGTGGCTTAGCCTCAACAATATTCACACTGCTTGCACTTATAGGGTTTGTTCAACCCTTATCTAAAGCACCTTGCCACACCTCACAGTTATATGCGTGTGCGCTTGCAAATGTGAAGTGGACAGGTACATACCAAGTATAGAGATCGTGCAGCTAATAACTTGGCCGCCTCCTAAGGTCACGAGATGGCCATGACGTGCACGACTGCACTCTCATCCAAAGTACCTACCACGTGGATCGGCAAGCTAGGTAGTGAGCAAGTCGCCTCCAGGTTATGAGATCATTTTTTTTTTTTTTTGGTTTCCCACAGTGTTTCCTCAAAGTTTTCAACCAGAGACTAATCACTGTTCATGCCGGGTGGGCCCACGAAGGGGTAAAGTACTAGTCCAGGAAATTCTTTTCAAAGTGCAGGTAGCAGGACTTGAACTAGGGCGCACACCCAGTCAAGCCCAGTACAAGCACCTTGAGACCGAAAGCCCAACCAACTCGGCCAACCTCCTAGGTTGGTCGAGAGATCATTGACTGATGCTGCTTCAAATCTTCAAGGGGAGGCTCACGTACTTTATCGCCAAATACATGAAAGCCCAGGAAACAGTACATAAAAAATAAACGCACTACAAACAAAAAATTTCATTAAATTTGTCGTGTGTCAAGAACTATGGGTCGTTTCATGATTTATGTCTAGACCTGTGTCCATTGGGGCGCCTTAGTCCAAATTAGGCCTGTATTACTAAGCAGTTGAAAGTTAGCCGGGCACATTATGAAGCAGTTAAGATATGCCTAGAGTGAGAAATAATTCCTTAGGGGGATCCGGCCACCGAGCAATAAACCGGCATCAGGCCCAAGTTACTAAGGAGTCTTATCAACAGCAAAAGGTAGGCCATCTCTGATTGGGATGCGATACGGAGGGATCTATTGACATTTAAAATATTCCTTTATCATGACTACCACACTGAAAGGAGAGTATAAATAGGAAGGTAGGGATGCAAAGTAAAGGGTTGGAAAAATTGGGGAGAGATACACGAGAATGGTAAGGAGAAAGAAACCTCGGGGAGAATGAAATCCTATTCGTATTCAGGTAAGGGAGCTCAACAATATAGTAGTCTTCATGCTAGAGTTAAAACTGAGGAAGTTCAATGCCAAAGTGATGCTAGAGCTCTTTACTGACATCAAAAATCATTTCCTGAACCTCCCATTGTTGGATAATCCCAACCTAGAGTACAAATAAATTGGGGTCCCGAGCCAAAAGGCCAAGGTTGTTGGGAACAGACTACCACAATTAGGGGTGTCAAATAGGTGGATTTAGAGTGGGCATAATTGGGTTGGGTATGTAAAACTTATTTACCCATTAAAATCCATTTAACTAAATTGCTTCTAACCCAAACCCAACCCAACTCAATTATTATGGGTAAACCCCAACCCACCCAATTACCCAATCATCAAAATTACCAAAATGCCCCTAATGTGTAAATGACCAAAGTACTCTAAAATCTTCAAAAATGACCAAAATACCCCAAAACCTCAAAATTACCAAAATAACCACGAAACCTACAAAATGACCAAAATACCCCCGAAACCCAAGTAAATGACCAAAATACCCCAAAACTTGAAAATTACCAAAATACCTCTAAAACCCAAAAAATGACCAAAATACCCCCAAAACCTTAAAATTACCAAAATACCCTCCAAAACCTAATAAATGACCAAAATACCCCTAAAACTCAAAAATGACCAAAATACCCCCAAAACCCAAAAAATGACCAAAATACCCCCGTAACCCAAAAAATACCAAAATACCTCAGAAACATAAAAAATGACCAAAATACCCCCGAAATCCCAAAAAAGACCAAAATACCCCCTGAAACCCAAAAAATGACCAAAATACCCATGAAACCTAAAAACTACCAAAATACCCCCAAAACCCAAAAAATTACCAAAATACACCTGAAACATAAAAAATGACCAAAATAACCTTGAAACCTAAAAAAAGACTAAATTACCCCCGAAACCTGAAAATGACCAAAATACCCCTAGAACCCAAAAAATGACAAAAATACCCTAGAAACATAAAAAAATTACCAAAATACTCCTGAAACCCAAAAAATAACCAAAATACCCTCGAAACCTAAAAATGACCAAAATACCCCCTAAACCCAAAAAATGTCCAAAATACCTCCAAAACCTAAAAAATTACTAAAATACTTCTAAAACCTAAAAAATGGCCAAAATAACCCTGAAAACTAAAAATGACCAAAATACTCCCGAAACCTCAAAAATGGCCAAAATAACCATGAAGTCTAAAAATGGACAAAAATAACCTAGAAACCTAAAAATGACCAAAATAGCCCCTAAACCTAAAAATGACCAAAATACCCCCTAAACCTAAAAAATAATCGATATACCTTCGAAACCTAAAAATTAACTGAAATAGCTCCTGAAACCTAAAAAATGACCAAAATACCCCTGAAACCGAAATACGACCAAAATAACCCCTAAAACTTAAAATGACCAAAATATCCTCAAAACCTAAAAAATGACCAAAATTCCCCGAAACCTGTAAAATGACAAAAAAGCCCCTTAAACCTGTAAGTCAATAAAAATACACCCTAAACCTAAAAAATTATCAAAATCCCCCGTAACAAAAAAATGAACAAAATACTCCCTAAACATAAAAAATGACCAAAATACCCATAAACCTAAAAAATGACTAAGATAACCCCAAACCCCTATTTTGGTAATTTTAGAGGCTTCGAGTGTATTTTTTTCATCTTATAGGATTAGTTGTATGTTGGTCATTTTAGATATTTTGAGGGGTATTTTGGTCGTTTTATAGGTTTAGAGGTATTTTGGTCATTTTAGACGTTTCAGGGTATTTTTGGAAATTTTAGAGGTTTCACGTTGTTTGTGGCCATTTTAGTGGTTTTGGGTTTATTTGGGTCATTTCAAAGGTTTAGGGGTATTTTCGTCACTTTAGAGGTTTGAGGGTATTTTGGTCATTTTTTAGGTTTAAGGGGTATTTTGGTCATTTTTTAGGTTTATGGGGTATTTTGGTCATTTTTATGTTTCCGGATTATTTTTGTCAATTTTTAGACTTCGGGGTTATTTTGGTCATTTTTAGGTTTCAGGGTTATTTTGGTCATTTTTAGGTTTCTAGGTTATTTTGATCAATTTTTAGGCTTCAGGGTTATTTTGGCTATTTTTTAGCTTTCGAGGGTATTTTAATTATTTTTAAGGTTTCGAGGGTATTTTGGCCATTTTTTAGGTTTCGTAGGTATTTTGGTAATTTTTAGGTTTCTGGGGTATTTTGGTCATTTTTTGGATTTCAGGAGTATTTTAGTCATTTTTAGATTTCGGGGGTATTTTGGTAATTTTTTTGGGTTTTAGGGGTATTTTGGTCATTTTTTTGGGTTTTAGGGGTATTTTGGTCATTTTTAGGTTTTGGGGTATTTTAGTCATTTTTTTGGGTTTCAGGGGTATTTTGGTCATTTTTAGGTTTCGGGGGTATTTTGGTCATTTTTTGGGTTTTAGGGGTATTTTGGTCATTTTTTTGGGTTTTAAGGGTATTTTGGTCATTTTTGGGTTTCGAGGGTATTTTGGTCATTTTTTGGATTTCAGGGGTATTTTGGTCATTTTTAGGTTTCGGGGGTATTTTGTTCATTTTTTGGGTTTTGGGGGTATTTTGGTCATTTTTAGGTTTCAAGGGTATTTTGGTCATTTTTTTGGTTGAGGGGTATTTTGGTAATTTTAGTAGTTTTGGGGTTGGGTAATTGGGTACCCAATTAAAACCCAATAAACATTAGTGTTAATTGGGTTTAATTGGGTTAATACCCATTTAACCCAACTAATAATTGGGTGGGTTTGGGTCTATTTTAAGTGGGTGGGTTTGGATGGGCAAATGAGTTTGGGTTGATTTTGCCACCCCTAACCACAATTGGTGACGTATGTGGGAAATCCTCTTACGCTGAAGGTTTAGAGGTAGTAGAGGCAGCAACTTGTGGAAGGGCAGCATGTAGGTAAGGGGTCGGTGGGATCTAGTGGGAACTGATCGAGGGGTTTATCCCAGGCCCTTAGGTTGGTGGAGCAAAAGTGTAGGAGGGAGCATCGCGGCCACGATGGACAAGAGCTTCTAGATGACTCATATGCAGCATCATCCTAAGGGAAAAAGGCATTTTCATATGTTCTGGAAGGTTCGTACCATAGTGACGAGAACCGTGAGCTGGAAAATCTGTGCAGGCAGGTTAGGGAGTTGGAGTTAGAGGTGAGGATTCGGCACAAAAAGAGGTCTCTCGAGGGGTTGTCCCATACCCATAGCTTGGCGAGTGGCCATATGGGGAGGTCTTCGCACCAAAGTCATTCTCGACTTTTTAGGTATACGTCAAACGATTCCAAAGATTGAAATTTAGTGTCACCAAGTAGGGAACGGGATAGGCATCCAAATGCTGTCATGAGCACAATAAAATGCACTAAGATGCCGAGACACTTTAGTCACCTACTGTTCACCTGTTACAATGGAAAGATGGATCTGGTGGAGCATTTAAGTCATTTCACCTAACTTATGGCTCTTCATTCCCAGAATGATGGGCTTCTATGCAAGGTGTCCTCGTCTAGTCTCAGCCTTACGACGATGAGGTGGTTCAATATTACTCGCCCTTTTTGACCAGAATGGCCAAAGGGATAAGGTTGGTTCGTAAATCTATCAAACATGACTGTGAGCAAGTTGATTTGGTCTTGAATGGTGGTCAACCTGTCGGAGTGCTTAGTATCTAGAGGCATTGCTAAAGACAATGAGGCTCTGCTCCTTCCTCTACCACCACCTCTTCATGAAGAAGATGGTTGTCCTTCTGCTTCAGTCTCGGTGTACATAGGCTGTTCTTGTTCAGGATCAACCTCTTCCTCATCACCCGGAAGACGAACTTTGCTCCTTGTAATTGTTAGAGCATTGATAGCAAGAGGTACAAGCATGAGGCTTATGTCTTGGGGAGTCTTCACACCTTTCTCATGAAGAATCCTCATGATTAGACTAGGGAGAATAAGCTTTGGCCTTGAGGTTGACCTTGTTGCATCGGCAATGATGGAGAATGCATGATGAGCACCGATGTCAATGTAGATATTCTCCTGAAACTCCATGAGGAAGATGGCTCTAGCATTGTTGATAGTGGTCATCTTCCTTACCGGGTAGAGGTTAAACATTATGATGTATGTAAGGCATAGTAAATCTAGTGGAAAGGAATTTGTGTTGAGACATCTTTCTTCTCTAACACCACTAATATGGGATTGAACCGTCTCTATGGAGAGCATTCTGTCCTTGAAAGGAGTAAAGTCATGATCTATGTCTCCATGTCCAAGAACATCATCAATGTCCCCCACTTCAAGATTGAATTCATGGCCTTTAACCCAACAGTCAAGATAATCCTCTCGTAGGATGGCATTGGCGTAGAATTCCTAAATCAGTGGTTTATAAACCCTGAGGAGATCAGTAAGAAGCTTTTCCCAACCTCTTCCTTCAAAACAGCTTGGGATGAAATATTCCTTTAAATCAACAAGATCCATAAAACGCTCTTGAATGATTGGAGCTTTCTTAAAGTTCTGGTTATATCGCTTAAAATGTTATGTAGAGCAAAATCGGGTCTCATCCATGCATTTCCTCTTGTCACCACGCTGTGTAGTGGTTTTCCTTGGAGCCATTTGTAAAATAGAGCAGCAAATATCACAAAACAGAGCACAAAATTTTGATAACAAACTTGATTAGTAACAAGTTAGTACCAATACAGTGGACATTGAATTAAAACCCTAAAATCTGAAATTTAAAGAGTAATTCAAAAGAAATTGACATGTGAAGACATAAAACATCAAAACATGATAGAATCATGACATTAAGCACTCAACATGTCAAAGTGTATGTGTGTGTGTGTGTGTGCGCATCATATGCAAAAGTGTTCAACCTAGGGCAAAGTGTAAAAACACATAATCATATGATGTTTCAAAATCAAAGAAACATGATTATCCCTACAATCTTTGTATTCAGTGGAATCCAAAGAGACACACAAAAACATCTAACAGACATTTTATCATGAATATGGTATGCACAACACAACACAAAACAAAGTACAATGCACAAAAATGAAGAACAAATATGTAAAACATGTAGAATAAGCATTATACTAACAAAACCAACAAAACCCCCATATCAAACTCATCAAAACATCAACAAAACCATATTTCCATATCTCAACATATACACAAAATCCAAGATATAAGGATGAATTTATGTAACCATTTTGTTGGCTTTATTCCGTGCCGAATTTGCTTGTTATTTAGCATTTAGAAACCCTGTATTTTAGGTGGGAATCATGTAAGGGTATTGTGTGAGAGAATGTGAAGAAAAACTCAAGAGTATGCAATCAAGAAAAGCCTTGCGACTGGATCTCACGACTGGCAAGTCACCAAAGAAGGCACACGTGTGAAGCATGCAAGGGAGCTGAAGAGTCATGCTAGCTGTTGTACTACAGGACAAAACTTCCAGTCTGGCTAGGCTGTTAGCTCGCGACTCGTTCCAATCGCGAGCTCGAGTTGCCAGATTACCCTATTTGGTTGTAATTGACTCTTCATATTCCATACACACCCTACTATAAATACCCTTATACCCATGAAATGTTAAGAGCTTCCAGAGAGAATTTTGAGAGAGAAACCTTAGAGAGAAACAAGATTGACTCATCCACAATCTTCATCCTTTAATTCTCCAAATTCCTCTACTCTCACCCTCTCCATTGATATATCCTTGAGAGGTACATTAGCCAAATCCTTATCTCACCATAACCATATTTGTGAGAAGGCTTTTTGGTGCTTGGGAAGCAGTTAAGAAGGGACCAATTCATTTTGGTTGATGCAATGGGTGATTGCGGGATTCGGTAAGCTAGAGAAGACAAGGTTCAACGTAACCTTGTTGGAGCAAGAAGCTTAGAGGGCTTAGGTGTACTGGGTAGATTAGGCTTGGAGGGTCTTCTGCTATTCATGTATCCCAACTTTATTCTCTAGTGGATTATTGACCGTTTGGAGGGTGGCAGAGAGGTTTTTCGTTGAGGACTTCTGTTAGGTCACAATCTGAATGACCCCTTGTGATAAACCCTAATTAATTAATTAATTAGCCAAGTTGTTAATTAACCAATTAAGCATGCAACTGCGTGGAAGCACAAACAAATCACCAAATACTAAATATGCAGCGGAAAATAAATAACACGGTGATTTGTTTACGAATGGGGAAAACCCTAACGGCAAAAACCCCACCGGGTGATTTTCAGGTCAACACTCCCGAAACTCCACTATTATCAAATCAAGCGGTTACAAGAAAGGAATCCCAAGTACCTTACCAACCTACAGTTGAACCCTTACCCCAATACCCAATTGGACTTGATCTGTAGTGACAATTTCCACCTTTGATGCACGGCTCCCAAGTACGTGACTAACCAATGCGCGAATCCCAATACGCGACTTCAGAACACCAACTTGAGGAAGAATGGTTGGCTGCAAAGTTCTTCAGTTCATCCACGTGATGAATAGCAGGAAGATGCTTGGTTACAAAACCCTATGGTGCAAAGACACAGCAACTTCTTGATGAAGGATGAACTAGGTCAAGAACTTCGTCTGTTGAGCACAATTTGCATAAACAGAGATTGCTCAATGATAATACAACTTGTGTCTACCAAAAAGGCTCTTAAAATAATCCTTTTATATGTTTAGGGTTAGAAGAAAAGAAGCCCCAAAAACATATTCACGGATCCCAAGAAAATCAGATTGGAATTCTGACGTTTTAATTCTCGACAGATAGCAGGTGTCGAGGTAGCTATCGAGAGGTGTCGAGCTTTAAAAATTCTGCACTTCAACTTGCTTTTTCTTGGACAGACTTGATGGCTTCAACACTTGATCTTGAAACATGGTTTCTTGAAGTATTAAAAACACCTAGATCTACCCAAATACAAGCAGAGTGCGTTTTGTCAAAGGATAAGCCAATTTACATAATAAGTGACATATGTTCTTAAACAAGTTAAAACATATATGTCCTAACAACTTCGGTTTCCTCTTCGATAACATATCGTTGTGTTGTCTTTGTGTTTGCATCTCTCTTCCCTTAATCTTTGCCTTTTAATTACTTTTGTGGTTGTGATTAATTTCGGTTTAGATTGTTTTACCAATTCTATTTTAGCTTATTTTCATATTCTGTACATACATTATTTGATAATAAGCTTGTATTGGTAATTTGGGGGTCTAAACGTTCATAGGTGTTTTACACACTTTTTGAACATTTACAAGAAAACTAGGGCTAGAAACTTGAAATACATTGAAAATAAGAGAAAACCCAAACCTTTTCTTGAAGATTGATGAAGGATTGATGAAGAAAATGGTGGTTTTAGGAGAGGGAGAGGTGGACAAGACAATGTGGGTGCACGTGATGCGAGGGAAAACTAAAAAGTTTTATAAAACTGATTGATATTTAACCCTATTTGTGCAAAACACACGAATTTTGTGACTTAACTGACCCACAAGCAAGTCACCAAAACGAGTCGCCAAAATCCCTTGAACAAGATTTTGAAAATTTTGTTTAAGTGTTTTTCGCGACTAGAGGTCCATTGCCGAGTCCGTTGCGAGATGAGTCACAAACCCTTCTGTGTAAGCTCGCGACCAAGTCACCAAAATGAGTCGCAAAAATGCTAAAAACCCAAAAATTTTGAAAAATTTTCTAAGTATTTTTTGCCATTGGGGGACTCACTCACCAGAGAGTCGCGAGAGTTTCTAAGTAAGCTCGCGATTGGCTTGACCCGCGAGTGAGTCACCAAAACAGATTTGCAAATTTTTTTGTTTTTATGAAATTTTTCAAAACAAAATACTTTCAAAAAACAACTAAAAATACTCAAAAATCTTTTTGTGTTTGATCAACATATGATTGGGTATGTACAACACATTTAATCAAGTACAATCACACAAATGAATAAGGCATTCATTGAACATAGACGTGTGTGATGTGTGTGGTTATCAAATGTGAGATAGTCTTTAGTCTAATGTAAAGCTTCAATGATCAATTCAACCAAGACATACACAATTAGCACTAGGAAGAATGACCAATCTCAATTATAGAAATATGCATATATGACCTCCCACAAAACTTGATTACATAACTTTGAAGCTTTTCATTTGGCTTCTTACATTTAATAACATTTGATCATTTTAGATCAATACATCTCATTTGAGATCGATGCTTGAAATTTTTAATATTTCAATTTGATGATTAAACCATTGGCTTTTGGGCACCATACATTTTCATTACAAGTTGCTTTCCCTTTTTCCTAGTCAAATAGTAGTATGTGCGACGGCTTTTGTAGCTCATTATCTCTTTTTGAGATTTGACATTTGTTGAGTTATAAGCAAAAATATAAAAGAGTGGGAAGATATATAGGCACAAGTCTATCCATGTCTCAAGATCAACAAAACCATTGGCTAATCATTCATGACAAGTTTGAAGATCTATTTACAACAATCGCATAGATGTCAAGATTTTTCCCACAATGATATGAGTGCATAAAGAACAAGCTAAGCTCATAAATGCACAGAGCCATTTGTATGAAGGTACATAGCAAAACATGCATGTGACAAAACACAATAATGCCAATCAAACTTTTTGGATTTTGTACTTTTTATGTGTTTTTGAATTTTTGACACAAAACAAGTAAAGATTGATAAAAAAGAACAAACATTCAAAACTTTTAAAAACAGCAAACAAAAATAGTAAAAACATGCTAGAATGAAAACATAAGCAAATAATCAAACAATGTCACAACATATTGAAAGAATTAATGCATGGGCATGTTCTAATGCTTATGCATGTGTAACTTTTTTCACCCACACGTCACGTGCATTTGGGGTGATATCCTTAGAGGATTAGGTAATTGAGTTGCGATTCTTAAACCTTAGGGTCAAGTTAGCCAAACAAGAAGCGATGGTGTCTATCATCTTCATCATATCTCCAATACTGAGATTGACTTCTCGCCCATTTGATTGCTTATGGTTCCCCTTGCCATTTCCTTGTCCTCTTGGCCTTTGTGAACCCGCATTCTTCAATACGTAAAGCTTATGGCAATTAGGTCTCTGTGTCCTCAGATTCCACAACGGTGGCAAAAATGTTGACTTTGAGGACCTCTTTGTGACTTCGAAAGAGACTTCCCTTTAGCCTTGGGTTTGGCCACAAACGGATTTGGAGGTTTTGTCAAAACCTTTTGAGCAATCACATTTTGGTTCTTCTCAATCTTCACATTCTCAACAATTGGAGTTGCTACCATTGGTTCCTTGGCTTTAACAAACTTCATCTTCTTATACATTGGTGCTAGAGCTACTTTCTCCGGTGTATCCCAAACCGCTTCTATTAGAAGAGGGCTTTTGATAAGGAAGCACCTCATCAAGTTTCTTTGAAGCAACCCGCTCCACTTTTGCATTAGCTTGAATGACCTCAAGCTCAATAAACTTGATCCAAGAGTAGGCATTAGTTAGCTTTTCATTCATCGCCTCAACTTCGCATTTCATATCTTTATACCTCATGAGTATGCTATTGTAATCTTGTTTAGCTTTCTTCATTTTTCTAATAGTTGCTTTAGCCACTCTAGCATACTCTCCGGTCTTCTCAAGAAGAGAATTATAGGATTCTTGCAATCCCTTTTCTCCTATATCTTCATCATCGGATTCCTCCCTAATCCCCATAGACTCCACTTCAGTGTGCTCACCGAGCTCTTCCACTAGAGCGTTCAAATCTTCCGAAAACATTAGATTGAGCAAAGTAAGTAAATTTTAGTTGAAAATCTTATAAAACACTATACTTGTGATGTTGGAAATTGGATTTATGGTGGTATGTTGTGTTGGAGCAAGCAAGTGGCTTGTATGGTGTTATAAGGTGGTTTAAATACATATTGGGAGTGTTTTTCAATTCTTGAAAATGTGAATGAGAATTGTTGATTAGATGTGATGAATATTACTTTATTTGAGTTAGGGGCCAAGAGGCACGAGGTAAGTAACAAGATGTCCAAAAGAATATTCTTAACTTTTTGAAGAGCAAGGGTTATGATGACGCTCTTACCTATGGGGGTGGTTCAACTTCAAGTTAAAACACTTTTTGGTTAGTAATTTATTTTAGCAATTGACCCACACTACATGGTGTGACTACTTTTTTTGATGCATTATTTGAAACTAATTGTATTATATTACACTTGAAAATCTGTATTTGCTTTCTACAACTTATACATTAGGAGTTGTGATTTTAATTCATTGGTGTGGCTACTCTTAACGCATTGTTAGAAATGTTTCTTATAACATAGTTAATGTTTTTACTTTACGATTTTAAGGTAGTATTGTTTTTATATTTGTGCAGATTTCTTATTGGTGGCTTTTAGGGGATTTATTTTTGGCATTACTTGAAGACATTTGAGGACATTTTCCGTTAGTTCTAATTATATTATGCTACACTTTTTGTATTGTTATAAAACATCTTAAGTTATTGTATGTGTTGGAAACAATATTGGATACTTGTTTTATTTTTTACTTGTGGAATGTATGAATCTTTTTTTATAAATGTGTTGTTGAAATAAATGTGTTATTCAAATGTGAGGTTTTAATAATGTAATGACAGGTTACAGGTTAATATCAAAGCCATAAAAAAATAAAAACAAAAAATAAGTTTTAGCGATGAATTTTTTCGTCACAAATATGGCAACAAAAAATTGTTTTAGTGACGAAATATTTCGTCGCTAAATGTAGCAAAATTTTGTAAGAAATAGTTTTAGTTAGGAAAATTTTCATTGCTATATGTGCCTAGATTTTTTTAAAAATAGTTTTAGTGACAAACTTTTTCTTCACTATATATACCCGAACATAGTTTTAGTGACAAAATTATTTGTCACTAAATATGATTTAATAAACTAAGGTTTTTTTAGTGACGAAAAATTTTTCACTGAGTAGTGTTTTTAGCAAGGAAAACATTTAGCGACGAAACGTTTTCATCGCTAAAAGTTTTTTTTTTTTTTAAACAAATTAGACTTTTAGTGACGAAATTTTTTGTTGTTAGGACTTTTAGTGACGAGGTTTCAATGACGAAATGAGTTTCGTCACTAGAAGTTCGATTTCATCGCTAAAGGTTCTTAGTAACTAAAAACTAGACTTTTAGTGACGAATTTTTTCATCACTAAAAATACATTTTGTTGTAGTGGTCCCACTAATCATAACTTGCCATTTGGTTGATTATTCATTTTTTTTTTCATTTTTAACTTCTGTTATTTTAAAAGGAAAGTCAAATCAATATATAATAAATAGTGATTATTGGAATATAAAGTGAAGCAACAAAAGTGAGACAGAAAATTTGAATTGCCTATATTGTTAAAAATTTGTTGATGTTGAATCAAAAAAATTTGATCTTCGATGGTAAAAACTTAAAAAGGCTCATCAAAGGTAGCTAACTTTAAATTCCATTAAAGATAGCTAACTTTTGTTGATAAATACGTAGATAACTTTTGTTTATAAAGATCAAAACACACATCAAAATATTTTGCTCTAATTAAGGAAAACCTCACAAACCACCCCTCTTATCCTCTCAATTCGTAAAAAATAAAAAATTTAAGGTAGTTTCTAGTCAAACACTTCGCTGTAGAAAATGTGGACAGCATTTCTCTTCTACAAATAGCCTTCTGAAAATGTCATAAATCATTTCTCAACCATTTCGTAAGCCATCTTTCATTGAACCCCAACAGCAGAGAAAGCCTTGTAGTTTTTAAGTCAAACAAAAACCATGGTTTTCAAGGACTACACCTTTTTCACATATGTCTTTTTACGACAGCAATCCTCCTCCTCACTGGCCACGCTCATGGCCCTGGCCTCTGTGACAATTCTCCTCATAAGCAAGTCTGTCATTCAACTGTCTATAATCGGACTAACCCTCGTGATGCTGTGGTTGCAGCCTGTCACAAATTGGTTTCCCAGACCAATGCTGCAAAGGTGGTGGCTCAAAGGCAACCCAATTCCACCGAAATTTATGATTGCATAACGAGTTTTAACGTTTCCATTTTCTACACCAAAGACGCCTTGAAATGCCTCAGTAAAAATATGCCCGTTTTCTTGTCGAGGGACTACCTCCTTGACGCCCAGGACAACTACAAGTTATGCGATGATGGGTTCCAGAATTCTGGCAAAACCAATCCAATTGCCAAATCTACTAAGAACTTACAGGACATGGCTTACGTCGGTGCATATTTAACAACTTTAATTAAATGAAAAAGAGCAGTCGAGAGAGAGAGAGAGAGAGAGACCGGTGCTAGTAAGCCCTAGAAGAATTAGGGTGAAAATTATAATTTTTTTCCATTTCATTGCTACAATTGGGTCAACAACTTTACTACCATTCACAAAAGGTGGACCTATATTCTTTTTACGTCACTTTTAATTTGAAAAAGATTAATTGGCACTTTAGCTTCAATCACGAAATATGTTTCCTTACTTCTCTAGAAAGATCCGTGCAAGTTTTTAAAGAAAATGACTCGAAAAATGGTTGGGGTTTTGTCATAAAGATTGAAGCTCATAATGACAAAGTTAATATAAAACTTCAAACATATCTTCTTCTTTTTTTAATTTAAGTAGGGGTCACTTATATTTTATTTAACTTATATGTAGTTCATTTAGAAGAGTCCCGTAAGTTCACAACATGAACTTCACTTGTCCTCACTCTTCACACTAATGTGCCAACTCGAGCATGAGCATCATACAAAAAATGTCCAGAATATCTTCTTATACTTATCATCTCCCAATTATCGGTTGATTAGCTTTTAATTTTTCTTTTTGACTTTTATACATTCTTTGTTTCCACAACGGTCAATGGCTGATATATAATTAATTCAATGAATTTTTCAAACTTCTTGTACACATGGACCAAACAAGACATCATATGTCCTACCAGATTTTGTTTTTTCTTTTTGACATAAAATTATTCATCACCAGTATTGATAGTTTTATAAAATAAAAAAATAAAAAAATAAAAGTTTGGAACAAAGTGGCGAGCATTTTCATGGTCCCGGATTCTTTATGTTCTTACATCTTTTTTTATTCTGACATGAAATAATCACAATCATTTAGATTGTTTTTGTGTAGAAGACACTTTTAGTCAGATACATAAAAACTATAATTTTTTTCCAATCAGACTCGACTCAAACTTTGAAACTACCTATAAATAGATGAGCATGCTTTTAATGAAATTTCATAGGCCTATCTATATCACTTAGTTCAATTTCAGAGCTATTGGAATTTCAAAAATGGTTGAGACTCATCAACAATGTAGAACTTTTATTTCTTTGCTGGCCTTTTGTACCTTTTCTCAAGGAAAAGCTCAATCTTTTCATATAGTGGCTTAGCCTCAACAATATTCACACTGCTTGCACTTATAGGGTTTGTTCAACCCTTATCTAAAGCACCTTGCCACACCTCACAGTTATATGCGTGTGCGCTTGCAAATGTGAAGTGGACAGGTACATACCAAGTATAGAGATCGTGCAGCTAATAACTTGGCCACCTCCTAAGGTCACGAGATGGCCATGACGTGCACGACTGCACTCTCATCCAAAGTACCTACCACGTGGATCGGCAAGCTAGGTAGTGAGCAAGTCGCCTCCAGGTTATGAGATCATTTTTTTTTTTTTGGTTTCCCACAGTGTTTCCTCAAAGTTTTCAACCAGAGACTAATCACTGTTCATGCCGGGTGGGCCCACGAAGGGGTAAAGTACTAGTCCAGGAAATTCTTTTCAAAGTGCAGGTAGCAGGACTTGAACTAGGGCGCACACCCAGTCAAGCCCAGTACAAGCACCTTGAGACCGAAAGCCCAACCAACTCGGCCAACCTCCTAGGTTGGTCGAGAGATCATTGACTGATGCTGCTTCAAATCTTCAAGGGGAGGCTCACGTACTTTATCGCCAAATACATGAAAGCCCAGGAAACAGTACATAAAAAATAAACGCACTACAAACAAAAAATTTCATTAAATTTGTCGTGTGTCAAGAACTATGTGTCGTTTCATGATTTATGTCTAGACCTGTGTCCATTGGGGCGCCTTAGTCCAAATTAGGCCTGTATTGCTAAGCAGTTGGAAGTTAGCCGAGCACATAATGAAGCAGTTAAGATATGCCTAGAGTGAGAAATAATTCCTTAGGGGGATCCGGCCACCGAGCAATAAACCGGCATCAGGCTCAAGTTACTAAGGAGTCTTATCAATAGCAAAAGGTAGGCCCTCTCTAATCGGGATGCAATACAGAGGGATCTATTGACATTTAAAATATTCCTTTATCATGACTACCACACTGAAAGGAGAGTATAAATGCGAAGGTAGGGATGCAAAGTAAAGGGTTGGAAAAATTGGGGAGAGATACACGAGAATGGTAAGTAGAAAGAAACCTCGGGGAGAATGAAATCCTATTCGTATTCAGGTAAGGGAGCTCAACAATATAGTAGTCGTCATGCCAGAGTTAAAACTGAGGAAGTTCAGTGCCAAAGTGATGCTAGAGCTCTTTACAGACATCAAAAATCATTTCCTGACCTCCCATTGTTGGATAATCCTAACCTAGAGTACAAATAAATTGGGGTCCCGAGCCAAAAGGCCAAGGTTGTTGGGAACAGACTACCACAATTAGGGGTGTCAAATGGGGGGTTTGGGGTGGGCATAATTGGGTTGGGTATATAAAACTCATTTACCCATTAACACCCATTTAACTAAATTGCTTCTAACCCAAACCCAACCCAACTCAATTATTATAGGTAAACCCCAACCCACCCAATTACCCAATTATCAAAATGCCCCTAAAGTGTAAATGACCAAAGTACTCTAAAATCTTCAAAAATGACCAAAATACCCCAAAACTTGAAAATTACCAAAATATCCCTAAAATCCAAAAATTACCAAAATACCCCCAAAACCTTAAAATTACCAAAATACCCTCCAAAACCCAATAAATGACCAAAATACCCATAAAACTCAAAAATGACCAAAATACCCCCGAAACCCAAAAAATAACCAAAATACCTCCGAAACATAGAAAATGACCAAAATACCCCCGAAATCCATAAAATGACCAAAATACCCCTGGAACCCAAAAAATGACCAAAATACCCCTGAAACCTAAAAATTACCAAAATACCCCCCAAACCCAAAAAATTACCAAAATACACCTGAAACATAAAAAATGACCAAAATAACCTCGAAACCTAAAAAAAGACTAAATTACCCCCGAAACCTGAAAATGACCAAAATACCCCTAGATCCCAAAAAATGACAAAAATACCCTAGAAACATAAAAAAAATTACCAAAATACTCCTGAAACCCAAAAAATAACCAAAATACCCTCGAAACCGAAAAATGACCAAAATACCCCCTAAACCCAAAAAATGTCCAAAATACCTCCAAAACGTAAAAAATTACTAAAATACCTCTAAAACCTAAAAAATGGCCAAAATAATCTCGAAGCCTTAAAATTGACCAAAATAACCCTGAAAACTAAAAATGGCCAAATTATTCCCGAAACCTCAAAAATGGCCAAAACAACCATGAAGTCTAAAAATTGACCAAAATGACCAAAATAGCCCCTAAACCTAAAAATGACCAAAATACCCCCTGAACCTAAAAAATTATCGATATACCTACGAAACCTAAAAATTAACTGAAATACCTACTGAAACCTAAAAAATGACCAAAATACTCTTGAAACCTAAATACGACCAAAATAACCCCTAAACCTTAAAATGACCAAAATATCCTCAAAACCTAAAAAATGACCAAAATTCCCCGAAACCTATAAAATGACAAAAAAGCCCCTTAAACCTGTAAGTCAATAAAAATACACCCTAAACCTAAAAAATTATCAAAATCCCCCGTAACAAAAAAATGACCAAAATACTCCCTAAACATAAAAAATGACCAAAATACCCATAAACCTAAAAAATGACTAAGATAACCCCAAACCCCTATTTTGGTAATTTTAGAGGCTTCGAGTGTATTTTTTTCATCTTATAGGATTAGTTGTATGTTGGTCATTTTAGATATTTTGAGGGGTATTTTGGTCGTTTTATTGGTTTAGAGGTATTTTGGTCATTTTAGACGTTTCAGGGTATTTTTGGAAATTTTAGAGGTTTCACGTTGTTTGTGGCCATTTTAGTGGTTTTGGGTTTATTTGGGTCATTTCAAAGGTTTAGGGGTATTTTCGTCACTTTAGAGGTTTGAGGGTATTTTGGTCATTTTTTAGGTTTAAGGGGTATTTTGGTCATTTTTTGTCAATTTTTAGACTTCGGGGTTATTTTGATCATTTTTAGGTTTCAGGGTTATTTTGGTCATTTTTAGGTTTCTAGGTTATTTTGATCAATTTTTAGGCTTCGGGGTTATTTTGGCTATTTTTTAGGTTTCGAGGGTATTTTAATTATTTTTAAGGTTTCGGGGGTATTTTGGCCATTTTTTAGGTTTCAAAGGTATTTTGGTAATTTTTAGGTTTCTAGGGTATTTTGGTCATTTTTTGGATTTCAGGAGTATTTTAGTCATTTTTAGGTTTCGAGGGTATTTTGGTAATTTTTTGGGTTCTAGTGGTATTTTGGTCATTTTTTGGGGTTTAGGGGTATTTTGGTCATTTTTTCGGTTTTAAGGGTATTTTGGTCATTTTTAGGTTTGGAGGGTATTTTGGTCATTTTTTGGATTTCAGGGGTATTTTGGTCATTTTTAGGTTTCGGAGGTATTTTGATCATTTTTTGGGTTTCGAGGGTATTTTGATCATTTTTGGGTTACGGGGGTATTTTGGTCATTTTTTGGATTTCAGTGGTATTTTAGTCATTTTTAGGTTTCGGGGATATTTTGGTCATTTTTTGGGGTTTTAGGGGTATTTGGGTCATTTTTTGGGTTTTAAGGGTATTTTGGTCATTTTTAGGTTTCGGGGATATTTTGGTCATTTTTTGGGGTTTTAGGGGTATTTGGGTCATTTTTTGGGTTTTAAGGGTATTTTGGTCATTTTTAGGTTTCGAGGGTGTTTTGGTCATTTTTTTGGGTTTAGAGGGTATTTTGGTCATTTTTTGGATTTCAGGGGTATTTTGGTCATTTTTAGGTTTCGGGGGAATTTTGGTCATTCTTTGGGTTTCGGGGGTATTTTGGTCATTTTTTGAATTTCAGGGGTATTTTGGTCATTTTTTGGTTTCGGGGGTATTTTGGTCATTTTTTGGGTTTTAGGTGTATTTTGGTCATTTTTTGGGTTTTAAGGGTATTTTGGTCATTTTTAGGTTTTGATGGTATTTTGGTCATTTTTTTGGATTTCGAGGGTATTTTGGTCTTTTTTTGGATTTCAAGGGTATTTTGGTCATTTTTAGGTTTCAGGGATATTTTGGTCATTTTTTGGGTTTCGGGGGTATTTTGGTCATTTTTTGGGTTTTAGAGGTATTTTGGTCATTTTTAGGTTTCAGGTGTATTTTGTTCATATTTTAGATTTCGGGGGTATTTTGGTCATTTTTAGGTTTCAGGGGTATTTTGGTCATTTTTAGGTTTCAGGGGTATTTTTGTTATTTTTTGGGTTCCAGGGGTATTTTTGTCATTTTTTGGGTTCTAGGGGTATTTTGGTCATTTGTAGGTTTCGGGAGTATTTTTGTCATTTTTTTGGTTTTAGGGTTATTTTGGTCATTTTTTGGGTTTCAGGGGTATTTTGGTCATTTTTTGGGTTTGAGGATATTTTGGTCATTTTTTGTGTTTCGGTGGTATTTTGGTCATTTTTTAGGTTGAGGGGTATTTTGGTCATTTTTTGCATTTCGGGGGTATTTTGGTCATTTTTTGGGTTTTAGGGGTATTTTGGTCATTTTTAGGTTTCAGGGGTATTTTGGTCATTTTTTGGATTCTAGGGGTATTTTGGTCATTTGTAGGTTTCAGAAGTATTTTGGTTATTTTTTGGGTTTTAGGAGTATTTTGGTCATTTTTTGGGTTTCAGGGGGATTTTGGTCATTTTTTAGGTTGAGGGGTATTTTGGTCATTTTAGTAGTTTTGGGGTTGGGTAATTGGGTACCCAATTAAAACCCAATAAACATTAGTATTAATTGGGTTTAATTGGGTTAATACCCATTTAACCCAACTAATAATTTGGTGGGTTTGGATGCGCAAATGAGTTTGGGTTGATTTTGCCACCCCTAACCACAATTGGTGACGTATGTGGGAAATCCTCTTACGCTGAAGGTTTAGAGGTAGTAGAGGCAGCAACTTGTGGAAGGGCAGCATGTAGGTAAGGGGTCGGTGGGATCTAGTGGGAACTGGTCGAGGGGTTTATCTTCGGCCCTTAGGTTGGTGGAGCAAAAGTGTACGAGGGAGCATCGCGGCCACGATGGATAAGAGATTCTAGATGACTCATATGCAGCATCATCCTGAGGGAAAAATGCATTTTCATATGTTCTGGAAGGTTTGTGCCATAGTGACGGGAACCGTGAGCTGGAAAATCTGTGCAGGCAGGTTAGGGAGTTGGAGTTGGAGGTGAGGATTCAGCACCGAAAGAGGTCTCTCGAGGGGTTGTCCCATACCCATAGCTTGGCGAGTGGCCATATGGGGAGGTCTTCGCACCAAAGTCATTCTCGGCTGTTTAGGTATACGTCAAACGATTCCAAAGATTGAAATTTAGTGTCACCAAGTAGGGAACGGGATAGGCATCCAAATGCTGTCATGAGCACAATAAAATGCACCAAGATGTCGATACACTTTAGTCACCTACTGTTCACCTGTTACAATGGAAAGATGGATCTGGTGGAGCATTTAAGTCATTTCACGTAACTTATGGCTCTTCATTCCCAGAATGATGGGCTTCTATGCAAGGTGTCCTTGTCTAGTCTCAGCCTTACGACGATGAGGTGGTTCAATAGTCTGAAGAAGGAGTCCATCCATAGCTTTGCCTAGTTCATTTAAGCCTTTGGAGCCCGATTTGTAACTTGTAGCTGAGAACCACAGCCTATCGATGCACTATTATCGATGGCCATTGGCAGTGGAGAGACCCTCCGGTCTTACTTAGATAGGTATTGGGAGCTGTATAACAAGATCAGGGGAGAAAACGAACATGTGGCTGCGAACACTTTCAAAATGAGGCTACCTCTACATTCCGAACTAAGGGACTCCCTGACTATGCAGCCTCCCAAGAACATGCACCAACTAATGAGGCACATAGAAGAACAGAAGAGGGGGGAGGATGACAAGCTACAAAATAAAGGGAAGGCCTTTACTGTATTTCAGTACTAGAAGGAGTCCTGAACTGGGGGCTTTTAACAAAGGCCCAAAAAAGGAGGCTGGGGGGTAAAGCCTCGTTAGCAGAGCAGAAGGGGTGAACGTTGCTTTTAAAGAGTCTGTTCATAAAATCTCGGAGAAGGACAAGCATGAGCCTTATTTTTGCTAGCCCCAAAAAATGAGTGGGGACCTAGCCAGGAGGAATCATAATCTATACTACACTTATCACTAAGAAAAGAGGCACACCTTTGAGCATTGTAGAACATTTAAGGAGTATTTGGAATAGTTGATCAAAGCGAGGCATTTGGAGGAGTATGTGGTCGGTCAAGGGGGAAGTGTTGCGGGGCAAGTGTTAGGAAGCCAAGGAGGAACAATGCCACCTCCCTTCGGGATAATTGAAGCCATACTTAGCATAACTCTTTAGTAGAAACTAGAGGCAGTTGACCATCCCAAGAAGAAGCTTAAGTCGAGTCGGGAAAAGATAGCTTTAGATGATGTGGACCTTGAGGGACAAATCAACTTTATGATGACACACTAGTCATGACCTTTAAGATTGGGGGGTTCCTAGTGAAGAGGGTCATGATTAACCAAGGGAGTGGGGCAGAGATCATGTACTTCGATCTATATAAGGGGTTGGGTTTGAAAGATAAGGATCTCACCAAATATCATACCCAAATAGTAGGATTTAACAAGAAGATGGTGATGCCTACAGGGCAGATCAAGCTCCTTGTAGTGACAGAAGAGAAGGAGGTGATGGTGAATTTCATAGTGATTCATGCATTCTTATTGTACACAATGATCTTGGAATGACCATGAATCCAAGCTATGGGGGTTGTGCCCTTCATGTTGCATTTGAAGGTGAAGTTCCTTACTGAACACAAGATACTAGTGGTGAAGGAGATAAGAACATAACTCAGCAATGCCTAGTGGCCGCAATTAGTCATGAGATCAAGTAGAAGGTATTCTTCCTTGAAAAGAATTCCCTTGTAGGATAGGGTATTCAAGGCTTTGGCAATCTCCAATTGTATTTGGAATTTCACCAGGCAAATTGTTATTTAAGACATCAAAGGCAATTATATGTATTAAGTTACCTACTTCCACAAGTAGGCTTTTAGTTAATGAGTTTTGAGAAAAGTTGGCTAACTTTGTTAAGGAAGAAAGACCAATCACTTGAGGAGGTATAGGTCTAGTAAATTTCTTTTAAGAAATTTCCAATAACTGCAACTTTTGGCAGTTTGCAATACTTGCAGGAATAGCTCCCTCTAATTTGTTTTGTGATAAGTACATTTCAGACAATTGAGTGAGGTTACCAACGGATCACGGGATCTCTCCTAACAAGCTATTTACAATTAAATCTAATCCCTACAAATTTTGAAGCTTTCCAAGAGAAGTAGGAATGTTGCCAAAAAAAGGTTGCCCTCCATGCCCAAGACAATTAAGTTGACTAGATTTTCTAAGGTTGTAGGAATAGTTCAAGATATTTAATTGGCTCGCATATAAAATTCACTGACTTGGGCTGACAAATTACCTGTAAGTTACTGCAATTTGTCAAAGATGTTAGAAAGTCCAAGTCTCTGATCACAGATTTGCTTCCATCTCCAAACATGACTGTCCCAATCTTTCCTTCAAAGAGTGTCTTGAACAAAGCTTTATTTCCTGTCATATGCCTAGAACAACCACTATCCAAATACCAAAGACAAGAATCACGTGCCTTTAAGGCAATTAAAGCAGTATAACACAAATAATTGTCATTACATGTAATTATACCAAGATGCTCAAGGAAAGATTTAATAAAAGCAACAAGAGACAAAAACAACAAGTAGACAAGTTGACATATTAGCAAAAAGATTTTCCAAGAATCCATGATAGCTGGGGTCAAGGATCAGCTCCTAGATCAAAAGATCTACAACAAGAGAGCAACCAGCTCTGATACCATTTGTACGTTTTTAGACCCCTTAAAACATAACCAGATTAACCTAGTTAATTAGCCAAGTGATTACTTAGTCAAATTATCAGATCTAGGTTAACACAAATATATCATATCAATATAAAGCACGGAAAATAAAGAACACAAAGATATTATGATCAGGAAAACCAAACCGGTAAAAAACTTGGAGAGGATTTAACCTAGCTATCCTCAAGGTAAACTGAATCCACTATAAAAGAATTGAAGTTTACACAATAGCAACTTAGACCACTAACATCCTATTGATACCTCGAGTAGGAAACTTACTACCACGACCACGAGATAGCTCCGAGTCTACAGACTACTTCTTCCTTGGATTCCCAGCAAGTACATGCACTCCCACTTGTGTATCATTAAGCTCTTGAATCTACAACTGAATTGATCACCAAGTTCTTGACATAATCTTGAACCTTAGAAACCCTAAGTATGTGTGAAGGCAAACACCTTTAGATCTCACAGAAGATTCACACACACAGCATAAATAGCAACCTCAAAACGTGGCTAGGGTTTTCCCTTTTATAATTAAGACAAAACATAAAACCCTACACGTCAAACGGGCTTGGTCTGAGTTGGAAATTCTGCAGAAAAATCAATCTGCACGACTTTTGATCGGTCGAGTCTAATTCTCGATCGATCAAGCCAGGTAGATTTAAATAGTAAATCCTACAGCAACTCGATTCCAACTTTACATAAAAAAACATATACTTTGAGCAAGTCTAACCAAGACTAAAACGTTTTGGTCATGGTTTGCCAACATTACAAAATGAATTTCTAATACATTAGTTCCTAATTCCTTAGAACCTGTTGGGAAATTTAGACCCCGGGTGATAGAATTAACAAGTTTTAAACCCAAGTTGTTAATTAGATTTATTATGAATAAAACTTGTTAAAACAAACAAACATCAATATCATGTCAAAATCATGCAGTGGAAAAATAAATAAGACAAGATATGATGACTAGGAAAACCAATGAAACAAACTAGTTTCACAGTAAAAAACCTAGGGGAAACCTTCCCAAAAAGTAATCCACTATAGTAAAGAGAAGTTTCAGATCTAGTATAAAACCTTTGTCCCTAGACTCTACAATCCCTGTAGATGAACTCACAGCAGAAATCTTCTACCGCTTCAGAACCTCTGAACTCTTCAATATATGAATGCCACCCTTTGAGGAGGTGTCGAAGGGATAGAAGTTTTCTCGATCGATCCACCAGCTGTCGAGAAGATGTCCAGCTTTAGTGAACAGCTTTTCTTCACTTGTTTCTTGGTCCAATCTTCATGGCTTTAATACTAGACCTGAACAACATATTTCTTGAAGTATTAAACACACCCAAGATCTACCCAATTACAAGTAAAGTGCGTTTTGTCAAAGGATTAGCCAATTATATAAAATATTGACATATGTTCTTAACAAGTGAAACACATATGTCCTAACAAACTCCCCCTTTGGCAATCCGTGACAAAACGCAAACTTAACAAAATGCTCAAAGTTTACAAAAAACAGCCCATTACAAAAGTAATGCCCAACATAACAAATTCAACCTAACTACTATCTATCAGTTGCAAGTGTAGACAACAGCATGACTGAATCAACCTCTATATTTCCTGAAACACTCAACAAATGTATAAACACATGTGTGGAAAATACAAGTAAAACAAAATAACTTCTTGATTTCACATAACACAAAATAAAGACATATATTATGAATAACTCATAAATATAAATCAATAAGCAATGTGAAACAAGAAACACATATAAAATCAATGTATCTCCCCCTATCATGAACAACCCAAACAAAAATACATCATGAGCCAAAAAAGTAGATACAACAAAATCTCCAAAACATCAAAAATCTCTCCTTAACAACAAAATCTCCTATACAAATGTAATCCCCCTTTTTGTGATGAATTGCCAAAGGGTAATCAAAACTCATCACCAAAAGGAGGTGGTGGAGGCAACCGTCTAAGATGCTCCAAATCTGCTCCAAGGCACGAAGCTCGTCAAGCATGTCCACCAAAAGCTAGAGCCGCCTGAACGATCATAACAGTCTCCAACATACGTCAAATGTCTGAATCATCCAAGGTAGAAGGTGGAGGAACAACAACAGCAGTAGGATCAACAGACTCCTCAACCGTAGTATCACCTATAGAAGAGGGAGGAGGAGGTGCGACATTGGAAGGCTCAACCTTAAGACATTTAGAGCTTGCTCTCAACTAAGCAGCCCTCTGCCTAAGAAAGGTGGCACCTATGGGAGCGATAATGTGAATAGGCTCAGATGCAAGAAACTCATCTAACCTAGATATAAAAGAATCCGATGAATAAAAACGGGGAAGAAAATAGCATGAGTAGTAGAACTACTTCTATGCACCTCAAACAAAGAGCGAATAAAAAGATGAGGAAAGCTCATAGGAGCATCAGTAACAAGAGCATACAAAAATGCACAATGCTCCAAAGGAATAGTGTGCAGATGAGAGATAGGCCGTAAAGAATGACAAGCAATCCTAAAGAAAAGATAATGAATCTCAGTAAGCTCAGCTGTAGTGATCCGAGGATCAGAACCCACTGGATAGAAGACCTAATGATGTAAGACATGATGTCGCCCAAGGGAGGAGACTCATCATAAGGGTAGATAGGATGCTGGACCATAGGTACCCCAAGAGCATCAACCACTACTGAAGGAGTAATGGTGTACTCTACACCTCGTATCCAACTTCTCACAAGAGTGTTGGAATCATAGGCGTGGACAGAGAGGTTTGAGTAGAACTCTCTAATCAGGGTAGCCGGAGGTGGATAAGAAATATCCAACAGTGGCAACCAGCCCCTACGCTCAAAATTACGCCTAATCTTAGGATCAAGCTCATCTAACATAACCTTTCTCTCGGCCCAAATGTTCCTCTTAAGATTAAGCTTCTTATAGGTTTCTTGATGTTTCTCACTCATAAATCTACCACTCTCAAAGGTAGGAGAAGAGGGTGAGGGGGCAGACCTATTAGCTCTAGTCTTCCTAGGCATGATGCTATAGATCAAAAGGACAGACACAAAAGAGATAGAGAGAGGAAAAAGAAAAAAACAAGAGCAAACTGCAAGTTAGCACAAAAAAAAAAAAAAAAAATAGAAACAACAGTTCTATATGATATATGAACAATATCAACACATGATGCATGCTCTAATGTAGTGAGAATAAGTTCAATTTAACTTTAAATTCACAAAATTGGCTTGAGCATAGAGTTTATACCAAAAACCCCAAAATTTTGAAAACCCACTTTCAAGAATTCAACAAATCGACCAAATTGATCATTACACAAGAAAGATAACACATTATAACGATCAATTGAATCAATCTAACAAGCCAATTTCATCAAATTTAGTCCAATTGAACAAAATCCCCAATTTGGGTAGTTTTAAGCCCCAGAAATTCCAATTTTTCATAAAACATAAAATTGATCAAATTAGTTCACAAAGATCACTTCTATAGTGTCCCAATACAAAAACCCAATGATCAATTTTGAAAGAAAAGGCTTAAATTATCAAAAATCCCAAAAATCCTTAGGTTCGAAATTTCCCAAATATGCATGACAAAAATGGATGAAACATGTAAATAAATGAAAAATGAGGGTTAATATGGTCTTACCGGCCTTGGGAGAGAGAAACCTTGCAAAAATATCAAACGAAAATGACAAAAAACTTGATTGGTAGCCTTAACCAATTGGATAGAGAGAGAAAAGAGTTTGAAAAAGTTTGAAAGTGATAGAACACGTTGATAGGCCACAATCTGAATGACCCCTTGTGATAAACCCTAATTAATTAATTAGCCAAGTTGTTAATTAATCAATTAATCATGCAATTGTGTGGAAGCACAAACAAATCACCAAAAACTAAATATGCAGCGGAAATTAAATAACACGGTGATTTGTTTACGAATGGGGAAAACCATAACAGCAAAAACCCCACTGGGTGATTTTCAGGTCACCACTCCTGAAACTCCACTATTATCAAATCAAGCGGTTACAAGTAAAGGAATCCCAAGTACTTTACCAACCTACAGTTGAACCCTTACCCCAATGCCCAATTGGACTTGATCTGTAGCGACAGTTCCCACCTTTGATGCACGACTCCCAAGTATGTGACTAACCAATTTGATGCGGGGATCCCAGTACGCGGCTTACTCCTTTGCACGAATCCCAGTACGTGACTAACTCCACAGCAACCCTTTGATTGTTGTAGTTGATTTGAAGCAGCTTCACATAGAAACACCAATAAGATCTTCAATGTTGGTGCAAGAGACTTTGCTTGGTTACAGAACCCAAAGGCGTACAAGAAACGCAGCAAGAACTCTTTCTTCTATAGGAGCAGGCTAGGGTTTAAAAAAAAAAACCTTATGAAGCTCTCTAGGGTTAGGTTTTTCTTTTTCCCACCTCCTTTAAGTAGGAGTTTAACGGGCTCTCCTATTCCAAATAGGTTTACACAAACCTTGAGCTTTCCTAGTCCAATAAGGATTATACAAACCCATAAACAAATAACCTTTTAGAATAAAAATATTGTGGCTATAATCTGAAAATCCGTAAGCTCGATCGATCGACCAGCTATCGAGCTTTAATGAATCTCGACAGATTGAGCTTCTGTTGAGGAGGTATCGAGACCTGCAGATTGCACTTTTCTTGAACAGTTCTTGAGTAGTCTTCATGTCTTCAATTTAACCATTTGTGATGATTATCTTGAACCTACTTAGATTTACCCAAATACAAGTAAAGTGCGTTTTGTCAAAGGATATGCCAATTACATAAAAATATGTCCCCAACACACGTGAAAACAAAGGTTTTTAAAAAACTCTCTATACGACTTTTGATCGATCGAAAATTAGATTCGATCGGTCGAAAATGCTTCGATTGATCCAACATCAATCGAGCACCAATCGAAATAGACAGAAGCTGACCAAAATTTTAATCGCATTCCCAATCGGTCGAAAAACAGGTTTGATTGATTGAAAATCTGGAAATCAAAATTTTTTGAAAAGCAAAGCAATTTTCTGGAACAACTCCTCAAAGCATTGAATTTTATGAATAAAATGCATGAGTATGAGATGAAATCTTTTTCAAAAACACTTGTTTTGAACCCAGTTTTCCAAAATTAAGATTTCCAATCAATTCACCTTAAATCCTCAAGCATCAAACATGTTTTGCATAAAACTCAAGGAATTTTCAAGTTTGGTTGGCCAAACCAAAATCATACACAATAACATGTACAAAGTTTAGCAAAGAGTAACTTGTGTAATGTGTGCAACTAGCAAAAGATTGAGATACATGTGAGGTGATATGTAAATAGGAATCAATCACAATTTCTATAAAATTCATCACATAAATTTGAGAGAGACTATCACTTAAAAAGTTACATCATATAACTCTCACATCTCCTAGAATAAAAGCTTGCAATCATGTAAGTTTCTTGATTTGCCTCATAATGTACACACTAATTTTATTTGATCAGAAACTTACTAAAATAGCTGGGATAATGTACACACCAATTTTATTTGATTGTGAAGTTATTAAAGCTTGTAAGGTTGAATTTAATCAACCATCTTGTTGGCTTTATTTCGTGCCAAATTTGCTTGTATTTTAGCATTTAGTAACCCTGTATTTAGGTGGGAATCTTGTAAGGGTAGTGAGTGAGAGAGTGTGAAGAAATGCTCAAAATTGTGCAAAGAAATAGGGACTTGTGACTGGATCTCACAGGTGGCTCGTGGCTTGCAAGTGACCAGAAGTTGTACACGTGCCAAGCATGCCAGAAGTTGAAGAGTCGTGCCAGTTGTTGCACTATAGGACAAAAGTCCTAAGCTGGCAAGGCCGTTAGCTCGCGGCTTGAACTCATGACTCAACCAAGTTGCGAGGCCAAGCCGCCAACTTGCCCTATTTGGGAAAAACTTTTCACATTCCATTCTCACCCTAGTGTAAATACCCCTCATTCTCAATAAATGTAGAGAGTTTCCAGAGAGAATTTTGAGAGAGAAACCCTAGAGAAAACAATATTGCCTCATCCACAATCTTCACCTAAGAGACTCTTCAAATTCCTTCACTCTCTTCCTCTCCATTGATACATCCTTGAGAGGTTCTTGACCAAATTCTTTTCTCACCATATCCACGACTGTGAGAAGGTTCTTTTGGTGCTAAGGGAAGCAGTTTAGAAGGGACCAATGACTATTGGTTGATGCTATGGTTTATAGCGGAATTCGGTAAGCTAGAAAAGAAAAATGTTTGGCGCAACCTCGTTGGAGCAGGAAGCTTGGAGGGCTTAGGTACCTAGGTAGATTAGGCTAGGAGGGTCTATTGCTATTCATGTATCCCAACTACTTTTTCTAGTGGATTATTGACCGCTTGGAGGGTGGCGGAGAGGTTTTACGCCGAGGGTTTCGATTTCCTCTTCGATAACACATCGTGTGTTGTCCTTGTGTTTGCATCTCTCTTCCCTTTATCTTTACCATTTAATTACTACTGTGATTGTGATTATTTATGGTTTAGATTGTTTATCAATTCTGTTATAAGCTTGTTATCATCTTCCGCACATATATTGTTTAATATAAAGCTTGAATTGGTAATTTGTTGTTTGGGGGTCTAAACGTTCATAGTGTTTTCAATGCTATTTGAACATTCAATTGGTATCAGAGCGGGTGCACTTGTTGTGGTTTAAACACCCTAGTGCAATCCTTGACCCTACATTAAGATGGATAGGTCTCAATCTCTAAATGTGCCACCATTTTTTTATAGTAATAATTATGCTTTTTGAAAAGTCCGAATGAGGGCATTTTTGTGTTCTATTGATGATGCTGTGTGGGGTGTTGTTGAAATTTGTTGGACTAAGCCGGAGGCTGCCAAATACACCTGGGATAAGGCAGCACTTGCGACGGCTAATGCTAATAGTAAAGCTTTGAATGCTATTTTCTGTGGTGTCTCTCCAGAAGAATTTCACAGGATTTCACACATCATTGTTGCTAAGGAAGCATGAGAGATTCTGGAGACTACTTATGAAGGAAAAAAGAAGGTGAAATACACCAAACTACAGATGTTGACCACTCGCTTTGAGGAGCTCAAGATGAGCGAAGATGAGTCCTTCGAATCTTTTTATAGCAAGTTGAACGAGGTGGTCGTCGGTAAATTTAATTTGGGAGAAAAGACGGAGGATTCTAAAATTGTAAGGAAGATCCTTCGGTCACTGCCGGAAAGTTTTCGTGCCAAAGTAACAGCTATTGAGGAGAACAAAGATCTTGATGACATTAAAGTTCAAGAGCTGGTTGGCTCTCTACAGACATATGAATTGTCACTGCCTACATAGAAGAAGAGCAAATCTCTCACTCTTAAGACAATAGATGAGAGGGTGGTGTCTCATGAATCTTCGGAAGAGGATGTATTTGATACAAATGTGGCGTACCTTGTAAAGAATTTCCGGAAATTCTTGAAACTCAAGAACGGTGGGAAATTTGGTGACAAAGGAAAATTTCAAAGTTCCAGGAAGGAGAAGAAAGAATTCCGAAGGAAAGATGGTAGAGATTCCCAATCTTCTCAAGGAATCACATGTTTCAAGTGTAATGGACATGGACACTTCAAAAAGGAATGTCCCAACTATTTGAAGTCAAAGGGCAAGGTCTATGCCACTACTCTAAGTGACTCAGATTCATCGAATTTTGATTCGAAGGAAAGTTGTGACAGAGAAGGAAACTACTCCGCATTCATGACCATTGCACATGTGGAATCCTCAAATGATTTGGGTACACTTGTGAAGGAGCTTGGTAAGCACTCTGATTTGGAGTCTGTTGGAATGGTTGAGGAGTCTGAAGATAAGGAAGTTGGAGAAGCAGTGGGACTGCAAGAGTCTTATAATTCACTCCTTGAGAAGACCGGTGAGTATGCTAAGGTGGCTAATGCAGCCATCAAGAAGATGAAGAGGGCCGAGGAAGATTACAGAATTCTTCTAGTGCAGTACAAGGAGGCTAAATGTGAAGTGGAGAAAATGAATGGAGAGCTATTAGAAGCTTACTCAAAAATTCGATTCCTTGAGCATGAAGTGCTTCAAGCAAATGCTAAGGTAGACTGTGCCTCCTCTAAGAAACTCAATGAAATGCTTGCTCATCAAAAATCAGTCTCAGACAAATCCAGAGTGGGATATACCGGAGGAAGTAGCACATCAGCCAATGTCACCAAAGAAGTGAAGTTTATGAAGGCCAAAGAGCCAATTGTAGAAGAATCTATTCCTGATAAGGCTAAGACTGAAAAGAAGAAGAATATGGCTGATCAACAGATGTTCAATACAATCCGTAATCCATCAGAAGCCAAACATGAAGCTAGAGGAAGATCACTTCCAAGATTACAACGGGGTCCTAGAACGAATCATATTTGTCACTATTGCGAATTGCAAGGACATACCAGACCCAACTGTCATAAGCTAAGAGCTTTAAACAATGCTAGCACTCCTCGATCATGAGGAAGAAGAAATGACAAGAGGTCTTGGGGTGGTGAGCAAACAAGAAGTCAAAACCGTGATCCCGAAATGATGGACATGACAAAGATGATTGGTGCCTTCACAAATTGCTTGGAAAGCTTCACAAAGAGGTTTGACAGTCCTAACTTTTGTACCCAATCCGTCAAGGATATCACCCCAAATGCATGTGACGTGTGGGTGACAAAGGGTACTCATGCATAAGCATCGTAATATGTCCATGCATCAATTCTTCCTATGTTTTGTGAATATGTTTGGTTGTATGCTTTTTGCTTCTGATTGTCTGAATTGTTGTTTGTTCATTTTTTTCGTTTTTAAAATGTTTTTACATTGTTTTTTTATCAATCTTTTATTACTTTTATGTCAAAAATCAAAAAAACACATAAAAAGTAGAAAATCCAAAAAGTTTGATCAATTTTGTTAAGTGTTGTCTCAAAGCATGTTTTGCCTTGTACCTTTGTACTAATGGCTTTGTGCATCTACGAGTCTAGCTTGTCTCATATGCACTCATATCTTTGTGGAAAAAAATATTGAAATCTATGTGATTGTTGTAAATAGATCTTCAACCTTGTCATGAATAATTAGTGAATGGTTTTGTTGATCTTGAGACATGCATAGACTTGTGCCTATATATCTTCCCATTTTTTATTGCTTTTAATTAAAGAGCTCGCCAAATGTAAATCTCTAAATGAAAATAGATATTGAGCTGTAAAAGCCTGTCGCACATACTAGTATTTGACTAGGAAAAAGGGAAAGCAACCATAATATATTGTATGATGCCCAAAAAGCCAAAGGCTAAATCATTAAATTGAAATATTGAAAATTTCAGGCATCGATCTCACAATGAGATGTATTGATTCAAAATGATCAAATGTTATGTTGTATATGGAGCCAAATGAAAAGTTTCAAAGAAATGTTCTCAAGTTTATGTAAGAGGTCATATATGCATATTTCTATAATTGAGATGGTTCACATTATCTAGTGCTAGTTGTGTATGCCTTGGTTGAATTGATCATTGAAGCTTCACATTGGACTAAGGACTATCTCATGTTTGATATTCACACACAACACACAAGTCTATGTTCAATGAATGCCATATTCATTTGTGTGATTGTACTTGTTTAAATGTGTTTTCACGAGTTCAATCTTTGTTGATCAAACAAAAAAAGATTTTTGAGTGTTTTAGCTTGTTTTTGGAAAGTATTTTGCTTTTACAAAAATGTCAAAATTTTCAAAAACAGTGTTGCCCTGTTTTGGCGACTCAGTCACGGGTTGGTCCAGTCGCATGCCCTAGTCACGAGCTCACTCCGAGATTTTTCATAGCTCACTGGTGAGTCAAGGTCTCAGTGGCGAAAAATACTTAGAAAATTTTTCAAAATTTGAGTTTTTGTGATTTTCGCGGCTTAGTGTGGCAACTTGTTCGTGGGTGGAAGGTCCAATCACGAGGGGTACCCAAAGATTTTTGCGGCTCCCCTGGCAATTGTCTCGTGGGTAGACCTTCCAGTCGCGAAAAACACTTAGAAATTTTTTTCAAGAATCTTATCTTTTAAGTGTTTCGCGGCTTACCTGGCGACTGACTGTCGACTTGACCCTTCGCGAAAAATGCGTGTTTTGCGTTTTAAGGATAGTTTTTCAAAAAAATTTCAGTTTTCCCTCGAATTTTAGCGACTGTTCATTGTCTTCCCCAAATCTCTCTCTCAAACACTCCGTGTCTCTCTTGCAAAAGCTTCCATTTTTGCATCATGTCTTCTTCAAACATCGAGAAAAAGGTATAGGTTTTCTCTATCTCACTTCGTACCTACTGATTTGATCTTTATATGCTTGATTTGTGTTGTTGACATTATGTTTTGAGATATTTCATGCTTATATGGGGGTATTTTTTTTTTTTTGGTGTTCTTTGTTTGAGTGTTATTGTTTTTGATGGACATTTGTTTATTTTTCTTTTGTCTATAGAGAGACTGTGCTCTGTGATGTGTTTCATGAATGTGTTGCTCCATTCATATCATGTTCTTCGTATTTTGTCACTCGTGAGTTTGTGTTACACATTGCCCACTTGACTCTGAGTTGTTCCTGTTCTTCATCATATTTTTTTACCTATTTCTCTTATTATGTTAGTATTGCTTATGTCTTCTTAGTGTTATCCTGGTTCATGTTTTTGTGTTTAAATGAAATTTCTACTTCACTGTCTTATAATTGAATCTAATCAAACTGATGTTTTTTCCTTGTGATATTATATTTGGTTCTTTGCTGTGTGTCTGCTCTGTTGCAGATAACTCGTTGTTCCTCCAAAGGCAAAGACATTGTAATTGATGACCTATCAACCCTGGATGCTAAATGGACACGACTATCGTCTAAGTCATCTAGAGACTACCTTTGAGAGATTTAGGACACCTATTGACTTAAAGACCTACACAGACACTTTTAAAGAGGCTTCTCCCATTGTGAAACGAATTGTCAAGTTTGAAACCCTAAGGACAACGTTTATCCCTAAGATTTTTTAAGAGAAAGATTGAGCTAACCTTTTTGGAAAATTTGAGGATCCAATTGAAGAATTGGTTAAGGAATTCTACTCTAATGCCAGATTCACAGGGGTAGAGTTGAAATGCTGGGTTCGAGGAACAAAATTTTCCATCAATGCAGACTACATTGCTAAGGTACTTCGCATCACCAGACCAGAAAATGTGGATCGAACTCCATATGATGACAGAGTACTTCAGGCACAAGACATCCTTCAAGTTCTTGGGAATGAACATGAAGTGGGAAGCACATGATCATCTATAGGCACTGCATTGTTTTTTCCTGAACTGACAACTCTAAAGCTGATCATGTTCTCCAATCTATACCCACTGTTAAACACTGCCTTCATCAGTCTTGGAAGGGCTAAATTCTTGTGTGACCTCATTTCGGTGTCTCGATTGATATCTGTGCTCACATATTTCAGATCATTGGGAAAACAGTGGCTCGATCAGCAACACGAACAATTCTTCCGTTCTGTAGTTTAATCATGAAGATTATCCTTCGTGAAGGTGTTAGTCCTTCATCAGATGAGAAAATTGTGCCTCGTCCTTGATCAATATCTATACACACTCTCCAAGCAAGCAAGAGTCACTCCTCCAAGAAACCTAAGAGTGAGCCATCCACACATGCATCTCCATCTGCTCATGCTACAGTTACTCCTGTACAATCAACTGGGACTCCATCTGTTCCCCCTGGATTTCAAACAGCCAAGTAGAGCCACTTAATTGCAAATGTGTTTCATCGGATATCCAATTTAGAACGGCTTCTTCACTCATTTCACAGTCAAACTCAGATGCGACTCACAACCATCGAGACTTAACTGGATGCTATACAGCAAAAGCTCGAAGATAGCCTTTAGCTATTCCTGACAAAAAGGGGGAGAGCAGCACATAGAAAGGGGGAGATAGGTAGCATACTGAAAGATGGAGTTATTATAGTTGTTATATACTCTTGTTTTGTCTGATGTGTTTATTGTTATCTGTTTGTTAATTTTTATGCTGTGTTGATATGTTTTTAACACTTTTGGAAAACTTGTGGTTCACTGGTATAGTTTATTTTTCAGAAGTTATTCAGTATATAATATGATGTTATTCAGCATATTTTACTTTATGAGTTTTTATTTGTACCTGCTACTTTTGTAGGTTTTTAAAGTTCTTAGTTTATGTTTTGTACCCATGTTGCTTTTGTAAGCTTTTAGGGTTTGTTTCTATGCATGCTTGTAGGCTTTTATGGTTTGTACCATGCTTATGCAGCCTGTATGCTTTGTTGCGTTGTACTTCAAGTTAAATGTTATGCATTTTCCTTAAGTACTCTCACTCTTGTGCCCTTGTAGGATTTTATTCCTAGATGCATATACTTTATGTATTGTGCATTGGTTGAGTGTTGGTCAGTCAAGTGATTTGCTTTGTGCTTATCAACTTGAATGTCCTGATGTTCATTCCAAGTGAGAATGAACATTGTGATCACTTTCTCACAGTGATTGCTTGTTGGTCAAGCCATGGTTTATTACTTTATTCCATTTTTACTTGATCGCATTGTGCTTGTTCCATATGCCTTACAAGTTTTTTGCATACAATGATATTATTGTGTTATTGTGTTTCAGGAGATGTTTTGGTTTTATGGTTCAAGAGCTACACAGATTCTAGAGTTAGGTATGAATGAGTTTTCCAACTGTTCCCAACTCACGCGTTAAGCCTAGAGTTTGTTTTAGGGTTTTGTCACGGAATAGCCAAAGGGGGAGATTGTAAGGTTGAATTTAATCAACCATCTTGTTGGCTTTATTCCGTGCCAAATTTGCTTGTATTTTAGCATTTAGTATCCCTGTATTTAGGTGGGAATCTTGTAAGGGTAGTGAGTGAGAGAGTGTGAAGAAATGCTCGAGATTATGCAAAGAAATAGGGACTCGCGACTAGATCACGTGGGTGCTTGCAAGTTGCTAGAAGTTGCACACGTGCCAAGCATGCCAGAAGCCGAAGAGTCGTGCCAGCTGTTGCACTACAGGACAAAAGTCCCAGGCTGGCCAGGCCGTTAGCTCCTGGCTTGAACTCGCGACTCAACCAAGTCGCGAGGCCAAGCCGCCAACTTGCCCTGTTTGGGAAAAACTGACGTTTCACATTCCATTCTCACCCTAGTTTAAATACCCCTCATTCCCATGAAATGTAGAGAGCTTCCAGAGAGAATTTTGAGAGAGAAACCCTAGAGAAAACAAGATTGCCTCATCCATAATCTTCACCTAAGAGACTCTTCAAATTCCTCCACTCTCTTCCTCTCCATTGATACATCCTTGAGAGGTTCTTGACCAAATCATTTTCTCACCATATCCACGTCTGTGAGAAGGTTCTTGTGGTGCTAAAGGAAGCAGTTTGGAAGGGACCAATGACTATTGGTTGATGCTATGGTTTATAGCGGAATCCGGTAAGCTAGAAAAGAAAAAGGTTCGGCGCAACTTCGTTGGAGCAGGAAGCTTGGAGGGCTTAGGTACCTGGCTAGATTAGGCTTGGAGGGTCTATTGTTGTTCATGTTTCCCAACTACATTTTCTAGTGGATTATTGACCGCTTGAAGGGTGGCGGAGAGGTTTTACGCCAAGGGCTTCGGTTTCCTCTTCGATAACACATCACGTGTTGTCCTTGTGTTTGCATCTCTCTTCCCTTTATCTTTACCATTTAATTACTAATGTGATTGTAATTATTTATGTTTTAGATTGTTTATCAATTCTGTTTTAAGCTTGTTATCATCTTCCGCATATATATTGTTTGATATAAAACTTGAATTGGTAATTTGTTATTTGGGGTCTAAACGTTCACAGTGTTTTCAACGCTATTTGAACATTCAAAGCCCAATAATGTACACACCAATTTTATTATTTAAACTGAGGCTACACCTTATGTTTTTTTATGCATATGCTACACTTTTTTGAGCACAAAATCTTACGATATGCACTAAGGTGTTCATGATTGGCTAGTAAATAGTGGTGAGATGGTTATTTATGTCTTTCTCAAAAAGTTCAAGTCCGACAATTAAAGGCATGTGACTTCAAGATCAAGATCATGTGATCAAAAACTATAAACATCTTCCCACACAACGTGCACAACAAAGCTCAAACTAGTGAAGTGCAATAAATAAGCTTATCAAAGCTAGACAAGGTACATAACACATGTTATGTAAAAATAAATTGGACAACCATGATTTCAAATCCAAGACAAATAATGCAAAACACATTTTGCTTCCTTTTTCCTTTTTTTTTTTTCAAAAAAAATTCTTAGAAAGAAATGCATGAATGTTATGCAATGCAAATCCTAGAAAAACAAAGAAAACAAAAGCAACAAAAGAGGATGGTCACAAAGAGTAGAGCGATGAAGCACAAGGACCATGAAAGCCAAAGATAATCAGGGACACAAAATCACACCAATAACTTGACAAAGTGTCTCAAACTTACTTCTATCAAGAGGTTTGGTGAAGATGTCAGCATTCTGACGTTCAATAGGGATATACTCAAGAGACATAATCTTTCTTTCAACAGGATCCCTAATAAAGTGATATCTAATCTCTATATGCTTAGTCTTAGAGTGTTGCACAGGATTCTTAGAGATATCGATAGCACTTGAATTATCACAATAAACAACCATGGTATCTTGTGATATCCCATAATCACTCAAAAGCTTTTTCATCCAAAGAAGCTGTGAACAACAACTTCCAGCAGCAATATATTCTACCTTTGCAATAGACAAAGACACAAAATTTTGTTTTTTACTCATCCAAGAAACAAGATTGGCCCCTACATAAAAACACCCACCAGTGGTGCTTTTTCTACCATCAGCATTACCAGCCCAATCAGAATAAGAAAATCCAACAAGAGACAAATTAGACTCTTTGATATAAAACAATCCATAATCTCAAGTTCCACCAACATATTTTATGATTCTTTTAACAACATTCAAATGTGAAATCTTAGGATTAGATTGAAATCTAGAACATACACCAACACTAAAAGCAATATTATGCCAACTTGCTGTCAAATACAAAAGACATCCAATCATGCTTCTATATAATGTAACATCAACAGACTCACCTGATGGATCATTGGTTAATTTCGCATTTGCAGCCATTAGTGTTCTAGCATGGGCAGCCCTGTCAAGTCCAAATCTCTTGACTAGATTTCTTGCATACTTTGCTTGGTTGATGTAAATTCCTGAGTCCGTTTGCTTCACCTGCAATTCCAAGAAATAAGTTAGTTCACCAACCATACTCATTTCAAATATTGCCTTCATTTCATCTGCAAAAGATTGAGCAAGAGAATCATTAGTAGCACCAAAAACAATATCATCAACATAAATTTAAGCTACAACAAAATAATCCTTATCCTTTCTTATCAAGAGAGTAGTATCTGCAAATCCTCTTTTGAATCCATGCTTAATGAGATATGCAGTCAATCTATCATACCAAGCCCTGGGAGCTTGTTTCAAATCATAGAGGGCTCTCTTCAACTTGTAGACACCATCCGATCTATGAGGATCAACAAAACCTTTTGGTTGTTCAACATATACCTCTTCTTGCAACATACCATTCAAGAAAGTACTGTTAACATCCATTTGATACAACTTGAAGTTCAGATGACTTGTTATGGCCAAAAGTATCCTAATGGATTCTAGTCTTGCCACCGGTGCAAAGGTCTCATCAAAATCAATTCCTTCCACTTGTGTGTAACCTTGAGCAACAAGTCTTGATTTATTTCTGATAACAGTACTATGTTCATCAAACTTGTTCTTAAATATCCACTTAGTTCCAATCACATTGACTCCCTTTGGTCTAGGAACTAATTCCCACACATCATTCCGAACAAATTGATGAAGTTCTTCATGCATAGAATTAACCCAATCAGCATCTTGAAGTGCTTCATCCACCTTTTTCGGTACAAATTGGAATAGATAACATGAGTGAGTAATTACATTCAAGGCCTTGGATCTTAATCTCATGTTATCATTCAGACTGCCCAAAATATTTGTGGTAGAGTGATTCAACTTAACTCTAGAAGATGGACCTTTAACTAAAGATGTGGAGGTGCCTTTCTGTTCTGTTGGAGGATTAAGCTCACTTTGTGCTTGTTAAGTTTTATGAACCGGTGTGGATGGTTTTGAACTTGATGGTACAGAAACTACATCATTCAACAACAGTAACTCTTCCTCAGTATGCTTCCCCACATAATCATCAGGTAGCGAATTATTAACTTCCATGATCTTTTCTTGAACCGGAGAAGTGTTTTCTGAATGACTTTTTGAACTTAATTCATCATTGATCACAACATCGGAAGACTTCATGACTATTTTGGTTCTCAGATTGTACACTCTGTAAGCTCTACTAGTGGAAGAATATCCTAGAAAGTATCCCTTATCACTCTTTGCATCAAACTTTTCTAGGTTCTCTCTATCATGCAGAATGTAACAGTCACTACCAAATATCCTGAAATATTTGACAACAGGCTTCTTTCCTCTCCAGAGTTCAAAAGGAGTTTGCTTGGAATCAGGTCTGAAATACACTCGGTTGAGTGTATAGCAAGTAGTGTTAACTGTTTCTCCCCAAAAGGATTTGGGCAACTTCTTATTGTGTAGCATGACTCGTGTCATCTCTTGAACAACCCTATTCTTCCGTTCCACTATTCCATTCTGTTGTGGTGTCTTAGGTGAAGAGAACTCTTGATGTGTGCCTTGATCATTGCAAAAAGGTAGCCAGCTTTGTGTTCTCAAATTCTCTTCCATCATCACTTTTGATTCTGGCTATCACAGTACCTTTCTCAACTTGCAATTTCTTGCACAAATGAATCATCTTTTCAGGAGCCTTAGTTTTATCTTTTAAAAGCACAACTTATTTATATCTAGTAAAATCATCCACAACCACTACAATATACCTCTTTCCACCCAAACTCAGAACTCTGGCAGGACCCATGAGATCAATGTGCAACATTTCTAGAGGTCTTAAAGTTTGAACATCAATTACAGAAGGGTGTTTGGACTTCACTTGTTTAGCCATCTGACATGGTCCACATATGCACTTTTCCATCTTCTCAAACTTAGGCAAACCAATAATTGCATCACACTTGGAAATCTTCTCTAATTGCTTGTAACTTGCATGTCCCAACTGTTGATGCCATAAGTCAACCTAATTGATCTTTGCCCTAAAACACTTGTTGCTTATACTCGGTGTTATACCATAACAATTGTCGGCAATCCTCACACCAATTCACATACAGTTGTTAATTAGATTTATTATGAATCAAACTTGTTAAAACAAATAAACATCAATATCATGTCAATAATGAATGCAGCGGAAAAGTAAATAAGACAAGATATGATGACCCAGGAAAACCAATGAAACCAACCAGTTTCACAGTAAAAAACCTGGGGGGAAACCTTCCCAAAAAGCAATCCACTAGAGTAAAGAGAAGTTTTAGATCTAGTACAAAACCTTTGTCCCTAGACTCTACAATCCCCGTAGATGAACTCACAGCAGAAACCTTCTACTGCTTCAGAACCTCTGAACTCTTCAATATATGAATGCCACCCTTTTTGTTGCACGGATCCCAATACGTGACTAACTCCTTTGCACGAATCCCAGTACGTGACTCACTCACCAACTTAAGGAAGAAGAATGTTGGCTGCAAAATTCTTCACTTCATCAACAATGAAGATCAAGAAGCACTTGGTTACAAAACCCTAAGGCGCAAAAACGCAGTAGCTTCTTTCAGAGAGAATAAGGCATCGATCACCTTTTTGCATATGTTCTCCTTGTATTCTCTTATGTGACGGCCTCTAAAATAAGCCTTATATAGGTCTAGGGTTGTGAGAAAAGAAACCCTACACAAATACAAAAGCCTGGCCCAAAAATCAGATCTGAAAATCTGAAATCCCGTAACCTCGATAGGTACCTCGATCGATCGGGAGGTGTCGAGATTTAATCCTTGATAGATAGAAGGTGTCGAGGAGGTGTCGAGAAGCTATCGAGGGGACATGAGCTTTCTCGATTGATCCACCAGCTGTCGAGAAGCTATCGAGATTGCGATAAGCATCAGCTGAAGATCTCGACAGATAGCCAGGTGTCGAGGAGCTATCGAGCAGGTGTCAAGAATTAATGAATTTGCACTTCAGCTTGCTTTTTCTTGGACAGACTTGATGACTTCAACACTTGATCTTGAAACAAGGTTTCTTGAAGTATTAAAAACACCTAGAACTACCCAATTACAAGTATAGTGCGCTTTGTCAAAAAGGATTTGCCAATTTACATAAAATATGTCCTTAACACACCTCCTCCATCAAGTATTTCACATTTATACTTGGTGAAGAGGAAATTCAGACCATTATCACAAATCTGACTGATGCTGAGTAAGTTAGCCTTCAACCCATCAACATACCAGACATCTTCAAAAATCGACAGCCCTGGAATGTCCATAGTTCCAATGCCTTTGATCACAAATTTGCTTCCATCTCCAAACATGACTGTCCCAATCTTTCCTTCAAAGAGTGTCTTGAACAAAGCTTTATTTCCTGTCATATGCCTGGAACAACCACTGTCCAAATACCAAAGACAAGGATCACGTGCCTTTAAGGCAGTTAAAGCAGTATAACACAAATAATTGTCATTACATGTAATTATACCAAGATGCTCAAGGAAAGATTTAATAAAAGCAACAAGAGACAAAAATAACAAGTAGACAAGTTGACATATTAGCAAAAATATTTTCCAAGAATCCATGATAGTTGGGGTCAAGGATCAGCTCCTAGATCAAAAGATCTACAACAAGAGAGTAACCTGCTCTGATACCACTTGTACATTTTTAGACCCCTTAAACCACAACCAAATTAACCTAGTTAATTAGCCAAGTGATTACTTAGTCAAATTATCAAATCTAGGTTAACACAAATATATCATATCAATGTAAAGTGCGGAAAATAAAGAACACAAAGATATGATGACCTAGGAAAACCAAACCGGTAAAAAACCTGGGCAGGATTTAACCTAGCTATCCTCAAGGTAAACTGAATCCACTATGAAAGAATTGAAGTTTACACAATAGCGACTTAGACCACTAACATCCTATTGCTACCTTGAGAAGAAAAGTTACTACCACGATCACGTGACAACTCTGAGTCCACAGACTACTTCTTTCTTGGATTCCCAGCAAGTACAAGCACTCCCGCTTGTGTATCTTTATGCTCTTGAATCTACAACTGAATTGATCACCAAGTTCTTGACATAATCTTGAACCTTGGAAACCCTAAGTATGTGTGAAGGCAAACACCTCTAGATCTCACAGAAGATTCACACACACAGCATAAAGAGCAACCTCAAAACATGGCTAGGATTTTCCCTTTTATACTTAAAACAAAACGTAAAACCCTACACGTCAAACGGGCTTGGGCTGAGTTGAAAATTCTGCAGAAAAATCAATCTGCATGACTTTTGATCGGTCGAGTCTAATTCTCGATTGATCGAGCCAGGCAGATTTACACAGTAAATCTTGCAACAACTTGATTCCAACTTTACAAAAAAAATATATATATACTTTAAGCAAGTCTAACCAAGACTAAAATGTTTTGATCATCGTTTGCCAACATTACAAAATGAAGTTCTAATACATTAGTTTCTAATTCCTTAGAACCTAACAAGATTTAACCCTAAATCTATTGCTACCTCCAGTAATAACTTACTGACATGATCATGTGCAAGCTCTGAATCCACAAACTCTTTCTCTCTTGGATTTGCGCCACACAAGCACCCAATCTTGTGACTTTGAGATCTCACTCAAAGGTTTAGCAACGCAAACTCTTCAGTTTATGACTCCAAAACCACCCTTGAAGGTTTAGATCATCAACAGTTGTTGATCTTGTTCCAGTAACTTCAGATCTATCGATTCTAATGATATGAGAATGATTTCTGGTAGTGACTTTGAAAGAGGAAGACACAATTCCTTTTAGATCTCAGAAGAGCACCTCTAAAGTCTTTTCAAAACGTGGCTTAGGGTTTCCTTTATATACTAAGAGAATTAGATCTGAAACCCTAATCACTTAATGGGCTTAATGAGCAGTTGGGCTTAATTAAAATTCTGTAGAATTTAATTTTCTATGATTTTCGATTGGTCAGGCTTCATAGAATTTGAAATCTCCTTTCTACAACTTGAATGTTCTTGTATTCTAACTTGTAGTACCTTGAGCATTGTCTAATAAACTCTATAGACTCTAAAATCTATACATAGACAAGTTTGTGCTCACGGTTTGCCAATTGTTCTTAACTTTTAGAACCTAACAATCTCCCCATTTGGCAATCTTTGACAAAACACACATACAAAATGAATTGCTTAAATCAAACATCAGCCCAATTTCGAAGTATTGCCCTAGTACAATTCTATCACAACTACTAACTATTAGTTGCTAGTATAGACAACAGCTGTTGAAAGAATTAACCTGTAAATTCCTAAAACACTCAAAAGAGCACATCAACGCATGTGTGGAAATAATGACAAATAAACAATATGATAGGCCAAGAATGTATTGACCCCTTGGGTAAATTAACCAATCAATTAGCCAAGTGAATTAATTAAGTCAATTTAACATGCAATAAGCGTGGTAGCACAAACAAATCCCCAAATAACTAAATGCAGCAGAGATTAAATTTGACACGAGTGATTTGTTTATGAATGGGGAAAACCACTGAGGCAAAACCCCACCGGGTGAATTTAAGGTCACCACTCTCGAGAATCTACTATTATCAAAACAACTGTTTACAAATAAAGGAATCCCAATACCTTATACCAACCTACAGTTGAACCCTTACCCTAATACACAATTGGACTTGTAATGTAGTGACAATCTCTCCTTTCAATGCACGGCTCCAAGTACGTGACTAACCAATTGATGCACGGATTCCAATAAGTGACTAACACACCAACTTGAAAAGGATGTTGGCTGCAAAGTTCTTCAGTTCATCCACACGATGAAGATCAAAAAGCTCCTTGGTCACAAAATCCTATGGTGTACAAATGCAGCAGCTTCTTCAAGAGAAAGATGAACTAGGGCAAATTGTCTCCGGTCATAATATGCATGTGACAACAAGTGCAACAACATTATGACAGCCCTTAAAATAATCCTTATATATGTCTAGGATTGTGAGAAAAGAAAACCTAAACACATAGCTTGGATATGCGTGAAAAATAGATCTGGAAATCTGAATTTCGTAATTCTCGATAGATACACCTGTCGAGCTATCTGTCGAGCTTTAAATATTAAATCTCGACAGATACATCTGTTGAGATATCTATCGAGCTTTAGTGAACATCACTTCTTCACTTGATTCTTGGACAGATTTGCATGGCTTCAATACTTGGACTTGAAGTCTTGTTCTTGAAGTATTAAACACATCCTAGATCTACTCAATTCCAAGTATGTTAGGTTCTAAGACTTTAGGAACTAAATGTATTATAACTTCTAATTGTAATGTGTTGGCAAACCATGATCAAAACTTAGAGTCTAGATTTAGGCTGCTCAAAGTGTGTTTATTTGTAAAGTTAGAATCGAGTGAATTGTAGGATTTATTGGCTAAATTTGCAAGGCTCAATTGATCAAAAATTAGGCTCGATTGATCAAACCTCGTGCATATTAATTTTCTGTAGAATTTTCCAACTAAGCCCAAGTCCGGTTTGACATGTAGGGTTTTATGTTTTACTCCAAGTATCAAAGGAAAAACCTTAGCTATGTTTTAGAGGTTGTTGATATGCTATGTGTGTGAATCTTCTATGAGATCTAGAGGTGTTTACCTTCATACACACTTAGGGTTATCAAGATCAAGATTGATGCCAAGAACTTGGTGATCTCTTTGGCTACTGTCTCAAGAGCTTAAAGAAAAACACAAGTAGGAGAACTTGTGGTTGCTGCAAATCAAAGAATGAAGTAGTCTGTGCACTCGGAGCTGTCATGTGGTCATGATAGTAAGTTTTCTACTTGAGGTAGCAATAGGATGTTAGTGGTCTAAGTCTTATTGTAAAAATTTCAATTCTTTTATAGTGAATCTATTTTACCTTGAGGATAGCTAGGTTAAATCCTCCCCAAGTTTTTTACCGGTTTGGTTTTCTTGATTTATCATATCGTGTGTTCTTTATATTTCCACATTATTTACATGATATGATTTGATTGTGTTAACCTAGATCTGAATAATTTTCTAAGTAATCACTTGGCTAAATAACTAGATTAAACAACTTGTGTTTTAAGGGGTCTAAAAACTTTACAAGTAGTATCAGAGCATGTTAGCTCTAGTATTTTAGATCCTTTGATCAAAGAGTTAATCCTTGACCCCTATTATCATGGAACACGATCACTCTCTTATAATCCCACCTCACTTTGATGGGAACAACTATGCCTACTAGAAAGTAAGGATGAAAGCATTCCTGAAATCTATTGATGAGAGTTTGGAATTCCATTGAATACGAAAGAGAGAAACCGACTACTCCTATAAGTGAGTGGCAAACTTCTCCGAAAGAAGCAGTAGGTTTTAATAGCAAAGTCATGAATGCTATTTTCAATGTTGTTTCTATGGAGGAATTCAAGAGGATCTCAAATGTTGAGGTTGCTCATATTGCACGGAATATTCTCCAAACTGTGCATGAAGGCACAAAGGCAGTTAAGATAAATAAGTTGTAGCAGTTAACAACTAGATTTGAAAGCATTAGGATGTTTGATGATGAAAGTTTTGATGAATTCTATGCTAAGCTTAATGATATTGTTAATTCTACTTATATTTTGGATGAAATTTGTGATCAACCTAAGATTATTAGGAAGAAACTTAGATCCTTGACTAAGAACTTTAGACTCAAAGTGACTACCATTACTGAAAGCAAGGATGTGGACTCCATCCCTGTTGATGAGCTTGTAGGATCTCTCCAATCCTATGAGCTAGACCTACCTAAGACAAACAAATCCAAATCAATAGCTCTTAAGTCAGTTGATGATGTTGAGGGTAATGGATTTGATGATGAACTCTCTTCTATAAAGATTGCATATCTTGCCAAGAACTTTAGAAACTTTCTTAGGAACAACAACAGAAGGGCAAGAGGTAAAAGTAATGTTGAACCTAGGAATTTTAAGAGGAATGAACCCACAAAAGTGAACAATACTGATAAATCTAAAGAGAAAGTAGGTCAAACCTCTGATAATTCTTTGGGTCAACAATGTTTTGTTGTCAAGGGTATGGTCATGTGAAATCAGAATGTCCTAAATTCTTGAGATCAAAGGGTAAAGCTATGGTTGTAACCCTTAGTGATGTTGAAGTTTCTGATCATGAATTTGATAGTGATGAGGAAGGAAACTTCATTGCTTTCACAGCTACTGCTGTAGTTAATGAAAGTGTTATGGTTGATGAGAACCCTTTTGATGGAGAACTCTTTGAGAATGCTGATTTGCAAGAAGCCTATAATAAATTTTGCAAAGTTACTGTAAAGGATGCTATGAATGTTGACATAGGTTTGAAGAAAATTGCTTCTCTTAAACTTGTTAAGAAAAATTTGCTGTTGAAATTGTTTGATGCTAATGAATTGATTGATAAGGTGAAGATTGAAAATATGTTGTTGCTTGATAAAGTTAAGAACTTGGATCTAGAATTATCTGTTGTTAAGAACAAACAAATAGGTCTGCTACTTCTAAACTTGATCACATGTTGAGTATTCAGAAGTCTCCCTTAGACAAAATTGGTCTAGGTTTTGAAAATAGCATTTCTGTGTCTGAAACTCATTCCACAAACTTTGTTTCTTCTTCTGAGCCCCTCAAGAGTGAGATTGTTAAACCAGTAGAAGTTACACCACCCCCTAGGAAGATTATGGTTGATCTTAAAAAGTCTAAGCCTAAGAATCCTCCTCTTCCTAAGGATAAGTTGCATGATAGACCTTTATGGATTTGTCATTTTGTGGAAAGACTAGACATATTTGTCCAAACTGTTTCAAGTTGCTAGCTACAAAGCTAGCAAATAAGCCAAAAGTACCTGTGCCTCAAGCACAAGATCCTATAGTACTTATTGATGAGTTGGTAAAGGCTTTAAACCTTTATACAAATCCTAGAGTTGCTCATCATTCTAATATGAACAATAACTCCAATGCTAGAATTGCATCTAAAAGGTTTTGGATGCAAAAGGCTCAATCTAATTAAGTCTTTCTAACACGGTCCTTGTGCTTCATCTCTCTATACTTTGTCACCATTCTTCTTTTTTTGTTTTGGTTTCTTTTTGTTTTTAGGATTTGTATTGCATAACATTCATGCGTTTCTTGATAGGTTGTTTTTGTTATTCCATATAAAATAAATAATAAAAAAAAAGGAAAGGAAGGAAAAATTTGTTTTGCATTATTTTTCTTGGATTTGTAATCAAGGTTGGCCATATTATCTTTACATAACATATTTATGTATCTTGTTTAGCCTGGATGGGCTTATTTACTGCACTTTGCTAGTTTTAGCTCTATATTTCATGTTGTGTGGGAGTCGTCTATAGTTTTTGATCACATGATCTTCATTCTGAAGTCACATTTTTTTGATTGTTTGGACTTGAACTTAATGAGGAAGGCATAAATAACCATCTCACCACTGTTTACTAGCCAATCATGAACACCTTTGTGCATATCATAAGATTTTGTACCCGAGAAAATGTAGCACATGCACAAAAAGAACATAAGGTGTAGCATCAGACTAAAGCTAAAATTGGTGTGTACATTATTGGGCTATAATAAATTCTAAATGAAATAAAATTGGTGTGTACATTATCTGGCTTATTAAATATTCTCACATTGAATTAAAATTGGTGTGTACATTATGAGGCAAAAACAAGAAACTTACATGATTGCAAGCTTGTTTTTTAGGAGATGTAAGAGTTATATGATGTAACTTTTTAGGTGATAGTCTCTTTCAAACTTATGCGATGAATTTTGTGGAAATTGTGATTAATTACTATCTACATATCACCTCACATGTATCTCAAGCTATTGCTAGTTGCACACTTTACACAAGTTATTCTTTGCTAAACTCAGTACATGATATCGTGTGTGATAGTGTTGTGGCCATCCAAGATTACATGTTCCTTGATTTTGATGCAAAATATGTTTAATGTTTGAGTTTTTTAGGACAAATTGATTCAAAAATGTGTTTTTGGAAGATTTGGGTTGAATTCATGTGTTTTTTGGAAAACTTTTGAACTCATACTCAAGCATTTCATTCATGAAATATGGTGTTTTGAGTGGTTTCTGCATTAATTTACTCTCATTTTGAAAAAATTCACTTTTCCAGATTTTCAATCGATCGAAATTGTTGCTTGACCAATCGAAATGCGATAAAAATTTTGGTTACATTCTACTTAGCTCGATCGGTGCTCGATTGATGCTGGATTGATCGAATATGTTTTTTGATTGATCGAGGCTCATTTTCGACCCATCAAAATTTGGTCTGAAGGTGTTTTAAAAAGTCTTTTCTCATGTGTTCTTCACACTTTCTAAAAAATTTCAAACACCTTTTCATTGTTCCTTTTCGACCGATCCAATCAAAGCCAAATTTGTCGTTTTATTCCTCAAATTTCTCAAGGGTTTTTATATTCTTGTACTTTAAGTCACTTTTACCCATTCTCTTTCAATTTATTCACATTTTTCATGCATTTTTTTTTTTTTTTTTTGAAGATTTTGAACCTAGGGATTTTGGGATTTTTGTTCAAATCAGTTGTTTTTAATCAATTTTGTTTAATGGGTTTTGGTCCTTGAATGTTATTAACATGATTCCCATGCATTAATTTGATTAAGTTTGTGATTTGAGAAAAATTTGAAATTCTAGGGCTTGAAACTTTGTGAATTTGGGGATTTTGTTCAATTAGGCTAAATTTGATAAAATTGACTTGTGTAATTGGTTGATTATGTCATTATATGATGTTATCTAACTAGTGTAATGATAAATTGATCAATTAGTTGGGATTTTTGAAATTGGGTTTTTCAAAAATTGGGATTTTTGCTCCAAATCTCTGTGTTTAAGTCAATTGATGGTCTATGAAGTAAAGTAGAACAAATTTCAATGCATTAGAGCATGCATCATATGTGCATTCAGTACATGCATCATATAGATTGGTATTTGTTGATATGTTTGTGCTCTAACCCTCTCTAATGCAGTCTGCCCTTGGTTTTCTGTTTCTTTTCTTTGTTTTCTATTTTGGTTTTTCTTTTCCAACCCTTAGCATCATGGTTAGGATGACTAGAGCTAAGAAAACCTCCACTACCTTTACCCCTGTTTTTTAGAGTGATAGGTTTGAAACTCTGAAAACTAAGAGACCTATGAGAAGCTTAACATTTTTAGGTCGGTCTAGGCTGAGCGTAGGTCATATTAGATGAGTTAGATTCAGAGATACGTAGGAACTTTGAGCGTAGGGGTTGGTTACTTTTGTTAGAGGTTAAGCATGCTCCTCCGACTGCCTTGATTAAAGAGTTCTATTCGAACCCCTCTGTCCACTCCGATGATTCCAACATCCAATATGTAAGGAGTTGGATAAGGGGTGAAGAGTATGTCATTACTTCTAAAGTAGTGGCTCTGCACTTGGTGTACCTTTGGTACAGCAGCTTGAGTACCCATACACTGAGATCCCTCATCTTGATGACATTAGGTCATATATCACCGGTACTTCCATCAGTTGGGGTACTAATCCTCGTATCACTTCACATGAGCTTTCTGAGATTCATTATTTCACCTATCTCTCATTTACACACTATTCCCATTGAGCGGTGTGCTTTTTCGTATGCCTTAGTTATCGATGCTCCTATGAGTTTTCCTACTCTTTTCATTCGATCTCTTGTTGAGGCTTATAGAAGTAGTGTAAAATCTCATGGTCTTTTCTTCCTTGTTTTTATTCATAGGATTTTATTACATTTAGGATTAGAGGATTTTCCTGCAACTGAGCCTGTCCATATTATCGCTCCCATATGTGCCACCTTTCTTAGGCAAAGAGTAACTCAGATGAAAGCTAGCTCTAAACGCCCTAGAATTGAGTCTTCTACAAGTGCATCTAGGCCTCCTACTTCTGGTGACCCCAATGCTGAGGAGTATGTTGATCCTACCGCCGCTGTTGATCCTCCACCTTCGAGAGATGCTTCTCTGCAGAGTATGCTAGAGACTTTCATAACTGTTCAGGCGGGTCAGGGAAAGATTTTGGTGGATGTGCTCATGGGGCTTCAGGCTTTACGTATTGATTTAGCGAGTGCTAAACATTCTCCACCTCCACCTTTTGATGATGAGTCATGATTGCCCTTTGGCAATTCGTCACAAAAAGGTGGAGTACATATTGTGCTTGGAGATAGGGGGAGTTTTAGTTTTGGGGTACATAGATTGTATTTAGGAGCTTTTTGATGTATTTCTTTTTATTTGGCTCATGATGTATTTATCTTTTGGGTTGTATATGTTAGGGGGAGACACACACTTTCTTTTATGTTTTATATTTCTTTTATTGTTTCTTGTTTCACATGTGATACATTGGTTATTGATTTATATTATGAGGTTATTCATGGTATATGTCTTTTATTTTCTGTTTTGTGAAATCAAGAAATTTACTTTTGTTTTACTTGTATTTTCCACACATGCGTTTGTGTGTTTGTTGAGTGTTTCAAGAATATAAAGGTTAATTTAGTCGTGCTGCTGTCTACACTGGCAACAAATAGATATTAGTTAGGTTGAATTGTTTTTGGGCATTTTATTTTTAAATGGGTTGTTTTGTAGCTTTGAGCATTTCAGTTTTATGATGTGTTTTGTCACGTATTGTCAAAATGAGAGTTTGTTAGGTTCTATGACTTTAGGAACTAATTGTATTAGAAATTCAAATTGTAATGTCTTGGCAAACCATGATCAAAACTTAGAGTGTAGATTTAGGCTACTCAAAGTGTGTTTATTTGTAAAGTTGGAATCAAGTGAATTGTAGGATTTATTGGCTAAATTTGCAAGGCTCGATCGATTGAACCTCATGCAGATTAATTTTCTGCAGAATTTTCCAACTAAGCCCAAGCCTGGTTTGACATGTAGGGTTTTATGTTTTACTCCAAGTATAAAAGAAAAAACCTTAGCAGCGTTTTAGAGGTTGTTCTTATGCTGTGTGTGTGAATCTTCTGTGAGATCTGGAGGTGTTTACCTTCATACATACTTAGGGTTATCAAGATCAAGATTGATGTCAAGAACTTGGTGATCTCTTCGGTTGTTGTCTCAAGAGCTTAAAGAAAAACAAAAGTAGGAGAACTTGTGGTTGCTGTGGATCAAAGAAAGAAGTAGTCCGTGGACTCAAATTTGTCACGTGGTCGTGATAGTAAGTTTTCTATTCGAGGTAGCAATATGATGTTAGTGGTCTAAGTCATATTGTAAAAACTTCAATTCTTTCATAGTGGATTTGTTTTATCTTGAGGATAGCTAGGTTAAATCCTCCCGATGTTTTTTACCGGTTTGGTTTTCTTGGGTTATCATATCGTGTGTTCTTTATATTTCTGCATTATTTACATGATTTGATTGTGTTAACCTAGATCTGAATAATTTATCTAAGTAATCACTTGGCTAAATAACTAGGTTAAAGAACTTGTGTTTTAAGGGGTCTAAAAACTTTACAAAGTAAAGTGCGTTTTATCAAAGGATTAGCCAATTCTAAATGACATATGTTCATAACATGTTCCACATATGTCCTAACACAATAAATAACTAATATGCAATAACAACAAATAACAAACATGGAAACTAACTCTCCCCCTAAGTTAGATACATAAAAAAAGTTTTATTCTCTCCCCTTTTCAAAAACGATTTCAGCTCCCCCTAAATAAAAACGGTTTAAGAACCTTTTCCAAATTTCATCTTTTCCTCCCACCTTTTGTCACATATTGACTAAGACAACTCAATCAGAAGGTAGACCGAAAGTATACACAACAGATGATAAGAAAAATAAAGAATCAAGGTAACACAGAACAATTTAGCTCTATAGAAAATAGAGAAAACTCCCCCTTCGAAGAGTAACAACTCCCCCTATAAACAACATAGGCTTTTTTATTTAAAAAAAAAAAAAAAAAAAATTCTCCCCCTATAAAAATAGGAAAAACAAAACAAGTTTTGGGAAAATTTTAGGAAGTGTGGAAAACTTAAAAAGACACAAATCAAACAAAAAAATAAGTTGAGGATACACATGAAGAAAAATATTCTCTCTTTCAATATGTGCAAACTCAACACTATGTGACCCATAAACGGATGCATGCAAACATTCCAGGTACAATCAGTTAAGACTATACAATATAGATCTCAATGATATAAAAATTCAGCATGTAATGTTTTCATGTGTCAAGGTATTTTGAACTCAAATCAGCCTCATGAGCATAGAAAATATTTCCACATTGAATATTCACCATATCCCAAAAAACATTTCCAGTCACATCAAGAAAAATAGCATATACTAAAATGTACAGAACTCAAAAATTAATCAATCAATTTTTAAATCAAGTTGAGTACCCAATTTAGCAAAGTGTATGCTTGTTATGTGTGAAACCAATCTATGAGAGATATGATTGCAAAAATCCAAGATGGATAAAGAAAGAAAATGTAATGCATGTGAATCCTAACAAAAATGATGCATAAAAAGACCGATTGGTCAAGAAACTAAAAACTGAAAATTTTCCAGTTTCGATCGGCCAAAAGAAATTGAGCATCAATCAAAAACATTTTCTGGGAATTTTCGATCGGTCAAACATTGATCAGACATCAATTGAATCAAGCAGAGAGGTTTTGCTTTAAAACTTGAACAATTTCAATTGGTCAAGGCAAATCTTTGATCGATCGAAATAGTTAAAAATTCTAAAACTTTAAAATTTGGAAATTTTATGCAGAGAAATAACTTGAAAGCAATTTTTATGACTCAATGTAGATGAACATGATCCAAAAAAGTTTTAAAAACATGATGCCTCTTAAATGCAAATATCAAAACCAATCAAGAAGTTAAAACACAAATTTTAAACTTCTAAAACACATTTTTCTTCAAATTCCCAAAAAAATTAAAAAATTTGCATTTACGCATCAAATCATATGCAATTAAAGATGGCCAGACTAGTCAACACACAATCATATGTACTAAGTTTAACAAATATTTGCGTGTAGTGTGTGCAAATAGTAAGTGTATGAGATACATAAAAGGTGATATGTAGATAGTAATTAAACAAATTTTCTACTTCATCAATCACATTGGTTTGAAAGTGACTATCACCTAAAGAGTTATACCATATAACTCCCACATCTCCTAGAAAACATGCTTGCAATCATGTAAAATCATTTTATTCTTCATTTTGCTTTTTTTTTTTTTTTAATTTTCAGATTCTTTTCACAATTAACGCCTAGTTTAATCTTGATATGCAAGTGCTACACCTTACTGAGTACGGTTTTTATGAATTGTACATAGGTGTTCATGATTGGCAAGTAACAGTGGTGAGATGGTTATTTATGCATTTCTCTTAGGATTTTTTAGTCCTTACAATCAAAAGAATGTGACTTCAAAATCAAGGGCATGTGTTTAAAAACCATAAAAAACTCACACAATTTAAGCACTATATAGCACAAACTAGCAAAGTGCAAAAAATAGCTTATCTAAGCTAAACAAGGTACTGTTTCAAGGTAAAAATCTCGGAAGGATTTGACCCAGTAATCTTTAAGGTCAAACAAATCCATTAAATCGAATTGAAGTTTTACAATCAGATTTAACCCTAAATCTATTGCTACCTCCAGTAGTAACTTACTGACACAACCATGTGCAAGCTCCAAATCTACTAACTCTTTCACTTTTGGATTTGCACCACACAAGCACCCACACTTCTGACTTTGAGATCTCACTCAAACGTTTAGCAACAAAAAATCTCCAATTTGTGACTCCAAAACCACCCTTGAATGTTTAGATCATCAGCAATTGTTGATCTTGTTGCAGCAACTTCAGATCTACTGGTTCTAATAATATGAGAATGATTTCCGGTAGTGACTTTGAAAGAAGAAGGCACAATACCTTTTAGATCTTACAAGAGCACCTCCAAAGTCTTTTCAAAATGTGGCTTAAGTTTTCCTTTATATAGAAGGAGAATTAGATCTGAAACCCTAATCACTTAATGGGCTTAATGAGCAGTTGAGCTTAATTAAAATTTTGAAGAATATGATTTTTTGCAATTTTCTATCGGTCAGATTTAATTTTCGATCGATCGAGCTTTATAGAATTTGAACTCTCCTTTCTGCAACTTGAATGTTCTTGTATTCTAACTTGTAGTACCACGAGCATTGTCTAATAAGCTCAATAGACTCTAAGATCTATATCTAAACAAGTTTGTGTTCGCAGTTTACCAATTGTTCTAAAATTTTAGTACCTAACAAGCCCAAAGAACTCATTGATACCAATGCCAAATATTTTGAGAGTTGGAAGAGTAAGGCTTATGTTGGCTGAAGAGTGCCATTAAGTTGGTGAACAGTTTTTAGACCCCTTAACACAACCGGATTAACCTAGTTAATTAGCCAGGTGATTAACTTAGTCAAATTATGCAAATCTAGGTTATCACAATCAAACAATCATATCAAGAATATAGCAGCGGAAAAGTAAATAACACAATGATATGATGACCCAGGAAAACCAAACCAGTAAAAAACCTGAGGAGGATTTAACCTAGCTATCCTCAAGGTAAACTTGAATCCACTAACTTGAAAGAATCGAAGCTCATACAATAAGACTTACAAGCCCTCACGCTCGACTTCTTATTGCTACCCACCAGTAGAACTTACTGACACGACCACATGCAAGCTCTGAGACCACAGACTGCTTCTTTCTTGGATTCACCACTAGATACAAGCACCCACGCTTGTTTTTCTTTAAGCTTCAATGGCAGCAACTAAGTTGATCATCAAGGTGTAGATAACATCTCCTCCTTGAAAACCCTAAGCTTTGTGTAAAGGAAAGCTCCTTTAGATCTCACAAGAGATTTACACAAAACAGCAATATGAGCAACAATACAACTCTCAAGCAACCAAGACTTTAGAGAGGTTTGGGTACAAAACCCTAAAACCAAAAAAGGCATAAGAGGCACTCTAATCTCTCTCTCTTCAGTCTGAAAAACGTGGCTTAGGGTTTCCTTTATATAGTGGGAGAAGTAGATCTGAAACCCTAATCCTTAATGGGCTTAAGCTGCTGTTTGGGCTGACTTAAAATTCTGCATATACAATTTTCGATTGATCGAGCCTGTTCTTCGATCAATCGAACCAGGCAGAATATGAAGTCTTCTTCCTGCAGCTTGTATGTTCTTGAATCTTGACTTGATTCACCTTGAGCATTGTCTAATAAAACCTATAGACTTTAAGATCTATATCTAGACAAGTTTGTGTTCACGATTTGCCAATTGTTCTAAACATTTAGAACCTAACAGTTGGTTTTGTGAAATTGAGATGATAGTGAGTAATGACATATTATAAAGGGAGGGAGGAACTGTACCGGTCAATTTATTTGAAGAGGTTGTAAAGATTGATAAGCTTTTCAGGCGACCTATTTCATTTGGAACTGTTCCTGCAATATTATTATAGGCTATTGATAAAGCTGTGAGTGATGAAAGATTCCCCAAGGAAGGCGGTATTCCTCCAGTCAGATAATTTACACCAAGATTAAGCACCATAAGCTTAGCTAAAGATCCAAGCTCTGATGGAATTTGACCAATAACACTGTATACTGTGAAGTCGACAATCCTGAGTTCGGAGCAACAGCTCAAGTTGACTGGAATTTCTCCTCCTAAGTCCTAACTTGTTACGAGTAAGGTTGAGATGTTGCAGTCGAAGCAAACGGCCAACTTCCTGTGATATGTTACCCATGAAGTCATTTTTTTGAAGGTACATGATCCTAAGAAAGGTGAGGTTGACAATGTAAGGTGATATAGACCCACCCAAGTTATTCCCTTTTAGGTTCAAGGTGGTGACTCGTTGATGCCTTGGGCTGCATGTAACACCATGCCAATTGGGATCAAGCAGAAATCTTGAAATGCATATAGAGCAAGCACAATGCGATCAAGCAGTAAAGATTAAAACAATAAAGCATGACTTGACCAAACAGGAACAATCACTATAAATAGTGATCACAACGAACATTCACACAAGGAATGAACATCTGGGCATGTAAGCTAATAAGCTCAATGCAAAGTATCATTTGCATGTCCAATACTCAACCAATACAAAAACTCAGGGTAATTGTATCAAGGATACAAAATCCAACAAGGGCACAAGAGTGAAGTACTAAAAAAAATGCATAACATTAACTAAAAGTACTGAGCTACAAAGCATAGGTACAAATATAAAGTATTGAATATGAACTGAAAGATTTAAACCAATGTACTTAAAAGGTTTAAACAAAAGCAATATAAATATCCAAGAGTTATAGAAACTATAGACAAATAAGCTGTGATAAACTTGCAACATATATACCTGTAACCTGAAACACTTGCACAAAATACATTAGACCCTTAAAGTAAAGTAAGTAATAAAAGGACAAGTATAATGTACCAAGTAAATTGCGATCAAGTAAACATGATGTGAAACATATGTGCAACTTGATCATACACCAAAACAGTCATAAAGAAATGACAACAATGATCACATAGCAAAGCAAATGACCATCTGAACATGCATTCAATGAAGCACTATAGCTTATGGATGTATGCATGTCCAACACACAAACACGATGCAATGAGAACAACAAAGCATAAATACTAAACATAACCCAAAGCACCAAAAAGCTAACAAGAAAACAAACCTAAAGAAACACAAACAAAACAGAGTTTTCTTATTAACACAATGTCTTCTCCCCCTTGATATATACATCTCCCCTATGGAATAGCTCTCCTCCTACAAATGCACACAAGAAATAGAATTTCTCCCCCTAAAAATGTGCACAAGAGTCATACAAAAATGACAAAACTCTCGGGTATACTACTCTAGAGTATACTCTCTCCCTTTTTGACACGAATAGACAAAGGGTTAAGGGGAAATGGGGGCAAGAGATGAAGGTATGAACAAGGACAATGATGCATGAGGGGTGCAAGATGAATGAGAAATGAAGCTCAAAAAAAAAAAAAAAAAAAAAAAAAAAAAAAAAACAAAAAAACAAAACAAAATGCTACAAAGCATAAGGTAGACATGATATGCTAGGATGAAAAAACAAGGTATAGACCAATGCATGACAAGGGTAGCATAGGTGTGTGCAAGAGGTGGCTATGTGCAATGCATGACCAATGCATGGAAAATGCACATGTGGGGAAAATTGTGTTAAATACACAACCAATGAAACAAACATGATTCTAGTGAGGAAAAATGCGAAACCCCAAAGTTTGGTACTCATCGGAGTCCAAACAAGTGAGAAAATGCCTAAGAGGGATTTTATCAAGCACGTAGCATGCACACTATGAATAGCAATGTGAAACAATGCATGAACATCATAAAATCTACCCTTAATACATGTTCTTTTTGCCACAATGGGCCAACATCAAAAAAATAAAAATAAAAAGTCATCAAAGGAAACTAATCTCATACAAAAATTTGACAAAAATTAAGTTTTCCCAAACCCTATGATGAAAATCCTAACCAAGAGCACAACACTCTCCAAAACAAAATTTAAGGATCCAAATCAATGAAAAGAGTTTAAAAATACCTTAGAGGTGTTAATGGAATGAAAAAAAAAAAACCATTCAAATTGATTAGGTTTTGATGTAAAAATATTGAAAGAGGGGTTTTAGAGAGAATGTGAGAGGTTTAAAACAGGTTTCTCACGAAAGATACTTTAAAAAGCTGTTTTTGGGCATTTCGTGACTAGGCGAGCCACGAGATGAGTAGCGAAGACAATTTTCATAAAATTTACCAAGTATTTTTTGCGACTTGAGTGCGTACTCGCGAGTGAGTTGCGAACCTCTCTGCCAGAGAACCAAAAAATACGAGGAAAATGCATTTTTTCAGTTTTGCAACTCAAGAGTGAGTCGCGAAAAACTCTGACACCTGTTTTTCAACACCAAACATGTTTAAACAATGAAAAACAAAGTAAACACTAAACATGAACACATAGAGTGATAAAAATCACTTCCAAATACATATAAAATGATCAAACATATTTTTTGTTTGATCCATATATAGTTGAGCACACACATCACATTTAAACAAGTACAATCAAACAAATGAATAAGGCATTCATTGAACATTAGGCATGTGTGTAGTGTGTGTGTATCAAATGTGGAATAGTCCTTAGTCTAGAGTGAAGTTTCAATAATCAATTCAATCAAGTCATACACAACTAGTACTAAGTTAAGTGGTCTATCTCAATTATAGAAATGAACAAATATGACCTCCCACAAGAAAATTATTACGCATCTCTAAAGCTTTTCATTTGGCTTCTTTACAATTCATAACATTTGATCATTTTTTATCTTTTCATCTCTTTTTGAGATCAATGCCTGAAATTTTTAATATTTCAATTTGATGAACAAGCCTTTGGCTTTTAGGCACCATACATTTTCATATAAATCGCTTTCCCTTTTTCGTAATTGAATACTAGTATGTGCGATGGCTTTTGTAGCTCATTATCCCTTTTCATTTTTAGATTTACATTGATTGAGCTCTTTAAGCAAAAAAAATGAGTGGAAAGAGATATAGGCACAAGTCTACGCATGTATCAAAACCAACATGACTATTGACTAATCATTCATGACAAGCTTGAAGATCGATTTACAACAATCACACATATATGTCAAGATTTTTCCCACAAAGATAGATTTACATACATAACAAGCTAAGCTTATAAATGCACTAAGCCATTTGTACGAAGATACTAGGCCAAACACACATGTGATATGTGCTCAAACATGTACAATCAAACTTTTTGAATTTTTCACTTTTTATGTGGTTTTGGATTTTTTACTCACACAAAACTAAAACATAAAAGTAAGATAAAAGCAAAAGCAATGCATACAAATAAATGCAAAATGCACAAATGCATGAAGATATGTCATTCAATGCATGAAGGGTCCTACAAAGATTGAAAGAATTAGATCAAGGACCAAAAAAGCAAAAGCTCAACCATAGGAACCCTTCCTTATCCAAACGGATCGATTGTTTGGAATGAGTATCTCATGAGAAGTGAGACGAGGGTCGGAAGAATGAGAACCGAAGATGCACATAGACAAGGAGTTAAGAGCATTAAACACTTTCTTTAACATGCTATTTTCACTCAAAACCAGTTTACCCTTTTTAGCACAACTTCCAAGAAGCTCAAGTTTCTTTTTTCTTTTGATTCTTTTAAGAGTATGAAACTTAGAGCAATGAGGTTTTAGATGACCAAAAATGCCACAATGGTGACAAATAATGTGTTTAGGTCCACTAGGCTTTTTGGGAAGGGATCTACCTATATGATTTTGTTCTCTATTCAACTTAAAACATTGAGGTCTTATATGACCAATCATACCACAATGGTGGCAAGTTGGAACAAACTTAGATCCATCCAAAATCTTAGTTTGAGACCTAAATGAAGGCTTCAAATTAATAGTCTTTCTATCCACCTTTTGATTTCTTTTGTGTGGAGGAATGTACACCGATTTATCATTTGAAGTAAAACACACAATAGACACAAAATCAGGTACCACAACATGATTGCAACAAATATTTTCATTCTTTTTAGCAATAGGTTCAACATTCAAAACTTGGCATGCATCTTAAGAGATTCATTTTCACATTTTAGCTCATCAACAAGTTTGCTAGACAAAACATGTTTAGCATCCAAGTCCATATTCAAACATTCAAACTCTTTCAGTTTTTCAAGAGAATTTTCAGCAAATTTCTTATATTTCTCAACCAATTTGTTGGATTCATTGAGCTTAGCAATCAAATTATCATTTTCACAAAATAACTAGCTCAAATTCTTTTGAAACTTCTTAGCATTTTTCTTCAAGAGTTTGATATTAGGAATATCAACAACACCCAAAGATTTATGTAACATAGCATCACAATCATGAGGATTATCACTCATAGAGGCAATTTCACAAACACGTGGCATGTTACATTCATCAACATCCAAAACATGCATAAAGGCATACAAAGCACTATCCATGGCAAATAAACACAAGGGGTTAAGGATCAGACTTAGGTATTTAAACCACAACAAGTGTACCTGCTCTGATACCAACTGAAAGTTCAAATAATGTGTAAAACACCAATGAACGTTTAGACCCCCAAATATAAAAATACTAGTACAAGCTTATAATCAAACAATATACGTGCGGAAAATGAAATATAAGCTATAACCAAAAGGTAACACACTCTAAACCATAATTAATAACTAACACAGTAGTAATTAAAAGGTAAAGAGGAAGGGAAGAAAGAAGAAACCGAAGTACTTAGCGAAAAACCTCTCCACCGCCCTCCAAGCGATTAATAATCCATTAGAGAATAAAGTTAGGATACATAAATAGCAGAAAACCTTCCAAGCCTAATCTACCCAGTGCACCTAAGCCCTCAAAGCTTCTTGCTCCAATAGGGTTACACCGAACCTTGTCTTCTCTAGCTTATCGGATCTTGCAATCGCCCATTGCATCAACCAAAATGAATTGGTTCCTTCTGAACTGCTTTCCAAGCACCAAAATACCTCCCCACAGATATAGATATGGTGAAATAAGGATTTGGCTGAATGTACCTCTCAAAGATATGTCAATGGAGAGAGTGAAAGTAGAGGAATTTGGAGAATCAAATGATGAAGACTGTGGATGAGTCAATCTTGTTTTTCTCTAGAGTTTCTCTCTCAAAATTCTCTTTGAAAGCTCTCAACATTTCGTGGGTATAAAGGTATTTATAGTAGGGTGTATGAGGAATGCAAAAAGTCATTTTGTAACAAATAGGGCATTCTGGCGACTCGGCCTCGCAACTGGAACGAGTCGCAAGTTTGAGTCACGAGCTAACTGTCTGGCTAGACTAGAAGTTTTGTCCTGTAGTGCAACAGCTAGCGTGACCCTTCAACTCCCCTGCATGCTTCACACGTGTGCTACCTTTGGTGACTTGCCAGTCGCGAGCCCCTCCTTGAGTGCACACTTCTTGAGCTTTCTTCACACTTTCACACACACTACCCTTACATAATTCCCACCTAAATACAGGGTATTTAATTGCTAAATTACAAATAAATTTGGCACGGAATAAAGCCAACATATGATTGAATAAATTCAACCTTACAAATAATATATTCTATTCGTAGTAAACAAAACAAATACTGGTGATTTTTTCATGTGCAGAAAAAAGAGGTGAGAAATAAAGACTTTTGGTCCATTGGAAAATGCTCACCAACCATGTACCAAAATTTTCTATTAAAAAAAAAACACACTATAAAAGCAAATCTAAATACAGGTGATTCTTTCCAGACAAAAAAGAGAAATAGAAGCGAGTAAAACATTTAATGATGTAAAATGAACATATAGATGCTCATTGCTATTGGTTGCCTTATGCTACGTTTAGGACAAATTCTTTCATTTAATCCTACATTTATATAGTTTTCTTATTTAACATCTTCTTCTTCTTTTTTTTGGTTATAATTTTCAATTTAAAAGTTAGAATAAGGTTTCATTAATTCTAGAATGTTTTTCAGGATTTATAAGATTAAATTATGTAATTTTCTCAATTTTGTCTTTTCTATAATTTTTCTTTTATTTTCCGACATAATTTTGTGCTTAACATGAATTAAGGTTTTCCAAGGTTTTCTAGGCATCCTAAGACTTCTTTACTCCATATTTTTCATTGTGACCTTATAGGTATTCTAACTATAGAATTAAAAACAAAAAAAAAAACAAAAAAATCAATTCTAATTTTATTGTGGATTCAGCAAACTCCCTATATAGAACAATGGACTCCTAGCTTATTGGATTAATATGTATTTACTTTTAGTCACGAGTCATCCTATCATAGTGACGGAATCAATGTATTTAAAGCTCTTAACCCAAGCTTGTCCTTGGATTTTTACTCTAACAAGACAAGTATGTTGTGTTCCTTGTAGTGACCGGTCTTTGACATAGTGATTTATTTTGTTCACGTGTAGAAAATGCCCTTCCTGTAAGTTAAAAATTTCTTTGAATTAATTATTATCTGCCAATTAATTAGGCCGTAGGGATAAAGAATATTTAGGGGAAAAACCAAAAAACCCTAATCAATCCATGGGAGAATAGGCAGAGTGACATGTGGAGCACATGCTCAAAAAAAAGATGTCCGAGGTTCATTTTACTTTTATTTTTTTTATTTTATCTTTTGCTTTTGTTTTGGTAAGCAGTGCCGGACTTAGTTTCTATTTGAAATAGTTTATTTAATTAAAACTGAAATTTTTTTATTAAAAATATCGTAGATAAAGCTAACAGGAAGCTAAAATAGTACTGTGTAAGACCCATAAATAGGAACAAAAAAATTCAATAAAACCTATAAATAATAGCAAAAATAAATCAAATAGTAAAACAAACTAGCTTCTCAAGCCAATGTCAAATGCAACCTCAGACTATAAGCATGCGGTGCATATGCTCAAGCAGTTTTACATACAAGCTAAGCACTCTGAGCATTTTTTAATTGTTAAAATCAAAGATGTAAGAAAATAACTGAGAGTCTAACTAGGATAAGAAATCATGGTTTTGAAACCTAGACCGGACCGTACGGTCCGACTAGAAAAATCGTGATCCTCTCAATTTTGCAGTTTTTTTAGCTTAAAGAACCATTCTATGGGAAAAAAGCAGGGACCCATGCGAACCGTGGTTGGACCGTACGGTTCTAAGAACAGTGACCAGTTTTTGAGGTTCGGAAGGTTTCTTTTTGTTTCAGCTTTTCCGGTGAACTTTGCCCAATACACTGGTATGAAGTTATGATCAGATCTAGAAGAAATGCAAAAGAAATGAAAGAACATGAAGAAGAACAAAGATCGGAAGGAGATCTGATAATTTCAAATCTTGAACAAAGGGATTTGTAAGGAAAAAAAGAGAGAGAGAAGAAGAACGCAACGAAGCAGGGTCTACGCCAAAAAAAAAAAAAAAAAAAAAAAACTCCATACTTGCTCAGCAAATAAACAGTAAACACAAACTAAATCAGATAAAAAAAAAAATTACAGTAACACGTATCTTCGTCTTCTGCTGCTGCTTCTTCTTCTTCTTTCTTCTTCTCTTTCTTTTTTCCATTGATGGAGCTCTGTAATTTCCTCTTTTTCGCTGAACTATGTGTTTCTCTTCTTTCTTTAGACTTTTGTTACTTTTTTACTCCTTTTGAATTCCTAAGTCCCTGTCTCTCATGTGGCTAACTTGGAAATGATGAAAGGTTTTAATTTTTTAATAAAAGCAAAAAATTTTCAGCCCTTAGATTTAGATATTTTTTTCAGTTGCCCCACGTGACCTAAAATGCACTGATAGATGCATTAAATATTTTAAGTATTTTTAAGAGTAACATAGTATCACAATATTTTACATCATTTTTTACTATAATTTGACACATGGCAATGTGTGAGTAATAAATAAAAAAAAATTACGGGTTTACATCTTTATCATTCATATCTCATCACGTGACAAATTGCGGTAAAATTTGTATAAAATATTATGGTACTATTATTGCTCTAATTTTAATTAATATTTACAATTAAGTATATAATAATTATCAAATAATTATTTCAATTGAAAATTATTAAATAATTTAAATAATTTATTTTATCTTATTTGAGTGTCTTTCTAATTCTTATATTATTATTATTATTATTATTATTACAAGTTTAACTAATCAATATATAAATAAATAAATAGATATTATATTTAAATTTGCTTAGGATTTGATATTTCTTATTTGTCTAGTAAAAGTTATGATATGGAAAATATATATTTGAAATATAGATATTTATATTTAATTGGATTATTTTAGTTAAATTTTCTATTTATACTAATTTAATACATTTATTTATATTTAAATAATTATTAAATTAATTATGACGTCATCATGGTTCGACTTCGATTTGACCTTAAAACCCTTGAATCTCTTTCTTTTATGGTTCATTGAACGGTCCAAGTTTGAAAACTTAAGAATTTGCATGGGGGAATTAAAACCATGATACACCACAACACTCTCATAATTTGTGATCTCCAATCTCCATCACGTTGAAAATATAGAGATTTGAACCTTTTGAACGGATGCAAAAGCTCAATCATCACAAGATTCACAACCATATAGGAGTCCTCTTTACCATGATCACCACTATTAATTTCTACCACGTTAATATAGAATCTACACACATAGTTTGTTTGCTTGTTTGTTTGTTTGTTTGTTTGTTTTTTTTTTTTTTTTTTTTTTAACTACAAACATACATATCATCACTTTGTGGCATAAAAAACAAAAAAGAGAGTAAGAAGTCATTCATGAAAAATAAGATCTTTGACAATAAAATGAATTGTCATCGTTTTGAAACAAGTAGAGAAAATTTTATTCCTCCCTCGTGTTTGAAACAAATCTTATCAAATTCACAACTTCAAAAGGAGAGAAGTGGAAATGAATGCCCTATCATAATTTGGTTTCTAAAAGACTTATATAGGAATACTAACCTTGAACATGCCCTCCATTCACAACAAAATGCAATGTAGCACACTTTCACAAAATAGCCTGATAAAGTCCCATAATTTCTCCAATGAGTAAGCATTTTAACCGGTGGTGCCACTTGAGCAAGCTAGTCAAGACCAAAATGAATGCAATGGAGTAGGCACGCATGAAGCCATGTAGCTTCTCTAATAACTTGTTTGGATGGAGAGGGATTAGAGGGGAGTAGAGTAAATAGAGAGAGAGTAAGTTAAATTATTTTGTTTGAATGCTTTTTAAGGGAGGAGGGGGAGGGATTTGGAGGGATTCTAATTACTTTTAAACCCTGATTTTAATTTCCCCAAATTGGAGAGATTTGGAGGGAGAGTAGAGCATGAAAATGCTTGACCAAATGAATTCCCAAATTTACCCTTACCATATTAATAAAATTACAAATTATGAAAAGGCTAATTAGTCCCTCCTTTACTTAATTTTAAAACATACAAACAAGGCAGAAGATAACCATTCTCCTCTACTCTCCTCCTCACTACTCTCCTTCCCTCTACTCCTCTCTACTCTCCTCTCCCTCCAAATGGAAGAGAAAATAAATTTGGTTGGAGAGAAAAGAGAGTGGACAATTGGTGGGGCATGGGCCTCAGGCCCAGCAAAATATTTTCTTTCCAAAATGGTGAGAAAACTGGAAAAAAATATAAAAAATTAAAATAAAAAAAAATAAAAAAAAAAAACCCAAGAGAAACAAATTGACCAAAAAAATTCACGGTAATGTTTGGTAATAGTTTTTATTTTTTATTTTCAAAAACCTTTTTTGAAGAGTATAAAGAAAAAAACAATTTTCTTGTATTTTTAATATCAAAAACATGTTTGGTTAGTTGTGTAAAGTTGTGATTTACAACTATATGTTTTGTTGGCTTTTATTCCGTGCCAAATTTGATTGTATTTACTATCAATTGTTTATACCCTGTATTTGTTGTGGGAATTGATGTAAGGGGTGTGTGATAGAGAGTGTTTGAAGACTCAAGCAAAGTGGAAGCTGATGGAATCTCGCGGGTATGTCGCGACTAAGCTTCCCGCGAAGTGAAGCATGTGCCTTGCACATGCTGGAATGCGAAGAGTCAGGACAGATGGAGACAGCTGTCTCTCGCGAGTATCTCGCGGGTAAGGCCTTCTCGCGAGACACCCGCGAGACATGCTGTTCTGCCAGCCTGTACTGACTGACTCACACATTTTGCACCTATCCTATATAAACCCTCATTACCCACAAATGTTGAGGAATGCTTCAGAGAGAAAACCCTAGCTAAACACATTTGCAATTAGAGATTGCCATCCCCACCTTTCTCTATACACTTGCTTGTGGTATCTCCTCAACCCTTCCCTCTCCATTTCCACACCATTGAGAGGTTGATAGCCCAAACACTTACCACACCTTTTGAGAGTGTTGAGTGACGTTTTGGTGCTGCTGGGAAGCATTGGAAGAAGCCAAGGATGGCAGATGCAACATGGAGCTTGTTGCGGGATCCGGAGAACTAGACAAGACACGGTTCCAAGAAGCCTTGTTGGAGTAGGAGCTTGGAGGGCTTAGGTGCATCGGGTAGATTAGGCTTGGAGGGTCTTTTGCTTACTCATGTATCCCAACTGATTGTCTAGTGGATCGATTTCCGCTTGGAGGCCGGCGGAGAGGTTTTTCACCGAGTTCTTCGGTTTCCTCTTCGAAAACACGTCTCGGTGTTTTCCGTGTTTGCATCCTTCTTCCCTACTCTTGTTTAATTTCATTATTACTGCTGTGTTGCTTTAATTATGAATTAGAGTAGCTTCTTGTTTATACGCTTGTGTTTACACTATTCCGCACTTGTATTAAGTTAGTGTAAAATCAACCAAGCCGTAATTTTAATTAGGGGGTCTAAACAGCTCGTGTGTTTTCAACACGTTTTCGAGCTTTCAAGTTGAAATTAAAAAAATATATATATAGTTTTTTGAAGAAAGAAAAAAAAATATATTGAAATATGTTGTTATTAGGATTTGAACTCTAGTGCTAACTCATTAAATGAGATAGATTCATTAAATCAAACACTTGTTTTCATTAACTTTTGAAAACTAAAAACTGAAAACAATCTTTTGCATGATTTTAGTTTCCTTCACAAATTGAGTTTCAAGAATAACTTTTGTTTTCTATCAATTTTGGATTACCAAACAAGTTTTTAAGTTTCAAAAATAGAAAATTATTTTTGGAAATAGAAAATAAGGGGAAAAAATAGTTACTAAACATATGTTGCAAGGTTTGTTAGACTTTCTTTTTTTAGCTTTTTTTTTTTTTTTTTTTTCCTTCTTCTTATTTTGATTTTTGTCTTTTTTTTATACCATCTGTTTCGTTAAATTTTTTTTTTTTTTTGATGGATCGTTAATTTTTTTTTTTTAGTTTTCTTCTTTATTATTATTTTTTGGTACCTCTCTCCTCTTTGGTTTGTTCTCTTTAATTTTTTGTTTTATATAATAGGGTTATATTTATAAATTTTTCTTCTCAACCAAACAAATGAGTTTTTCATTTCTCCAGTTTTCATCATCCCAATCAAACACAACTTTTTTACTCTTTCAACCAAATGGACCCTAAAATCACACCACTATGTGGTTATTATATGATGAAAAAATTTTAGTTTACATTGTATCAGCAACATAAACTTACATTGTAGACATACATTATTATTAGTAGACATACATTATTATTATTATTAGTAAAAAATTTAGTTTACATTGTATCAGCAAAATTATACTAATAATATATACTCATACTCAACCCCACCCACCACCCCCCCCCAAAAAAAAAAAGAAGAAATAGTTTACATGTTGACCCATAAAACCCAAAAATATTATATGGCCTCCTTTTTGTCCAGGTTCCCCAAGAACATTTTTTATTTAAAAAAAAAAAAAACACCAAACTACAATCAAACAATTTACAAATCTAGATAAGAAGAAAAATAATCAGACAAAGCAAAAATACTAACTACAAATCACAAATCCGTAAAATAACAAAATTAAAATACTAACAAAACAATTACAAATCACAAATCCCTAGCAAAATATTTCAAAACCCCATTGAATTTTTACCCAGTTTTTCTCTTAGTCCAGAGGTCTCTATCTTACTCGACTCTCTTCCCTTCTTCCATGGTTTCACTCCACCAACACCTAGTGACCTAGTCACTGCCTCTGCCTTTGACCGCTCCACAAACCTGTCATTGTCCCAGCCAATTGGAACTGTTGGTTTCTCCACTTTGTCAATCCATCCCACTGTCCACACTCACATACGAGTCGAAATTGGCTGAGGCATGGTTTCTAGATCTCTTTCTCACTCGGTATATAATTGATGTGGCATGTATATATATATATATATATATATATATATTTTCTTTTCTTATAAGAGTATAATTTTGTTTTGATAAGTTCTCTTTTGTCTTTTCTTTTTAAAATAAGTTGTGGCGTTATTTTTTATCATATGGTAAAAAAGTTTCCTTGTCGCTCTTGCAAAATTGATGGAAAGTTTGTTTTTATTTGTTTATTTATTTCGTCAAACTTGCAACATTTGAAAAGAATCTCACCTCTTAGATATTTCACCAATTGTTGTTAATGTCTCACCGTTTATAATGTGAAAGAATAAATAAATTGATCTAAAATTTTAATGTGAAAATTTGAAAGAATAAAGCCAAATATTTATGAGTTTATAATATTAATTAAATGCTTAAAATATTTCTGATGTCATTGATTTGGCCATCAATTCGATCCTGATCGGACCAAAAAACTTTGGCCCCTTAAGTTCAAATCTCAATTGTGTCTCCGTTTATAATGTAAGTTTATATTGTTAGTACAATGTAAACATATAAAAGTCATTAAATTATAGGATATAATTTTCCTTCAAACTGATTTAGAGAAAAGTTTCTCAAACATGTGACAACTTGAAAGACTATTCACATGCAGTTTTTGATTCGGGATGCGGAAGCATCAAAAAGTAGAATATGTCTACTTTTAAAAATAACCTAGAATCTACGAGGATTCCTTGAATCTACAAGGAAAAAGGGTCTAGAATCCACTAGAAAATAGAAAGACAAAAGTCTAAATTTTATTGATTGAATAACTGTTCTAAAAACGTGTATAAACTTAGGGGCCTATTTAAGAACTCTGTAAAACTTGACAAACAAGAAAATATATTCAAAAATAACTCCTAATTGATACTTAACTATAACAGGAACCAAATTTGACCTAAAAAGCATTAAAACACCTAAAAACAAGGAAATAAATACCCTAAACCTAAAATAGCGAAAATTACATAAAAATATCAAAAATAACAAATCAATATATATATATAAGCAGAGATCTCATATGAAAGAGCATGAGGTTTTGTCAAGCGGCACATTCGTTCAGCTTCTCTCATTTAGGCTTCCACCTCATCAAAGTTTACATTTATATAAAAACTTTAATTCATTGAATGTGTCAATGGAGTGAATACAGCTTAATTATCTATAAGTATGCACTAATTATATATATATATATATATAAGAAAGAAAAAAATCACGTGAGAGACCATGCGATTTTGTCATGTGGCACTTTGTAAGAGTAATTTTTTATTTAGCTGTACACCTCAACTTCTTTACATATTTGGATTATAATAAAATTCTATTAATAGGATATCACTATTTTTACTGATGGTTTAACTTACCACTATCATACTTCAATAACATAAACGTGACATCATAAATTTTATATGATATTTCCATAAGCCAACTTAACATTTAAATTTTTCTCCAAAAAAAAAAAAAAAAAAAAAACTAAACATTTACGTGAAATTACAAATTTTTTAAGCTAACTCCAAGCCAATGTAGAAACAAAAATTATGATTAAAAATTTCAGCAAAAAAATAAATGATTAAACATACAATCAAGTTATTACACCACATTGTTTTTTAGAAAATATTACACCACATAATAACTAATTTCTAATTTATGTAACTTTTTCTCTATAGTTTAAATTATCCATACCCTTAATTTGGTATTACATCATTAATTTAACAAAAATCATGTTATTGCAACATTACTTCATGTTATTACTTTAAAATATTTTGGATATTTTATATAAATTTTTCACATAACAGCTTAAAGCATTATCAATGCATCGTGCGGGACAATGGTTAGTTACAATAATTAAATCGGAAATTGTGTCCTACATCATGTGAAATTATTGTGTAGCCAATAAATACATGACACCTCATTAAAAAAATCCTTAAGTAGGCTTTCATGCCACATTAGCTAAATAACCCCTCACATCTTTAATGTATGTTAACTCTGTTTGAGTGAATTCAAAATTTAAAAGTGAATTGGGCGGGCTTCACTGGAATTGCAGTCTCAATCAAAACTCAAAAATATTTCAAATTTCATTATTTATTTTTTGGAATATGCTTTGCTAACTGCAACAAAATTCCAAAAACCTGCTCTCTCCCAGTCTCCCTACCATAGTAGCATCCACCTCTCCTCCTTCAACTCTTAGATCGCTCTTTACAGGATTTTTTTTCATTGGATTTAGATTAATTTTTCACCTTTGATTCCTGGGTGTCGATGCTTTGCTGGGTAATCCAAACCTTTTAGATTTCATTTGAGTTTCTTGCTCTCTATGTTTCAAATATTTCATTTTTTTCTTGTTTTTGTTCTAAAAATTCCTTTCTTTGGCTTGATTGAACGGTTCAGTATCTTGAGTATTTACCTTTATTACTGATTTGTGAGTCCAAAGATATTGTAGTTAAGTATTTCATGTATTTGATGTTGATAGTTTACTGAATATTCGTAAATTTGTAAATGGACTTTCAAATTGAAATTCCATATTATTGACCTCTTGAAAGATTTGTGTTAGTGGAAATGCTTTTTTTGTTGGCTTTTTTTTGTTGGCTTATGCTCTTATTTGTGGTGGGTGGGTATATGATGGTGTCATTTGTATTGGGCTTGTTTCAACTGTGTTGGGGCCATGGGAATGGGATTTAGAAGGGTAAAATATATGCTTTGGCCTGAATGAGGTACTTGTAAGAGCATAATTTCTTTTTCATATTTACATGTGTTCATGTGTTTTATAATTTTGCATATGAGGTGTTTGAGAAAAATGCATATGGATGTTTGTGGTGAGCATGTTCGCATATGGATGTTTGATTTCACATGCATATTACTTTTAGCAACCATGTGCCATTTCTTTTTAATTAATATTCATGAATTTTTACTTGCAGAGACAATTAGCATTGATGCCCAAATTAGAGGTGACTAGCCTCCAAGAATTTGAGAAAGAGAAAATTTTGGATAGTATTCAATAAATAATTACATTTTGAAAAATAATTTGTTAACAATCAAGTAACTCTTCCTAAATGATAGGAAGCCTTTATTTGATAATGTTAGGTTCTAAGGTCTTAGGATTTTATGTATTTAGAACTCTAATTTGTAATGTTGGCAAACCATGATCAAGATATTGTATTTAGTCTTGTTTAATCTTGCTCAAAGTTGGTTTATTATTGTACAGTTGGAATCGAGTGGCTGCAGAAGTACTTGGAACTTTTGGCCTGGCTCGATCGATCGAAGAATAGACTCGATCGATCGAAAATCGCACAGGTTGTTTATTCTGCAGAATTTCCAACTCAGCCCTACCTCATTAAACGCTTAGGGTTTTGTGTTTTTACCCTAGGTATATAAACTAAACCCTAGCCACGTTTTTGAAGGTTGTCCATATTGCTTTGTTGCTCATACATTGCTGTTTTGTGTGAATCTCTTGTGAGATCTTTGAGGAGCTTTCCTTTACACAAAACTTAGAGTTTTCAAGGTAGAGATGATTTCAACATCTTGAAGATCATTACCGTTGCAACCATTGGAACTTAAAAGAAAAGCAAGCGGGGAGCTTGTAGCTGATTGAGGAATTCAAGAAAGAAGTAGTCCGTGGATTCGAAACTTGCGCGTGGTCGTGTCAGGAAATTCTACTGGTGGGTAGCATTAGGAAGTCGAGCGGGGAGCTTGTAGTCCTTTTGTAAGTACTTCAATTCTTTCATAGTGAATTCTGTTATGCCTTGAGGATCGATGGGTCAAATCCTCCCCAGGTTTTTACCGTGTGGTTTCCTGGGTGATCATATCTTGTGTTATTTATTTTCCGCTGTATTATTATTCTTGATATGATTGTTGAATTGCTTTAACCTAGAATTGCATAATTTGACTAAGTAACAACTTGGCTAATTAATCTAGGCTACGCAATCTGGTTGTTTAAGGGGTCTAAATAACCTATCAGATAAGCCTATCAATAAACTAAAGAACTAATCCAACTAAATCTCTATTTCTATTTGATAACCCCGGCTAACAAATTGGACCCCATCAGCTACACTTGCTCTACATTGGACTCCTTCAGCAGTGTCTGTTTTGCATTCCAATACTCTTTAGGCTTCATGCCATCATTTCCATTCATCACATCCATACCTGTCTAGTTCATAACATAATTTCGTTAAAATATAGTACGCTTGGGATGGGGAGATTGCTTAACATGAGATTCAGTGCAGAACATAATGCCAAAGTAACGGTGCACTAGTGATTCTGTGAACAACTTTGGCACTATGAGAAATATTATATTTTGAATTTATATACAACAATTCAAAAGGAAAGTAATGAATCCTTCTTTTAAAGACCAATGAAAAGTTATACAAACCAGATCAATTACAAATGTTTAAGAAACTAAACTACTTATCATTGTACATTGTCATAACAAAGTCCTAGAATGAGGCTGCTACATCCAAAACACATCTTCCGTCCTCTGGACATACACTAGAGCAAAACCATATACATATGTTGTGTAGTGATTCTTAGCAACATTGTCAAGTTTTTTTGCATCTTCTTGAAAGGGGAAATTAATGCATTAATTATGTAACCGATAACAAATTACAAATGACAATTGAGCCAAACCAATAAAGGTAAAACAAATGAGTTCATGTAATAATTAAAAAAAAAAAAAAATTCTTACACTGAATATAAATCTTATGGTATAATTGTAATCAAGGAACTTCTTTTACTCTTTTCCATATACTCTACTGCAACAAAAAAATTGTCACTATAAATTCTACAGGTTTTATGATTTGAATCAATGCAATCATCAACAATGACCAATGTCAGTATTTCAACCATGCTCATTCATCTAAAAGTTGCAAGCACTAAGGAAGTATGGAACAAATTAACAATAAAAAAAATAAGCCAAGCGAGAAAACAAGAAAGTAATAGAACATTTTCTCTTTCCCCTGTGGACAACCTCAAACCTTATAAAAACATTTTGGATTTCCCATTAAATTTAGAGTCTCCACTAAATTGATTTTTTTTTTTTTACAATACCTAGAAACTAAACAACTCAATAATTTTAGCAACAAAAATATAATGTCTAATTAGAAGGCATCTCCAATGATACACAATAACCACAACCATAAAATTGACCTAATTGTAAACACATCAAATCTGCATTCTTCTCAAGTTTATACCATTATGAAATTAAACTCAAATTTTACGAAGGCTCCTTTCCTCAAATCAAACTTCTATAAATTATGGAGATGCTTGAATGATTTGATAGGTTAAATAATCAATAATATAAACTAATTCAAGAATGAAAAAGACTTGCATACAATGTGCAATCCTCCTAGAAACAATTAGCTCAGGTCAGAAAAATACAAATACGCAAATTAAAAAAAAAAAAAAAAAAAGTTAAAAAAGAAAAATGATAACACCATACAATTTGGAACAAAATACCACATAAATCTTGGAATAATGCTACATTGACCAACAATAGTAAGAACCAAAACTCTAAATGGAAGGGAATCAAAGAGATAGAGAGATAGAGAGAGAGCTAATCCAAGAGGAGGGAGATTTGAGCTTGGGCCTGTAGAGAGCTATTTGAGAGCTGAAGGAGGAGAGGTGAATATTGCTATGGCGGGAAGATTGAGACTGAGATTGAGAGAGCAGGTTCTTGGAATTCTAATGCAGATGGCATATCCAAAAAATGAAAAATAAAATTTGAAAGTTTTGAGGCCGTTTGGTATGGTATTTTAAGCAACACTTTTCAGTTTTTAAACAACATTACATGTATTTTCACACACTTTTTCATCAACACATATATTTTTTTTTTTAAATACAAACAACATTAGTAACAGCCCCTTCAAGTTTTGATTGAAATTGCAATTCTACTGAAGCCCGCCAATTTCACTTCAAAATTTTGAATTCCTCTCAAATGGGGTTAAGATGGGTTGGGGTTATTAAGCTAATGTGGCATAAAAGCCTATGTAAGCATTTTTTTAATGAGGTGTCTTGTATTTATTAGTTGGGACTACAAGATTAGCAAGCTGACCATGTAGTCCTGGACTGCACAATAATTTCTCCTACATCACTTCGTCACTCATGACAAAAAAGAGTAGTTTTGGTTATGAGAGAGTAGTCTTGTTGTTAGGGGGAGAGCTAGCCTAGTGATAGGGGAGAGTGTTTTTGAGATATGTATTGAGGTTTTTACTGTATAGTTCTCATTACATGTACTTTAGTCTTGTGAACTTTTTACATACATTGTACTTATTTGATATATATGATGATGATGTATGTTTTTCACTCTTTATCTCACATGTGTTGTTTCTTTTCTCTCTTTATACACATGTTTTTTAATTTATATAACTTGTCTATATTTCACACTTGATGCCTTGATGGATCTTGTTTAGCATTTCAACTAAAACAAGTAGTAAGTCCTTCATACGGTGGTCTCTCTTCTTGCAAAGTTTTTTAAGAGTTTATTGTATTAGTTAGACTTAGGTACTTTTTGTGTAACAATTATGGAAATTGTTGTTTTATACTTCTCTCATAACTGTGCTTGTGATTTTGTGACTTTTTTCACGGATTGCTAAAGGGGGAGATTGTTAGAATAATATTTTCTATGTAATTGGCAAATCCTCTGACAAAACGCACTTTACTTATAATTGGATAGATCTAAGTTGGGTTTGATGTATCAAGAAGTATGTGGTTTAAACATATCAAGTGGTATCATTAAAGACATGAAGGTTGATCTAAGAAACAAATAAAAAAAAGTTGTTTCATTAAAACTTGATAAGCTCAACAGAAGCTGCTATCAAAGGTTAATGAAGAAGCTCGACAAAAGCTTGATCTATCGAGAATTACAATTTCAAATTTCTCAGATCTGAATTTGGGCCCATGGTGACTTGAATGATTAGGGTTTCTCTCTCAACAACTCTAGACGTATATAAGGCTTATTTTAAAATTCATCAAGTACGAAAACAAAGACCTAAAACTCATATACTCTGTGTGAAGCTATTGTGTTTGTGCACTGTAGGGTTTTGTAACCATGTGCTTCTTAATCTTCATCGTTTATGAAGTGAAGAACTTTGCAACTAACAACAATTAATCAAGTTGCTAGAGTTAGTCACGTACTGGGATTTATGCAAAGGAGTTAAGCACAGATTGGAGATTTATGCAACGAAGGAAAGAACTCTGCTATAAGATCAAGTCCAATTGGGTATTGAAGCAAAAGTTCAACTGTAGGTTGATATTTTGGGATAGGCTAGGGTAGTGGTAAGATTCCTTATACTTGTAACCGTTTGATTATTGATTAGTGGATTCTTGGGAGTGGGGACCTTAAATTTACTCGATGAGATTTTCCCTTCCGAGAGGTTTTCCCTATTTATCAACAAATCACCGTGTTATTTATTTTTCACTGCATCTTAGTTATTTGGTGATTTTTTGGTGTCTCTGCGATTTGCATATAATTTGACCTAATTAATCAACTTAGGTAATTGAATCAATTAACCAAGATCAATTAAATTTAACCCAACACCTCCTATTGTAGATCTAGGGTTTCTATATTCAAAACTCTCTCAAATATTCTACTAGCAATATTCTTTGAAGCAACTGAAGATCCTGTGTTGTTGAAATTATTACCATCACTAGTCATCAAAGGTACTAGAGATCTAAACCTTCAAGGGTGGTCTTGGAGTCATAGACTGGAGATCTATGTGGGAGATCTGAAGCGCAAACTGAAGGTTCATGTGAGAGCAAGTCCACATCAAAGAAGTCTAAGGAGTTCAGAGCTTAGTTTGATAGCTATGTTAGAAGTCTATAGTGGATTGTTTTCAATTTAAAAAAAATTTGGCCCTTTTTGTAGTACATTGTGAATCCTATGCATAGGATAGAAAAACTGTTATTTTGGAGATTGGGGTTTTCGTGTTGTTTTTGAGATATGAAACTGCACTGCCACATCTTGTATTTTTTTTTTCCTGATAATAGTGAAATCTCTACAACTCCGTGGGTGTAGGAAAATTGACGAACCACGTAATATTTGTTTTGTGTGATTTTTTTTTTTGGCACATATTTTCTCTTTGTTTTCATCTCATAGATTTAAGAATTTCGTAAATATTCTCTCCAAAAGGTGGGATAGAAAATTTGAATTCAAAAGGAAAAAGGGATACAGCCCATGTTGTTCAAAAATAGTTGATGTTCCATAAAAAATAATTCATCTTCGATGGTAAAATCTTAAAAAAGCTCATCAAAATCCTTATACCCTCCTATTTTAAAGTCCTCCTATTTTAAAGTCCACTATAGATAGCTAACTTGTGTTAATAACAACAATGATGTTGAGTAACTATTTGACCCAAAATATGTCTAGCTTGTAACTTCAATTTGTTCCTTAAAAAAGCAAAAAGCACACCCAAATATTTTGCTCTAATTAAGGTAAACCTTACAAACGAACCCCTCTTGTCCTCTCAATTTGTAAAAATAAGAAAGCTAAGGTGGTTTCTAGTCAAACACTTCACTATAGGAAAAAATAGGAAAAAAAAATAAATAAATAAATAAAACCAATAATTTCCCCCAGCTGAAACAAATAAAAATTTACCAAAAAATGACATTGATATGTCTACGATATTTTCACAACAAATCATTGGTGGTTAGTTGTTATTAGTTATAATTTGACTTACCACTAAAATTATATTTTTACCTTACCAATAACAATCCACCACTTAAAATTTACTGTGAAAATGTTGTTAACATAGCAGTTTTGAAAGTTCGAATAGCGTTGAAAACACTATGAACGTTTAGACCCCCAATTACAAATTATCAATTCAAGCTTATTATCAAACAATTAATGTGCGGAACATGAACATAAGCCAAACATAGAATTGATAAACAATCTTAGCCAATTATAATCACATCCACAACAGAAAATAAAAGGCAAAGATAAAGGGAAGAGAGATGCAAACACAAGGACAACACGCGATGTGTTATCGAAGAGGAAACGAAGCCCTTGGCGTAAAACCTCTCTGCCGCCCTCCAAGCAGTAAATAATCCACTAGAAAATGTAGTTGGGATACATGAACAGCAATAGACCCTCCAAGCCTAATCTACCCAGGTACTTAAGCCCTCCAAGCTTCTTGCTCCAACGAGGTTGCGCCGAACCTTTTTCTTATCTAGCTTATCGGATTCCGCTATAGCCCATAGCATCAACCAATAACCATTGGTCCCTTCCAAACTGCTTCCCTTAGCACCAAAAGACCTTCTCACAGACGTAGGTGTGGTGAGAAAAGGATTTGGTTAAGAACCTCTCAAGGATGTATCAATGGAGAGGAAGAGAGTAAAGGAATTTGAAGAGTCTCTAAGTGAAGATTGGGGATGAGGCAATCTTGTTTTCTCTAGGGTTTCTCTCTCAAAATTCTCTCTGGAAGCGCTCTACATTTCGTGGGTATAAGGGTCTATATATAGAGGTGTGTGTTTGGAATACAAAGAGATAGTTTTTCCCAAATAGGGTAAGTTGGCGACTTGGCCTTGCGACTAGTCTGAGTCGCGAGTTCAAGCCGCGAGATAACGGCCTAGCCAGCCTAGAACTTTTGTCCTGTAGTGCAACAGCTGGCGTGACCCTTCACCTCCCCGCATGCTTCTCACGTGTGCTGCAGTTTGGCGGCTTGCCAGTCGCGAGTCAGCCGCGAGTCCCTGCTTCTTTGCACAAACTTGAGCATTTCTTCACACTCTCTCACACACTACCCTTACATGAATCTCACCTAAATACAAGATGGTTGATAAATTTCAGCCTTACAATCTCCCCTTTTGGCTATTCCGTGACAAAACCCTATAACAAACTCTAGACTTAACGTGTGAGTTGGGAACAGTTGGAAAACTCACTCACACCTAACTCTAGAATCTGTGTAGCTCTTGAACCATAAGAACAAGTATCTCCTGAAACACAACAACACAATCTGATCATTGTATGCAGAAAAATTGTAATGCATATGGAGCAAGTATAAAGCGATCAAGCAAAATGGAATAAAGCAATAGACCATGGCTTGACCAAACAACCAATCACTATACAATAGTGATCACAATGCTCATTCTCACAAGGGATGAACATCCGGACATGCAAGCAAATAAACTCAATTGCAGAGTATCATTTGCATGTCCAACACTCAACCAATGCATAAAACATATATGCATCTAGGAATAAGATCCTACAAGGGCACAAGACTGATGTACTTAAAAGAAAATGCATGACATTTAACAACAAGTACTAAAAACCTTAAAAGCTTACAAAAGCAACAGATACAAACTAAGAACCTTAAAAACCTACAAGGTACCAGGTACAAACATGTAAATAAAAACATAAAGACTAAACATTGCTGATGTGAAACAAAAATTAAACAAAGTCCTTCTTGCTAAAAAACTCCCCCTTTGATCCATCTATTTCTCCCCCTATCATTGTACTCCCCCAACCAACATCATCTCCCCCTTTCTGTCATGGAATAGCTAGTCATCATCTTCTAGCTTTCTTTGAATTTGATCCAATTGAGCTTGGATAGAGGTGAACTTCATATCCCATCAAATGTTGAGATGGTGCAAGATAGATGTAAGTCCGGACATCTTGGAGCTCAACTCATGGATAGATTTCGCAATGTTGTCTAGCTTCTCATCAAATGTGGATGAGCTAGAGCGCGAGCCACTGTGAGATGCTGAAGTTTCTGTTTTGATTCCCTTACGACTATGACTAATGCTAGCGTTGTACATACGCATGTTGATTGGAGCCAGTTTTGGGCAGGGAGACTCATCTGTTGAAGGGTGAATTCCTTTGAGCTTCAATATCCTAGAAATGAGGCAGCAAAAAGGAATGCATATCCTTGATTCAGTTCGAAGAACCGTTTTGTGCAAGACATGAAAGATGTGTGCACAAATGTCAATCTCTACATCAGAGATCAGATCATGAAGAAACAGGGCACGTCTAAGGTTCATGTACCCGGTGCTAGATAATGGGTACAAGTTGTGAAATATGATGATTGTAAGAACCCTCAATTTCGGAGGAAGAGAAGAAACACTGACTGTGTTCCCATTCGATGAGAATTCCAAGTCCTTTCCAAGAGCATCCCGGAGTAGGTCCTCATCTGGACATAAATCATCATAAACTGGTGATTGTTTAAATATCGGTCGATTGATGTGAAGAATCTCAGCCAAATATGCGGGAGAGACCGAGAAACTCTTTCTTCTATTTTAGTTCTTCACCTTCAACAATTACATTGGCATAAAACTCTTTTACCAAATCCTCATATACTTCTTCAAGGTCGGAGAGAATATAATTCCAATCTTTGTGAGCAAACCATTTAGGAATGTCTGTGTCAAAAAGAGAAGGTTGATCAACAACCCTTTCGACCAACGGTGTAGCATCTCTGAAATAATTCTCATGAGTCTGAAATGCAGCATAAGATCTGAACTTATTTGGATCAAATACTCCTGATGATGAATGGGTCCTCTTTGCTTTAGGGGAGATTTCATCAACATCAATGACGGGTTCTTTTCCTTTGCTGCTTCCCCCTTTTACAGCAGCTCTCTTGAAAGGAGACGTTTTTACCCTGCATCATGTTTTATCAAGAGACCAAGAAACGCCACACGAGACAACAAACATTATCAGCATTGGGTTAGATCTAGAACATAGACAATGAGGGAAACCCTAAAAAACAACTGAGATTGAGATCTCAAACATGAAAATGAGTGTGTGTGTGCCACAAATACCACAATGAGTACTCAAGATAGAGTAGATCTGTACAAAAACATCAACGAATGCACAACGATTTTATCATGAGATCAGATACACAGGCAAACAAGAGATATACAAAAATCAGCAAAAACACACATACAAAGAAAAACATAGTGACAACTCAAAAAACAAAAAAAAAAAAATGCTCAAAACATGAAATATGAAGAGAGACAAAGAAAACCCATACCTTTTTCTTGAAGATTTGAGAAGAAATGAAGGAATTTCGAAGATAGACACAGTGTGTTTGACTGAGTGAAATAGGAAAGACAATGAACAGTCACAAAGATCGAGGGAAAAACTAAAAAAGTTTTAAAAACTGACTTTAAAACGCAAAACACATGTTTTCGCGACTGAATCAAGTCGCCAGAATGTCACCAAGTTAAGCCGCGAAACACTGTGAAACCAAGATTCTTGAAAAATCTTCTAAGTGTTTTTCGCAACTGGAAGGTCTACTCGCGATAGAGTCGCGAAGTGAGCCGCGAAAATCTCTAAGTACCCCTCGCGACTGGACCCTCCACCCACGAGCAAGTCGCCACATTGAGTCGCGAAAGTCACCAAAACTCAAAATTTTGAAAAATTTTCTAAGTATTTTTCGCGACTAAGACATTGACTTGCCAGTGAGCCACGAAAAATCTCGGAGTCGACTCGCGACTATGGCATGCGACTGAGACAACCCGCGACTGAGTCGCCAAAGTAGGACAACACTGTTTTTGAAATTTTTGACATTTTTGTAAAAACAAAATACTTTACAAAAACAACTAAAACACTCAAAAATATTTTTGTGTTTGATCAACAAAGATTGAGCATGTGAAAACACATTTAAACAAGTACAATCACACAAATGAATATGGCATTCATTGAACATAGACTTGTGTGATGTGTGTGAATATCAAAAATGAGATAATCCTTAGTCCAATGTGAAGTTTTAATGATCAATTCAATCAAGGCATACACAACTAGCACTAGATAATGTGATCCATCTCAATTATGAAACGGTTTGTTTAATCCACCAAATAAAAAGACACAATTTTTCGGTGTTTTAAAATGTAAACATGTCACAAATTTATATACCCAAATCTAAATTCTATTAAAAGCCTAATTTTAAATAAATAAGAATAAAATACAAAATCCTGAAAACATTGGGGGGTCTGACAATCGCCGATGATGGTGGGTGAGTTCTCTGTTCAGTTGTTCTTGTGTCAGGTTATTACGGGCAGACAAAATAGTATGTGACCCATTGTTGCTCATTGAAATTGAAGAAATGCGTGCTATAATTAAACAAAGTGCTCCCACTTCAGAGATTGAAGATTGTATTGCGCTTGATGAAGAAGAGGTTTGCATATTGAAAAAGTAAAACCGAGTTTCTTCCTTTTTTTTTTTTAAGTGAAAAAGGAAAACCTAACCTAATTTCAAAGAGCCCCAACCCGTGCTATATGCCTACATGATACATATGCACAATTCTACATAAAAACCCCAACTTGTTCAAAATAACTGGATTATTCAGTATAGAAAAAGAGAACAAAACTCAATCATGGTAGAAACAACAAAAATATGATGCAAAAAAAAAAAAAAAAAAAAAAAAAGATTTAGGGTTTGAACTATTCTAACCATGGTTGCGAGAGAGGTTTGGGGCGTAATCACTGACTTCGAGTTAGGTTTGGGCCGTGGAGAGGGAGCGGCTAAGGGTAGCAACTAATGCGTCAATATATTGTAGAATGAAACGGTGAAGTTAGTGTTTGAAAAGGAGAGAGGGAAAGAGAGAAGCATATAGGAAAAAAGAGATAGGAAAGAAGTATTTTTTTTTCCATGGGAAGGAATATAAAAGGTGTAAAATTTGTAACTACCCAGGGCCAAAAGGAGTGTTTGTTTGAAAAGTGAAGATTTCACCCAAACATTTCTCTCGTTTGGCCAAACGAAAAGATACATTGGCATTAATGGTAGATGTGGCATTAATTTATGTAGCCACGTGGCGTAATGAGGAGTAGTCAACAAAAATCAAACGTTTCGGCTATTAGTTATACTAGTCACTAACCCATGCGATGCACGGGAAAATTTTGCAAAATATATATTATTATATTATGATACATATTTAAATAATATGCAATTACAATAATTTCATTTCTCATGTTCAAATCCATGCAATAATAAAAACACTAAATAAGAAATGTTTGGTTCTAATGTGAACATATTGCTTGATTGAATTCACATTCTAAAAAGTTGTTGAGCTATCCAAACCAGTAGATATTTCATCCATGAATAACAACTTTAGATGGTCCAACCAACATCTAACCTACAATTTTAGTATTAGATATTATTGATACAGATGTAAAGAGAATATGATTCTGTATATATGTAACCTACAATTACAAATTTGACTTTACCAGTTGAAACTCGTTTCCTTTGCCCTCTAGATATTCCCGTTAACATTTGATTCGCATCTAAGGTATCTGCACAGACTTCCAATCCCAAAACCTGAAAACAATGTGGAAAATGAATAAAAGTGAACTATATTGATAAGTTCTAAACAATTTCATAATCAATTCAACAATTTGCTGTTATTACCTTTAGAATGTAATCTGTCACAACATTCACCTCCTGCCTTTCTTTTGCCACTACCTAGATTAGAATAAACAAATAAATAGAATGACATATAATGACAATACATATTTTATGGAAGCTGTGAAAACCAGGACATAAAAGATAGGTTTTGCATAAATCCAAAAAGCAACAAAACTGCTGCAAACCAACCAAGACAAGAAATCGATTACAACGAAACCTTACTCACAAAAATTCAACGCTTGTGATCAATAGGATTTTGTGAATCCAACAAAAGGCAATCGTATTAAAGCATTAAATTTTTTTTTTCATAAATTCTAAAGCATTAAGAAATTGAATTGGGTAAATTACCTCTTCATTTAGACAATAAATTCAAGTGCATGATCACGTTTCTAAACGTACTCCTCATGCCTCAAAACATTAAAAATGAAAACTTATGTTAGATTCCATTGAGCAGTCCCCATTGAAGTCCAAAAATATTAAATCTCAAAGTTAGCAGAAAAATCGCTTACTTACCTGCTATGGAAATCCACAATGGGATGTAGATGCCTAAGTTTAATGTAATTATCTTGAATAGATAAAAATTGCATAAAATAAGTTAACAATTGCAATTATTCGAATTGAAATTTGACTGTAATTAAATAGTAGAGAGTGAAACCATCACTTTTGAAAGCTCGAAAACGTGTTGACAACACAAGAGCTGTTTAGACCCCCTAATTAAAATTACGGCTCGATAGATTTTACACAACTTTAATATAAAGTGCGGAATAGTGTAAAAGCGAGCGGATGAACAAGTAAGCTACTCTAATCCATAAACTAAGCAACACAGCAGTATAATGGAATAAAACAAGAGTAGGGAAGAAGGATGCAAACACAGAAAACACCGAGACGTGTTCTCGAAGGGGAAACCGAAGAACTCGGCGAAAAACCTCTCCGCCGCCCTCCAAGCGGAAATCGATCCACTAGACAATCAGTTGGGATACATGAGTAAGCAAGAGACCCTCCAAGCCTAATCTACCCGATGCACCTAAGCCCTCCAAGCTCCTACTCCAACAAGGCTTCTTGGAACCGTGTCTTGTCTAGCACTTCGGATCCTGCAACAAGCTCCATGTTGCATCTGCCATTCCAGGCTTCTTCCAATGCTTCCCAGCAGCACCAAAACGTCACTCAACACTCTCAAAGGGTGTGGTAAGTGTTTGGGCTATCAACCTCTCAATGGTGTGGAAATGGAGAGGGAAGGGTTGAGGAGATACCACAAGCAATTGTATAGAGAAAGGTGGGTATGACAATCTCTAATTCCAAATGTGTTTGGCTAGGGTTTTCTCTCTGAAGCATTCCTCAACATTTGTGGGTAATGGGGGTTTATATAGGATAGGTGCAAAATGTGTGAGTCAGTCAGTACAGGCTGGCAGAACAGCATGTCTCGCGGGTGTCTCGTGGGAAGGCCTTACCCGCGAGATACTCGCGAGAGACAGCTGTCTCCACCTGGACTGACTCTTTGCATTCCAGCATGTGCAGGGCACATGCTTCACTTCGCGGGAAGCTTAGTTGCGACATACCCGCGAGATTCCTTCAGCTTCCAATTTGCTTGAGTCTTCACACACTCTCTATCACACACCCCTTACATCAATTCCCACAACAAATACAGGGTATAAACAATTGATAGTAATTACAATCAAATTTAGCACGGAATAAAAGCCAACAAAGCACATAGTTCTAAATCACAACTTTACAACTTTAGAACCAAACACAATCTTGAACAATAAAAAAATAAATATATGAGATGAATATTATCTGAAAATAAAATTGAGTTAAAACACAGTAAAAACAATTTTTTTAAACTCAAAACTAATTATGATAACTTTACAATGCAACATAGAAGTAGCTATGGCACTTATGAATGTCATATTTTCACAAATGATATGCCACGATCTCACACAGCATTAATCTGTGCCTTCTAATATTCCTAATTCTTATGAGTAGTTTGTCCCTATTTGATATTATTTTATTTCATAATGCTGTAATTTTCTTCCACTTGTAGTTCTCACTATTTTAAATATCGTAAATTATTCCATGTTTTCAGGTTATACCTATTACATTAGCCACTCCATGAGTCCATGATCCACAAACTGGCTTTGCAAGTTGCAATGCCTCAACTCTTACTACGTCACTTTTCCTTGCTCTCCCTTATTCATTGTCAAACATTTTTGCCCCTATATCAACATTTTTTCCCCTATGACATCCCAAAGCATTAATAGTTAACACATGAAACAAATCAAACAAAACACACAAAAAATTTATTTGAAATTTCTTAAAACAACCCTAGAAACCCAATCTTTATTGCCAATCTCTTCAATCAACAATAATTCCCACAATCACAATTCAAATAAGAAATACATACCCATTTAGACAGCCACTGGTTTCTGTTTAGAGAATTTTGTAGGGGGGTTTTTGGAACTATGAGAAATCAATCAGAAGGGCAAAAACTTAGTACCTGATCCTGAAATGAATGGCAAAAAAAAGAAGGAAAAAAATCAATGAAAAAGGAAAGACAAAAAGAAGACTGCTTAACAGGTTTTCTGAATCGCAAGGTAACAGGGTGGTGAGACTGTTCTCTCATCTTCTTCTTCTACTCCTTCTCTAGAGGATGATTGATACAATTTTTTGAATTGGCTGGGGCGTAGCCTTCAACTATTTAGGTTTTAATCATATCTTAACGGTAGTGCCCTCAGATTTCTCATTCTTTCCCAGGATCCAAAACCCTTTTTTCCCTTCTCTTTTCCCTCAATTTCTCACCAAACAAATACAAGCATAAGAAAATTGCAAAATAAAAATAAAAAGTTTTGGACTTACAGTGAACCTTTAGACTTGCTTTGGAACTTTGTTGGTCAAAAATGGTGAATTCTTGCTTTGAGTGCTTCTGCAGATAGGACAAAATTTATATGGAGGGAAGTACAGAGAAAGGGTGAGAGAGAGGAAGAATAGCGTATAGAGAGATAGAAGAAGTGTTTGCTTTTTTTGGGAGGGAATTGGACACTTGCAAAATTTATAACTACCCATGTAAGACTCTTTTATATACACAACTGTTCGGTTTTTTAAATAAACCGAAGTAAGCCACCAACTACAACAAAAATTGTAGTGAAACGATTCGGTTAATTCAATAAAAGACATAACTTTTTGGTTTTTTTTTTTTTTTTTTTTTTTTTTAATTGTAGAGTGCTTATTGACTGAAAAGGTGCTTATTCAAAAAATAAAAAGACACAATTTTTTTGTATTTTAAAATGTGAATGTGTCATAAATTTAGGTTGCCACGTGGTGCAATGAGAAGTGGTCAACAAAAAGTCAAACGTTTCAGCTATTAGTTATTACTAGTCGCAAACCCGTGCGATGCACGGGCAAACTATTGATAACTTCCCTAATTTATATACCAAACCAATAAAATCTATCACTTGTAAAGTAATAAAATTTATCATATTTACTGAGATATTGTGACAGCCAAGAGCTTGAGATTTGATAATAGTTACAATTTAAGAGGAAAAAAAATACTAATACCAATAATGATAAGTCCAAATCCAATATAATTTGATATTTTTTTCCTATTGCTAATATAATTTATGCTAAAGATGACATTAATAATTATTTTCAATACCTAAAAATCATATGTAATAGGAACAATATATATATATATATATATATAATAAAGAAATTGTTAACAAACTTGGAGTAGTAGTAATTAAATTTGTAGTTGTTTATCTAAAAATAAGAGTAGGACTTGCAAAATAAGTATTTTTAAGTTATTAATATATAGAGGAAATAATGTAGACAATCCAGTATGAGTCAACCTATTTTATAATTAAAAAAAAAAAAATCTAAACAATTGAAGAGACGTGAAGGCGGGAAAGTAGTTGGTAAAAAAAAAGTTTTAAATTCCTTGTGCATTTCAATTTGTGAACCTATTTTCACTTTCCTCTCTTTTTTCTTTATTATTTTTATTATTATATCAACTTACAGGCTACAGCTGCAACCTATAATGGATGTCAAGAGGGCTGTGAATGCAAGGACAAAGATTCAGTGCACAAAGTATACGATTACCAATTCAAATGAACAAATCCAAAGAAAATTTAGAAAATGTAAATAACAGACCATGGGCTAAAGCAATACAAGCCCACAGTAAAGCAATGACCAACTAATGAAATGTGAGAAAAGCAAGTAACCAGTACACACGTGGGGCTGTTGGGAGAAAGCAAGTAACCAGTGAAGTGTCAAAAATATGAGAAAAGAACAGGTGGACAATCATGCATTTATCAGATAAAAGCAATACAACAGGTGGACAGCATGCATCCTTCAAATAAAACCGGTACACACGTTGACAACCAATAACACTACCAAAAACATGAGAAAACAACAGGTGTATAATCTTGCATCCATCAGATAAACCCAATACATGTTAAAAAAAAAACCCCAAATTCTCAAAATATTTAACACCTCCTTCGTCACCTATTTTGTAAGGTTAGCTATCTATTCTGAACAGGAAATAGAACAACATAATGGTGATTACTTTATTTTAAGAAAAGTTTAAATAATTTGTAACATAAGCTTCAACAGGTTAAAGGACTTTTTGTTTCCTCTTCCTCTTTTGTCGATCTGCAATAGGTGTGAGCTGTACATCACTTGCGTCATTTGTAGGATTAGCATGTTCTTCACTTGGTAAGTTGTTGACAGAATCATTTGTAGCATCACTCATATAATACTGTCAAAAGAATATGGTGTAAATTGTATTATGATATGAATAAGTAACATTAAAAACTATCTATTTTTTTAATTTAAATTTTATATAAAAGTACTCACATCAGTTATTTGATCAAGTTTAACTGAATTGTCAGTCTGTATAACAGGATCAAAAAGTTTCTTCACAGTGTAAATCTCCCATCCCTGTTTGAGGTTATAGTCATTGGGTTCCAATTGGAAGGCAAATGTTTTCCCAATAAGGTTTGCTATTTGCATAGGCAGGTCAAACTCTTCAGGTACCTTGTAGAAATAGTAGGTCATAAACAGTAAATTCAATTATACTAAAGAATATATTAAGTACTATTTGTGGATTTCAAATTCTCACCTGTGAACATTTATTTATAAGTTCCTTTGCTGATATGTGGAGTAATTTTTCAGCCGTAGAATCAAATAAAATGAATGTTGCCATTTTTTGTCTCATCTTCAACTTTCAGTTCAATTCTATACCTGAAAGAACACATGGTATATATAATTTTAATTTTAATTTTTTTTCTCTTTTCTTTATATATATATATATATACTTTTATATTATACATACCTTGGGATTGGGAAGCCTGCCAGTTTGTTACAACGATCACACCACAAATGTTCACCTCTTGGTTTAACCTTTCTATGACATATTTCACATGACATAAAGTACCAACCAAAAGCTGTTTCAATTTTTGTTATCTTTCCATGGCAAGTGAAGATAGTCTCCTGGAATTTCAAATTTATTCAATAATTTATTTGTAAAATTTAACATGCCATTGACAATTTCATTTTAGGATTTTTCTTTTGAAGAACTTTTCCCTTACCTTATTTTCAGAGTTCCAGACCATGTTTAATATTTCTGATGGTGTGAAGAAAACGCGTTTAGTTTCATCTCGTCCATATGGGCCGTCTATGACAAAGTGTAAAGTAGGGGACGAGGGGCTCTTACACTCGTCCCTCTTTTACTCATCCACCCTATGCTGGTCCCAGAAGCGAATCTCGTCCGTCCTTAGTAATGGACGGATGAGGTTTATAAACCTTAGGCTCTGATGACTTAAACTCTTTCAAAAGCTAAGAGTTGCGTCGTTGCAAACCAAGCCTTCCATTAACCGTTAAGCACAAGTCCCTATGAGGTAACTTCCACGGCAGTTATGGAAGTTATACTTTCCTGAATTCCTCAATAACAGGAACGGTTGGTTAAATGAGCAACCGCTCCACGGAAACTATATAAGCATTCGTGGATGAAGAACAGAGGTATGAAAAAACATTCTCCACAAATAAGAACTTAAGAAATATTTTCTTTGAGTTTTGAGTGTTTTCACTGACTTTACCATCGGAGGATTCTGGGCCGGCCTCCACCAGTCTCCTCTGATTCTGTTTGATTTTCCAGGACTCAGCCTTCAAGATCGACACCCGGAGTTTTTCAGCCCACTGATTTCCCTAGAACCATCAATTTCAATTATGGTTCTTTTATTATTGTTCATCTCTTCTTCAATTGTTTTTTGTGGCTTAAATTGTCTTGGCAACTCTTCTATAAGACGATCATTTTTCACTTCCCTATGATTGTGATATAATGAAGTCAGTATAAGCTTGCATATACTATAAAATATTATAGAACATGTATTGCTAAAAAGATATAGATTACTTACTGATCCATAAACACAGAAGTCTCTGGAATCTCTAAATTTATATAAACTTTTGTTCTGCTTGTAGACGATAAGTTATATTCCCCTACATTTATATGGAAGAATTTTTTAAAATGCACATATAATTTATTAATGCAGTTATAAATATGCAAATAAAGGAAACAATGTACTGACCTTTAAAAGTTTTCACAATTAGACATGTAGCAACTATAATAAAAGGTCTTGGATTCCTTTTGAAGAGGTTATCATCAATTTCATTTGCAACTGGTCCCCAAAGGGTAAGCTTTATTTTATTTCCTTTGTTCAAATATTGTTATTCATGTAAGTTTATATTATATATATTCAATGTATTGCAACTTGTAAGAATTAAAACATACTGTATAGTCATGACAGTTATGTTCCTCATTGCAACATTTGATCCTTTAATGTTAGGATATTCAATTGGACCGATAGCAACCACTTTTGCAATAATATCTATGAATCATAAAAATTCTATTGTTAGCTATTTTTATTTATGATAATGATATAATGTATTTTATATAACAACAATATAATGCAAGATTTTCTAACAATAATAGAATGCAAAATTTATATTCAATTAATTTAATACCTGATAGATGGACATGGCTGTTAAGTCGTTGAACGATGGTGTTGTAGTCAACAAATTCAAATTTATGATGAGGTATATCGACTTTAGTTTCTGTTAATTCTTGAATGTTGATTGTTGGCAAGAATATGATCTTATGCTCATTTTGAATTGGCCTATAAAATTCATTGCAAGTACCAACTTCAAAGTTTGATAACGCATACAGCTGCCCTTCTTTCAGAAAAGGTTTGAGCTTTTTTGAAATATTCTTATGAATGGTAGAATGTATTGCATTATTCTGCAACTAAAAGATGTTAGTTGAAGGTATATAAAGTGAATAATATATATAATATATAAGAAATGTTTTGATGTGTTTTTTTAAAAACTTATACAAACCTGTTCATCAATAAGAATCATATCTGAACTAATAATTTCTTGATTGTTTCTATTTACAGCATCCCACATCCTTGATACTCTAATTCTGATTTTGGATTTGTCATTGTTTTTTGATAGCTGATTAAGCAAACTGAACTCCTTCATCTTTAAGTTTTTGACCTTTGCCTGCATACATCAAAACAAATTGCATTGTTCAAACATATTATGGTGCATACAGTCCTGCATCATACATACACATGAATTTATTTATTGTTGAAAACGTAACTTGATCTAAAATATAACTCAATTAAATATGTTTATGCAAGATGAGAATGGTATTAGATATTATCTTAAAATATCTAATGTATCTAATGTATATCAAAATGAGAAAAAGATTTTGTCGTGGCATAAGAATTTCAACGGAGAAATCAATGACTCATGGTAGGTAATTAGCAAAAGTGGGAAGAAAATAGAGTTATTTTACCAATATGAATTTTAGTATCATGCTGTATAGCAGTTGTCCTCAGCCTTATTGAAAATAGAAAGGTATCCAAAACCAATATAATCCAAATACCCAAAAGGGGAAAAAGAGAGTTATTTTAGCAATATAAATTTAAGTCTCATTTCACTGCATTATTTGAACATGGTAGAAACGAGTTCACTATTCTAATATGTTTTAACATGGTAGTAATTTTTTTTTTAATGGTGGTACTCAATGATTGATCTTTTGTCTGAATGAGTCTTATGTAAAGGTCTGGAAACACACCTAATTATTATTTTTTAACTCTAGTAACTATTTAAGTCAATAATCATATTCGTCTGAATTTTTTAAATGAATGAGGTCTGTTTCTATTCAATCATCGACCATACAATTGTTATAGCGGTTAAAGTGATTTTTCGACATGTTAAGTACTACAAATATGATACCATTACAATTATAAGTTTGAGCTGAAACTTGAAAGACAATGTATTTTGCATGCCTAAAGGAACGACATGTTAAGTACTACAAATATTATACCATTACAATTATAAGTTTGAGCTGAAGCTTGAAAGACAATGTATTTTGCATGCCTAAAGGAATTAAAGACACCGCAACAATTTAAATAAGAACTAAAAAGAAAGAGTTGTACAGATGTATTATGACCTTTTAACATATAAATTTATTTTACCTTGTATGACCAACAACTTAAATAAGTTTGGTGAAAATCTCCTTGTACACAATATTTTTTGTTTCACAACTTTGATCAGTTTCATCATTAATTATGTAGAACTTCAACCCATCTCTGCTTGTTACTCTAGAAACTGCAACATACAATTGCCCATGACTGAAAACTGGTTTAGGCAAATAAACTCCCACATGTTTCAATGACTGTCCTTGGCTTTTATTTATTGTCATTGCAAAACACACGGAAATTGGGAATTGTCTCCTCTTTAGAACAAAAGGCTATTTTGAATCACTTGGAGATAATGTTATCCTCGGAATGAACACGCATGTACCTATATTAGTGCCAGTAATAATTTTTGCTTCTATAATCCATGTAGCCAGCTTTGTAATAATCAATCTTGTTCCATTACAAAGCCCTTCATTCTGGTTCAAGTTTCTAAGCAACATAATAGGTAAGCCTATTTTTAATGTCAACTTATGATTTGGCAACCCTGGAAATCTTAAGCTATTTAAAAACTCAATAGGGTATAAAATGTCTTGATCAGCAACATTCAAAGAAGCCTTACAAATAGAATCTGAACTCAAATATTCATATTCTACTCCATTTATTGATGAGATAATGTAGTCATTTAATTCCTCTACAACTTCATTTGTAGGTCCAAGAATTGCCCTTTCTTGAATGTAATTTGCATCCATATATTGAGCATTCAAATCAGGGTATGTGCTATTAATAATATCTTCCTTCCAGTGGATTCTGTGTAGGTTGGATGATTAGATCATGAGGAATTGTAATGTCATTGTCACCATCACCTTCTCCCAAATCACCATTACCTATTTTTAAAATCCATTCACTGAAGTCTTGTATAGATGATTCTTGTGTTTCACTCATATTGTTCTGCATAAGTCTCATATTTTGTTGTAGTTTAAAGACATGACAATAATTCCATAAATGTGACTGACAAATTGCAAATTGGACAATATCTTCACGTCTTCCCTTTTTCACAATTGGAAGTATTTGCCGAAAATCACCACCTAAAACCACAACTTTACCACCAAAAGGTTTTTCGAAATTCTTTGGATCGTCAATTTGCAGTATATCTTGAAGGCTGCGATTAACAGCTTCAAAACAATTTCTGTTTGCCATTGGTGCCTCATCCCAAAGTATTATACTTGTTTTCAAAAGAAGTTCTGCTGTTTGTGTTTTTTGCTTTATTTCACAAGTTGACTCATCATTGACATTGATCGGGATGTGGAATCGTGAATGTGCTGTCCGGCCACCAGGAAGTAATAGAGCAGCAATACCCGAAGGAGCAACTGCAAGAGCAATTTTTCCTTTTGATCTTACAGCAGCCAAAATTGTTCTATAAAGATAATTTTTTCCCGTTCCACCATGACCATAGACGAAAAACATGCCTCCACTTTAAAAAAAAAACAGCTTCCATTATAGAATTATAGATAGTTCTTTGTTCATTGTTGAGGCCAGATATCCAGATCTCATGTTCTCTTTGCAAACTTCCTATATCATATGACATTTCTTCTTCAATAAGTCTATTTCCTTTATGAATAAGAATATTTACATCTGGTTGAGGCATTTGAGGATAGTCTTTCAAAGATTTTCCATATTGTTGGAGGATTTGGTCAATTTCATATAAGCCATAATTTTTCAATTGACTATCAAATAATATCAGATCATGAAAATGGGAGATATGTCTTTGTCTATTAAGTATATCTTCAGTAAGAATTTTCCAATTAAAATCCCAAAAAGTTAAAGGATCAGATACTTCACAAAACATGAGTGTGGTAACAAACAGTTGGCATAATTGCTTGCCACTGGCCCAATGTGCAGCTTCAATTATGCATTCATGCCATTCTTTATCATCATCTAGAAGCCCAAGTGCATAACATGCATCTTTATAAGTAGGATAAGTAATATTTTTTACAGTCATTATCTCTTTAAAGTTTCTTGGGCCTTTGACAATGTTAAGCAACATTCTCAAGTAAAATCGATCTCCACTTGAAGGGTGAGCATTATATACTCTTCCAATACATTTTCTACCTTTTCTTCATTTCCATTGCTTAACATTTTGATGCCATACCCATTTTGTAGGAAATTCAGCATAAGTTAACTCACGAGCATCTTCAAAAGCTTCATTAGTTTTCATCCATTCAGTAAATTTTGTGTCATTGATTCCTAGCCTTTGTAAAATGTTGTCTAAATTTGCATTTTCTGGATATATAATGGGATTTTCATTTTCCAAATGAAAGTTTAATCTTTCAACTGGTGGATTTTGAAACTGAATCAGAAATTCATATATTCTCCAACATGCTTCAGAAGCTGAAATATACCTACAGTCCAAATATGTTTTGGTCTCATCAACAAAAATGCTTGGTGGTTGTTCGTCATTATCAGTACCTGGCAGATTCTCTTGTAAAACAATTGTGACTCTATCTGGTCCCTTATTTATGTATTTAAACAAATATTTGATTGATCGTGATCTATTGCACCATTCCACATTCAAATGTGACTGGTACTTTACCAGTAAATCTACATTATATGGCACAACATACCGATTATCCAAAGTAATTCCATTTTTTATTATTCTCTTTCCATCATTTCTTCTTCTATAAATGGGGAAACCTTCTTCATCAATAGTTGTTTCTTCATAAATTTTTTTTGGAAAATGTTTTGTACATTTATCTTTAACCATACAAGGTGATCTTGGGTTTGCATATCCACATGGCCCATACATCATAAACTGTTTTACATCTTCATAAGCAATAGGATCTTCATGTGGATCTGGTATTTCTACTGTAATAATACTGTCAATGTCTGCTGGACTTGGGCACTTATCTTTTGGATCCAAGAAAAGGAGAATATGTGCATGCAGAAGTCCTCTTTTCTAAAATTCGATTGTGTATATTACTGCAATGACTCTTCCAAAATGGGATCCATGCCTCAAATCACGTAATAATTCATCCAACTTTATTTTAAAAACCCTTGTTACAATATCTGGTCGGTCCTCAACATTCTGGCCTTCTATAAATTCCAAGCACTGAGTGATTTCAGATCATTTTGGATTGCAAGTAAATGTCATAAACAGATCTTGATATCCCACCTTCCTACATATAGCCATTGCATCTTGATAGTTTTGAGCCATGTATCTTGGGCTTCCAGTAAAAGAGGAAGGTAAGATGATCCTCTTTCCTACTATTTTTGGATTTGTATCACCACGAAGCACAGCATCTTTAAGCCCACCATATAATTCAAATCTTAATTTCAATTGGTTTTGCCTTACCCATTGTAATCTTTCCTCTTCAATTGAAGTATAGGCATCGACTATGAATTGTTGAAAGCCTTCCACCTAGCAACAATATGTTACCCTCATGAGATCATTGTTGAAGTCTAAAAGCATAATATTCCCTCATTGTTGTTGATTCTCTTTTTTTAGATCTTGTTCCATCAAAATTCTTATAAGGTATATCAGATCTATAACCATCCTCACCGTAAGGGTAAAGCAATGGATATTGTAAAGCCATATAGCTCGGATGACTTCCATATATACGTTGCAATCCTGAACTTTGGTTTTCAACAATAATATCCCTTTCACAATTTTCAGTATTTAAATCTCCAACAATAATAGTAGCAACTTCAGAAGTATCAGGCAAGTTATATTGTCTAGAATCAGAATTGTGACTTCCAATAAGCTGTATCCTAACATCATGCAGATCAGACTCATTGAATCTGTCTCTAGCCATTCGGAAGTACTTGACCAATTGATTGCAATTGTCTAACATATTTAATAATCCAATGACAATGTCTATATCCACATCTTTTCTATGATCACCAGATGTAACAGCATCAATTCTGTTTGCTATCTCATTTTTAGTATCATAAATATAAAGCTGTCCAAATTGTGTCTTTTGGCCATCAACAGGAATTAGAGATCCAATTCTGTGATGATTTTGGCCATTTAGACGGAAAACATATGGAGCAGTACCATTATTCACTGAACGATCTATATTACCTCCCAAAGAAGTGAAACTGAAAAGAGAATTATAGATTCTTATCCCCACTCGAAATTTGTTTGATCTCTGATCATTGCTCATGTGAGCAATCTTTTAAGAAAAGGTGGAGGATCCTTCAAAAATGGAAGTTCAACTTTGCCTTCTGAACAACATAAACTGAATTTAGGCTTCTTAGGCCTTCTAGATTTAATTATTCTCTCCTCATACCAAAGTTGAGCTTCACAGTGTTCACATACTTGTGTTGGAGGTCCTAAATTCATTGCCTCCATAAATTTTCCTACAAAAAAATTGAAGGATTATTTTTTGGGAACCTAATATTTAAGGTTGGTATTGAGGACAAAAAATTGTAATACTCACGGTGTTTTCGTCTAGGGTCAGAGGTTGAAAGATTATTTGATTCTCTATCAGAATCATCACAAAAATCATGTTTAGCAACTGTAATATTCATTGTTGAGCTTTCACTCTCATTTGTCTGTTCCAAGTCTAAGATGTAAACAAAATCAAAATCAAATTCTTCAAAGCAAAAATACTATTTAATATAATAGAACTCTAAATATACCTTCAGCTGCAGCAGATTGAATACTACCTTCTAGCAAAGGCAATTGTTGCTCAGTTATATTGGTGGTAACACTCCCATCTTCATTCACAATAGTTCTTCCTAATATATTCACTAATGAGTTTCTATTTTCAACTTCGGGATTATATTGTCTCCATCGAGTTCTTCTTACAAATGTTTCATCATTGCTTCCAGAATGCAATGATTGTGTTTCATGAATAGAGGTGTGCGACAATACGTTCCAAGAAATTGAGTCTCTTTCTATTGAAACTTCTCCTTGTAAAGCATTACCATAAGATAAGGGACTGGATACACCATCAGAAACATTTCTCTTTTTATTTAATAGCATTCTTCTAGTTATTGAAACATCTAAAAGACTTCCCTTTAATGAAAAATTTGTAAATCTCGTAGGTACATTTCTGTTTCTTTTCTACAATAGAATCAGTTTTCTTCTCGCTCTTGAAAATAAAGTGGACTCCATACTTCGGAAATATAATAAAAAACATAGTATTTATAGAAGATCAAATCATAACTATTATTGTATAAATCAAAGATAGCAAATAGACGTTAAAAATTGGAATATTCTTTCAAGCATGTATTTATTTTTAATTAGCATTTTGTAGAAAAGAAATGCAACATAAATTTTTTTTTTAAAATTAAAGCTGTTAGAAATTTAGACCCCTTAAACCAACCAGATTAACCTAGTTAATTAGCCAAGTGATTACTTAGTCAAATTATGCAATTCTAGGTTAAAACAATCAAACAATCATATCAAGAATATAAAGCAGCAAAAATATAAAAGACACAATGATATGATCACCCAGGAAACCACACGGTAAAAACCTGGGGAGGATTTGACCCACCTATCCTCAAGGCAAACCTGAATCCACTATGCGAAAGAATCGAAGTTTATACAAAAGGACTTACAAGCTCCCTGCTTTACTTCCTAATGCTACCTACTAGTAGAACTTATTGACACGACCACGTGCAAGCTCCGAATCCACGGACTCCTTCTTTCTTGGATTCTCCACAAGATACAAGCACCCACGCTTGTTATTCTTTAAGCTCCAATGGTAGCAACCTTGTTGATCATCAAGATGTAGATAATATCTCTACCTTGAAAACCCTAAGTTTATGTGAAGGAAAGCTCCTCAAGGATCTCACAAGAAATTCACACAAACCGCAAATATGAGCAACAAAGACTTAGAGAGGTTTGGATACAAAACCCTAAAAATAAAAGGAGGCACAAGAGGCACTCTAATCTCTCTCTTCAAAGTCTCAAAAACGTTCTAGGGTTTTCCTTATATATAGGAGTGTTTTACTTGAACCCCAAGACGTTTAAATAGAGTTTAGGCTGAGTTGGAATTCTGCAGAAAACACATCTGACCCGAGATTAGATCGATCGAGTCTATCCTTCGATTGATCGAGCCAGGCCGAAATGCTCCAATGCATCTGTAGCCTCTTGATTCCAACTTTACAATAATTAATCAACTTTGAGCAAGCCTAAACAAGACTAAACATATTGTTTTGATCATGGTTTGCCAATATTACACATTAGAGTTCTAAATACATAAATTCCTAAATCTTTAGAACCTAACAAACTCCCCATTTGGCAATCCGTGATAAAACACAAATTAAATGCTCAAAGTTTACAAGTAAAAAGCCCTTTACAAAAAAATGCTCATAATTCAATCCTAACTACTATCCATCAGTTGCAAGTGTAAACAGCAGCTCAATTGAATCAACCTGTATAATCCTGAAACACTCAACAAACGCATAAACGCATGTGTGACAGAAAAACAGTAAATCAACAAAAATAAATTCTTGACTTCACAAAACACAAAACAAAGACATATATCATGAATAACTCATAAATATAAATTAATGAGCAGTGAACAAGAAACAGAAATAAAAACATAAGTAAACTAACTCTCCCCCTAAGTTAGATACAACAAAAAGTTTTTATTTATATTCTCCCATTTCAAAAATAATTTCAACTCCCCCTAAACAAGACAAACATGATTCCCATAAATCAATAAATTCTCCCCCTTTTTGTCATGTATTGACAAAGACAACTCATACAAAGAGTAAACAGTCAACATACGCAATAAAGGATAAGAGAAAATCGGGAATCAAAGGGAACACAAAACAATTCAACTCTATAGAAAATAGAGACAGCTCTCCCTATGAACAACAGAGGTTAAAAAAACTTTTCTCCCCCTATAAAAATAGGAAAAACAAAACAAGATTTGGGAAAAACAGTTTTGGGGGAAATAAAAGGAGGGGGGGGGGGGAAATAAAAACACAAACCAAAGTTAAAAACTAAGGTGAGGATACACATGAAGCAAAAATATTCTCTCTTTCAATAAAATGCAAACATGGCACTATGTGACCCATAAACAGTTGCATGACTAGAGAAAATATTTGCACATTGATTATCCATCAAATCTCTTAAAAAAATATTTTTTGTAGGTCACACATAAAAAATGGCATATACTAGAAAGTACATAACTTAAAAATTAATCAATCAATTTTTAAATCAAATTGAGTACCCAATGTAGCAAAGTGTATGCATGTTATGTGTGAAAACAATGAGAGATATGACTACAAAACTGCAAGATGGATACAAAATCAATGCAATGCATGTGAATCCTAAATACAAATGATGCATGAAAAAATTTTGGTCAAAAAGATAGAAACTGAAAAATTTTCAGTTTCGACCGATCGAGAATCGATCGAACATCAATCGAGTCAGCAGACTCAAACCAAAAATTTTAATCGCAATTTCGATTGATCGAAAAACAGGTTCGATCGATCGAAAGTCTGGAAAAATTAGATTTTTGAAAAACAGAGCATTTTAATGCAGAAACTCCCCAAAGCACATTGTTTTATAAAAAATGCATGAGTATGAGACGAAAAGTTTTTCAAAAACACTTGAATTTAACCCAGATCTTCCAAAATCAAGATTTTCAATCAATTTGTCCTCAAAGCGCAAACATTAAACACATTTTGCATTAAAATCAATGAACTTTTAATCTTGGATGGCCACAACAAAATCACACACAATATAATGTACCAAGTTTAGCAAAGAGTAACTTGTGTAGTGTGTGCAACTAGCAAAAGCTTGAGACACATGTGAGGTGATATGTGAATAGAAGTCAAACACAAAGTCTACAAAATTCATCACATAGAATTTAAAAGAGACTATCACCTAAAGAGTTACATCATATAACTCCCACATCTCCTAGAACATAAGCTTGCAATCATGTAAGTTTCTTGAATTTGCCTCATAATATACACACCAATTTTAATCATGTGATTTGGCATCAAGCCTAATAGTACACACCAATGTTAAGCATTAAGAAATTAAACTGAGGCTTCACCTTATGTTCTTTTTGTGCATGTGCTACACTTTCTCGAGCACAAAATCTTAAGATATGCACTAAGGTGTTCATGATTGGCTAGTGAACAATGGTGAGATGATTATTTATGCCTTTCTCAAAAGGATCAAGTCCAACAGTCAAACAACATGTGACTTCAAGATCAAGACAAAGTGATAAACACCATAAACATCTTTCCCATACAACATGCACTACAAAGCTTCAACTAGTCAAGTGCAATAAATAAGCTCATCAAAGCTAAACAAGGTACATAAACTAGTTATGTAAAGATAATATGGCCAACTGTGATTATAAATCCAAGATGTGAAATACAAAACACAAAAATCTTTTTGATTTTTTAAAAAATTTAGGACCAAAAACAAAAAGTACATATTATGCTAAATGAACAATGCAAAAGCAATGCATGATAGTGCTAAACTAAGTTATAGAGGGTACACAAACAAGAAATATCAATTTCTTAATTAACCCATGAGTACATGTACAACCTAGTACATACTCACATAAAATCAGAAATAGCTTAGCACAAACTATTCAAGTATCTCCACAATGTCAAGCATGTTCTAAATCAAGAGAGATATTAAAACTCATGTAATCCTCAAGAAAAATAAAACAAGACACAGAATAAAATATTTTTGTCCTTTTGAAATTTTTCAATGTTTTTGGATTTTTTTTTTTAATAAAAAAACCTAAAAAACAAAACAACCAAAAACAAAAACAAAACATGTCCACAAATAATTGAAAGAATTAAATCAAGGACAAGTTAGCAACACTCACCTTGGAGAATCTTTTCTCACCCATATAGCACGAGTCTTCGGTTTTGTAGGTGAAAATCCATGAGAAGCAGAGTGTATTTGAGGGATTACACCAATCTTCTGAGAAAGAATAAAATCCTGCAAATTCCTTTCACAAGCCAACAAGCTCAAATTTTTCAAAAGAATATGAAACAATTTATATGGTCTTATGGTAGGAGAAATATCAGCACATATCCTAGATTGACATACAGAATGCTTAAATTTCAATTTATGACAATTAGGATGAATGTGACCATGAACACCACAAAAGTGGCAGATAGGAACAAATTTAGGAACATCAGTATTCCTAACAGCAAATCTAGTCTCAGATTTAGGTTTTTGCCTCAATAAAGAACAATTTGGTCTAATATGACCAACAACACCACAACGGTGACAGGTAGGCACAAAAACAGATTTATTATGCTTTCTAACAGTAGGTTTAGACTTAGGTGTAGAAACTTCAGCGTCTACATCAGAACTTTTTCCTTTGTCTAACCTAGCAAAATAAGCATTTTCTTTATTATTCCTCTTAAAAGAAGGAATATAAATTTTCTCAGTTTTAGGCTTAAGAGAAACAGAAACACTTCTGTTATCAACAGCAGGCTTGGTACTAGTCAAATTTTCAATTTTAGTTTTAGATTCAACTAACTCTTGTTCCAAGCTTTTCATCTTCTCATCTTGAGAGGAAATTTGATTTCACAAAAATTCATTCTTTTTATTAGACTCATCTAATCTCACAATCAAATCCTCTTTTTCAAGATTAGCCAATTTTAACTCTTCTTTAAATTTCTTAGCAATTTTCAAAGATTTAGATAATTCCTTACGAAGAGTTTCAAAAGCATCAAAAAAATCAATAGAAACAATAGTGTCCTTTTTATTCAAAACATCACAGGCATCAATAAAATCAGCAGAAGCATGAGCAGAAACATGATCAGAAAGACACTTCAAATTATCCATGACAACAGGGGTCAAGGATCAGCTCAGAGATCAAAAGATCTACAAACAAAGAGCTACCCGCTCTGATACCACTTGTTAGAAATTTAGACCCCTTAAACCAACCAGATTAACCTAGTTAATTAGCCAAGTGATTACTTAGTCAAATTATGCAATTCTAGGTTAAAACAATCAAACAATCATATCAAGAATATAAAGCAGCGAAAATATAAAAGACACAATGATATGATCACCCAGGAAACCACAGGGTAAAAATCTAGGGAGGATTTGACCCACCTATCCTCAAGGCAAACCTGAATCCACTGTGCGAAAGAATCAAAGTTCATACAAAAGGACTTACAAGGTCCCTGCTTGACTTCCTAATGCTACCTACCAGTAGAACTTACTGACACGACCACGTGCAAGCTCCGAATCCACGGACTCCTTCTTTCTTGGATTTTCCACAAGATACAAGCACCCACGCTTGTTATTCTTTAAGCTCCAATGGCAGCAACCTTGTTGATCATCAAGATGTAGATAATATCTCTAAAATATGCAAAAACAAAGGAAATTCAAACAACGAATACATAATGGACAGAATTATCAGATAAACAAAGGAAAAATTAGGCTTTCCCAACCAATTAGTTTGTTCCAACAACTCTGCTTGCAAATTACTCAAGTTTTGAACTTGACAAAGAACTGCAGCAAATCTGAATTTAAACAAAATGACAGAGTAAGAAGGTTTTTTATAATTTCAATAACACAGTGTCTAACAATCTGTTGGAAGGTGTATAGTAATCAGTTGGTTATTAATTAATTAATTTATTTTTTAAAAACGCAGTAATTACTATACACTCTAAACTTTTAGATTTTAAACCATCCAAGTATTAAAATCAAGCGTGAAATCCCTATTGTTACCAAAACTTAAAACCAAAAATAATAATTTCAGACCAAATCATCCATAGAGAGAGAATAAACCCATCATCACACACTCTAAACTTTCAGACTTATAACCATCCAAGTTGAAATTTGGCTATCAAAATCAAGGGCAAAATCCCTTATGTTACCAATACTTAAAATCGGAAATTATAATTGAAAGTTCAAAAGGCGTGTAAAACACCCTTGAACGTTTAGACCCCAAATTACAAATTATCAATTCAAGCTTATAATCAAACAATTAATGTGCGGAACATGAATATAAGCCAACCACAGAATTGATATCTAATCTAAACCAAATATAAACACATCCACAACAGTAAATATAAGGTAAAGATAAAGGGAAGGAAGATGCAAACACACAGACAACACACAATGTGTTATCGAAGAGGAAACCGAAGTCCTCAGCGTAAAACCTCTCCGCCGCCCTCCAAGCGGTGAAATAATCCACTAAAGAATGTAGTTGGGATACATGAACAGCAGAAGACCCTCCAAGCCTAATCTACCCAAGTACCTAAGCCCTCCAAGCTTCTTGCTTCAATGAGGTTGCGCCGAACCTATTTCTTCTTTAGCTTCCCGGATTCCGCTACTAGACCATAGCATCAACCAATGTATATTGGTTCCTTCCTAATTGCTTTCCAAAAGCACCAAATAAACCTTCTCACAGACGTGGGTATGGTGAGATAAGGATTTGGTAAAGAACCTCTCAAGGGTATGACAATGGAGAGGAAGAGAGTAGAGGAATTTGTAGAGTCTCTAAGGTAGAGGTTGTCGATGAATCAATCTTGTATTTCTCTAGGGTTTCTCTCACAAAATTCTCTCTGGAAGCTCTCTCAATTTAATGGGTATAAGGGTTTATATATAGTGGTGTGTGTTTGGAATATGAAGAGACAGTTTTTGCCAAACAAGGCTGGTTGGCGGCTTGGCCTCGCGGCTTGTCCAAGTCGCGAGTTCAAGTTGTGACGTAACGGCCTGGCCAGCCTGGGACTTTTGTCCTGTAGTGTGATAGCTGGCGCGACCCTTCAACTCCCCTGTGTGCTTCTCACGTGTCTGCAGTTGGCAGCTTGCTAGTCGTGAGTCCTAGCCGCGAAACTCTGCTTCTTTGCACAAACTTGAGCTTTCTTCGCACTCTCTTCACACACTACCCTTACATGAATCCCACCTAAATACAAGGTTACTAAGTGCTAAATTACAAGCAAATTGGCACGGAATAAAGCCAACAAGATGGTTGATAAATTTCAACCTTACAATAATTTTTGCATAGAAAGAGAAATAAACCCATCTATATTTCAAAAGGATTCAAAGAAGAACCCTAGACAATTCGGTATGTAGAAAATTTTGAAATACAGATATATTGAAAAGGAAGATGGTAATTCTTGTAGTATAAACATCTAGTCTTAAACTAAAAACATATACATATTGGAGATTTAATATGCTAATTCGAAAAGTAAAATCAATTGGTGAAAAGTTTTAGAAAACCAAAACAGTATTTGAAGAAGAAAAGAGAATGCTGACCTTTAGAGAAATTTTGTTGCAGAGGAGAGATGAGGCAGAGTAGCAGATCAGATGGCGATGGCCGGCCGTACGAAACTCCACTGGATAGCAAGTTTTTTTTTCCTCCTTCCCTTTCTCTGTGTCGCAGTATCGCTAGGCATTTTCTTTTAGAGAGAAAATGTTAAGCAGAGGCTGATGAAAAGAGATGGCTAGGGTTTTTTTAATTGCAACGTTTTTTTATGTTATTTTAACCGGTTTTTCTTTTAACATATCAAAAAAAGCTGTCAAACAGTGTTATTTGATCAATTCAGATTGTTTTGAAAATAAATTATTTTTATATTATCTGAGTTGATAAGTGAGTTCTACGCAACGGAAGACATCCTAAAAGCTAAGGCTAGGATCAATATGATTTAATTCAAATTCTTAGCCTGAACCGAAAGGTAAGGGTGGTAAGAAGAGGAATTATAATACCAAACAGTTGGACAAGCTAGTTGTCCTAGTAGTTGCCAAAAGGAAATTAGACTTAAAAATATGACCAAAGGAAAGTGTTTCTATTTTGGTAAAGCTAAGCATTGTCCATGATTGTTTTCTAGATAGAAATTTACATGTTTTACTTTTAAAAGAGAAAGTTTCTATCCTTTGGTATTGTATGTTTTGGCCCTTATGTCTAGATCTTATTAATTTAAATGATATTCAAGATTGGTGAAAGATGGGCTTTTAGAACCATTATTTTATTATATTCCCAATTTATGAATTCTATTTAGAGGATAATAAGATCTAGGGCTTCTTTTCATAAAGGAATAAAGTTCCAATGACTTCTTAAAGTCAGTGCATACATAAAGGAGGAATAGGGCTCTTTTAAAGGTAGATTGTTCTAGAAGTAAAATGTCAGAATTTGTTGTAGGACAACTATAAAATACATTTAGAAATGAGATGGTTGTATTAAATACACCACAAGACATTATTTTATAGATAACTATTACACCAGTACAATATCGTAGTGGGAGGATTATCAATTACTAAATAAATTCATACTTTAGGAATAAACTTTTGAAGCCATTCCATAAGGATATGAATTTGATCCTCGGTCCCACATAAAGGCAATAGATGATATGAATATGCATTACTGGATCAAGGTTATGTGAATAGAATTGGATTCTATTCAAAGTCTAGAAGTTGTAGAGGCGCCTAATGGCATTAAGCCTATTGTTTTCAAATAGGTCTACAAGAAAATGAGATTGATAGATTTGAAGGTGCAAACCTTCAAAGTCAAGACTAATGGGGAAAAGACTTATTCAGAAAGAAATTGTTCGATTATGAAAAGATATTTTCACCAATAGTCAAGTTTGACTCTATCTAGATTCTCTTATTCATTATATTTCATTTGGATGAAATATGGCAATGGATATCAAGAAAGCTTCTTTTAGTAACAATCTTGAGGAAGACATCTATATGATGTAACTAGACTTGAACATAGCAAAGAACTAGTAGTATTTAATATGCAAGTTGCTTAAAGTTCATTTTTGGACTAAAGCAAGCATCTAAATCATAAAATATCATTTTTGATCAAGCAATCAAGTTGTTTGATTTTGATCAAGTATTAAAAGGCCTTATGTGTGTAAAAGCTATATAGAATAATAAATTTTTTAATGTATGATGATGACATTCTAATCATTTAGAATGATATAGAGTTGTTGTCATCAATGGAATTTTTTATTGTCTAGTCTAGTTTGATATAAAGTACTTGGGAAAGACTAGTCACATCCTAAGAATTAAACTTTGTTAAAATTCAGAAATGAGGATGTTGGGTCTATCTCAAACTGCTTAAATAGATTAGATTCTAGCCAAGTATAGCATGTAACACTTCAAGAAAGGATTCTTTCCTTTTAAGTTCGAAGTTCCTTTATATAGAACTATAGTCCTAAGACATATAAAAGGAAGAGCATATTAAGACGGTTCCTTATATCAAATCGATAGGAAGTCTTTATGCTATGCTAAATACTAGGCTAAATATCTATTTTACGGTGGGCATAGTAAGCAAATATCAATTGAATCAAAGATCACTTAATTTAGTGGGAATAAAGCATGTACTCTGTAAAGTTGTGATTTACAACTATGTTTTATATTGGCTTTATTCCATGACAAAATGTGTTGTAATTACTTTATTTCATTTCCCTGTATTTTGTGGGATTTAATTGTATTAGGTTTAGTATCAAGTTGGTGAAGACTCAAGCTTTATTGAAGATCAGTGGATCTCGCGGGTGTGTCGCTGGAAGCTAAGCCGTGAAAGAGCCATGTGAGAGGCACATGACTGGAAGCTGAAGAGTCATGCCAGGCTATCGTTTTCGCGAGTGTCTCGCGGGTAAGGCCTTCCTGCGAGATAGTCGCGAAACATTCTGCCTGGAGGATTTTAATGAGTGTCTTTCTTACCCTTCACCCATACTATATACCCTCATTACCCACAAATGTTAGATAGGCTATTCAGAGAAAAAAAACCCTAGATAGGTTTTCTACAACACACACACCCATCTTTTGAGAGAGAGCTACTCCTCCTTAGTGAGAAATCATTGTAGCCTCTTCTCCATCCCTCTCCCATTATCATACCTTAAGAGGAGATTTGTACCCAAACACAACCCACACCTATTCAGAGTGTAGAGAGTGTTTTGGAGTTGCTGGGAAGCATTGGAAGAAGCCAAGGATGGCAGATGCAACATGGAGCTTGTTGCGGGATCCAGAGAACTAGGACAAGACACGGTTCCGAGAAGCCTTGTTGGAGTAGGAGCTTAGAGGGCTTAGGTACATCGGGTAGATTAGGCTTGGAGGGTCTCTTGCTAACTTATGTATCCCAACTGATTGTCTAGTGGATCGATTTCCGCTTGGAGGGCGGCGGAGAGGTTTTTCGCCGAGTTTTTCGGTTTCCTCTTCGAAAACATGTCTCGGTGTTTTCTGTGTTTGCATCTCTCTTCCCTACTCTTGTTCATTTCATTTTTACTGCTGTGTTGCTTTAAATATGGATTAGAGTAGTTGTATTGCTTATATGCTTGGGTTTACACTATTCCGCACTTAGTATTAAGTTAGTGTAAAATCAACCAAGCCGTAATTTTAATTGGGGGTCTAAATTGCTCTTGTGTTTTCAACACATTTTCGAGCTTTCAATTGGTATCAGAGCGGGTACACTTGTTGTGGTTTTAATACCTAAGTGTGATCCTTGACCCCTTGTGTGTTTTGCCATGGATAATGCTTTACATGCTTGTATGGATGTTGTTGATTGTAACATGCCATGTGTTTGTGAAAATGCCTCTATGAGTGTTTATCCTCATGATTGTGATGCCATGTTATATGAATCCATGGGTGTTGTTGACAAACTCTTGAAGAAAGAAGCTAAGAAGTTTCAAAAGAATTTGAGCAAGTTCATTTGTGAAAAGGATGATTTGATTGCTAAGCTCAATGAATCCAATAAATTGGTTGAAAAATATAAAAAGCTTGCTGAAAATTCTCTTGAAAAGCTGAAAGAGTTTGAGTGTTTGAATATGGACTTGGATGCTAAACTTGTTTTGTCTAACAAACTTGTTGATGATCTTAAATCTGAAAATGAATCTCTTAAGATGCATGCCAAGTGTTTGATTGCTGAACCTATTGTCAAAAATGATGAAAATATATGTTGCAATCATGTTGTGGTACCCGATTTTGTGCCTAATGTGTGTTTTGCCTCAAAGGACAAATCGGTGTACATTCCTCCACATAAAAGACATCAAAAAGTAGAGAGAAAGGCTCTTAAGCCTAAGCCTCTGTTTAGGTCCAATCCTAGGGAATTGAGTGGATCTAAGTTTGTTCCAACTTGCCACCATTGCGGTGTGATTGGTCATATAAGGCCTCAATGTTCTAAGTTGAAGAGAGAACAAACCCAAGCTGCTAGATCCATTCCCAAATAGCCTAATGGACCTAAATACATTGTTTGTCACCATTGTGGTGCCCTTGGTCATCTTAGACCTCATTGCTCTCAGTTTCAAGCTTTTAAAAGAATCAAAAGAAAAGAGAAACTTGAGCTTCTTGCAAGTTGTGCTAAAAATGATAAACCGGATTTGAGTGAAAATAGCATGTTGTTAAAGAAAGTGTTTAATGCTCTTAACTCCTTGACTATGTGCATCTCCGGTTCTCATTCACCCAACCCTCATCTCACTTCTCTTGAGACACTCATTCCAAGCAATCATTCCGTTTGGATGAGGAAGGGTTCTTATGGTTGAGTTTTTGCTCTTTTGGTCCTTGATCTAATTCTTTCGATCTTTGTAGGACCTTTCATGCATTAGATGCTTCATCTTCATGCATTTGTGCATCATGCATCTCTTCATATGCAGTGTTTTGTTTTTGTCTTTGATCTTACTTTTATGTCTTTGTTTTGTGTGTGTAAAAAATCCAAAACCACATAAAAAGTGAAAAATTCAAAAAGTTTGATCGTATATGTTTGAGCACATTTCACATGTGAGTTTGGTCTAGTACCTTCGTACTAATGGCGTTGTGCATTTACGAGCTTAGCTTGTTTTGTATGCACCTAGTTCTTTGTGGGAGAAATCTTGAAAACTATGTGTGACTGTTGTAAATAGATCTTCAAGCTTGTCATGAATGATTGGTCAATAGTCTTGTTGGTCTTGATACTTGCATAGACTTGTGTCTATATCTCTTCCCACTTTATTTTTTTGCAAATAGAGCTCACCAAATGTAAATCTCCAAATGAAAAGAGATATTGAGTTGCAAAAGCATGTCGCACACACTAGTATTCGACTAGGAAAAAGGGAAAGCGACTCTGTTAATGTGATTTGTATGGTGCTCAAAAAGCCAAAGGCTAATCATCAATGTTGAAATATCATAAATTTCAAGCACCAATCTCAAAATGAGATGTTTTTGTCCAAACAAAATAAAATGGACCAATTGTTATGCCTTATATAGAAGCCAAATGAAAAGCTTCTGAAGTTATGTATTCAATGTGTGGGAGGTCATATATACTCATTTCTATAATGGAGATAGTCCACTTGATTTCGTATCAGTTGTGTATGACTCGATTGAATTGATCATTGAAGCTTCACTCTAGTCTAAGCACTATTCCACACTTGATTCCCACACACAACACACAAGTTTAACGTTCAATGAATGCCTATTTCATTTGTGTGTTTGGACGTGTTCAAATGTGATGTGTGTGTGCTCAACCATATGTGGTTCAAACCAAAAAGATTTTTGTTCTTTTTGTTTGGTTTTGGAAGTGATTTGTATCACCCATGTTTTTTAAAGTTTTCAAAGTGTTTTTGTGTGAAAAACATGTTTTCTGGGTGTTTTTGTGACCTATTTCATGTATAGGCTCAACTGGGAGTTAAATGGTCCAATTTTAAAGCTTTTTCAGCTTTGGACAGAGAGTTTCGCGACTGTTTCGCGAGTAGCTCGCGAGTAAGGCTTACCCGCGAAAATTTTCGCGAGTACTTTCGCGAGTCAGCTTCCCGCGAAAATTTCCAGATCAGCTTTTTAAAGGGCATTTCGTGGGTTTTTTTGTTTTAAACTTCTCCCTTCTTCTCCCAAACACTTATTTTCATGTTTCTACATCAAAACCCAACTAATTTTAAGTGTTTTACATTCCATAAACATCTCTAAGGTAATCTTTAACTCTTTTCATTGATTTTGATCCTTAGATTACGTTTTTGGGGTTTTTATGTTCATAGTTGGGATTTTCTCAAATGGGAGTTGGAAAACTTATTTTCTGTCAATCTTTTTGATTGGGCTTTGTTTAAAATGATGCTTTGCTTTGGTTGTTGGCCCCTTGTGGCAAATATAACATGTATTTAGGCAAGTTTTTCATATGTTCTTGCACTGTTCATCATACATGTGTAGTGTGTGCACTCTAAGTGTTTGATAAAATGCCCAAATGGCATTTTCTCGTTGTTTTGGACTCCGATGAGTACCAAACTTTGGGGATCACCATAATTATTCATGTTTATCATGTTTTGATCATTGGTGGTGTGTTTTGTACACTTTGCCCCTTGAGTGCCTTGCTCATGCATTGGTCATGCATCTCACATGCACACTAGATGCACTCTAGTTGCACCTTTGCTACACACACTTGAACACGTGACATGTTTTGCATTCACTCATGCTAGTTAAGTATTTTTAGACCTTTTAACACATTTAACATGTTCTTGTGTCTATGTCATGCCTAGGTCCATATCATGTTTCATCATCCTTAGCATGTCATGTTCTTCATGCTTTGTAGCATTTTAAAAAAAAATGTTTTTGTCTTATGTTTGAGCTTCATTTTCTCATTCATCTTGCATCCCTTATGCATCTTCTTAATATTTTCTTCTTTCCCTCCTTCCTCATGATTCATTTGTCTATTCGTGACAAAAAGGGGGAGAATATTCCGGAGAGTATACTGGTGTGTTTCGTCATTTCTATATGACTCATGTGCACATTCTTAGGGGGAGAAATTTTACCTTGTGCACATTCGTAGGGGGAGATGCATATACCAAGGGGCAGAAGACATTTTTTGAGAAAACCTTGATCTACTTTATGCTTGTTTTCTCGTTACTTTATGGTGCTTTGATTTGCTTTAATGCTCTCATTGCATCGTGCTTATGTGTTGGACATGCTTTTACTCTTATGCTATTGTGCTTTATTGGTTGCATGTTCGGATGATCATTTGCTTTGCTATATGATCATTGTAGTCATTTCCATATGACTATCATGTATTTGATCAAGTTGCTCATATGTTTCACAACATGTTTACTTGATCGCATTTTACTTGTTACATTATACTTGTCTTTTTATCACCTGATTTACCTTGAGGGTCTAATGTGGTTTGTGCAAGTGTTTCAGGTTACAAGTATATATGTTCCAAGTTCATCACAACTCCTATGATTCATGATAGGGGGAGTGATATGATAGGGAAGTACTTTATAACATGTACCCATGTTGCTTTTGTAAGCTTTAAGGGTTGTTTTGTTTCATTGCATGATTTGTAGGCTTTTATGGTTTGTGCCATGTATTTGCAGTACTTTGTTTATGCAGCCTTTTTGCTTGTGTTATTGAAGTTTAATGTCATACATTTACTTCACCACATCACTCTTGTGCCCGTGTAGGATTGTTCCTAGATGCATATACGTTTTATGCATTGGTTGAGTGATGAACACTCTTGTGCCCTAGTAGGATTGTTCCTAGATGCAAATACTTCGAGTATTTTGCATTGGTTGAGTGTTGGATTTGCAAATGGTACTCTTCAAATGAGTTTATCATCTTGCATATCCGGATGTTCATTCCTTGTGTGAATGAGCATAGTAATTGCTTGTGTATAGTGATTACTTGTTTGATCTTGCCATGATCTAGTGTTTCTATTTCATTTTGCTTGATCATGCTATAATCTCCATATGTTTTTTCAAGTTTTCTTCATACAATGATATTATTTTGTTGTTGTGTTTCAGGAGTTACTTGTTCATATGTTTCAAGAGCTTATCAGAATCTAGAATTAGGTGTGAGTGAGTTTTGCCTTTGTTCCCAAACTCACGTTTAAGTCTAGAGTCTGTTATAGGGTGTTTTGTCACGGAATAGCCAAAGGGGGAGATTGTAAAGTTGTGATTTACAACTATGTTTTATATTGGCTTTATTCCATGACAAAATGTGTTGTAATTACTTTATTTCATTTCCTTGTATTTTGTGGGATTTAATTATATTGGGTTTAGTATCAAGTTGGTGAAGACTCAAGCTTTATTGAAGATCAGTGGATCTCGCGGGTGTGTTGCTGGAAGCTAAGCCGCGAAAGAGCCATGTGAGAGGCACATGACTGGAAGCTGAAGAGTCATGCCAGGCTATCGTTTTCGCAAGTGTCTCGCGGGTAAGGCCTTCCCGTGAGATAGTCGCGAAACATTCTACCTGGAGGATTTTAATGAGTGTCTTTCTTACCCTTCACCCATACTATATATACCCTCATTACCCACAAATGTTAGATAGGCTATTCAGAGAGAAAAAACCCTAGATAGGTTTTCTACAACACACACACCCATCTTTTGAGAGAGAGCTACTCCTCCTTAGTGAGAAATCATTGTAGCCTCTTCTCCATCCCTCTCCCATTATCATAACTTGAGAGGAGATTTGTACCCAAACACAACCCACACCTATTCAGAGTGTAGAGAGTGTTTTGGAGTTGCTGGGAAGCATTGGAAGAAGCCAAGGATGGCAGATGCAACATGGAGCTTGTTGCGGGATCCGGAGAACTAGGACAAGACACGGTTCCGAGAAGCCTTGTTGGAGTAGGAGCTTGGAGGGCTTAGGTACATCGGGTAGATTAGGCTTGGAGGGTCTCTTGCTAACTTATGTATCCCAACTGATTGTCTAGTGGATCGATTTCCGCTTGGAGGGTGGCGGAGAGGTTTTCCGCCGAGTTCTTCGGTTTCCTCTTCGAAAACATGTCTCGGTGTTTTCTGTGTTTGCATCTCTCTTCCCTACTCTTGTTCATTTCATTTTTACTGCTGTGTTGCTTTAAATATGGATTAGAGTAGTTGTATTGCTTATACGCTTGGGTTTACACTATTCCGCACTTAGTATTAAGTTAGTGTAAAATCAACCAAGCCGTAATTTTAATTGGGGGTCTAAATTGCTCCTGTGTTTTCAACACATTTTCGAGCTTTCATACTCAAATATCTTAGGAGAATGAGGGATTATATGCTTGTCCACCTAAGTGAGGATTTAATGGTTACTAGTTGTACAAATATTGACTTGTAGTTTGATTGTGATTCACGAAGTTGGACTTCAAGATATGTGTTCATCCTAGGTGGTGAAGATACACATTAAGTGGAAGTATTATCTCATTAGAGAGATATGAGTACGTGAGATGTAGTAGTGGAAAAGATAATTTATGCAATAAATTTGCTTGAAACTTGTTTCCAAACCTTGCTTTAGAGTGAATATGAATTACTCTAAAGGGAAATAAGTGTCGAATACATGGTTCGACATGGTAAATTTTCTTTGAGGGCAAGTGGGAGATTGTTGGGGTTTATGCCCTAAAATCCAATTTATTGGCATGTTATAAATAATTAAGTTGTTTAATTATATGAGACTATTTATGAACTAATGGGACATTATCATAGTCCTTGAGATGTATTGTATGTGATTTATGTGATTTAGTTACAGAAGATATAAATCACAAGTTCCTTGTAAACTCAAAATATAGTTAATAGTTGGTGATGAAATTGGGCGTTTCATCTGCGAAGACTACAACACATCAACTAAGATGATTTGTCTTGATCATGGAAGTGGAGACTTCTAGTTGATGTGTTGATGTGTCTTAAGAGTTAAGACATATTGAACTGGACCGCTGTGAGATTAATTATTCAATCAACAACTGTCACCTGAATAATTAATCTCACGACTTCTAATTTCATAGACTCTCAATCCTGAGAGGATAGTGAATCCGATCATGAAATGTAGGTTACTTTGATATATCAGGAGTGAGATCTAATATTCACGGTCAAAATCTCAGTATGTTGGGTAACCACATGTAGTGTTGAGGAAACACATATTCTCAAGATGGAATTCATAATCTCTTTTTGTAGAGACACAAAATATCCCCTTGAGATAAGTTTAATGGGAACTGGTTATTCAGGGCGCCCACTTTAGTAAGGAGTTACTAAAGCTTATATTTATTGAAATTGGATTTCAATAAATGTGAAAAACTAAAAGATTAAACTGGGTACTCAAGGATAAAATAGTTGTTTACAAAGTGACAGTTTATTATGACTTTGTTCACTATGGATATTTCATGGAGGGATCAAATGATATTATTAGAGTCTTGGGATATAATTTATTAATAAGGCCTAGAGTGCAATTATATTTATATAGTGGTATTAAATATAATTAATGGTAACTTTGGACTTGTCAAGAGTTGACAGAAAAGCCCAAGACCTATTGGAGCTAGTGTCTTATTGGTCCCTTTTGGTCCCACTCCAAGCCACACACTAAAGCCCAATTGGAAAGGCCCAATAGGCTTGCCCAATTAGATAATCAGTTAGTTATAAAGGGAGAAACATACATAATTTATTTTAAGAGAGACATCATTGTGAAATGATGTGTATGTGCGAGTGAAGCCACTCGATTATTCTCCCTCGAAAACTGATTGAGAGACCACACTTCTTGGGCGTAAAGTGGAATTGGAGTGAAGATTAAAAGTGTTCCCAAGTACTTCTAATCTTTTGTTTTGAATTTCACCGCATCAAGGTACGCTATCTTGTTCTTAAATTCTGAAATTTACATAGTGCATGTTATCAATCATGAATGAAATAGATCCATGTTTGTTGCTTCTGCTGTGTGTTTTGTATGAGATACAAAACTAGATTTTCCTACAGTAATTTCTTACCAAAGTGGTTAGGCCTAACTCTCTAAATAACTAAACCCATTAAACTTATCTCAAGGGAATATTTTATATCTCTGTTAAGAGACTATGAATTCCATCTTGAGAATATATGTTCCATCAACACTAAATGTGGTTGCCCAACATACTGAGGTTTTGACCGTTACTTCAGATCTCACTCCTGATATATCAAAGCAACTTACACTTCATGATCAGGTCCATTATTCTCTCAGGATTAAGAGTTCATGCAAATATAAGTTGTGAGATTTATTATTCAATTGACAGTCATTAGGAGAATAATAAATCTCACAGCAGTCTAGTTCAATATGTCTTAACTCTTAAAACATATCAACATATCAACTAGAAGTCTCAACTTCCATGATCAAGACAAATCATCTTAATTGATATGTTATAGTCTTCGCAGATGAAATGCCCAATTTTATCACCGACTACGAACTAAAATTCTGAGTTTACAAAGAACTTGTGACTTATATCTTCTGTGACTAAATCACATAAATCACATACTATGCATCTCATGGACTAAATGATAATGTCCGAATATTCATGTTACCATTATTTTAGATAATAATAAAACAACTTTATTAATTACAATATTAAGTCATACATCATGTCATACATAATATCATACATAACATCATACAATAGGATTCTAGGGCACTAATTCCAACAATCTCCCACTTGCCCTAAAGACTATTGTGCACTAATCTAACTCTCATTCCCTTCAAATGCGACTCGAAAGTCCTTTGAGGCAAGGCTTTGGTAGAGGGATCTGCTAGATTATTTGCACTTTAAATCTTTGCAACCACTACATCTCCACGAGCAATAATGTCTTGAATGATGTGATATTTTCTCTCAATGTGCTTTCCTTTCTTGTGATTCCTTGGATCTTTTGATTGTGCAACTGCACCACTATTGTCGCAAAACAATGTGATGGGAACTTGTTCCATTCTCATTACGCCAAGGTCAGAAAGGAATTTCTTGAGCCATACAGCCTCTTTTGCTGCTTCACAAGCAGCAACATATTCTGCTTCCATGGTGGAGTCCGCAATACAAGATTGCTTGATACTCCTCAATGTTATGGCTCCACCTCCCAAGGTGAAAACACATTTTGATGTGGACTTTCTGAAATCTAGATCCGATTGAAATTCCGAATCTGTATAGCCAATGGGAATCAAATCCTCTCTACGGTAAACAAGCTTATAATCTCTCGTTCTCCGTAGATACTTGAGAATATGCTTTACTGCTTGCCAATGTTTTGGTCCTGGATTTGATTGATATCGGCTAACCATGCCAACTGAATAACAAATATCTGGTCTAGTACAAAGCATGGCATACATGAGACTTCCTACTGCTGAAGCATAAGGAACTTGTCTCATTATATCTTCTTCCTCTTGAGTCTTAGGCCTTTGGTCATTAGACAGAGGAACTTCATGTCTGAAAGGAAGTAAACCTTTCTTGGAGTTTTGCATGCTAAACCATTCTAAAACCTTATCTATATATCTAACTTGTGATAAACTTAACATCTTATTCTTGCGATCTCACCAAAGCTAAATCCCTATAATAAAGTTAGCCTCACTCAAGTCCTTCATATCAAATTGGCTTGACAACCAAACCTTTACAGATAACATTAACCCTACATCATTTCCAATGATTAGAATATCATCAACATAAAGTACTAGGAACATTACTACTTTATCTCGATGTCTTTTGTACACACATGATTCATCAAGATTTTGTTCAAAACCAAATGACTTGATTGCTTGATCAAATCTGATGTTCCATGACCTAGATGCTTGCTTAAGTCCACAAATGGACCTTTTCAACTTGCATACCATATGCTTTTGGTTCTTTGCTATGAAACCTTCTGGTTGCAACATATAGATTTCTTCTTCAAGATTGCCATTAAGAAAAGCAGTCTTGACATCCATTTGTCAAATCTCATAATCATAATGAGCAGCAATGGATAAGAGAATTCTGATAGATTTAAGCATTGCTACAGGTGCAAAGGTTTCTTCATAATCAATACCTTCCTTTTATGTGTACCCTTTTGACACTAGCCTTGCTTTAAAGGTTTCAACCTTTCCATCTATCCCTCTCTTTCTCTTGTAAACCCATTTGCAACCAACAGGTTTAATGCCGTTAGGCGCCTTTACAAGATCCCAAACTTGATTGGAATACATGGAATCTAATTCAGATTTCATAGCTTTAACCCAATGATGTGCATCTATATCATTCATTGCTTCTTTGTAAGTGTAATGATCGGTTTCGGCCTCTTCTGAGATAGCTTCATAAGTTTCTCTCAGACCTATAAACCTTATAGGTGGCCTAACATTCCTCCCACTACGACGAGACACTTGTGTACTAGACATCTCATAAGTAGTATCTTGTGGTGTATCCAATACAATCACATCATCCCTAGTTTCATCTATTGGTTGTTCAACTATAGGTTCATTCATTTCAGCCAATACGATTTTATTTCTAGGATCAAAATTATTCATATAATCATCTTCCAAAAATTTGGCGTGTACTAACAAACACTTTGTTGTCTTTATGATTATAGAATAAATAACCCTTTGTTTCTTTTGAATACCCTAAAAACATGCATACTTCAATTTTAGATTCCAACTTATCAGACTTCCTTTTCAACAGATGTGTTGGACATCCCCAAATGTGAAGATATTTCATACTAGGCTTACGCCCACTCCACAATTCCTTAGGTGTGTTAGGAACAGATTTTGATGGAACTAAATTCAAAATGTGCATTGTAGTTTTTAGTGCATATCCCCAAAAAGAAACTGGTAAAGTTGAGTAACTTATCATGGACCTAACCTTTTCCAAAAGAGTCTTATTCCTTCTTTCTGCTACACCATTCTGTTGGGGAGTTCCAAGTGCAGTCAATTGGGATATGATCCCATTTTGAGTTAAGTAATCCTTGAAATCCCCAAGAAGGTATTCGCCACCACAATCAGATCGAATGGCTTTTATGTGTTTACCTAATTGATTCTCAACTTCAGCCCTAAACTCTTTGAACTTTTCAAAGGTTTCGGACTTCCGTCTCATTAGGTACATATAACCGTATCTTGAGTAATCATCGGTAAAAGTGATGAAGTACTCATAACCTCCCTTTGCTTGGGTTGACATAGGACCACATACATCTGTATGAACTAATTCAAGCAAATCTTGAGTTCTTCTACCTTTTGTATTAAAAGGTCGTTTGGTCATTTTTCCTTCCAAACAAGATTCACAAACTGGAAATTCATCAAAGTCCATGGGCTGTAAGAGTCCATCTTTGATCAGTCTTTGAATTTTGTTTGAATTATTATGACCCAAACGCAAGTGCTAAAGATATGCATCATTAGTAGAAGGAAACTTTCTCTTTAATGATTTTACATGAGAGTTATTATCTAATTCAGAATTATATAATTCATGCTTATCGTGAGTTAAAATATAAAGACCATCCACAATATTGCCAGAATAGATAAATACTTTACCATTCTTTATTACAACATTGTCTTTAAGGATAACACAATATCCATGTTTACCTAAATAAGTTGCAGAAATCAAATTCCTACGAACATTAGGTACATACAGACAGTCTTCCAATATTAAAACTCTTGACTCAAAACATAAATTATAAACACCAACAGCTACAACCGGAATCCTGCTCCCATCAGCCAAAGTAAGAAACAATTCTCCTTCATTAAGTTTTCTAGTCTCCTGGAACCCTACAAAGAATTGCAAGTATGATTAGTACAACCTGAATCCACACACTAGGAATCTGTGGGATTTTGTAGCAAACATATTTCAAGGAGGAATGAACTATTCATACCCTTATTATTGGCAGCCTTGAATTTTGGACAATTCCTCCTTTCTTACCACAATGGAAACATTTTCCTTTGAGCTTCTTTCCTTTGTCAGCAACCCCCAAGACAATTTGTTTACCCTTTTGCTTGGTGAAGTCCTTCTTCTTCTTCTTCTTACCCTTGCCTTTCGACTTAGGTTGAGAAGTTGAAGCATCACCCACATAAGCTTCAACATTAGAAGTACCAAGGATGCCTTCCGCCGCTACCAATTCATTCATTAATTCAGACAAAGAGTAAATCTTTTTGTTCATATTATAATTGAGTCTGAATTCCTTGAATGATTCCGGTAGTGACTAAAGTATCATATCCAGTTGGAATTCTCCATCAATATCGGCACCTAAAACTTCCAATGTATTTAGATTGGAAATCATTGTAAGACAATGCTCCCTCACTGAACTACCTTCAACCATTTTGGTATTATAAATTTGTCTTGTGGTTTCTTGCCTTGCAGAACGGACTTGCTCACCAAACATCTCCTTCAGACTTAGTATAATGTCCGAAGCTAGTTCTACGTCCTGCATTTGATGCTGTAGAACATTTGATATAGATGCTAGGATGTAGCACTTGGCCATTTCATTAGATTTCTACCAACGATCATATCGCTGTTTTTCTTCAGGAGGAGCATCTAATGAAGGAAAGCTGGGACAAGGTTGAGTAAGCACATATTTTGCTCTTCAGCTATAAGATCAATGTCCAAATTTCTTTTCCAGTCAACATAGTTAGGTCCAGTCAGTTTGTTTTGATTAAGAATAGTAACAAGTGGGCTAAATGATGCCACGAACAAGTCTAAAAATAATAAACATGAATATAAAAAGTAAACTAGACATTATCAATTTAGCATATAAACATATAGGGATAATTACAGTAAACCCACCTGAGGTTTGGCCCGTTTGCACTTTGCCTACCCGTGGTTCAAAACTTATCACTTTGCCCACCTGAACTTCAATCCGTTACTCCCTCGTTGCCCACCTCATCCTCAGACGTTAGACAAACACATTTTTATTCCAAATTAGAACATAACACGGATCAAACAACACAAACTCACTCTTTTTCCCTCGCAAGCCCTAGGAATGTGAAAATCCATTTCTACATCTGATATTGACATTGTGTTGCAAGTGTAAACCCAGACGAGCAACGGGTTGTTTGAGGGACTAAAATCCTGGTAAGAAATCAGTCACTGTTTGGGTTTTTACTTTGGGCTTGTGGTTGTTTATTCTGTTTTTAGTAATCAATCAATGGTCAATGTTACATGTAATGGAATGAGAATATTGGTTGTGTTTGTTGATGCTTATGAAAAATGTGACCACTTGTTCTTTGGATTTGTGTTTGTTTGTGGGCATTTTGTCTATCGTGGTCATTTTGTCTCACAGTGGACCCAAGTTTCTATTAGCTTTAAATTTTAGTGTTTGCATGTGCTATTTAGTAAAACAGAATAAAAAACAAAGCAGAAAATGTGGTCCCTGTGTGTGTGTTATGTGGCCCCTCTGTGTGTGTTGCATCCCAAAAGCAAAACAGAATACTTTGGTGTTTCTATTACTCTTTTGTTGTTTACAATTCTTTAATTGTTAATTGTATACGTGTCAAATGGTAATTTGTTATTGCAGATGGATGAGGAAGTGAAATTGGAGGTACATTATGGGGGTGCTTTTCTGTGGAACGCTAGTTTAGAATACTTTGGTGGAAAAATTGAAATAGTGTATAGGGATCTTGATTTGCTTAGTTATTTTGAACTAAAAGGTATATGTGAGGAATTGGGGATTGATGAACCGTGTAAGGTTCATTATTTAGGTCCTGGGGGCAACTTGGAGCAAGACTTGAGCCTCATACAAGATGATCAAGATGTGGTACCCCTGTGCAAGCCTAATGAGGGAGGGCCAAGAGACACCAAAATACTGTATGTGGAGAGTGGTAATGCTCCACTTGCAGTTGAAGTTACTGATGGTGCAGGGGTTGGGGTAGGAGCTGGTGCAGGGGCTGGTGTAGGGGGTGCAGGAGCTGCTACAGGGGGTGTTGATCTGGAGGAGGAGTTTGATTGGTTGAATGAAGGTCTGGAAGGAAAAGACTTTGCTAATGACATTTTTGGTGAGTCTTCTCCACCTCATCCAAACACTGATACACCTCATCATCCAAACACTGATACACCTCATCCAAACACTAATACACCTTAGCCAAACACAGATGCACCTGGCCCAAGCAATGTTCCTCCTCCAAACATAGATTTAGATGAAGAGTGGGCTGAACCAACTTTAGAGGATGATATTGCAAGTATGGATAGTTCTGATGATGAGCAGGGTGGCAATTTGGAGTTCAATGAGAGGACTGATATGGAAAATGTTAGGTTGGTAAAAGGGATGAGGTTCCCAAACTCCCAGGTGTTTAGGAAGGCTTTGAGGGAGTATGTGATTCAGCATCACATTGATGTCAACTGGAAGTTGAATGAGAAGAAGAAGATTTCTGTACATTGTAAGAACAGTTGTGGATGGAGGTGTTATGCCTCAATGGTGACTAGAGAATGCACATTTGAGATCAAGACATTTTATCCTGAGTGTACCTGCCCCCTAACATTTAAAAATGGGCAAGTTACATCAGCCTATGTGGGAAAAAGGTATTTGGGGGATTTTGGTAAGAATCCTAATTGGGAGGTCTCAGGTGTTAAGCACCATGTGATGCAGAAGATTTCAGTTGATTTAAGTTTTAGTCAGGTGTAAAGAGTAAGGACGGTAGCTAAGGGGCTGATTACTGGGAATGAAGAGGCTCAGTATGGCCTACTTAGAGATTATGCAGAAACGATATTAAGGACAGATGTAGGAAGTAGGGTGATTCTGCAAACAGAGATGGAAAATGAAAATGCAGAGCCCAATTTTAAAAGGATGTACATTAGGTACAATGCTCAGAAGGTTGGCTTTCTAGGTGGTTGTAAACCCTTTGTTGGGCTAGATGGATGCCACTTGAAGGGTAGGTTTGATGGGCAATTATTATCTGCCACTGCCAAGGATGGAAATGATAATATATTTCCAATGGCAATGGCTGTGGTTGAGCAAGAGACAAAGGATAGTTGGATCTAGTTTTTGGAGCAGTTTGTAGATGACATTGGCAGGCCAGAGGAGCTCAATCTGGTATTCATCAGTGACAGGCAGAAGGTATTATCATCTAGCTCATGTTCATGACTTCATTACATGCTTAGCTTTTTACATGCTTACTTGCTTACTTGATTGCACGGCCTTTTACCTGCAATGGAGACTCTGTTCTCAACTGTGGAGCACAGGTATTGTGTGAAGCACATATACAACAACTTCAAGGTTAACCACAAGGGCATGGAGTTGAAGAGTGTACTGTGGAGGTGTGCTAGCACATCAACCAGGGAATTTGAGAGGGGGATGGACCATCTTAAGAGTTTGGATGAAGAAGCTTGGAAGTACCTGGCTGATATAGAGCCTGCACAGTGGACCAGATCCCACTTTTCTTCAAGAGCTTTGATAGATTGTATGGTAAATAATCTGAGTAAGAGTTTTAACTCTATGATTGTGAAGGCTAGAGACAAGCCCATCTTATCAATGCTGGAGTGGATCAGAGTTAGGCTTATGAGCAAGCTGTATATAAAGAAGACTGGTATAGAAAAGTATGGTGGCAAGTTGTGTCCAAGCATACAAAAAAAGTTGGAGCAGTTAAAATTAGAGTCTAAGGGTTTCTGTGCAATGCCTTTTGGGAGGTTTATGTATGAGGTTGACAATGAGAGGGAAAGGCATGTGGTGGACTTGGTAAATAGGACATGCAGTTGTAGATTATGGGACTTGACAGGAATCCCCTGCAAGCATGGAGTTGCAGCCATTTTTGTGAATCGTGAGAAACCAGAAGACTACACCCATCCATGCTACTACAAGGATGCTTATGTGGAGACATACAAAACACCCATACCTCCCATGCCTGGCCAGTCTGAGTGGATGTTAAGTGGCCAACCCAAGCCTGTTGCACCTATTGTCTATAAGCCACTAGGCAGGCCACCTATGAAGAGGAAGAGAGATGCTGATGAGCCGAACCCTTATAAGGTGTCTAGAGCAAACAGGCCTCTAAGGTGTGGAAGGTGTCATCAGTAAGGGCACAATGCAAGGGGATGCAAGGCCAATGTCACTAGTGAGACACCATGGGAGAGAAGGCAGAGATTACAGAAAGGAGCATTTTACTACAGACTTCCCTTCTCATTTTATTCTTTCCATTATAGATGTTCATCTAGATTCGGCGTTCCGTGATAAGCTTATCTTTCCTTCCACTATCACGAGGATTTTACGCCATTTTTCCGTCCCTTTTTCGGTGTCCGACCATTTCACTTTTATGTGCGCCATAGATGCTGCTACCGTTAAACTTAGTGAGCCACAGTTTCGGTCATGGCAGTCGGATTCAGCAGCACCTCCCTCCCATTCGGCTCCATCTCAATCTGCTTCATCCACATCCGCCCCCTCCTCTTCCATGGGTGATGTGACTCTAGGTGTTAGGGTTTGTGCCCTAAAATCCAATTTATCGGCATGTCATGAATAATTAAGTTGTTTAATTATATGAGACTATTTATGAACTAGTGGGACATTATCTTAGTCCATGAGATGCATAGTATGTGATTTATGTGAAAAGTCACAAAAAGATATAAATCACAAGTTCTTTGTAAACTCAAAGTTTTAGTTCGTAGTCGGTGATGAAATTGGGCATTTCATCTGCGAAGACTATAACATATCAACTAAGATGATTTGTCTTAATCATGGAAGTAGAGACTTCTAGTTGGTATGTTGATATGTTTTAAGAGTTAAGACATATTGTACTGGACTGCTGTGAGATTTATTATTCCCCTAATGACTGTCAAATGAATAATAAATCTCACGACTTCTATTTACATCAACTCTAAATCCTGAGAGAATAATGGACCTAATCATGAGATGTAGGTTGCTTTGATATATCAGGAGTGAGATCTATGTTACGGTCAAAAACCTCAGTATGTTAGGTAGCCGCATTTAATGTTGATGGAACATATATTCTCAAGATGGAATTCATAATCTCTTAACGGAGATATAAAATATTCCCTTGAGATAAGTTTAATGGGTTTAGTTATTCAGAGTGTTGGGCCCAACCACTTTAGTAAGGAGTTACTAAAGTATATATTTATGAAATTGGATTTCATAAATATATGATGAATAACATAAAGGATTAAACCGGGTACTCAAGGATTAAGATGTAGTAATTTTCAAAGTGGCAGTCTATTTCATGACTTTGTATTACTAAGAATATTTTAATGAAGGGGTTGTATGTATAATAAAGTCTTGGGATATAGTTTATTAATAAGGCCTAGAGTGCAATTATATTCTTATAGTGGTATTGAATATAATTAATGGTACTTTGGGCTTGTCAAGAGTTGACAGAAAAGTCCAAGGCCCATTGGAGCTAGAGTCTTATTTGTTCCCTTTGGTCCCATCTCAAGCCACAAACTAAAGCCCAATTGGGTAGGCCCAAAAGGCTAACCCAATTAGGAATCAGTCATTATTTAATAAGTGTTATTAAATAAAGAAACTATGAGAATGGTTTTAACGTACGTAAGATGAAAAGAAATAGAAATCAGTTTTTCTCCACAAGGAGAAGAAGAAAGATTTTTTCTTTGAGAGTCTATGTACAAAGGACTGATTGAGAGACCACACATCTTGGGCACCATGTTGGATTGAGATGAAGATTGAAGGTATTCTCAAGTTAAGTTTTGAAATTCACTGCATCAAGGTACGCTTTCTGTTCTTTATTCTAAAATTCATGGTTACATGTTATCTTGCATAATTGAAGTAGATCCGTGTTTTTTTTTTCGTTGCTTCCGCTGCGTGTGTTTTTGTATGAGATATAAAATCAGATTTTTCGCAAGAAGAGCTTAGTCGCGAGATTCTCACGAAAATGCATTTGAAGGGAATTTTGATTTTTTTTTTTTTTTTTCCTAAATGTTTCAAATGTATAAGGTGTAAGGCAATGTGTGATGTGATTACACATGGTTCTAACTAAAAGACCTAATGAGATGAAAGATGTTAGTTAAATAGAACTCTTAATCTTAAATTGTTTTATGATTAAAAGTCCTTAATTTATTTTAATTAGAGGTTTTTAATGAGATTAAAATTCTAATTAAAGTTATATAGTTTCTAATGAGATTAGAATACTTTATCTAATAAATTAAGGATAGAGTTCTATATAACCAATTTTCGATTCATTACTATTTAAGGAATCCTAAATAGTTTAGGACTTCCATTTTAGTTAGTGATTCTAATAAGATTAGAGTCTTTATCAAATGCAAGGTTATTAGTTGTGATAGGATCACAATTATTTAAGAAAAACCCCAAATAACGAGTGTGAGTGCTGAAATAACTTTTTTGTTAAGTTTATTGTAATGTGAATAGATACCTTGTCTTGACTTCGAGTCTTGCATTCCATGCGGAGGGTATTTACTTCACGGATTACAAGGTTAAACTTCTTTGTGATTGCACGATTGTTCGTTACGCTATTATGACGTGACTTAGTTACATCACATTGATTTCAAACAATTAAACACATTTAATGTGTAGGGTTAAAACTGTGATTAGATCACAATGATTTCAAGACAATCCACTTGTTTTAAAATTTCTAGTGGGAGAGAGATACAAGGGTTGGATCTCACGGCCTCCATTGTTGGTTCATAGTGGTGTGGGGTAAACATCTCGTCTTTGCCTCGAGCATTGCGTTCCATGCGGAGGATGTTTATTTCATGGTACTACAAGATTGAATTTCCTGGTTTATAGTGGTTTGATCAAACACCTTGTCTTAGCCTCGAGCTTTGCATTCCATGCGGATGGTGTTTTTATCATGGTACTACAAAATAAGCTTGTTAAAGGGATGAAATGTGGTTACACATGATTCTAGACAATGGTGTACACTAGACTAAGTTTGATAGCATCCTCTATGCTGAGCTCTTGCTATTATTACTTAGAGGCCAAAGGAAAAGCGGCAAATTATTTTTGTTTGGTAAGAGTTACCATGATAGCATTAATAACGAGAATAATTCTCGCATGATCATAGTGATTGGTATGACCTCGCTTTCGAGGAATATTAATTGCGGGATTAGGTTGTCGTTGCACCTAGTATAGTATGGTTTTCGGGTTCCATATTATATGGTTATGGATGCAAAATGATAATTTCTTGGTATTTAAGTTCATAGTCTCAAAATAAAGTTGTCATAAATTTTTCCTCTAGCTACTATTTTAGTTGAATCACACTAACTAAGAAATAATTTTGGACATGGTGCTTAAAGGAGCTGAAGTAAATATTCATGTTTTGATTCAGCATTGTCATAATTTCCTATACATGATGCATTTATGGAAGATAGCTTATGATATGATCATAGTCTCCATTGAAATGCTAATATGTTATATTGGCTTCTATCTCAATTGTGCTACTGCATGAGATGTAAGAGTTAGTACTAGACTTAGACTTTATATTAAGTCTAAATAAGATGCTTGGTATAAATCATATTGAGTGCTAAGAAAAGCTTAAGAAGTTCCAATTCTATGTCATTTTATGAAAATATTTTATTTTTAAAATGAATTGGAATTATTGGATGTTGAGATTAAATGTTAATCTCATTTGGATATGATCCACAAGTCCTTGTTAGAATCATTTGATCAATTCAGATTGTTTTGAAAATAAATTATTTTTATATTATCTGAATTGATTAGTGAATTCTACATAACGGAAGACATCCTAAAAGCTAAGGCTAGGATCAATATGATTTAATTCAAATTCTTAGCCTAAACCGAAAGGTAAGGGTGATAAGAAAAGGAATTATAATACCAAACAGTTGGACAAGTTAGTTGCCCTAGTAATTGCCAAAAGGAAATTAGTCTCAAAAGCATGACCAAAAGGAAATTGTTTCTGTTTTGGTAAAGCTAAGCATTGTCCATGATTGTTTTCTAGATGGAAATTTATATGTTTTAATTTTTAAAGAGAAAGTTTCCATCCTTTGGTTTTGTATGTTTTGGCACTTATGTCTAGATCTTATTAATCTAAATGGTATTCAAGATTGGTGAAAGATGGGCTTTTAGAACCATTATTTTGTTATATTCACAATCTATGAATTCTATTTAGAGGATAATATGATCTAGGATTCCTTTTTGTAAAGGAATAAAGTTCTAATGACTTCTTTAAGTTAGTGCATACATGAAGGAGGAATAAGACTCTTTTAGAAATAGTAAAGCATATACTAAAGAATTGGGTGAAAACCTAGTATGTGATACTTTAATAATTACTATACATTTTCTAATAATTACTATACATATACTAAAGCGTATACTAAAGCACATACTAGGTTTTCTAAGGAGCATTTTACTACAGACTTCCCTTCTCATTTTATTCTTTCCATTATAGATGTTCATCTAGATTCGGCGTTCCGTGATAAGCTTATCTTTCCTTCCACTATCACGAGGATTTTACGCCATTTTTCCGTCCCTTTTTCGGTGTCCGACCATTTCACTTTTATGTGCGCCATAGATGCCGCTACCGTTAAACTTAGTGAGCCACAGTTTCGGTCATGGCAGTCGGATTCAGCAGCACCTCCCTCCCATTCGGCTCCATCTCAATCTGCTTCATCCACATCCGCCCCCTCCTCTTCCATGGGTGATGTGACTCTAGGTGTTAGGGTTTGTGCCCTAAAATCCAATTTATCGGCATGTCATGAATAATTAAGTTGTTTAATTATATGAGACTATTTATGAACTAGTAGGACATTATCTTAGTCCATGAGATGCATAGTATGTGATTTATGTGAAAAGTCACAGAAAGATATAAATCACAAGTTCTTTGTAAACTCAAAGTTTTAGTTCGTAGTTGGTGATGAAATTGGGCATTTCATCTACGAAGACTATAACATATCAACTAAGATGATTTGTCTTGATCATGGAAGTGGAGACTTCTAGTTGGTATGTTGATATGTTTTAAGAGTTAAGACATATTGTACTGGACCGCTGTGAGATTTATTATTCTTCTAATGACTGTCAAATGAATAATAAATCTCACGACTTCTATTTACATCAACTCTAAATCCGGAGAGAATAATGGACCTGATCATGAGATGTAGGTTGCTTTGATATATCAGGAGTGAGATCTATGTTACGGTCAAAACCTCAGTATGTTGGGTAGCCGCATTTAATGTTGATGGAACATATATTCTCAAGATGGAATTCATAATCTCTTAATGGAGATATAAAATATTCCCTTGAGATAAGTTTAATGGGTTTAGTTATTCAGAGTGTTGGGCCCAACCACTTTAGTAAGGAGTTACTAAAGTATATATTTATGAAATTGGATTTCATAAATATATGATGAATAACATAAAGGATTAAACCGGATACTCAAGGATTAAGATGTAGTAATTTTCAAAGTGGCAGTCTATTTCATGACTTTGTATTACTACGAATATTTTAATGAAGGGGTTGTATGTATAATAAAGTCTTGGGATATAATTTATTAATAAAGCCTAGAGTGCAATTATATTTTTATAGTGGTATTGAATATAATTAATGGTAACTTTGGGCTTGTCAAGAGTTGACAGAAAAGTCCAAGGCCTATTGGAGCTAGAGTCTTATTTGTTCTCTTTGGTCCCATCTCAAGCCACAAACTAAAGCCCAATTGGGTAGGCCCAAAAGGCTAACCCAATTAGGAATCAGTCATTATTTAATAAGTGTTATTAAATAAAGAAACTATGAGAATGGTTTTAACGTACGTAAGATGAAAAGAAATAGAAATCAGTTTTTCTCCACAAGGAGAAGAAGAAAGATTTTTTCTTTGAGAGTCTATGTACAAAGGACTGATTGAGAGACCACACATCTTGGGCACCATGTGGAATTGAGATGAAGATTGAAGGTATTTTCTAGTTAAGTTTTGAAATTCACTGCATCAAGGTACGCTTTCTATTCTTTATTCTAAAATTCATGGTTACATGTTATCTTGCATAATTGAAGTAGATCCGTGTTTTTCTTTTGTTGCTTCCGCTGCGTGTGTTTTTGTATGAGATACAAAAACCAGATTTTTCCAACACTAGGAGACATCATGGCGCAGTTTCAGCGCATGGATGCTTGCCTTGATACACTTTCTACTGAGTTGTATCAGGTGAACGTTCGTGTTGGCTGTATTGCTAGGCGGCAGGCGACCATGGGTGGTTTCTTTTCTGAGGCTTCTCCTCCACCTCCTATAGTGGCTTCTGATTCTGCAGTTGAGGGTGATGATAATGATGGTGATGACGATGATGCTTCTAATGATGATGATGGAGATGCTAGCTTTACCGATGAGATGTCTACTTGACACTCTACCCTCTGTCACTCGTGACAAAAAGGTGGAGTAGTTTTGGGTTATATGAGAGTAGTCATTCTTAGGGGGAGAGTTAGTTTAGAACCATTTTGTTAGGGGGAGTGTTGATATGAGGGATTAGTGAGGATATTATGTATCTTTTCTTTTCTTTCTTTTATAGATACATTGTTCTTGTACATTGGGTCTTGTGACCAGTTATTGACATACATTGTACTTTTTCTTTTCTATATGTGGATGTATGTTTTCTTTCAGATACCCCTTATATGTGTTGTTTCTTTTCTCTCTTTATACACATGTTTCTCACTTATTGTATGCAATCTATTATTTCTGATTCACACTAAGATGCCTTGATGAGTTTTGTTTAAAGTGTTTCAGAAATACAGGTTGTCAAAGTCTACTTGCCATAAACTCTCTCCTTACAAAGTTTTTCAAGAGTTTGTGTTAGGATAGATTTTATTGTATTCAACAAGTGAATATGAGTTGAGTGATTTATGACTTCTCTCATATGCTTATTTGTTTTTTGTGTTTTTGTCACGAATTGCCAAAGGGGGAGATTGTTAGGACATATGTGTTTCACTTGTTAAGAACATATGTCATTCTTTTATGTAATTGGCTAATCCTTTGACAAAACACACTTTACTTGTAATTGGGTAGATCTAGATGTTCTTAATACTTCAAGAAACTGTGTTTCAAGATCAAGTGTTGAAGTCATCAAGTCTGTCCAAGAAACAAGCTTAGAAGTGCAAGTTTATTAAAGCTCGACAGTTAGCATGTGTCGAAGTTTAAGAAGCTGTTCAGCCCGTGTGCTTGACACCTACTCGACACCTTCTATCTGTCGAGGTTTAAGAAAGAAACAAAAATTTTGATCTGTTTTCTTGGAATCCGTGAATGTGTCTTTGGGACTTCTTTTCTCCTAGACATATAAAATGATTATTTTAAGGGCCGTCAAAGAGTACACAAGTTCCACAAGCTTTGAGAAAAAGTTTGCTCAAGCAAATTATGACCGGAGATAAAGTTTTGCCCTAGTTCATCATTCTTGAAGAAGTTACTGTGTTTGTACACCATAGGGTTTTGTGACCAAGCATCTTCTTGATCTTCATCGAGGATGAACTAAAGAACTCTGTAGCCAACAATCTTCTCTACTTGGTGATTGAAGTCGCCTACTGGGATCTGCGCAATTGGTTAGTCACGTACTTGGGAGTCGTGCATCAAAAGGAGAAATTGTCACTACAGAACAAGTCCAATTGAGTATTGGGGTAAAGGTTCAATTTTAGGTTGGTATAAGGTACTGGGATCCCTTTACTTGTAACCGCTTGTTGTGATAATAGTGGAATTTCAGGAGTGGTGACCTGAAAATCACCCGGTGGGGTTTTTGCCCTTTAGGTTTTCCCCATTCGTAAACAAATCACTGTGTCTATTTAATTTTCGCTGCATACTTAGTTTAGTTGGTAATTTGTTTGTGCTATCACACGCTTTGCATGTTAATTAACTTAATTAATTCACTTGGCTAAATTAATTGGTTAATTTATCACATGGGATCAATACGCATTTGGCCTATCAATAATTAAAACAATAGGACATGAAAATATGGTTTTCTGCACAGCAATCCATTAGGTTTTATTGCGAAATTGTGCTCATATCATAAAATAAAGAAAAAAAAAATTTAGGAAAGACTTAGTGTTACCTCTGATAGGCCTAACAAACATCCTTGCCCAGACAAGCCCATTAAGCACCTTCATCCACCCCTCCACCTCATGGACGAAGGAAAGTAAGCCATTAATAGGGGATTCAATATCTCGGACAGTTACAAACTAGCTGTTAGACCGTTGGAAGCTCATCAAAACCAACAATAATAAGCCTAAGGGGTGTTACTAAAGAAGCACTAAAGCCACAATAAAGACCACAATGGCTAGAAGCAATGGAGCCATATATATAAACACCCCTCAGAACCAGACAAGGTACATTCTAATATGCACATACGCCGTAGCTCTGATATTTCTAGTTCCCATATTTTCTTTGGGCCTCCATATGTTGACTTTATCATCGGAAACTCTATGGCAAGCACCACACCAGTAACCACCCAAAGAGTATTCTTTTCACAACAGTGTAGGCATAAGGACGAGGTTGTTGACCTATCTGGGCGAACCTACTCGACTGACAATTACAACATCATCAGTTTGGCGCCATTTGTGGCAACAACATTTTCGTGCTTAGGTTCGAGACCGTAGTTCCATTCAACTCAAAAGTTCAGATGGAGTCCAACACTCCCTAAGATTTTGTAGCATTAGCTCTGCAAATCCAAAAACTCATAGGCAGTGTGGAGGAGCTTACAAGACAAAACTAGGAAATGAGGCTGCGGTTCGTTCTGGGACCAACCAGGACAATGATGGAGACAGCTAAAGAAGGAATGACTGCCGATGACCAGCTACTCTAGAAGGAGCGAGCTTGGACCTCCTTAGAGAAATGAGAAAGGAAATGGACAAGCTGAGGAGTGCAATCAAGGAAAAAACAGACTGGAGCCTAGACAGGATGGTCAGGAGGATGAATTCACCCTTTACAACGGCGGTCCTAGAATGTCCAATGCCCTCAAAGTTTTGTCTTCCATAGCTCGAGCTGTTTAATGGACTAAAGGATCCTCTGGACCACCTCAACACCTTCAAGACAACTTTAGGTCTTCAATAGCCCCCTGATGAGATATTGTGCTGCTCTTTCCCCACCACTCTCAAAGGAGCAGCATTGGAATGTTCATCGACAACTTCGACCAACTGGGCAATTCCTTTTTACTCCACTTCGTCAGTGGACAACGCCTGAAACGGCTGGCAGACCACTTGTTTACCATTAGACAAGGAGAAAAGGAGACTCTGAGGTCATATGTGAAGTGTTTCACTTGAGAGACCTTAGAGGTGGACGAAGCAGATGACAAAGTGCAGTTAACGACCTTTAAAGTCGGGTTGAAATCCAGGGAGTTCGTGGTCTTGCTTGCGAAGAGTCCCCTTCGGACGATTGTGGAAATGCTCATGAAGGTGCAAAAGTATATGAACGCCAAAGATGCCCGAGTAGCAATAGGGGGCGAATAGAAGCCCAACGAGAGGGAAAGAAAGGAAGAAGACCAGAAAGGGCGAAAAAGGAAGCGGGGAGATAGTTAGGGCACTGACGGGAACAAATGGAAGGACAATAAAGCCCCTCAAACGGTAAAATTCACCCTTTAAGTTATGCCTGTTGATAAAATTTTGGCGTAGATTAAAGACGAGCATTACCTAAAATGGCCAAGGCCGTTACACTCGCCACCCGACATGCATGATAAGAAGAAGTACTGCCACTTCCACAAGGACCACGACCACTACACAGAAGATCGTAGAGACCTGAAAGAGCAAATAGAGGTGCTTATCCGAAAAGGGAAGTTGTAAAAATTTGTGAAGAAGGGAGATTTCAGCAGGTCTAGAAGTGATAGCAAGAAAAAGTATGAGGCTTCTCCGAGGGACGAGGATCACACGTCCCATCATCCACAGAGCGCAATAGGGGAGCTAAAGACGATTGCAGGAGGACCATCCATAGAAGGGTCGTTTAGATTTCTCAAGAAGTCATAGTAGAGGCAGGTGAACAGCATCCATAGGATACCACCCCTGAAGCAAAGGAGGACAAACAGGGACATCCTGTTCTTAGAAAAAGATGCTAGAAGAGTGAAGTAGCCATATGACGGCCCTTTGGTCATAATACTCATGATAGAAGGATTCAACACCAGGAGAATCCTCGTAGACAATGGTAGCTTCATGGACATTATCTGCCTCTCTGCTTTTCAATAGCTAAAAGTGGATCCTAAAAGATTGCGACCTTTTGAGTCCCCTTTCATTAGCTTCAGTGGAGACAGAATGCATCCTAAAGGCATAGTGACACTGACAGTCACGATGGGATCTTACCCACGACAATTAACTCGTCAATTCGACTTCCTAGTGGTAGACTGTCCTTCCTTGTACAACGTAATAATTGGAAGGCCTACACTCAACCGCTGGAAGGCAGCCACATCCACCTATTGCCTGAAGGTAAAATTCCAACCGAAAAATGGTGTAGGCGAAGTAAAGGGAGATCAGGTACTAGCTAGAGAATGCTACCAGGCAGTGTTAGCTGTAAAGGAAAACCATATGCGGATGATTGAGGAGAAAGAGGAAGAGAAGGTGGAAGCCCTGGAGACCATGGAACTGGTAGACGGGGAGCCAACGAAGACTACAAGGGTAGGGGCGACTCTGAGCACAGAGATGAAGAAGAAACTAGTCCAATTCATGGACAACTTGGACGTTTTTGCATGGAGTCACGAGGATATGCCAAGCATATCCATAGAGATCATCCAACACAAGCTAAATGTAGACCTCGAGAAAAAGCCTTTTAGCAGAGACGACGAGTCTTTGCTCCAGAACGAAACCAGGCAATCATAGGCGAAGTCAACAAACTACTAGCGGCGGACTTCATTCGCAAGGTCTACTACTCGAAATGGATGGACAACATCATCCTAGTAAAGAAGGAAAATGGAAAGTGGAGGATGTGCGTAGACTTCACGGACCTAAACAAGGCCTTCCCAAAGGACAACTTCCCCCTGCCAAGGATAGATCAGCTAGTGGATTCCACAGCAGGACACAAGCTCCTTACATTCATGGACACATTCTTGGGATATAACTAGATAAAAATGGTAGAAGAAGACCAAGAGAAGATTTCCTTCATCACAAGCCAAGGGCTCTACTGCTACAAGGTAATGCCCTTCGGACTAAAAAATGCAGGAGCAACCTACCAAACGTTAGTAAACAAGATGTTCAGCAAACAGATCCAGAGGAACATGGAAGTGTACGTAGATGATATGCTCGTCAAGAGCAAGGAAGAGTCTGCACACCTAGACGACCTCGAAGAGACGTTTGCTACTCTCAGGCAGTATCAGATGAAGTTGAACCCCAGTAAGTGCACCTTTGGGGTAGCATCCAGGAAGTTCTTAGGGTTCATGGTGTCCCAAAGAGGGATAGAATCAAACCTAGAGAAGGTGCGAGCCATACTAGAGATGACATCACCCAAGACAGTGAAGGAAGTCCAGAAGTTCACAGGAAGGATAACAGCACTCAACATGTTCGTCTCTAAAGCAACAGACAAGTGCCTGGCCTTCTTCAAAATGTTGAAGCAAGCCTTCACCTGGACGGAAGAATGTGAAAAAGCCTTCCAGGAGCTCAAACACTGCCTGAGCAGTCCACCCCTCCTAAGCCTGTCCAAAGAGGGAGAAGACCTATATTTATACTTAGCAACGTTAGCCACAGCCGTGAGTGCAACCTTGATTCAGGAAGAGGATGGAACATAACTCCCAGTATACTACTCCAGTCAAGCCTTCCAAGGAAATGAAGCAAAATACCCATGGACCGAGAAGATTGCATTTGCCTTGATTGTAGCTTCACGAAAGCAGCGTCCCTACTTCCTGGCAAATCCTACCCTAGTGATGACGGACCAACCCATAAAGAAGTCAATGAACAAGCCCGAGGTTATAGGAAGGATGATTTAGTGGGAAATCGAGCTTAGTCAGTTCGACATTGAGTACCACCCCAGAACAGCTATCAAGACGCAGGCACTAGTAGACTTTTTCGTCGAGTTCACAGTCTTGGATGAGGATGGGGCATTGGATGAAGCAGAAAGATAGACGATCCAGACTGACGGGTCGTCAGCCTGGAAGAGGGGCAGAGTAGGGGTCATTATCATCACCCTAGAAGGAGAGATGCTTAAGTACGGAGTTTAGCTGATGTTCCTTGCCACCAAGGACGAAGCTGAATATAAGGCAATATTTACAGGATTAAGGGTCGGAAAGGCATTGGGCGCCAAAAACTTGCTTCTCCATGGTGATTCAAAGCTAGTTGTAGGGCAAATAAAGGAGGAATACGAGGCAAAGGAGGAAAGAATGCAGAAGTACCTGAGGCTGACGAGACATTTAGCTCAAGAATTTGATCGGGTCGAGCATATATAGGTCCCCAGAAGCCAGAATATGGGGGCAGACAAGATAGCAAAGCACACGTTGTCAAAAGCCAGATGGACGAGCACAGATTTAAAGATGGAAGTCTAGAAGCGTCCCAACATTGAGGAGGTCCTCACCTTCACAATCCAGAGTGAAAGCAGCTGGATGACACCAATTCTATCCTTCCTTCAAGACGAACAGCTTTTACAGGACGTTGAGGAAGCCAGGAAAGTCAGGAAGAGAGCTGCCAGGTTCACTATCCAAAACGACTCCCTGTATAAAAAAAGGCTTCTCCATGCCCTACCTAAAGTGCGTTGATGAGGGTGAAGCCGAATACATCCTGTAGGAGGTCCACGAAGGAATATGCGTAGACCATGCAAGCCTAAGGTCCCTGGTAAGAATGATCATCAGAACAGGTTACTTCTGGCCTACCATGCAAAAGGATGCAAGGGAGTTCGTCAAGAGATGCGACAAATGTCAAAGATTTGGACGCATCCCAACAAAGAGACTGACGCCAATAACCTCCCCGTGGCCATTTGCCTAGTAGGGAATTGACATCGTGGGCCCACTCTTCCAAGGTAAGAGGCAGGTAAATTTTTTACTGATTGCTATTGACTATTTTACCAAGTGGGTTGAAGCGGAAGCACTATCAACTATCACGGAGGCAAAGATCCAGAACTTCATGTGGAAAAACATAGTCTGCAGATTTAGGATACCAAGGACGATCATATCGGATAACGGACGACAGTTTGACAACCAAGGCTTCAAATACTTTTGCTCGGGATTGGGGATCAAGAACCAATTTTCGTCCCCTGGTCACCCCCAAGCCAACGAACAAATGGAAGTGACGAATAACTGCATAATGTTCTGTGGGCATACAGGACTATAGCGAGAACCCCGACGGGAGAAACCCCCTTCATGCTCACCTATGGCACCGAGGTAGTAATTCTAGTTGAAGTGGGAGTCACTAGCATAACAAGAGAAGCCTTTAGTAAAGGCAGCAATGATGATTAGCTGAGGGTCAACCTGGATTGCTTAGACGAAGTAAGAGATGGAGCATCCTAGAAGATGGTGAAGTACCAGCAGAAGATGGCCTAGTGCTACGACAGGAGAATGAAGCTTAAATGACTTAACATAGGAGACCTCATCCTACGCAAAGTCACACCGGCTACTAAGGATCCAACCCAAGGGAAGCCTGGTCCAACCTAGGAAGGACCTTACAAGGTCATCAGTTACTAAAGACAGGGCAGCTACCACTTGGAAATGATGGACGGGAAGAAACTATCGCGACTGAGGAATATTGAGCATTTGAAGAAGTACCATCAATACATGTAACAAACGATTGTATTCGTATTTGAAATAAAGCATTAAAAAGTTCTATTTAGCCAACATTCCAATGTACTGTATGCGAGTCTATAAATTAAAAAAAAATGGATAAGTGATAAGATTCCGCCTAGACGGATGTAAATCACTAACGAAGCCAAATGACAAAATCCCATAAATGGGTGTAACTCACCAAAAAAATTGGCTAAGTGATAAGATTCCGCCTAGAAGGATGTAAATCACTGACGAAGCCGAATGACAAAATCCCTTAAATGGGTCTAAGTCACCTAAAATGTTGGTTAAGTGGTAAGATTCTACCTAGACGAATGTAAATCACTGACGAGGACAAATGACAAAATCCCTTAAGTGCGTGTAAGTCACCTAAAATGTTGGTTAAGTGGTAAGATTCTGCCTAGACGAATGTAAATCACTGACGAGGACAAATGACAAAATCCCTTAAGTGCGTGTAAGTCACCTAAAAAATTGATTAAGTAACAAGATTCCGCCTAAACGGATGTAAATCACTGACGAAATCTAATCAGCCAAACTCCTAATCTAAAGGTAAATAGGCGAAGATTCTGGCAAAAGCACGAGTCGCGTATAGACAAAAAGTATTAAGCATAATGAAGAACGAACTAATGAAGGCAGGGAAGTAAACAAGTAAGCATAAATATATTCTGTTTGAATTAAAAGCCCAAAAACATTGGGCAAGAAATATTGTTCTGACATTAGAATAAAAAGCCCAAAAACATATTGGGCACCCAAACAAAAAAGGAAGAAAAGAAAAACATAGATATCAAGAATAAACAAGTTCAAACATCAGCCTCTTCACCACCAGCTTCAGTAGGCTCTAGAGCATTTCACTTGGGAGCAATAGCAGCAGCCTGAGCAGCCTGGGCAACCTCATTCACAGCCATTTCCTTGTCCACCACCTCCAAGTCTAGGCTTTCTAAGTCCACACTAGCGGGGTGCTTGACAAGATACCACCACAAGAGCTCGAAGCTTTCATAGTACTAGCTAAAAAGCACGGTATTGTACTCGTCAATTTGCTAAAAGGCCTCGACGGACTGGACTACAATGGTCTTTACTCTTGGTAGCTTGGAGTTGTTCTTCCTTCTCTAGGGTCAGCTGCCTCTTAGCCCTCAAGTCGTCAGACAGGACCTTCACCTTCTCCTAGGCGGTGTTGGCCTCGTCCATGGCCGAGATGAGATCCTTCCTCAGCTTCGAGCACTCTACCTCCAGACTCTATGCCTTGGACTCCATGGATGTGACCTTAGCCTCCTGGCTCAAGTACTCCGAGGTAATATGAATGGTCTCCCCCAGAACTTGAAAGGAAGATCCAACTTTCAGAACCATGCAAAAGAAGAGAAAGGGGAGGGTAAATTGTCAAGAATATTACCTGGACAAGTTTATGGATATGACGACCCACGAGCTTGTTGGAGGGCACACCAGAAAGGGCCTTAAGATCCTTAGTAATGAAGGCATCCTATGCTCTCGTCAACGCAAGGCTAGCATCGTCCCAAATGCTGGATGATCGTGAGTCAGCCTTCCCTTTACCCTTATCTGCCATGCGCAGCTTCGTCATGCCTGGAGTAATCTCCTCCACCGAGGTGGCCGGGGAAGTGATTCTCGTCGCTTCAGGGACGGAGGTAGAAGGGGTGACGGGAGTCCTTTTCTCCACGACGCGCACCAACCTTTTCCCGAGGTTGGAAAGTGACTCGTTCTTCTTCGCCCTTATCTTGGAGTACATTTCTTGGTTAAACTTCGTCGTCATCTCTACAGAAGAAAAACTCTTGTAAAGAAAAATGAAGAAAAAAGAATCCAAGTTAGTAACGAAGCAAATGAACACTTACTCTTCTCTTCAATCTCGATGGCGCGCAGAATGTAGGAAGACGGCTCTAGACCCAGGCAGTGACAAGCCAAGGTTCTCGGATCGACCAAGTCATTGAAGTCATCGATCGTCTTGGCGTACTCAATAGTTGCCTCCACGCGCCTCTTGTATCTACTCTTGAGTTTTAGACACTTCTTTATTGCGCAGATGCAACAAACAAAAAGGTTAGCAATGATTAAAGTGGGAAAAAGAAGAAGAGTAAGGAGGGAAGGACTTGCAGAAGGACGATGCACCTAGACTTGGGGCTCTCCAACGACGGAGCAACCTAGAAATGTCACCCCAGAGTTCATCGGAAGGAATCCCAGTCGTCCCCAGACACAAAAAAGAACCTTGATTTCTAGTATCTGAAGGATGAGGGCAGATCGGGGATGATTCTAGCCTTCCTGACCCAGGGCACAAGCTCGTAGTACCCATATTCTTTTGACTCCTTTAGACGATACAGGTACATGAACTCATCCACCCTGATTACTATCTGAAAGTTCAAAATGCGTGTAAAACACCTTTGAACGTTTAGAGCCCAAATTACAATTATCAATTCAAGCTTATAATCAAACAATTAATGTGCGGAACATGAACATAAGCCAATAACAGAATTGATAAACAATCTAAACCAATTTAAAATCACATCCACAGCAGATAATAAACGGTAAAGATTAAGGGAAGAGAGATGCAAACACAAAGACAACACGCGATATGTTATCGAAGAGGAAACCGAAGCCCTCGGCATAAAACCTCTCCGCCACCCTCCAAGCGGTCAATAATCCACTAGAAAATGTAGTTGGGATACATGAACAGTAATAGACCCTCCAAGCCTAATCTACTTAGGTACCTAAGCCCTCCAAGCTTCCTACTCCAACGAGGTTGCGCCGAACCTTTTTCTATTCTAGCTTACCGGATTCCGCTATAGCCCATAGCATCAACCAATAACCATTGGTTCCTTCCCAAACTGCTTCCCTTAGCACCAAAAGACCTTCTCACAGACATGGGTGTGGTGAGAAAAGGATTTGGTCAATAACCTCTCAAGGATTTATCAATGGAGAGGAAGAGAGTAGAGGAATTTGAGGAGTCTCTTAGTGAAGATTGGGGATGAGGCAATCTTGTTTTTCTCTAGGGTTTCTCCCTCAATTTTTCTCTCTGGAAGCTCTCTACATTTCACGGGTATAAGGGTCTATATATAGTGGTGTGTGTTTGGAATACAAAGAGGCAGTTTTTGCCAAACAAGGCAAGTTGGCGGCTTGGCCTCGTGACTAGTCTGAGTCGCGAGTTCAAGTCGCGAGCTAACGGCCTGGCTAGCCTGGGACTTTTGTCCTGTAATGCGACAGCTGGCGTGACCCTTCACCTCCCCGCATGCTTCTCACGTATGCTACAGTTTGGCGACTTGTTAGTCGCGAGTCAGCCGCGAGTCTCTGCTTCTTTGCACATTGTTGAGCAATTCTTCACACTCTCTCACACACTACCCTTACATGAATCCCACCTAAATACAGGGTTACTAAGTGCTAAATTACAAGCAAATTGGCATGGAATAAAGCCAACAAGATGGTTGATAAAATTCAACCTTACACTATCCTCCACGAGTTTGGCATAAGTTGCCCAGGAGTGATGTTGAAATGACTCAAAAGCCCCATAATGAATGGGTGAACAAGAAACCTAAGACCGCACTGGAAAGCAACCTCATAGATGAACACTTCCCCAGGTGAAATGTGGCAAGCTCATTCCTCTTTGTAAGGACAACGAATCCTATCCCTCTCGGAAAATTGAAACCTATTCCTAAAAAGTCAAAGGCTTCGGTTTTATATGGATGAAAATAAAAAATAATAATTTTTATATAATTAAAATTAAATATATGATAAAAATAAAGTAATCTTTTACTCTCTTTTTTTAAGTAACCTTTTACTTTAAGTTATATAATGAATGCATATTGTGTAAGATTAATAAAAAAAAAATCATATATAGGTCCAAAATTAAATGAATGGAATATGGTAGATAACTATGTAACTTATATAAAAGGAGATGCCTGAAAATTATAAAGGGAGTTTGAATAATTAAAACTCAAGTGCATATTTAAATGAAAAAACTTAAATTCAATAGTTAAAAAAAATAATTGAAAGCATATTTTAGTGGTAACCTCAATGTAATAGTTAAGAATTGTGAACAACCCAAATTAGTAAACATAAAAAAAAAAAATATATATATATATATATAATAATAATAATAATAATAATAATAATAAAAATAATAAAAATTAGATAAACTTATGTAAGAATTGAATTTTTGTCTTTGAAAGTGAGGGAGGAGGCACAGTATTTCACCCTATCAAAACAAAATGTGTAAATATAAACTTCAATAAATTTTTTTGATTGGGTGTTTCAAAACCTCAAAGAAACTCCTTTCAAAAAAAAAAAAATGGAAATTTATTTTTTGAAGCGAAGAGGGACTGAATTTGAGAGAAAAACAAATAACCCTAAAAAAATGATAGATACTTGGACATTCAAAATATTAATGAATTTGGCATTATTATTTATACTAACTAGAAAATTTAAAGATGAGAATCATGGTATAATAAAGCAATTATCCATAATCATTCCTATATGAAAGTTCAAAATGCGTGTAAAACACCTTTGAAAGTTTAGACCCCAAATTACAAATTATCAATTCAAGCTTATAATCAAACAATTAATGTGCAGAACATGAACATAAGCCAATGACAGAATTGATAAACAATCTAAACCAATTTAAAATCACATCCACAGCAGATAATAAACGGTAAAAATTAAGGGAAGAGAGATGCAAACACAAGGACAACACGCGATGTGTTATCGAAGAGGAAACCGAAGCCCTCGGCGTAAAACCTCTCCGCCACCCTCCAAGCGGTCAATAATCCACTAGAAAATGTAGTTGGGATACATGAACAGTAATAGACCCTCCAAGCCTAATCTACCCAGGTACCTAAGCCCTCCAAGCTTCCTGCTCCAACAAGGTTGCGTTGAACCTTTTTCTTTTCTAGCTTACTGGATTCCGCTATAGCCCATAGCATCAACCAATAACCATTGGTTCCTTCCCAAACTGCTTCCCTTCATTTCGAGTTCTCATGACACTGCTTTCTTCGTCCGAAGATCCTTTGCTGGTATCACTCTTATTCTTCTTTATGTTGATGATATGATTATTATTGGAGATGATTCTGCAGGTATCCACTCTCTTCAGCACTTCCTTAGTCAGCATTTTGAGATGAAAGATCTGGGCACTTTCAACTATTTTCTTGGGCTTGAGGTTACCTCATCCTCTAATGGATACTATCTTTCCCAAGCTAAATATGCTTCTGATCTTCTCAAAGCCGGTATCACTGACAACAAGACTATTTCCACTCCCTTGGAATACAATGCAAAGGTCACACCCTTGGATGGTGAACCTATATCCGATGTTACTCACTATCGTCAGTTGGTTGGCAATCTAATCTATCTCACTGTTACTCGTCCGGATAATTCACAAGCCGTGGGTATGGTTTGTAAGTTCATGGATGTCCCTCATTCTGTCCACTATGCTGCCGTTCTTCTGATTCTCCGATATGTCAAGGGCACACTTTATCATGGTCTCCACTACTCCTCTTAGTCTTCTCTCGAGCTTCATGCTTATTCAAATGTAGACTGGGTAGGTGATCCGACTAATTGATGCTCTATCATAGGTTTCTATTTCCTGTTGGGTACTTCTCTTGTCTCGTGGTGTAGCAAGAAGCAGGATGTGGTTTCTCATTCCAGTACTGAGGCTGAGTATCATGCCCTTGCCGATACCACCTACGAGCTTGTCTAGCTTCGCTGGCTCTTGGCTGACATGGATGCTCCACAGCCCACTATCACTCCTCTTTATTGTGACAATCGTAGTGCTATCTACATTGCTTATAATGATGTCTTCCATGAACGCACCAAACACATTGAGATCGACTACCACATCACTCGCTAGCATCTCAAGAAAGGCAATCTCAAGTTGTTCTCCATCTCCTCTACTGACCAGCCTACTGATATCTTCACTAAGACTCACCCGCCTGGTCGTCTTCAAGATCTTATATCCAAACACCATTTGGCTTCCTCCTTGCCACCTCGAGTTTGAGGGGGGATGTTAGTGTATAACTTAGACTAGATTAGCCCATTAGGCTTAGCTCAGTATACTGTACTTGTATTTTACTCATATTACTTGTACTGCACACATACTTAGCCTATATAAGGCTTTCTATTGTACATTATTATTCACACATCAATATACAGACTATTCAGTCTTTGTCTCTCACTTTATATTATTAACAGTTTTAAAGTTGCCAACAATTTATCATTTATGTTCACAATGCTCTACTTCGCAGATGGAGAACCATGCACATGCAACATTATCTAATTCACCTTTCAAAGGACTAGTAATGACGTTAGAGCGCCCTCCCTTATGGAATGGTGTCTATCCTAATTTCATTCCCAATGAGGTGAATTGTTTTATTTTATTTCTTAATTTCATAATTTGAAACCAATTACACATTAGACTAAGTACCTGAATTTCACATATAGAGTTTGATCTCATTTGGTGGACCCTATCCTAGGGTAGATCAAAGATATGTTTATTGGAAGAGAGTGCCAAATAGGGAAGGATTATTCCACTGATGGAGTTATATACAATCTATGATTTTGGGTTGCTTGGGTGGGACCTTGGGGCGATCAAACATTATTCTTTGGAGACTAGCTTCTATCTATTAGTGTTCTCTTTAAATAGATCACATTGGAAAGGGGGAGAGGGTTCAGACTCTTTAAACCATCCATGTTTCTGTGACCAAGTGAACCCAATCCTTGGTGCAAAACTAAAAGGATGGAAATACTATAGTGAACTATTTCTCTTTTTCAACAAAATCAGAAGCCATAATTTATGTTATGCTCTAAGATAGTTGAGATCAGCAACAAAGAAAAGTGGAAAATAATTTTTCCAATATTAATTTTATGGCCATCAAATTAAACAAAAGGTACTGACATTCAAAACAATTTTTCTTTCAAATTTTTCTTATTAGAACTTCAAAAAAAAAAAAAAAAAAAATTAATGGGCATGTCCTTGTCTTTTCATGCTATAGGTCAATCTATGTTCTCTTTTTTGTGTACCTTTTTCTTGAATATTTAGTATTTCCACTGCTTATTATCTCTATTTGATGCTCAATGTTATAAAAGTGCCAAAACTGGTTATATGCTATTTCCCTTTTGATACCTATTAAAAATGAAGCAAATTTGGTGTTGATCTGTTGTATACCAATGCAATAATTTGCTTCTATGGGTACTTAATTTGGCCCCTCTTTTGTCTACTATTACCTCATATTGCTAATCTAATAGGTGCAGAGAATCTTACCCATCTACATTTGACTTCTAGCCATCTATTATTTAGTGTTACCTGTTCTATATAAAATAGCAAGAGAAGTTACTAAGTGGCAATGCACTTTGTATGACTGTTTTCATATAGCTTTAAATGAAGCACTGAAGAAGGAAGATGAGAGGCTCAAGATTGCAACCGGCGAAGAAATGATACGTGCTGGGGAAAAGCTCTAAAAAAGTGCAAAAAAAGGCCCTGGCTTCTGCGTGTACATTGTGCTGTAATGGAGAGGAGAGAATTCCTTATCAAATACAATGGATAAGGTAATTAAATGAATGTACATCTGGCTGGTGTGTGGTGTCTCAGCTCTTGTTCTGCTAGTTTGGTTGGGGAGTAATTTTGGCTTTAGGCCTAGGATCTATTGGGAGTAATTTGTACAGTTTGTTTCATTGTGTTATAAATATAGTTGAATGATTGGCTGTTGAAATTCAATATGGAATTGCACAATTGTGTTTACATTTATATTTTGAATTAGGTTATTAAATTTTGATTAAAGTGAAAGAGTGCGACCAAATTTTATTTTATTTTTTTTAAAAGAAGATACTTAATTCTACGTTTATTAACCGTTGACAAATGTGTAATACTTTTTTCAAAGGTTGTATAAGCTGTAGAAAAATGTTTCTGACACAATTTTTAATAACGGTTCTCTACGGTTATTTCAACTGTCGAAAATACTTTTTTCAACGGTTTTTAATACTTTTTTCGACGGTTTCAACAGTTGAAAATAGTTAAATTTCTTGTAATGTAGCCAGGTGGTTTTTTTTTTTTTGGGCTAAAAATACTTCTTTTACTCGAATCAAGCATAAAATATTGTGACCATCCCAGCATTGCCCATACAGGCACTGCAATATCAGCAGGAGAATCAGGCTGTATAGCAGGATAAACTTGTCCTGTTTGAATAATTCGCCTAAGACAAGATGTTGAGATATTCAATGCCTTTTATTTATTTATTTTTAATGAATTTTTGTCCCTTTTTATCTTTTGGCCATATATATATATATATGACATAAATTATTCCATATAAAGACAGATCACATATAAGTATCCAGAGGCCAAGAGTCCAGAGTCCAGACTCAATAATTCAGTGATTTTAACGACAGTGTGCACAATTCACAAGTGAACAGTAACAGAGAAGGGTTAAATTAATAGATTAGAGAGTACATATATTTTTATATAAGCCATATGTTGCTTACATGATTAATACTCGAAACGTAGAAGGATTCAAATTTTACACGTAACTGATATGTTTCTAGCTGGCCTACACCTAATACCAAAAAAAAAAATCCTACCTTCTCAAAAAAAAAAAAAAAAAAAAAAAAAACTACTTAAAACTCATCACATAAAACCGAGCATACCCATCTTTTTGGGCCATTTTTTTTCGTCAATGTTGCCTATAAACAAAGAAAGATTATTAGTTAACTTGGTAAAGTTGGTTGTTATTGAATAAGAAATTTGGAATTCGAAGTCCGAACCTTGTAAATACCAAAACTAATTTGTATCTTAGTTAGATGATAAAGATAAATTATTATGAGATGATATAGATTTAAATTCTATTGTATCCATAAAATATATTCAAATATTCATTGTCAATCACATTTATTTTTGAGGTGGTTGAAGTCTACTAATGACATTTATTGCCACGTTAGTTTGTTAAGTTTTATGTAGTAAAAATTATAGTAACTTTATCATTTTTCATATAGTAATACATCCGTTGAATAACAACTAGAAATTTAGGCTGTGAGTAAGCTTTCATTCTTATCAGGTGGCCATTTTATTGGAGGGAGGTAGTATTTCATGGACCAAATTATACAATTGTTTAATATATATATATATATATGTGTGTGTGTGTGTGTGTGAGAGGATGCATTGTACATGTACACGTTGAATAACTCCCATAATTGTTTTTGAGAAGAAGACCCATAAATTTAGGCTGTGAGTAAGCTTCCATTCTAGTTAGATGGCTATTTTTGAAGGGAGGTAGTATCTCAGGGACCAATTGATACGGGCTTGGCTTACCTTCAACACTTTTTTATTTGGAAAGACATGTTTTTTTGTTTTAAATATACAATGGCAAGTAGTAATAAGTTTCAATCCCCAAATTTTACTTAGTAGATGATGTGATAATCTCTCATCAATATCATATACTATATATAATAGCAGAAGCTGAGAGAAAGTGAGTTCCTACAATTAAGGAGGTGGTGACACGTATATCTTAAAAAAGTGATACATTATATTGGTTGGCAATGCTACAACACCGTTTAAAAGCCTTGGGTATAAAAGGAAACCTAACCGGTTAAAATTAAATTAAAAGGCTTACAATACTCCCAAAAAAACCTTGCGATACTGAGAATGGCGAAGGAGAGAGAGATCGAGAGATCAAAAACTGAAACCCAAAACTCTCTCTCTCTCTCTCTCTCTCTCTCTCTCTCTCTCTCTTCTCACGAACCCTAATCTTTTTCTTCAAGATGAAGAAGAGTCGTACAGAGGAAGGGAAAAACTTGCAATCCATTGAAGATTCGTACGGCTGGCCATCGTCATACAGCGGAGAATTGCGCGATTAAAGGTTTCTCTTCTTTCTTTTTTTTCGTTTCCTTTTGGATTTTCTTTCTTCATTTTGAATTTTCTATTCTAATCTGTGTGTATATGGATTTGCACCGGAGAGGTGGAAGTGAGGGTGAATCTGAACTTTCGATTGGGGACTTTCTCCTTCCCTCTCTGTATCGCTAGGTTTTTTTAGTTGCAAGCCTTTTGTTTATTTTGCTTAAACTGTTTTTAATAAAAAAAATTATATATATATATATATATACACACACAAAGCCCATATGTTCATTTTTTAATTTTAGATAGTGGGGGTTTTTTTTTTTTGAAAGATCCATTTGGGCATTATTTATGATTCACGTATTTTGGTTTGATTGGTTATGATTTAGGTTTTTTGTTTAGGAGTAGTTTTGTTTAATTTATGTAAATAGACGGGTTAGAATTGGTTTAATCTCTTACTCTATTGTCTTCTTTAGGTTTGCAGTCAATTTAGGGATTTGAGATACTAGAGTTTTTTTGTTGCAAGCCTTTTGTTTATTTTGCTTTAATCGTTTTTAATAAAAAATTTATATATATATATATATATACACACACACAGCCCATATGTTCTGTTTTTAATTTTAGATAGTGGAGTTTTTTTTTTTTTTTTTTTTTTGAGAGATCCATTTGGGCATTATTTATGATTCACGTATTTTGGTTTGATTGTTTATGATTTAGGTTTTTTGGTTAGGAGTAGTTTTGTTTAATTTATGTAAATAGACGGGTTAGAATTGGTTTAATCTCTTACTCTATTGTCTTCTTTAGGTTCGCTGTAAATTTAGGGATTTGAGATACGGAGATAGAGTTCAGCGCAACTCCGTGACTAACATAATCGGAACTAAACACAGACCAACGAAAGGTACGTATCAATTCTCTGTGTTCGAATATGAACTTAAATTTGGATGTTCATTCTCATTCTTTAGATGTTTTGTTGTGAATATTATTTCTTATGGCATGATCTGCATTCAGAAATGCATAATAGTGAAAGCTTTTCAAACTTGACAGAACCAAATCACAAATGCATCCTATATAGATCCCTATCACTTTTTAAATCTCTGTGCTTCTAAATGTTTGTTTATTTAATTAATGACTTTTCAAGCTCTTTGAATTGCTGCCTCTCCTCTCTTTTTACTGTTTTCTCTACCAGAAAATGAAAAACCCATTTCTTTTTTACTGTTTTCTCTACCAGAAAATGAAAATCCCTTTTCTTCTTTGATATCTAAAATTTCAAATACAATTATAAATAATTTTTAGAAGTATTAATAAAAATATTTTTTAACAACTTAAACCGTTTCACACCATTTAATAAAAGTTCTAAATTGCCACATCCTCAAACGAATGGCACCTCTATCAGTTTTTTGATTTGTCCGTAGATCTTTATTTTTATAGTTTGCTTGAATGCTGATTTTCTTTTTATTTATCTCATACTTCGTTTTACATTTTGCTCATTTACTCTATTCCTGTTTCAATTGGCTTTGATTTGCATGTTTTAGCCAGCTTCTATCTTTACAAATTGATTTCTTCAGCCAATTCTCTCTTCTACTTAATTTACATCATTACCGCTGCTTTTTGTTATTCGAATTTGAATTAAAATCCGGATGTTTATTCTGTCTCTTTCAATGTTTTGGCCTCAGATTAAAATTTTTGTTTTTCCTACTTTACTAATATTATAATCTTTTCCAAATTGGAATTATTATATTCTTTGATTATTTACTACCTTCTTTGAAATTGAAAATTATAGGTAATGCTAAACAAAGGTGCACAATGTCATCAGAGACAATCTAAGTCATTTTTTGTTCTGCATTCATAGGGGTAGGTAGTTGGTAAAAGAAGAAACGGCCAAATAAACCTCTCCCTCCTTCCAATTGTTTATTTGACACCCATTCTGTTTCCCTTCTTTTCTGCAGCACCTATACCCAAGGTCAGCATTTTGTTACTTGATGTGTTATACACTTTATTTTGATGCTTTCTTTTGATTTATTGTAATCCTTTTTTTTTTTGGGAGTGGCATCATGGGGTTTAGTCCTTGAATATGTGTAGGAAAAAATATGTTCGTCGTTCAATAATGGTCGATTTCTTAGCATTTTATTTTTTTCAATGTTTGTAGGTTTTGCTGTTTTGGGCTGCTCTGAATAAGTATATGATTCATAAAGTATTTCATGTTCACATAATTTTTCATATGTGCGTGCATCCAGCCTTGGTGTTAGTTTTTGAGTTTTTATTGAAAATTTTGCTTTGCAACCCAATGAAAAGATAAAAAAAAAGGTAGTGGGCTGATTTTATATTGATGAATAAATACTATTTTGCTGCATTACTAAATCAAGATTTAAGGTTTGGCTAAATTTTTCCCTAATTTCCTTCTTTTTTTTCCCAATTTCTTGAGCTCTGTTTTTTTTAGTTTCTTGAACTGATTATGTTCTGTCGATGGCTACATGCTAAAGGATTACTAAATCAAAGTTTTTTTTTTTTTTTTTTTTTTTTTTCCGAGTGACATGATTTGGAGGTAACAATAGATGAAGCTTTGCCTTTGTTGTTTTCCTTCTTGACATTTAATTTTACTATTATTTTTTTATTGGTATATATCCTTGATTTACTAGAATGCTTATTTTGTTTTTGTTTTATTTTTTTGGAGCATCTTACGCTTTCCTTTTGCTTTAATAATAATTTCTCATATATTTTAAAATTGTTCTATTAGACTTTGTTTCTTTTAATTTCTGTACTGCTCAGGCTAATAGACTTAATTTATTGGCAGGTTTTCTTAAATGTTGTTGTGGTTAGCTTTGTTTATTTTCTTAATTCATTTGTTTTTATTGTGTATGTCTGTGTGTTTTGGATTGAGTGCTTATAGATGCTTTAATTTTATTCATTTATTTTATGAATAGAAGATTACATCATAATGGGTGAAAAGCTTCATGAATTCCATAACTTGGATGTGTGTATAATCTAATTTATCTCTGTGTAATTTTGAAGCAAATCCTAAAAAATTTGAGGAACTTCAGTGTAATTAATCTTGATTCTTGCTATCTTATTGAGTGCTTTTGTTTAGGTGCTTTTGTTTCTTTATGATTTGGCTTTCATGAAAGTGTTAAGAAAAAGTTCAAGAGGAAGGATTATTTGATTAAATGAAGGGTTTGCAACAGCTAAATCATGATCCATATAAAACTTAATTTGTCTAAAATTTCCAATTATTAACTCCGGCTCTTATATATAACTAGCTTATAACCTGCACAATGTGCGTGATACTTTTATTTATTACAAAAGACAAACCATAGGTGAAAATTTAAAATTTTCATAATTGGTTGGAGGACACTTCTTATTCCTTCAGTTCCACACTGTAGAATACATTCAAAGATTATGTGTGCAGCAACCAATGTGGCATGACCACAAAACTGAAGCTGCAAAGGGGTATCTAACATTTGCAGTGTTAATTACTCTCTAATCAATATTTAATTTTAGTATAAAACTTCATAAATTAACTGTGACTAAGATTACCAATTGAAAATCAGTCTTATAAAGAAAGATTGGCTATATCAATGACGTATATTAGTACTTTATTAATGTGTTTTAGATATGATCAGACGTCAAAAGGGTACTAAGCAAAATGCATCAAAGAAGAAAAAAATCTGAACTCTAATGTATATACTACCTTACTCTATGAGTCTTTATGTATTTCACTATATTGTTAAATTTTTTAAAAATTTCCTGAGAAGAGTAAACTGAATGTGCTGTTAAGTTACTGTGACTGCCATATTTCCTTTACAAATTATCATATTAAATCTCCAATATACATATGTTTTAGTTTTAAACTGCTTAAAATCTGAAAATTTGGTAATTTTAACAGACTTTCTTATCTTGTTATTTTGTTAAAATTCAGATTTGTAACATTCACCAAGTGTTCTCAAGAAACATTGCTGGATAAAGCTGACAGGTTAGGACAGCCTTACTATCATTCTTATCCTTTTGACTCCTACTCTTTTAGTTCCATATTAATATGATAAAATTTATTCAATTCGTCATTGAAGTTGGTTCCATTTTTGCCTTTGCTGGTGAAAGAAAAATCGAAATAGATACTTATCAAAGAACATTGAACCATATTTAAGAGCTGATAGGTGTTGGTGGTCACAATGAAAAGATGGGGAATTTTCTTTTTCATATTAATCTATATTAGTGCTTTTTAAGTATTTTCTTTTGGTTCAAACACAAACTTCTGATATGTGAGTGTATATTTATGTTAAAGCTCCTGCTATATATTGATCATAGAATAAGAAAGGTGAATGAAGAAAAGCACCAGCTATATTGACCAATGCTGTTGATAGATACTTCAATAAAGAAAGGAGGAGGGTAATGATTGTTGTTTATCGATTTTTGCTGAAAAGTTTACTGAGTATTAAAGTAATTGCATTTTCTTCAATGATCAAAATGAAACTCATGCTTTCAAATTGAAAGATAGAAGCTTTGGAGATTTACAGAATATCCATCCAGCTTGGCTTCTCTCAAATTTGCTTTAGGCATATGTAAGGTAGAACACTTCCAAAGTTTCTTATTGAGTTAAAATAAAGGAAAACATTATGAAAGTGTATGTAAATGATGTTGTATTGAGTCATTTTGGTGAATAGGTACAGTTTTGCTGCTGACAAAATACATCCATCCGGGTCTTCAACACCAGTTGATGGTGCCCAATTTGTTTCACCTGTACTGATTCAAATAAAATCTGCCATTCTAGAATCTCAGGGGAGTCTATTACCTCCACAAGCAGCATTTAGTTCAGTTGAATTGAATGTTTCATTTTTTTTTTTTTCTTTGATTTGGTTATGAACTAAAAAATATGAGTTAGTTTTGATTTACGCTTTTGGGTTGGGTTAGTTGTATAGTGAAAAGGCATGTCTGTTTTATTTCAATGTAATTTGTCAGGCTCCTAAGTAAATACCACCAAAGTTCAAAATGTGAAGTTGTATTTCTATTGTATAATTTTATTATATTTTCGCTTTGACACTTGATTTGCTGTCATTTTTAATAGCATGATCAAATGATTAAAATAAATAGAGTAAGAAGTATGATGTGTTGAGATTTGAGTACAAAGTAGATTTTCCTGCTAGGCTGACCATTATTTTAAGTTATGTGTGTTCGGCTATCTACATAAGCTCATTGGATTATTGTATATGTAAAAAATGTTGTATAGAGTCATTTTGGTGAGTAGGCACAGTTTTGCTACTAGCAAAATTGAAATTGAATGTTACAATTTTTAATTTTTAATTTTTTTTCCCTGAGTTGTGATGACTGAGAGTCTTTAGAATGTATAGTAATAATAATTTCTCTTCTACTTATGAGATTTCAAATGATTCTGCGCATTGCGCAGTGTAAAGTTGTGATTTACAACTATGTGTTTTGTTGGCTTTTATTCCGTGCCAAATTTGATTGTAATTACTTTCAATTATTTATACCCTGTATTTGTTGTGGGAATTGTTGTAAGGGGTGTGTGATAGAGAGTGTGTGAAGACTCAAGCAAAGTGGAAGCTGATGGAATCTCGCGGGTATGTCGCGACTAAGCTTCCCGCGAAGTGAAGCATGTGCCTTGCACATGCTGGAATGCGAAGAGTCAGGACAGATGGAGACAGCTGTCTCTCGCGAGTATCTCGCGGGTAAGGCCTTCCCGCGAGACACCCGTGAGACATGCTGTTCTGCCAGCCTGTACTGACTGACTCACACATTCTGCACCTATCCTATATAAACCCCCATTACCCACAAATGTTGAGGAATGCTTCAGAGAGAAAACCCTAGCCAAACACATTTACAATTAGAGATTGTCATCCCCACCTTTCTCTATACACTTGCTTGTGGTATCTCCTCAACCCTTCCCTCTCCATTTCCACACCATTGAGAGGTTGATAGCCCAAAACACTTACCACACCATTTGAGAGTGTTGAGTGACGTTTTTGGTGCTGCTGGGAAGCATTGGAAGAAGCCAAGGATGGCAGATGCAACATGGAGCTTGTTGCGGAATCCGGAGAACTAGACAAGACACGGTTCCGAGAAGCCTTGTTGGAGTAGGAGCTTGGAGGGCTTAGGTGCATCGGGTAGATTAGGCTTGGAGGGTCTTTTGCTCACTCATGTATCCCAACTGATTGTCTAGTGGATCGATTTCCGCTTGGAGGGCGGCGGAGAGGTTTTTCGCCGAGTTCTTCGGTTTCCTCTTCGAAAACACGTCTTGGTGTTTTCTGTGTTTGCATCTTTCTTCCCTACTCTTTTATATTCCATTATACTGCTGTGTTGCTTAGTTTATGGATTAGAGTAGCTTTTTGATTATACGCTTGTGTTTACACGTTTCCGCACTTAGTATTAAGTTTGTGTAAAATCAACCAAGCCGTAATTTTAATTGGGGGTCTAAACAGCTCTTGTGTTTTTCAACACTTTTTCGAGCTTTCAATTGGTATCAGAGCAGGTACACTTGCTTGGTTTAAATACCTTAGTGTGATCCTAGACCCCTCGGTGTGTTTGGAGAAGTGTTTGTGTTTTAACCACCATGAAGGATTTGATGAGTGTTTGTGAAAATGACTCAATGAACATATTTAAAGATTATTCTAGCAATGCTGTCTTAGAGTTATTTAAATCCAAGAAACATGCTAGAATTTTTTGTCACATGCTGAAATCTTTAGTTCATAGGAATCATGATATTCACAATAGCCTATGTGAGTCAAAGTCTTTGAACTATGAATATGAGAGAAGAAATAAACAGCTAAGTGATAAAATTGGTCGTTTAAAAGGGAAACTTCACTCATCTTTGAATGAAATCAATAGAAATAAGTCTTGTTTTGATGATCAAGAATGTCTCTCTCATGCATGCCTTTTTGTTCATACCGCATTGAAAGTGTTTAACTCATGTTTGTGGTACCTTGACAGCGGGTGTTCTAGGCATATGACTGGAGAAAAATCTCTATTCAAAACTCTTAAAGAGAAGGAAGATGGATTTGTGACATTTGGGGATGGTAGTCATTCACAAGTTCTTGGAAAGGGAACAGTGGATATTCCGGGTCTGCCGTTGATGACTGATGTGCTATATATTAAGGGTTTAAAAGTGAACTTGTTAAGTATCACTCAGATTTGTGATGAAGATTTTCTGGTCCAATTTTCAAAGAAAGGGTGTCTAATCTTGAATGAAGAAGGTGTCCAAGTTCTAAAGGGACTAAGGACCACGGATAATTGCTATGGGATCATTCCAAAACCCAGCATAGCATGTCGAAGTGCACGGGTAAATCTCTTGGAACTGTGGCATCAACGGCTTGGTCATGCAAACTACAAACAAGTGGCGAAAGTCTCGAAGCTTGAGGCTGTGGTTGGCTTACCTAAGTTTGGGAAGATTGAAAAGAATTTGTGTGGTCCATGTCAATTGGGAAAACAAACTAAGTCAAGCCATCCTAAAGTGAATGTGGTTGCAACTTCTCGTCCGTTAGAACTACTGCATGTGGATTTGATGGGTCCTACTAGAACAGAGGGCATGGGTGGAAAGCGGTACATCATGGTGACAGTTGATGATTTCTCAAGGTATTCTTGGGTGGACTTTCTTAGAGAGAAATCGGAAGCATGTGATAAGATGGAGAAATTGTGCAAGAGATTGATGAATGAAAAGGGAGTACCTATCATCAAAATCAGGAGTGACCATGGGAAAGAGTTTGAAAATGCGAAATTTGAAGCATTTTGCAATGAACACGGCATTAAGAGGGAATTTTCAGCCCCAAAGACTCCACAACAGAATGGAGTAGTTGAAAGGAAGAACCGGGTGATTCAAGAAATGGCTCGAGTAATGTTACTCAACAAAAATCTTCCACAGAAGTTTTGGGCTGAAGCTGTGAACACGTCTTGTCACATTGGGAATAGGATTTACTTTCGAGCAGGAACGAAGAAGACTTCATATGAAATTTGGAGAGAAAAGAAGCCGAAGGTGAAATATTTCCGAATATTTGGGAGCAAATGCTATATTCTCAACGATAGAGAGAATCACGGAAAATTTGATGCTAAAAGTGATGAGGGAATATTTCTAGGCTATTCATTAAATAGCCGAGCATATAGGGTGTTCAATAAACGCACCAAGACGGTAATGGAGTCAATAAATGTGGTCATTGATGATACCGTATCTGAAAGGGAAAGGGATGACGGTGAAGGGTCAAACCTGAAGAAGGGGGAAGTTGAGGACAACATGTCTCAAGATGATGGAATCGAGGAAGAGTCACCAGAAAAAGAGTCTACACCTCCTATACCAAGAAGGGAGACCAGATCGATGCAAGGACCCTCTAGCCCTCTCACTCCTCCGGAAGTTCAACCTCCAATTTCTCGAGATGAAGAACCTTCCACCTCCAAGAGACCATCTTCAAGGGTAACCCTCAATCATCCAACAAGTAATATCATTGGTGACGTAAATGAGGGACTTCGTTTGAGAAAAGGACCAAAATACAGTGCAAATCATGTGACGTACAATTGTTATCTTGCTCAATTCGAACCAAAGAAAGTAGATGAAGCCCTTAGAGACGAAAATTGGATCGAGTCTATGCATCAGGAGCTACATCAGTTTGTCAGAAACGATGTATGGGAGTTGGTTCCGAGACCCAAAGATACTCATGTCATTGGCACCAAGTGGATCTTCAAGAACAAAACTGACGAAGATGGTGAAGTAGTTCGAAACAAGTCTAGGCTGGTAGCTCAAGGATATACTCAAGTGGAAGGCATAGACTTTGATGATTCGTTTGCACCAGTAGCAAGGTTAGAGTCAATTCGAATTCTACTGTCTATTGCATGTGTTATGGATTTTAAATTGTACCAAATGGATGTAAAAAGTGCATTTCTGAATGGCTTCCTAAATGAAGAAGTATTTGTTGAGCAACCAAAAGGATTTCAAGATCCTCACTTTCCGGATCATGTGCTAAGGCTGAAGAAAGCATTGTATGGTTTGAAACAAGCACCAAGGGCATGGTATGATCGTCTCACAACATACTTGTTGGATCGTGGATTCAAAAGAGGTCATGCTGATCGGACCTTGTTTGTAAAGAGAGATGAGAAGTCTCTCCTAGTTGCTCAAGTGTATGTGGATGATATTGTTTTCGGTTCCACCATTGACCAGTTGGCTCATGAATTCTCTGAAGAAATGAAAAGGGAGTTTGAGATGAGTATGGTGGGAGAGCTGAACTATTTCCTTGGGCTTCAAGTGAAACAGCGGAAAGATGGAATATTCATATCTCAAGAGAAATATGCCAAAAATCTTGTTAAAAGATTTGGTCTAGACTCTAAGAAGCATACTTCCACTCCAATGAGCTCCTCATCAAAGCTGAGTCGGGATGCAGCAGGGATAGAAGTGGATCCAACATTGTATCGAAGCATGATAGGCAGCCTCTTATACCTCACTGCTAGTAGACCAGACATAGCCTTCAGTGTAGGCGTGTGTGCTCGATTCCAGGCAGCCCCCAAAGAGTCACATTTAATAGCTGTCAAAAGAATTATCCGTTACATAAATGGCACCTCAGACTATGGGATTTGGTACTCAAGAGATTCAAATGACTGCTTAGCCGGATATTCTGATGCTGATTGGGCTGGTTGCATTGATGATAGAAAAAGTACTTCCGGTGGATGCTTCTATCTTGGAAATAACTTGGTGTCATGGATGAGCAAAAAGCAGAATTCAGTCTCTTTATCAACAGCCGAAGCCGAATACATTGCTGCTGCAAGTTGCTGTGCTCAATTACTATGGATGAAGAAGCTTCTTCATGATTATGGAATCACTCAAGACACGATGTGTGTATATTGTGATAATACAAGTGCCATAAACTTGTCCAAGAATCCAGTTCAACACTCGAAGTCAAAACATATCGAAATTAGGTATCATTTCATTCGAGATTTGGTGGAGGAAAGGACCGTGTACTTAGAGTTCATCAACACCGAGAATCAGAAGGCAGACATATTCACTAAACCTCTAGATGGCCCAAAGTTTGAATCTTTGCGTAAGACCATCGGTGTCGGTATCATTCCCTGAACTCTATCTCTTGTGTGAACCTATACTACTTTATGTTGCATACCTGTTGTTTTGGTTCCACATGTTTAGTGTCTAATTGTTTTGTTTTTTTTTTCTGTTTTGGTTTGATTTTTTGTTGATTGTTCTTTTATTGCTCTGTTTTGGGTGTGTTCAAAAATTCAAAATCACATAAAAAATAGAAAATCCAAAAAGTTTGATCACTTTGTTGAGTTTTGTCTCAAAGCATGTTTTGCCGTGTACCTTTGTACTTATGGCTTTGTGCATTTAACGAGATTAGCTTGTCTCTCATGCACTCATATCATTGTGGAAGAAATTCTGAAATCTATGTGACTGTTGTAAATAGATCTTCAACCTTGTCATGAATAATTAGTGAATGGTTTTGTTGTTCTTGAGACATGCATAGACTCATGCCTATATATCTTCCCACTTTTATTTTTTTTGCTTAAAAGAGCTCTCTATTTGTAAATCTCCAAATGAAAAGAGATATAGAGCTGCAAAAGCCTGTCGCACAAACTAGTATTCGACCAGGAAAAAGGGAAAGCGACCAAAATAAAATGTATGATGTCCAACAAGCCAAAGGCTAACTCATAAATTGAAATATCAAAAATTTCAGGCATCTTTCTCTAAATGAGATTCTCGTTGCTCAAAAGTTGCAAATGATATGTTAAAAATGGAGCCAAATGAAAAGCTTCAATGAATTATTGTCAAGTACATGTGGGAGGTCATATATGCATGTTTCTATAATTGAGATAGATCACATAATCTAGTGCTAGTTGTGTATGCCTTGATTGAATTGATCATTGAAGCTTCACATTGGACTAAGGACTATCTCATTTTTGATATTCACACACAACACACAAGTCTATGTTCAATGAATGCCCTATTCATTTGTGTGATTGTACTTGATTAAATGTGTTTTCACATGCTCAATCTTTGTTGATCAAACCCAAAAAGATTTTTGAATGTTTTATTTGTTTTTGAAAGAGATTTTATACTTTCTTGTCTTTTGTTTTCATTAAAAAGCATGTTTTTGTGTGTCTTCAAAAACTGGTTCAAGGGTTGTTTCGCGAGAAGCTCACGACTTAGAGCTTCCCGCGAAAAGGAGTTGAGGGAATTTTTTTCTTTTAACTTGTCACACAGGAACTTTCGCGACTGTGTCGCGAGTGTCTCGCGACCAAAAGCTACTCGCGAAATGCTGGTTAGCTAAAAATTGAATTTTTCCAATTTCAGACAAAAGTTACCGCGACTGTCTCGCGACTGTTTCGCGACATATTGCTTCTCGCGAAAATTCTGTGCTTCAGTGGCCCCTCTCGCGACTGTTTCGCGACTGTGTCGCCACTCCCTAACCCGCGAAAATCGCGTGTTTTCTGTCTTTATCTTGCTGATGTGACAGTGTTTCAAAAACTCAAAAACTTCCCTCGCTCAACCTTTGTCGAACCTTCTTCAACCCAAAATCATTTTCTTCAAAACCCATCATCTTTAAACATCTTTTCTGCATCTCCATCTTCAAGGTATGTCTTCTAATGCATTTCCTTTCAAGTTTTTGCCTTATTTTTGCAGATTTTTCGTTAGGGTTCCAAAATTTGGGGTTTTTTCGAAAATTTGATTTTTTTTTCAAAATTGGGTGAATGTTTGTCAAATCTTTTGCTTGGACTGTGTCCCATTGGTTATTTCTGCTTCTGTGTTGGCCCCTAGTGGCATTTTATCTTGTATTGAGGGCAGTTTTTCCCTTGTTCATGCATTGCTCATGTCTTAGTTGTTGTTGTGCACACTAAGTGTTTGTCAAAATGTCCAAGTGACATTTTTGTCCTATTCTGAAATCAAGTGATTTCAATCTATAGACTTTCACTTGTTTAACCTTATTTCACTCTATTTGGTCATTGATCGTGTGTCACATGCATCTTGCACTTGCTCTCACATCCATACTCATGCACATTTCCTGAAATCCATGCATTGTGTCTATACATTCAGCAGTGTTAATTTTGTTTTGTCCTCACTTGACTCTAATTAAGTTCTGTGCTCTGTGGTCTATGGGTTGTGCTCCTGTCTCCTGTTTGTTTTGTGGTGCACAGATGTCTCCATTCAAGACTTCCGCTGTGAAAGGAGGCCGCGACAAAGGGAAAGAACCGATCATTGACGTTGATGCTGATTCACCTAGACCAAAGCGAACTCGTGGCTCAACAGGAACTTTTGATCCTAACTTGTTCAAGTCTCATGCTGCTTTTGAATCCTTCAAGAACCACTTTCAGGGTGCTCCTTTGATAGTTGAGAGGGGGGTTGACCAGCAATCACTCAAAGACACACAAATACCTATTTGGTTTGCCACGAAAGATTGGAACTATCTGTTGTCAACTTTCGAGGATACCTATGAGAACATGGTTAAGGAATTCTATGCCAATGCCAGTGTCGTCGGCGATGAGATTAAATGCTGGGTTCGGGGAAAGACCTTTTCTGTCACACCAATGTACTTGGCAGAAATTCTACACATCAACCGGCCAATTCTCCCCATTCCGCCGGTTTATGATGAGCTGAACCCCGATGAAGAATATCTACGACAGTCTTTAGGAGCTGAATTGGAATTCTCATCCACAAGAAAGTCAATCAATGTGGCATCTCTTTCTTCCGAGCTACGACTTCTATCAATGATCATGTGTAGCAATCTCTATCCCCTGTCCAGCACTGGATATATGAACCTTGGACGAGCTTTGTTTTTGAACGATCTGATCACGGATATCGAGATTGATGTGTGCTCTCACATCTTTCACATTTTGGCCAAAACAGTTGACCGGACAGCTTCAAGGAATTGTCTTCCTTTCTCTCGTCTTATTTCAAAGATTTTGAAGCTCAAAGGTGTCCGCCCATTGGATGATGAACGTCCATATCCAAGGCCAAGTCCAATCAACATTCGGTCTCTCCATGCTAGTATGAGCCATGCCAAGAAGAACCCCAAGCAAGAAGCCCATGCACCATCGGGTTCCTCGAGTTCTGCAGCTCGTATCAATGATGAACAGATCAACAATATCTTTACTGCTCTTCAAGAGTTGAGTACGAAGATGTCCGGATTTGGGACTATCATGTACAATCACCACCGACGTCTTGATGCACAACTCACAGCTCTCCAAACTCAGATGGATGAAATTCAACGGAAGCTAGAAGGGGATGACTAGCTATTCCTTGACAAAAAGGGGGAGATGATGTTTGTGATAAGGGGAGTATGGTGAAAGGGGGAATATGGAGATAGGGGGAGATGAAGTCAACTGTTCCTGTGCTTATTTTGTTCTTTAAAAGCTTTGATACTACTCTTTATTTTAGTATTATTTCAGAAGTTTTCTTTTGTGTTATTATCCTTGCTTTGTAGCATAGTTTACATGTACCCATGTTGCTTTTGTAAGCTTTAAGGGTTGTTTTGTTTCATTGCATATTTGTAGGCTTTTATGGTTTGTGCCATGTATTTGTAATTCTTTGCTTATGCAGCCTTTATGCTTGTGTTATTGAAGTCTAATGTCATACATTTACTTCAGTACATCACTCTTGTGCCCTAGTAGGATTGTTCCTAGATGCATATACGTTCTATGCATTGGTTGAGTGATGAACACTCTTGTGCCCATGTAGGATTGTTCCTAGATGCAAATACTTTGAGTATTTTGCATTGGTTGAGTGTTGGATTTGCAAATGGTACTCTTCATATGAGCTTATCATCTTGCATATCCGGATGTTCATTCCTTGTGTGAATGAGCATAGTAATTGCTTGTGTATAGTGATTACATGTTTGATCTTGCCATGATCTAGTGTTTTCTATGTCATCTTGCTTGATCATGCTATTGTTGCTCCATATGCTTTTCAAGTTTTCTGCATACAATGATAATATTTTGTTGTTGTGTTTCAGGAGTTACTTGTTCATGTGTTTCAAGAGCTTATCAGAATCTAGAATTAAGTGTGAGTGAGTTTTGCCTGTGTTCCCAAACTCACGGTTAAGTCTAGAGTCTGTTTTAGGGTTTTGTCACGGAATAGCCAAAGGGGGAGATTGTAAAGTTGTGATTTACAACTATGTGTTTTGTTGGCTTTTATTCCGTGCCAAATTTGATTGTAATTACTTTCAATTATTTATACCCTGTATTTGTTGTGGGAATTGTTGTAAGGGGTGTGTGATAGAGAGTGTGTGAAGACTCAAGCAAAGTGGAAGCTGATGGAATCTCGCGGGTATGTCGCGACTAAGCTTCCCGCGAAGTGAAGCATGTGCCTTGCACATGCTGGAATGCGAAGAGTCAGGACAGATGGAGACAGCTGTCTCTCGCGAGTATCTCGCGGGTAAGGCCTTCCCGCGAGACACCCGCGAGACATGCTGTTCTGCCAGCCTGTACTGACTGACTCACACATTCTGCACCTATCCTATATAAACCCCCATTACCCACAAATGTTGAGGAATGCTTCAGAGAGAAAACCCTAGCCAAACACATTTACAATTAGAGATTGTCATCCCCACCTTTCTCTATACACTTGCTTGTGGTATCTCCTCAACCCTTCCCTCTCCATTTCCACACCATTGAGAGGTTGATAGCCCAAAACACTTACCACACCATTTGAGAGTGTTGAGTGACGTTTTTGGTGCTGCTGGGAAGCATTGGAAGAAGCCAAGGATGGCAGATGCAACATGGAGCTTGTTGCGGGATCCGGAGAACTAGACAAGACACGGTTCCGAGAAGCCTTGTTGGAGTAGGAGCTTGGAGGGCTTAGGTGCATCGGGTAGATTAGGCTTGGAGGGTCTTTTGCTCACTCATGTATCCCAACTGATTGTCTAGTGGATCGATTTCCGCTTGGAGGGCGGCGGAGAGGTTTTTCGCCGAGTTCTTCGGTTTCCTCTTCGAAAACACGTCTTGGTGTTTTCTGTGTTTGCATCTTTCTTCCCTACTCTTTTATATTCCATTATACTGCTGTGTTGCTTAGTTTATGGATTAGAGTAGTTTTTTGATTATACGCTTGTGTTTACACGTTTCCGCACTTAGTATTAAGTTTGTGTAAAATCAACCAAGCCGTAATTTTAATTGGGGGTCTAAACAGCTCTTGTGTTTTTCAACACTTTTTCGAGCTTTCACGCAGGTTAAACAGTAGTCTATATATTACTAAAAGTTGAAGTGTAGCATTTAATGTTGCTACCCTCCAATTGAGCCACCTCATCGTCCACCTCATACTTTTTTTTTAAAAATCCTTTTTTCCTTTATGATTTCTCTCTATTTTTTATTTAAAAAATAAATAAATATAGATCATGGGCAAACATGTTAATGCACTCTATTAAGATGACTATTCATCTCCTTCTCAAACAAAAGAAAAAGAAAAAAAGATGACTATTCATCTGCTACTAATCTACTACATATACTAAATCATCTCAATTGTTATCCATACAACATGAGTTATTATCTTCAGTTACGACTATTCACATTCTTCCATCCAAAATTGGAATTTGGAAGCAAAACGGTTTCTTTGTAACATAAATGTAGAGTTAGAGTCCTCTATTCAAATCACCCTTCCACTTCCAATACCTAATCCAAATCTTATATATTCTACATGTAAGCTCTCTCTCTCCATCTCCACTTTAGTTTTTTTTCCCCCAAATTTCTGTACTTAGCCAATGCCCAATGAATTTGCTAGACAAAGGTGTGCAAACTATCAAGAATTCAATTCGACTATTGATTATTGCTTACAATCCCAGAGGAATTTATCGATTCTTTATTGAAATTTTGGGTAATCAATTTCTTTTACTTATCACTCTTGATTTTTGTTTTGGTGTGTTTCACGATGTTGAATTATCACTATATTTGTATCGCAACTTCTAACAACTTTTTGAATGGTTAGTATTTTTTGTTTAACGTTAAGACTAAATGCTAATTTGATCACAATATGCATGATGTTATATTTCTAGAAGGTAGCCAACCAATCAATGTAACTCATGTTTAAAAAAAAAAAAAAAAATTATTATGTATTTTTTCATTTAGTCACAATACAAATTGTTTTTTTACCAACCATTGGCACTGGCAACCCTATCTATGTGTTTAGCAATATTCATGAACTCTTCTCTTCGCTATGTATTTTGACTTATTTTCTTTACATATACGAATTTTGGTCTGTAAAAAATGGGTGCCTTTATTATTTTTGAGGTGTATCTCCCTCTAACTTATATATATATATATATATATATATATAATCTTTTGATGCCTTTTTTTTTTCTGCCGTAAGGTTGGCCCTTACAACAAATAGATTTCATACTAAAAAAAAAACTCAATTATGTTGTCATCATTTTTCTTTTTCTTTTTTTTTTTTCTTTTTTAATAATTTTTAAGGGATATTGAAGGAGAATAAAAGTGACTTTTAGAGTAGCTTGGAGTTCCAATCTTTCTAGGTAGACATAAAAGTTTGAACTATTTTATACAAAAATTATTGTGTATATATGTCAATTTTTCTTAACATAAAACTTACCTACTTGGCATATTTTGTCAATGGAAGCCATATAGAATCACTTGGCATTTCTTCAATGGCGGAATTGTCTCCCTCTAAAGACTCATATCTTGATGAATTTGACATCTCTACTTAGTAAGCTTTTATTCTCTCTCTTTCTTACTCTATTCTCACAATTCAATATTTTATTACAATCACCATATAAAAAATATCTAGATTGTTATTTTGATTGTTTGATCTCTTTGTGTTAATGGATTCTCATAATTTTGATCATATTGTATTCATAAGGTAATCAATTAGGGTTTGGAATTATTTTATGTAATGGGATTGTAATTATGGGTTACTTGGATTAAAATAATTCCTTTTGGAATTTTTTCTTGCAATGCGTCTCCAAGCAACTTGATACACAGTTCTCATGCCCAATAAATATTAAAGTGTTTTTATAGTTGTTTAGAATGAAAAAAGATCAATATATTTTGTGGGAGATATTTTTGTAACATCAAATTGACTTGATTCTTTTAACATTCATTTAGTGAAACTATAAATTGTTAGATTTTTTTAGAACTCAAAAGTTTTATACATAATTTTTTTTTTTTTTTTGAGAAACATTTTATACGTAACTTATTGTATAGAAAATGATATTTGGATTTTTTTTTTTTTCTTTAAGTATTGAAATTGAAGTAAACACGTTCAATAGACTTTCTTTGTTGTTTGAGGACTTAGAATGTGGTGGAGTTGAGACATATTCCAACTCTATAAATGTGTAATAATCATTGCTTTGATTTATACAAATTTTTATAATTTTGATAATATATATTTTTCACCTTTACATTTTTTTTTTGTGGTTGGTAATAATTTCTATGCAATATATAGTCTTATTAATTGAATTTTCACTTTAACATTGTCCTATGTTAGTCATTATTCTTTGTAAGTTGTGAGCTATGTTTGGATGATAAGGTGCTAAGGTGCTATGTGTCATATTTCGATTGACATATGGCAAATTTCAACAATTAATTTCTCAATAATTGTTGAAATTTGAAAATTTTCTTTCCAATTCAGAATAATTGTAAGTAAATAAGAACCAAATGATTATTTTCGGAAATTGCTCATGCTAATATCTTTTCAAAAATATACTTATCTTTTCATCTAATTATTTGAAATTTGTTAAAAGAATCTTAAATTTCCAGAAATTGCATTTGACAATGCAAAAATTCACAGAGATAAAATCTTTAACCAATGAAGGATTAAAATATATTTAAGTTTCAAGACTTGCATTTCTTAATTTTAGATTGAATGTTTAAGGATTGTGTTCTTTGAAAAGATATGGATATAAGGTGGGCTTATTAAACTAAATATCTAATCGTAAATATTCAAATTACAAACGTTACTATATATTAGATACAAATGTTTGACTATTCAGCCCCCCAAATTGATTTCAACTTTTCATTTTCTTCTTTATAATTTCGAGTAATTATTAAAATTGAATAGTTCATTATCTTTTTAGTGGATACAATTAAAATTTCAAGAATAATCTATAGCCAAAGATGAGTTTTCTGTCTCTTCGTTTATTTATAGTTACAATGTTTCCCCTTCCAAGTTTTTAGTTTTTCACAACTGTATTTCTCTCTCACTCACACATCAATCATTTTTTATTTAAGCTTTACAATATATCTACCGATGTACATTCTAGATACGATCACCCCATCATTTACAACAAAAAAATTAGTTCAACACTATTTGTTCTTTAAATTTTTCAATCAAGTTTTAGTTTTCATCATTTTGAGAAGACATCAATTGTTTTTGTCAGAGATTTTCAAAGTTAAGTCGGCAATAGGATGACCATTGAGGTGAACAAAATGCACAAATAGAAATGAACTTTTATTTTTCCTTTTCTTTTTGGTATTCTTACATTTAGTCTATGTGAAGTGATTTTGCTGTTTTCCTTCCCAATTTTTTTAATGATATTGACTTTTGTTACTCTTAATTAACTTAGAATTGGCAACACAATTTTAGATAATCTGAGTTTTTTTGGTAAGTTTTTACTTTGCTTAGTTGATCATCTTTAAGGAAAATATCAAAAAAAGAATAAAACAAAATATAATTTACTCTAAAGCATCATTATGCTATTAATGTTTTTTATGTATAGATACTTGAGGAACTTGTGATTATTTTCTTTTTTGGAATTCCAATTATTCTTTTGTCTAACCTTCTAGATTAATTTTTAGGGGTGCAAATGATAGCCTAGAGGTAAATACATTCTTTGTGGTGTCCCATATTTGTGATTCAAACCCCACCATCCCCCCTCCACCACTATCTACCTATGAAAAAAAGAAAAAGAAAAAAAAAAGAAGGTTAGTGTTTGGGTTAGTTTGAATAACATTTTATGTCCCATTATTTGCTTATATCTTTCATATATGCAATGCTTAATTCATATAACATTTTTGAATTAATCTTTCGTCCCCCCCCCCCCCCCCCCCCCCCCCCCCCCTTCTTAGTCTCTTTGTGATTTTGAAATTGCACAAATTCTGTTTCATAGAACCAGATTAAGCTTATGTTGTGGTAACAACAGAAACAATGCCTAAGGTGCCCCCACTTTTGACAAATTAAGCATTACACCACATCAACTCCTTAATGGGGTTGATTTCTATGATGAAGTCATTGGTATTTGTAATGTAAGCCTTAATGGAGAGTGAACTTTTAAATTCCATAAGTATGTACAACATATGGAATAGGAAAATGAATTTATTTGTACAAAGTTTTGAATAATAGTTTTTGAATAGTTTTGTATAACTACTCTATAATTGTTGTAGTTTAAATTTGTCAATGTCACCTTCATTTGGAAGAGAAACCATGAAAAACAAAGAGCAAACTAACATAGTTGATAGTGATTAAAAATTCTTTGATTAATTCCTCTTGGTTGAATGTGTTCATTCCTTATAAAAAATATCAATATCACTAAGTTGAAGGTAGTATACTATTTAATCATTTTGCCAAATTTTTGTATTAAAGTTATAGAGTCTATCTTCTAATAGATGCTTGTGTTGGATGATTTATTTATCTATAATCGTTTATTCAAACTAAGAATTCCACGTCATATGTTACTCTCTAAAGATCTTATTAGCTATATAGATATTACTTTTGGATTAATGAGACAATATCAACAAAACATGACTTTTATATAATTATATCTAGATGATACTGTAATGTTATGATGGATAGGTTGGTCTTATTTTACTATATAATCCAAGTAATCATATGGTTTATGAATTTGAAGAGTTTTTTTATTGTGGGATTTATTCAAATGTTCATATGATGAAAAACAAAATTTGTTTTTTTAATTTTATTTTATTTTATATTTTCACTTTATGATATATGATTTATTGATTAGGAGAAAGAATGAAATATTGATCTATGTTTAGGAGAAAAATATACCTATAAGAGTTGATTCGCATGTATCTGTATAGTAATTAACAAAGTATATATGGTTACAACTTGGTCTAATAGTTCTCACACTATAAAATAAGAGATTACTTTTTTTATTGCATTGTGTTTCATATTTTTCCGCGCATTGCGCGGGTCTGCGACTAGTATATATAAAAGCAGAGACTTCATGTGGGAGAGCATGAGGTCCTGCCAAGTGGCGTCTTCTATGGTTAGCTCTTTTATTTAATCTATCCAGCCTTTTTTTTTTTTTTTTTTTTTTTTTTTTTTTTTTCCTTTGGTTAAAATTTATTACACCTTATCTGCTATTACACCTCACTCCTCTCTCTCAATTGACAATAAAAGATCAAAATCACGTTTAAAGTTTATCAATTGATTATAAAATAACGTTTAAACTTTCAACTATGTCTCTTACGAAACCCAAACGTCTCCTTCATTACACAAGCTCAATTATTTTTACCTCTTGCAATTCTGAGTTCTGACCCATCTCAATCTCCTCTATTTCCTATACATTTGGTCAGACAACTAAAAAACCAATCTTTCCTGAACTATGTGGTTGAATCTCAATCTTAAAGGATTTCGTGAATGACTTCAAAGGGCCTCAGTTCCACTATGGAGATGTTCTCCATGCTTGGCATGCCATCAATTTCAACAGGTCCCTAAATCTCTCACTTTGTTTCTCTAAAACTAAATTGTTATGCTATTTCTCTTTCTCATCTCCTTTTTTAGAAAAAAAAAATGATTATTACCTGTAGCATCTCAAAGATTTTTGCTGCAAATTTTCAAAATTAAATGAATTTGAATTTTGGGTTCCTATGTGTTCTTTTAATATTTGGAATGATTCCAGGAATACAGGTCCGACCCAGAAGATCAGCCTCAAGCCAAACGGTCAACCTTTCATTCTGTCAAGGTAATAAGAGAACCTGCATTTGGGGTTTTTTATTTTATAAATTTTTTATTGTGCAGTTATATTCTTTAAGAAAACGGTTTGGGTTTTTTGTTTTATAAATTTTTGATGGTGTAGTTAAATTCTTTAAAAAAGAAATCAGAAAGAAACTTTTTTTTTGAAACAAAGAAACACAATTTCTGTTAATCTATTAATCCATATCTAGATTTCTATAAATAAAAATGGATCCCACAAATCGAGGATTGAAACCAAACACATAATCTGCTCATGACATATAAAATTTGAGGAACAAATACTTCAGTGTCAAGAAGAAAGTAAAGGCTCAAGTTATATTTTTAATTTTTTATTTATTTTTGTGCAAGTAGTTGGCAGTGACCTTGGGTCCCTGACATTAATCATGTAAGATAGGTGTAGGTACATAACTAGAAGTCTAAGGTAGTGTATTTAATACAACATATGCAGAAGCGTATGTGTTCATGACTTTTGTTGGATGTTGAAGTTGAAGAAGCCACAAGATTTTCTGATGGTAGTTATTCAAGGTAAATTTATATCTGGTGGTTTAGCCAAATCCCACAAATCAAATGAATGAGTTATGATACTTCTAAGCTTCTGAAAGTGGCTTTCCCTGATAGAATACCTTTATGGACCTAAAATACATAGTAATCTCCAGACCAAGAAGAACCAATTCCCAGAGTTGCAAGACTCTATAATCACTATGAATGGCAATGGAGTAAGAACTAATACTGCAAAATCATATATAACTACACACCATAACTGCCAAAAAACCCTAAGCTAAGTGTCAAGCTTCTATTATGTATGGCTACTGTAGGTGAGGTTAAGTAGTGTATTAACAGTTGGTCATTATTTTGCAAGAAGTAGAACCTAACATAAATAATGTTATAGTTGGTCTTAAGCAAAAAAATTTCATCTCTTAGCCAAATTTTTGGAGCCCTTCGCCATAAGGAAAAAAAATTCCTTTTGTTTTATGCCTTTTTTTTTTATTATTTTTTATTGCCTATTCTCTTCTCTACTCAAAATTTTCATGTGTTTTACAGTTGCCTTAGAAATTTTCATAATTTTTTGTTCCAGGTATGTATGTTAGAGCATATTATCAATTTTGTTATTAATACTTATGCTCTTTAAGGCCCCGTTTGGTTACGGTGTTTAAACAACGAAAATTGTTGTTTAAACACCATAACACGTATTTCTACGCATTTTTTCACCCACATATATATCCACAAAACTTAAACAATATTACTAGAAATCTCTTACCAAAAGGGCCCTAAATATTTTATAAACTAAAATTATTAATCTTAGTTCTTATCCTTTCAATCTTTGAACTTTTTTATTTTTTATTTATTTTACCTTGGTTGGATCATGGTCCCCAAAGACTCAAACAAATTCCCAAAGATTGCATTGCTTGCACCTATCTCACTTCAATTAGTTGTGCATCAAGTGTTGCTCAAGATGGAGGGTTGGCATGCCTATCCACAGAAGGTTATAAAATTAATTTTTTTTCCTCTTGGCATGCCTATCTCACTTCAATTAGTTTTTTATCCTCTTAAGTTTTGTCAAGCAACCTAAAAAATTAGTGTAACTACTGATTCTTTAATTTTTATATTATTATTATAGTTCTAGACTATGAACCAATTCCAATAGTTGCAACTTAGCATATGACATTCTTTGAGTATTTTTTAAAAAATTACTATCAAATTTTGTCACTACCGCTGCTTTTCTTGACTATGTGAAATTCTTTATGAATTTATTAGTTCTCCAACTTGGATCATGATTGCAATAAAGTTGATCTATGAATGAAAATTCACAATCTCCTTTTTTTTAAATTTCTTTTAGGCCATAACTATGGTGTTTGACTACTACATAGGCAATGCTTTTATATCTGATGACATATTTGCAACACTTGGATTGAAAATTCATGGTGGCAAAAATGTCCCTTATGTGTGGGACATTTTTAGGGTATTAGTTCTTGGTATGTATTCTACAAATTCTGGAGAAATACACAATGAGAGTTCCAAGTAGAAGACTTGGTCTTGGTGCCAAAGGACAATTTCTTATTAGGGCATTTGGCCATAGATTATGACATTATGTTATGCTTAGTAATTTGTGTTTCTTTTATATTTTCCTCTTTTTTAATAAATAAGATAATTGAAGCTAATTATGTAAATATTATACCACAAGATTAGATATTTTATATGGGTCATAAAAATTAATTAAAATTATTTGAAAATGAAATTATAAAGTGTCCGCGCATCGTGCGGGATATCATCTAATTAAAACAAAAGGAGATTCATTTTTAAAAAGTATTAGAGGTAAACCAAACGCAATTAATACAACCGTTCAACAATTTTGTCTCGGGAGGGAATGTAGAATATAGATCACCTCAAGGGCTTATTTTTAAACATTAAAAATTGTTTTCCTGCCATCTTTACATCATCTCGTAATAATATTTATTAGGTATAATAAGCATTTTGCTATTTTAAACACGTACAGACAACATTATATAAATTCTTTAGATGGTGAGCCTATGCAGCTTTTTATCACTTGAACTCTTTAATTCCTCATCAATTTTCAAAGGGTTGGGCTTACCTCCAGTACCTTTTTTTTTTTTTTTTGGAGATAGTTTTAACCTATGGAGTCTACTCCTAATAATATCTCTTTATTATTAGACTAAAACACCAATCAGTTTTTGGTGTAGGCAGGGATTGAACCCCAGATCTCTTATTCAACCATCAGAAACTTTACCAGTTGAGTAAACTAGAATCCACACCTCTAGTACTTTTTAACTGAACATGTCATTTTGTTTTAAATATACAATGACAAGTGGTAGTAGATTTTAATCTTCACATTTTATTTAATTAGTGGATGACGTGACAGTCTCTCACTAAAACAAAAGGAGATTCCAATTAAAAAAGTGCTTCAAGTAAACCAAACCCATTTTCAAACATCTTATATTCCTACCCATATTTATACAAATATTATTCTTAAAAATTATATTTACTGAAGAGTGTAAAAGGGAGGTTTTACAATAAATATTTTGAAGTGAAACTACAAGATATTCATGCATTGCAAACATGTCATAACTATTTTAGTACAGGATCTATTACAAACTACAACCACATGCATTGCAAACATGCTAAATAGCTATTATACATGAACATCCATTTAATCGCAGGACCAACATATTACAACATACCGAACATGCCATAAGAGTGATACTTAGATGAAATCTATAGTTTCTAGGCAAATTTCCACATTAAACCCTATAGTTTAGGGTTAGTCCAAACTAAACCTTATAATTTCAAAGTTAATAAGTTAAACATTGAAATTTTAAAAGGTAAAATATTGAACTTTGATTCTAAGGTTTAATTTGGATTACAATTATAGGGTTTAAAGTTGAAATTTCCATAGTTTCTATAATTTATTTATTACTAATGTAATAGGCTGTTAACCTTTACAGTCTTTTAATAGGCAACTAAATAATTAGGTTTATAAAGAAGAGTAATGCTATAGACACAAACTATTTTACAACATTTTTATAAACTCTTAATATGGTAAATTCTTACTAGTTCTAATATAGGTCCATCACTAACATCATTTTTTTATTTACAATAATTATTGGGAAAATACTAGAACTACATCAGCAATTTGTAAAAATATTGTAAAATAGTTTGTGTTTGTAATATTACTCCATAAAGAATTGCACATACCTTCATAAGGTGAAAAAATCTTATTGAATAGGAGATTAACCTGTACAATCGTTTAAACCATTTTAACTTTTATTCCTTTGCAAATGAAGCGCCATCTATTGTAAGCAAATTGAAAAGTATGAATCAATGAAACTCAAATGTTGACGTAATACTTTCTCAACACACACACACACACAAAATTTGACGTAAAAAAGCTTTTTACTCAACTATGCCAACATTTACTTGGGCCGGATCTTACTTGATCTCAAAGTTGGGGCAATGTTCAATCCGGACTGTGTTGGAAGCTCAACTGACTGTGTTGTCTCAAGCGCATGTGATGATGTGAACAGTCCAATTTTTTAGAATAAGTAAGTGACTTACATGGATCTATAAATAGAAAGAAAAAAATAGGCAAAAATTAAATAAAATAAGTATCTAATTTACATAGAACCTATAGATAATAGGAAAAGTAAACAACAAGGCTGTAAATTATATATCAACTAGTACAGTGGAGCAATTACAAATGAGAACAGAAAGGTGGTAAATGATGGAGTTGATGGGCCTTTAAATTTTAAACACTCACACACCACTCATAATGGAAGAGGCTTACACTCTATGAACAAACAACTTAGAATGGAAAAGAAGAGGCTTAGGGCCTATTTGGTAAGAGATTCTAAACAATAGTTTTTAGCGTTTAAACACCGAAAACTAAGGGCCAAAAAAAATAAAATAAAATAAAATAAAATAAAATAAACATTGCCTTCGGTAGGGGATTTCATTTAGAAATGTTTGAGTTACATTTCTCATTTTAGGATGTTTAAACATTGAATTTAGAGAACTGTTCTTACCAGTTTTCAATTTTCAAATAACATTACTCAATTGCACTTTTGTAAATATTTAGAAAAATGTGAGACCCATGATTTTACAATACTTAACTGAAACTCTCTCTCTTTCACTTTCTGTTCATATCTCTCTCTCTCTCTTCAGATCCTCTCTCTTTCATTATCTCTTCATCTTTCTCTCTCCCTCGATCCTCTTTGTTTCTCAAAGAAAAAAAAAAATAAAAAGCTCTCTCACTAGTTCATCCTCTTTCTATTTCTCCACCACTGCAAGCTCCCTCCACGAGCAACCCACCTTGAGCCATCACCTCGACCCACCACTGGATTCATCTCTCTCCCTCATTGCCGGCTCTAATCTCTCTCTCCTTATCTCAATGAAATTTCCCTTGTTTTATTTGGTTGATATGGCTATTGTATGAGTTTTAATTTAGGCTTTGTTTGGGAGTTCGTAAGGGAAGGGAATGGAATGGAATGAAATGATCATAAAGGAATGGAAAGAAATGGAATTGAATATATTTAAGTAAGGAAAAAGAATGTAATGAAATGAAATTAAGTAACCTTGATTGGAGATTTTAAAATAAAGGAATGGAAACGAATGAAAATAATGGAATGTAAATAATCTTGTTTGGGAGCAACATGGAAATAATGGAATGAAATCATTGCATGACAATATTACTATTAGACCCTTATTTTAAAATAAAGAGTTGAATATACAGGGGTATTTTGAGAGTTTTAGTAAAAAAATTATTAAATCTAATTCTATTTCCTCTTATTCCTCCCAATTTATGGGGGAATGAAAATTTGAGATTTTAAGGAAATAGAGAGGAATGAGCGTTCACTCCTTCCGATTCCATTCCTTCCTATTTAAACTCCCAAATAAGGGAATGAACTTTCCATTCCCTCTATTAAAACTTTCAAATAAGGAAATGAAAGAATATTTTAAAATGATTCTTTTCATTTTTTTTTCCATTCCATTCCATTCCCTCATCCCAAATGAAGCCTTAGGCTCTGTTTGGGAGTTCATAAGGGAATGAAATGGAATAGAATGGAATTAAGTAACCTTGATTGGATGTTTTAAAATAAATGAATGGAAATGAATGAAAATGAATGGAATGTAGGTAATCTTGTTTGGGAACAACAATGGAGGGAATGGAATAGAATCATTTAATGATAATATTACTATTAGATCCCTATTTTAAAATAAAGGGTTGAATATATAGAGGTATTTTGGGAGTTTTAGTAAAAAAATCATTAAATCTAATTTTATTCCCTTCCATTCCTCTCAATTTCGGGGGGAATGAAAATTTGAGATTTTAAGGGAATAGAGAGGAATGAGTGTTCCCTTCTACCCATTCCATTCCCTCTCACTTAAACTCCCAAATAAGGGAATGAGCTTTCCATTCTCTCCATTTAAACTTCCAAACAAGGGAAGGGAAGAATATTCTAAAATTATTCTTTTTATTCCATTCCATTCCCTCATCCCAAACGAGGCCTTAGGGTTTAGGGTTGATTTTAAAATGGGATTGTGTTGGTTTAGAAAATAGGGATTTTGCTATTGCTATTGTGTGGGTTTTGATTTAGGGTTTGGGATTCATTTGAAATGGGTTTAGGATTTTAAAAGCAGTTATTACGGATCTTCATGTTTCCAATATTCTCCATTCCAAATTTAGTTTTCCTTGTATAGCAACTGTCTCTAAGTTTGGTAGGAAATTAGATCTTCCCTATTCTGTATAGCATGATTTTTGGCTTTGACTATTGTCTCTTGTATTATATATACACATAGCTGTACATGTAAAGAATATCAATGTGAAATACCTTTTCCATATGATGTATTCACTTTCTAACAGGGTATCAGAGCAGCCTCCTCTCTAAGTTTATTTTTATTCATGTCTGAATCTGAGGTGCCACCCACAAGTATTCCAATTTCCAGCGCCTCACATCCATCTATGGCCTCCGAGTCATCTACTAGTTTGGCATCCTGACAAATCATGGATGTCTCATCTCCTTTCTTTCTCCATTCGGCAGATCATCCTGGTTCTGTATTGGTTTCAACTCCTCTCAACAGTGAGAATTATCTCACTTGGAAACGTGCCATGAAGATGGCTCTCAATGTCAAGAACAAACTTGGCTTCATTGATGGTTCTATCACAAAGCCGACAGAATCCCAATCTGACGCACAACTTTGGGACCGCTGCAATGACATGATTTTATCATGGATTCTTAACTCCATTGATAAAAATCTTGTCGCTAGCCTTATATATCATGACAGTGCTCAGGCTGTTTGGCTTGATCTTGAAGCTCGTTTTTCACAAAGCAATAGTCCACGAATTCGCAAGCTAAAGCGGGACATCTCTACCTTGAAGTAAGAGTCTATGTCTATTTCAAGCCACTATACAACAACCAAATCTTATTGAGATGAACTCTTAAAATCTCTTCATCAAGTGCAAGAAACAGAGCAAGTTTTTCAATTTTTGTTGGGCTTTTACATGATTCCTATTCTTCAATTCGAAGTCAGATTCTGGCCACGGATCCACTTCCTTCTGTAAGCAAAGTCTATTCCATTCTTCATCAAGAAGAGAAACAACGCCTCCTTCACTTGCCCACTCCCAATTCTGATGCTATTGCGATGTCTGTCAACAGCAATTTTGGTTCCAATCGCTTTACTGAATCCAAGGGAAGGGGTAGTGGACGCCCGAAATGTGGTCATTGTGGGGCTCTTGGCCATTGGAAGGATACGTGTTACAAGTTACACGGCTATCCCACCAATCGTTCATAATCACGCAACTCGGATGGAAAGGTTACTCCACAGCCTACTGCTAATCAAGTTTCTGCTGCTTCAAGCTCTTCATCTCACAGTGCAATTCCAGGTCTCTCAGCCGAGCAATATCGACAACTCATGGATTTTCTCTCACCTTCAAACTCCACTTCAGCCAACTTTGCTGGTAATCTCGCTTCTTGCAATCTAGTCTCTTCACCTAATAATTCTGAATGGGTCATTGATACAGGTGCCTCATATCACATGTCATCCCAGTCCTCTTCACTTGTGGGCTCTCATTCCCTTGAACATCCATGCCGCTTAAAATTACCCACTGGTGAAATTATTTCCATCACAAAAATAGGAACTATTCACTTGTCCCTCGATTTTTCCTTAACTAATGTCTTATATGTTACTAATTTTAAATTTAATTTATTGTCAATTAGCAAAATAACAGCTGTCCTCAACTGTGTTGCCATTTTCTTTTCTACTTTCTGTCTCTTTCAGGACTTGTCCACAAAGAGGGTGATTGGAATGGGTGAAGTTCGTGACAGTCTCTATTACTACAAACCTCTTCCTTCCATCGCTCTCCATTCTCAAAGCGCATCAGCCCCCACTTTTTGGCAACGATGACTTGGACACCCTTCTTCTTCTTGCATCCCTACAAGTCTTTCCTATTCCTCTCATAAGTTTCCATGTGATGTTTGTGCTTGGGCAAAGCATACACGCTTGCCTTTCCAATTAAATCATAATAAAATTCCATTTATTTTTCATCGAATTTATTGTGACATGTGGGGTGGCTATTCAACCCCTTCCTCCTCTGGTGCTCATTATTTTTTTACTATCATTGATGATCATTCTCATGCCACTTGGGTCTACCTAATGCGTATGAAATCTGATACATACACATGTCTTCTACATTTTCATGCTCAAATAAAAAATCATTTTCAACGTTCCATCCTTAACATTCGCACTAATAATGGCCAAGAATTTTTATCAATTAAAATGCAAAAAAGTTTTCATGAATATGGCATCTTTCTTGAGCGCATATGCGCCGAAACCCCCCAACAAAATGGCGTTGCTGAACGTAAATACCGTCACCACCTCCATGTAGCCTGCTATTTACATTTTCAAGCCAATCTTCCAATCTCTTTTTGGGGTGAGTGCATTCTCACTACCACTTACTAATTAATCGCACTCCCTCCCCACGTCTTAATCACAATTTTATACCCCTTTTCCGTTGGGTTACACGTGTGAGTGAAGTCCCACATTGAATAAAGATGAGAAGAATGAGTGGTTAATATAACATAATTGAGCACATACCCAAAAGGCTTAGGCCTTTTGGGTTGAAGTGTGTCTCTATATGTTATATTAATTACTCAAAGAAGCTCCCCAATGTGTTTATCTCCCCATCAAGTGGTATCAGAGTCCATGGTGGTGTGTGGCGAAGGTGGTGAGGTGTTCATAGTCCCTACCCAGCGGGGATAGAGAAAGCCTTAATGTCCCACACACAAAAATCCTAGAGAAAAGAATAGCCCAACAAAGGAATATTGCAAATGGTGCTAAACAATGATGAGGTGCGAGGTTCCCATGGACATGGACGTGCGGAGTTCCCATGGATGTGCGTGCGGGGTTGACACGTGGTTCCCATGGATGGCGTACGAGAGACCTATGGATGACGCGCTGATGAAGTGAAAAAGCCCATTAGGCAAGGGGGAGCAAATAGGACTTATTCATGGCCCACAGAGAAGTCTTGAAGCCCACAAAGTGGCAGAGACTCACACGTGAGGGGGAGATTGTTAGGTTACACGTGTGAGTGAAGTCCCACATTGAATAAAGATGAGAAGAATGAGTGGTTAATATAACATAATTGAGCACATACCTAAAAGGCTTAGGCCTTTTGGGTTGAAGTGTGTCTTTATATGTTATATTAATTACTCAAGGAAGCTCCCCAAGGTGTTTATCTCCTCGACATTTTCAACAAAATACCATCCTACACACATCTTCGTGTTTTTGGTTACTTATGTTATGCCAGCACTCTTCGCTCTCATTAGGATAAATTTTCTCCCCATGCTCTCCATTGTGTTTTCTTGGGATATCCTCTCCGTCATAAAGCCTATCGGGTGTTTGACTTAGAAAACTAACGGATTTTTTTGCGTGATGTCACCTTCGTTGAACATGTATTTCCTTTTCAACTCACACCTCCATCTTCTCCTTCTGTACCAAAGCCTCCCTTTCCACATTCACCTACCCTACCACAACCACTCACTAACTCTCCACCTCCACCACCCACATCTTTGCTTCCTCCACTTGCACCGCCTTCTCGTCCTAAACACCCTTTCACACATCCTGCCTATCTCCAAGACTACGTCTTTCCTACTCTTCCATCTGGATTGTCCACAACTTCACCCGCTCCCCAGCCTTCTTCAGGTACAGCCCATTCCTTGTCCTCCTTCCTTTCTTATCATCGTTTTTCTAACAATCATTGTGCTTTCCTTACTGCCCTTTCTCATCAAGTGGATCCCACCACATATTCTCAAGCTATGCGACATTCTCATTGGCGTGATGCCATGGCTGCTGAGCTCCAAGCCTTGGAAGCTAACCATACATGGACCCTCACATCTCTTCCTCCTGGTAAGAAACCAATTGGCTACAAGTGGGTTTTCAAAACAAAATTTTAGGCTGATGGATCCATTGAGCATCATAAGGCTCGCCTCATGGCCAATGGTTACACTCAAGTTGAAGGTCTTCACTATCGCGACACCTTTGCTCCAATTGCAGAACTTGTTACTGTTCGCAGTGTTCTTGCAGTTGTTGCTACTAAAAATTGGTCTCTCCATCAATTGGATGTAACCAATGCTTTTCTCCATGGTGATCTCCATGAAGAAATTTACATAATCCCTCCACCGGGATATTGCAAACAAAGGGAGACCCGTGTTTGTCGCCTACAAAAATCTCTCTATAGACTCAAACAGGCCTATCGTAATTGGTTTTCCAAGCTCTCCTCTATTTTTCTTGCTGCTGGTTTTAGACATTCACATTCTAACCACTCTCTTTTCACTCTTTCACGTGGAACATCTTTTACTCTTGTTCTTGTTTATGTTGATGATCTTCTTGTGGCAGGTAATGATCTCTCTGTTTCAGCAAGGACAAGTCTTTTCTTGCCCAGACATTCAAAATTAAAGATCTTGGAACACTGAAATATTTTCTTGGTTTGAAAGTTGCCCACTCTCCAGCTGGAATTTTTCTTAAACAACGAAATTATGCCTTAGACATCCTCATTGATAGCGGTCATTTGGGTGCTCGCCCTGCTCACTTTCCCATGGAACAAAATCTCAAGTTTAATGACATTTATGGTGCTATCCTCCCTGATCCCAGCCCCTATCGTTGCTTGGTGGGAAGATTAATTTATCTCACCATTACCCGACTGGACTTTGCATTTCCTATTACTATCCTCAATCAGTTCATGCAGCAACCTCACCAACCACACTATGATGTTGTTGTCCGCATTCTTCGCTACATCAAATCCTCTCCGGGTCAAGGCATCCTGTTTCCTGCTACCAACTCTTTACAAGTCTCTGCCTATTCCGACTCTGATTGGGCTAGTTGTCCACTTACCAGGCACTCTACCACTGGTTTTTTTATCCGACTTAGTAACAGTCCATCTCTTGGTGTGCCAAGAAGCAATCCACAGTTTCTCGTTCTTACGCTGAAGCTGAATATCGTGCACTTGCTTCCACCACATGTGAACTCACTTGGCTTAAGAAATTGCTTCATGATCTTCAAGTACCCCATCCTCAGCCCATGCTCCTTTATTGTGATAACCAAGCCGCTCTCCACATTGCTCAAAATCCAGTTTTCCATGAACGCACTAAACACATTGAAATTGATTGTCACGTTGTTCGTGAAAAACTGCGGTCTCGGCTCATCTCCACTACTCATGTCCCCAGTAAACTTCAACTTGCTGACATTTTTACCAGAGCCTTGGGTAGTGAACATTTTAAGAATTTGTCACGCAAGTTGGGCATTATGGATCTTCATGCTCCAACTTGAGGGGAAGTATTACGGATCTTCATGCTTCCAATATTCTCCATTCCATATTTAGTTTTCCTAGCAACTGTCTCTAAGTTAGGTAGGAAATTAGATCTTCCCTTTTCTGTATAGCATGATTTATGGCTTTGACTATTGTCTCTTGTATTATATATACACACAGTTGTACGTGTAAAGAATATCAATATGAAATACCTTTTCCATATGCTGTATTTTTACTTTCTAACAGCTGTAGCCTGTAGCAACTGAATTAAGGGATGATATCAAAGTGGCGAATTCAACTGACTTTGATTCAAGGTGATGGGCCTGATGGCATATATATCAGTGTAGAAAGTGTTGAGCACAAGGAAGTGGCAAGACCAGAGGATGCAAGAGCAGTGGAGCTTGATCAGGACAACAAGCACTGCATAAACGACATTAAATAGCCTTTGTACTCTATACACGACTTGTAGTTTAGTAGCTGATTTATTTCTGTAAGTGATTGCACATGGGAGTGTTAATTATTGCTGTGTACTCACGTGTAAGAATTAGTTAGTTAGGCTTACTTTACTCTTTGTTATATATAAGACTTTGTACTAGAGCTTTGTTAATTAATGAAATGCAGATTTTCTTCATTCATTTCTTGATAATATAAGCTTGTTGCTCCAGTTTTACAATCGTCAGACATAAATAATAATTTGAAAATTGCTTTATTGAGATTTGATATCCCTGAAAAAATCATTTGGATAGGAACAAAGCATGGTGAATTTACTGTCCGTGGTGCGTACAATATGGATGTTCAACATTGACAAAGTGCAACACGGGCTGAATCAATCAGTTGTTTTTTTTTTTTTTTTTTTGGGTAATAAAATCAATCAGTTGCTTCTTCTAGAAGTCTAGAACTTTAATTTGGAGATGTTGCTGCTGTTGTGTGGGTTTTGATTTAAGGTTTTGGGGTTGATTTCAAATGGGTTTGTGGGGATGGTGTTGAAGATGTTGTGCAGGTTCTCCTCTCTCTTTCTTCCAGTTTCTTTTTCCCTCTTTCTTTTTTCTTTCACGCCTACAGGTCTCTGTTTTCTTTGTATCTTGTGGGAAGCACCCTGTTTTGAGCATAATCATTAAATTTCCGAGATTTAGAAATAAATTACAATCATACAAACTATCAATGATGTATATTGCAATTTTCCTTGGAATTTATAATTTTTGTACAAGTTTCACAAAACCCATCTCACAATATTGATAGATCCAAGTGTGAAATCTGTTTAAAAGGAAAAGAAGAGTATGGGGATATCACTAAGGGAGACGAATACCACTGAAGGAAAGAGTCCCATGTGTACATTTTTAGACCCCTTAACACAAGTTGTTTAACCTAGTTATTTAGCGAAGTGATTACTTAGATAAATTATTCAGTTCTACGTTAACACAATAAAATCATATTATGTAGATAATGCGAAAATATAAAGAACACAACGATATGATAACTCAGGAAATCCTAACCAGTAAAAAACCTGAGGAGGATTTAATCTAACTATCTTCAAGGTAAAATGGATCTACTATGAAAGAATTGAAGTTTTTACAATAGAACTTAAACCACTAACATCCTATTGCTACCTCGAATAGAAAACTTGCTACCACAACCACGTGACAACTCCGAGTCCACCGACTTCTTCTTTCCTTGATCTACAGCAACCACAAGTTCTCCTACTTGTGACTTTGAGACTCCACTCAAAGGTTTCAGATCTTCTTTAAAGTTCATTATGCAACAACTGAAGAGATCATCAAGTTCTTGACACAAATCTTGATCTTGATAACTCTATGTGTGTTTATGAAGGTAAACACCTCTAGATTTCACAAAAGATTCAACACACAACACTCTAAAGACCTCTAAAATGTAACTAGAGCTTTTCCTTTTATACTTGGAGTAAAACACAAAACCCTACATGTCAAAAGGGCTTGGGCAGAATTGGAATTTCTACAGAAAAATAAATCTGCACTTGATTCCAATTTTACAATTAAACACACTTTGAGCAAGCCTAAACCTAGACTCTATGTTTTGATCATGGTTTACCAACATATTACAAATTGAAGTTCTAATACATTAGTTCCCAAAGTCTTAAAACCTAACAAACTCCCCCTTTGGCAATCCGTGACAAAACACATTACAAAAACAAAATGCTCAAAGTAAAAATAGCCCATTCAAATTTAAAAAAGCCGTAAATACAATTCAACTTAACTACTATCTATCAGTTGCTAAAGCAGACATCAGCCATGACTGAATTAACCTGTAAATTCCTAAAATACTTAACAAATACATAAATGCATGTGTGAACAATACAAATAAACCAAAATTAAACTTTTTGATTTCACAAAACATAAAATAAAAGACATATATCATGAATAACCTCATAAATATAAATCAATAATCAAATGTACCATATGTGAAACAAGAAACAAAAAAATACTAAACACAAAGCATAATTTCTCCCTTTAACATATATAACCCATAAAAAAAATGAAATACATCAAAGCCAAAAAACAAAATACATCAAATGAGCTCCTAGGTACAATCTACAATCTCCAATCTCTCCTTATCTCCATGTGTATGTACTCCCCCTTCTTGTGACAAATTGCAAAAGGGCAATCAAGACTCATCACCGTAAAGCATGAAGCTTATTGAGCACATCCAACAGAAGTTGTCCATGCGCCGCCTGAATAGTCATAACAGTATCTAGCACGGCACAAAAGGAAGAGTTGCTCAATGTAGAAGGTGGAGGATCCACAGTAGCTGTAGGGTCTACATATGTCTCAGCAAAAGGGTCACTAGAAGGAGGAGGCGTAGATGCATCACCTGTAGAAGACTTGACTCTAGGACACTTAGAGCTAGTCTTCAACTGAGCTGCTCTTTGCCTAAGGAAGGTGGCACCTGTAGGAGCTATGATATGGATGGGCTCGGATGCAAGAAAGTCCTCTAAACCAAAGTCCAAAAGAATCCTATTTATAAAGACAGGAAAGAATAAACCATGGGATTTGGCACTACTCCTATGAACCTCATCAAGTGAGCTAATGAAAAGAGATGGAAAACTCATAGGAGCATCAATGACAAAAGCGTACAAGAACGCACATCTCTCAATGGGAATAGTATGAAGATGAGAGATAGGCCAAATACAATGACAAGAAATCCGGAAAAACAAATAGTTGAGTTCAGTAAGCTCATGAGAAGTGACACAAGGATCAGTACCCCAACTAATGGAAGTATCGGTGATGAGTGACATAATGTCATCGATGTGAGGGATCTCAGTGTAAGGGTACACAGGAGTAAAGGACACTACATCAGGAGTAATGACATACTCTTCACCCCTTATTCAACTCTTCACATATTGAATGTTGGAGGAAGTGGAGTGGACAAAGAGGTTCAAATAGAACTCTTTAATCAAAGAAACCGGAGGAGGATGCTCTACCTCTAAGAGTGGTAACCAACCCCTACGCTCAAAATTCCTATGTATCTCAAGATTAACCTCTTCTAAAATGACCTTACACTCAGCCCAAACTAATCTAAAGATATTTAGTTTCTCATAGGTTTCTTGGTTTTTCATGGTTCTAAACCTATCACTCTAGAACTCAGGAGTAGATGGGGTGGGGGTTTTCTTAGCTCTAGCCTTCCTAACCATGATGCTAAGGGTTAAAGGGGAAAAAAAAAAAACACAAAAACACAAAAACAAAGAAAATACTAAGGGTAAACTGCACTAGAGAGGGTTAGAGCACAAAAATCTCAATAAGTAACAATTTATATGATGCATGTAATGAATGCACATATGATGCATGCTCTAATGCATTGAAATTGTTCAATTTTACTATGTAAACCATCAATTGACTTGAACATAGAGTTTCAATCCAAAAACCCCAAATTTTGAAAACCCCAATTTTAAAAAATTATAACAAATTGATCAATTAACTATTATACTAGTTAGGAAACATCATTAATGACTTAATTTATCAATATCACAAGTCAATTTCATCAAATTAATCTCAATTGAACAAAATCCCCAATTTCACAAAAATTCCAAACCCTAGAATTTCCAATTGTTCTTAAACCAACAGATTAATCAAATTAATGCGTGGGAATCATGTTAATAGCATCTAAGAACAAAAACCCATTGAACAAAAATGATTAAAAACAATTGAAACAAACAAAAATCCTAAAATTACTATGTTCGAAATTTTCAAAGAAAATGCATGAAACATGTGATTAGATTGAAAAAGAAAGGATATAAAAGGCTTACCAATGCTTGAGAACAAAAACTTTGAAGAATTTTGTGGAAGAAAATGACAAAAAATCCTTAGATTGGATTGGTTGAATAGAGAAAGTGAGAAAAGGTTTTGGAAAGCTTTGAAATAATGTAGAACACGTGAGGAGAACCTTTTCTAAAATCTCAACTTTCGAATTTTGATCGGTCGAAATTGGGCTTCGATCAATCGAAAAATAGATTCGATTGATTAAGCACCAATTGAGCATTGATTGAGCTAGGCAAATTCAAACCAAAACATTAAACGCAATTTCAATCAATCGAAAAACAGCTTCGATCGATTGAAAATCTGGAAAAGTGAAATTTTTGAAAAACAATGGAAATTTTATGTAGAAACCACATAATCCAACTTATTTCAAGAATGAAGTGCATAAGTATGAGTTTAAAAGTTTTCCAAAAACACTTGAATTCAACCCAGATCTTCTAAAAACAAGATTTTCACACTTTTTTTCCCCCAAACTCAAACAATAAACACATTTTGTATCAAAATCAAGGAATATATAATCTTGGATGGCCAAAAAACAATTCACACACAATATCATGTACTAAGTTTAGCAAAGAATAACTTGTGTAGCGTGTGTAATTAGTAACAACATGAGATACATGCGAGGTGATATGTAGATAGTAATCAATCACAATTTCTACATTATTCATCACATAAGTTTGAAAGAGACTATCACCTAAAGAGTTACATCATATAACTCTCACATCTCGTAGAAAACAAGCTTGCAATCATCTAATTTTTTTTTTTTTTTTTTGCCTCATAATGTACACACCAATTTTATTTCTTTGTGTCATCTTTATTATAGCCTAATAATGTACACATCAATTTTAATATTAATCCAAGGCTACACCTTATGTTCTTTTTGTGCATGTGCTACACTTTCTCGAACTCAAAATTTTATGATATGCACTAAAGTGTTCATGATTGGCTAGTAAACAGTGGTGAGATGGTTATTTTTGCATTTCTCTTAGGTTCTAGTCCTAACAATCAAAAGCATGTAACTTCAAAATCAAAATCATATGATCAAAAAGTATAAACAACTCCCACGCAACATGCACTACATAGCTAAAACTAGCAAAGTGCAGAAAAAATAAGCTCATCCAAGCTAAACAAGGTACACAAGCATGCTATGTAAAGATAATAGGCCAACCTTGATTATAAATTCAAGATATATAATACAAAACATATTTCTCCTTCCTCCTCTCTTTTTTAAAAAAAAATTAAAAAATTAAAAGGAATAACAAAAACAACCTATCATGAAATGCATGAATGTAATGTAATGCAAATCCTAAAAGTAAAAAGAAACAAAACATCAAAAGAAGAATGGTCACAAAGAGTATTGAAATGAAGTGACCATGTCAGAATGACTCAATTAGATTGAGTTTTTTGCATCCAAAACTTCTTAGATGCAACTCTGACTTTGGAGTTATTATTCATATTAGAATGATGGGCAACTCCAGGATTGGTATAAAGGTTTAAAGCCTTTACCAATTCACTAATAAGTACCATAGGATCTTGTGCTTGAGGCACATGTACTCTTGGCTTATTTGCTCGCTTTGCAGCTTGCAACTTGAAACAGTTTGGGCGACTATGCCCAGCCTTTCCATAAAAATGACAAACCCACAAAGGTCTATCATGCTTCATATCCTTAAGAAGGTTAGGATTCTTAGGTTTAGACTCTTTAAGATCAACTTTAATCTTCCTAGGAGGTGGTGTAACTTCTACTAGTTTGACAGTCTTACTCCTGGGGGGCATAGAAGAGGAAACAAAGTTTATGGAATGAGTTTCAGACATTGAGTGCTATCTACAAAACATAGACCAGTTTTGTGTAAGGGAGATATCTGAACGCTCAACATGTGATCAAGTTTAGAACTAGCAGTCATATTGTTTGTTCTCAAGCAACAGATAGTTCTATAGCAACAGATAGTTCTAGTTCTAATTTTTTAATCTCATCAAGCAACATCATGTTTTCAGTCTTCACCTTGCATAGCTTATTAAAAGCATCTTGCAAATCAGCACATTCAGAGAGTTCCCCATCAGAAGGATTCTCTTCAACCATAACACTTTCATCAACTACAGCAGTAGTTGTGAAAGTAATGAAGTTTTCATCTTCATCACTACCAGACTCGTAATCAGAAACTTCATCATCACTAAAGGTTACAGCCATAGTTTTACCCTTTGATCTCAAGAATGTAGGACATTCAGGTTTTACTTGATCATACCTTTGACAACCAAAACATTGTTGACCTAGTGAATTTCTAATAATCTTGGGTTGATAATAAATTTCACCCAAATTATAAGAAGAATTAACAATATCATTAAGCTTAGCATAAAATTCATCAAAACATTCATCATTAGACATTCTAATGCTTTCAAATCTAGTAGTTAACTGCTGCAATTTATTAATCTTAACTGCCTTTGTGCCTTCATGCACAGTTTGGAGAATATTCCATGCAGTATGAGCAACCTCAACATTTGAGATTCTCTTAAATTCCTCCATAGAAACAACATTAAAAATAGCATTCATGGCTTTGCAATTAAAAGTGATTGCCACTTTTTGAGAAGTTGACCACTTACTAACAGGAGTAGTCGGTTTCTCCTGTCCGTAATCAACGGAGTTCCAAACTCTCTCATCAATAGATTTAGGAATGCTTTCATCCTTACTTTCTAGTAGGCATAGTTGTTCCCATCAAAATGAGGTGGGATCACAAGAGAGTGACCTTGTTCCATGACAACAGGAGTCAATGATCAACTCTTAGATCAAAAGATCTAAAAACACAAGAGCTAACCTGCTCTAATACCACTTGTACATTTTCAGACCCCTTAACACAAGTTGTTTAACCTAGTTATTTAGCCAAGTAATTACTTAGATAAATTATTCAGTTCTAGGTTAACACAATAAAATCATATCATGTAGATAATGCGGAAATATAAAGAACACAACGATATGATAATCTAGGAAAACCTAACTAGTAAAAAAACCTGGGGAGAATTTAACCTAACTATCCTCAAGGTAAAACAGATCCACTATGAAAGAATTGAAGTTTTTACAATAGAACTTAGACTACTAACATCCTATTACTATATCGAGTAGAAAACTTACTACCATGACCACATGATAGCTCCGAGTCCACGGACTACTTCTTTCCTTGATTTGCAACAACCGCAAGTTCTCCTACTTGTGACTTTGAGACTCCATTCAAAAGTTTCAAATCTTCTTTAAAGATCTTTATGTAGCGACAGAAGAGATCATCAAGTTTTTGATGCAAATCTTGATCTTGATTACTCTATGTGTGTATGAAGGTCAATACCTCTAGATCTCACAAAAGATTCAACACACAACACTCCAAAGACCTCTAAAATGTAGATAGGGTTTTTCCTTTTATACTTGGAGTAAAACACAAAACCCTACCGTCAAACAGGTTTGGGTTGAATTGGAATTTCTGCAGAAAAATAAATCTGTACGCGTTTCGATCGATCGAGCCTAATTTTCAATCGGTCGAGCCTTGCAGATTTTGTCCAATAATTTCTACAATCACTTGATTCCAATTTTACAATTAAACACACTCTGAGCAAGCCTAAACTTAGACTCTATGTTTTGATCATAGTTTGCCAACATATTACAAATTGAAGTTCTAATAGATTAGTTCCTAAAGTCTTAGAACCTAACACCATGGGTTTTAAGGAGATAGAGCAGAGCACACTGAGAGAGACAGAGGAAAGAATAGAGATAGAAGTAAGTGAAGCGAGAAAGAACGGGGGGAAGCATAAGCAACAGTAATAAGTTGGAAAATTTGTCTCACATCAAATAAAATATTAGTAATTATTAGTCATTCTATTGTATATTTTAGATGAGATCTCACTTTTTTTATTATTTAACATATACACATACCAAACACATAATCATATATTTTTTTTTTTACTTTTTAAAATATGTTATTAAAAATATGGTACCGAACACATTTTTTGCATTATGAGTATTTCAAATACATATTTTCACAATATTTTTTAAACCACAATTTTCACATCATTTTAAAAACTTTTGTTTGAAATCCGTACCAAACAAGGCCTTACACTGTAGGAACACACAACTTAGAAAGTAAAAGACTCGTTCTTATTTCTTAAAGGAGGATAGGATGGAGAGGTAAGAGGAAGTGAACTCTTATTCTTTTTTCCTTTTTTCACTCTTGGTTGGAATGGAGAAAATTATGGGTATTTATGCAACACCATGTAACCTTAACTTCCACCATATTAAATTACATAACTCAAAAGATTTATTACTCCGTACAATAAATCCTCCTTTTACTAACTTATTTCTTAATCTAAATTAAATTTAATTCCCATCCATCTTAAACTTAATTTCTTAGTAACTCGAAGCAAAATTCATAACTTGTATAAAGACTTGTACTTGAGAGGTGTGGTGCAGTTAATTGCCACTTGCTCATGATATTTTATGAACTTGCGTTGAACTTCTCTCTTGGTTATAAAATGATAATTCGTATCAATGTGCTTGTCTCGTTTACGAAAAATTGGATTCCTTGTAAAAGTTAATGCTGGCTTGTTGTTCACAAATATCTTTGTAACTTTGAATCTTGTAACAAATGCAGCTCCTTTAAACATTTTTTTATGCCAAATCTTATGACAAATGCTAAAAGTGGCAGCAATGTACTCGTCTTCACAAGTAGAAACAGTTAAACTTGGTCGCTTTGTATAAGTCTATGTGAATGCTGTATCATAGTTATCTTTAGCATAACCTTCTTGAGAAATGAAATTACATCCTCTCCTAAAAAATACTAGGATTGCTGCATATAAAAAATAGATAATCTATGTACAAACAAACAAACAATCAAGGTGCAGTGGCAGTGTTGTTGAATTGATTGATTTTGACTATGGTGGTGATTTGGATTAGAGGAAATTTTTAATAGGTTAACTCTTCACATTATCTTTCTATGCATTTGGTGGAAGGCGATGTTACAATCGATAGTTGCCTTTTCTACCACAAAGGTAGATTAATTGGCGGCAACAGAGGCGTTGAAGGAAACAATAATATTGTATCTTTTTTATGATAGCCAGAGCCTAATATATTGGACTGAAAATAAGATGTATCATGAGAGAACCAAAGGCATTGATGTTATACATCACATCATTTGTAAGATTGTATCGCTGGGTACTGCTGTAATAAGAGAGGTTACAAATACATCATTCGTTTGCGTAAGTTCAAGCAGATAGCCTTTAGGGGCTTTGTCAATATATTCTTGTCATGCATGATAAAACAAATACTTTCTTACTCCTATATGAATTTCTTAATGTCCACGGTAAGCAAAAATTGACCTTGCACTTGTATATTGAACTTAGTTGGTATTTGCTATTTGATAGCCTCTAGGGGCTTTGTCAATATATTCTTGTTATGCATGGTAAAACAAATACTTTCTTAATCCTATATGAATTTCTTAATGTCCATAGTAAGCAAAAATTGACCTTGCACTTGTATATATAACTAGCCATGCTCAATTCTTATATATGCTCACTGTGGTGAGAGAGATCTTTGGGGTATGCATTTTGTGACAGTGCATTTTTGCCATTAAGATAATGTCCTTATTTTCCTAGTGAGCCTTTCTCCAAGACACCGCCTGTGCACAGTCCTACGACTAGATCACGTAAATATTTATTATTTTTGTGTGACTATTAATTATTTTTCTATTTTTATTTTGCATAAGCCCATTATAATTCACTATAATAACAAGAAATTGACATCAAAGGTTTAGTAGTTATATTGTGAAGCCTGTACTTAACATTTATTGTTTGTTTGCACTAAACAGGTGGTTATCATTTGTCCTGTGTATTCAATTTCAAAGAATTTGATTAATCGTGTTTGTTTCATAATGCACGTTAGAGGCACATGACAATGCCTTGGTGTTGTCAAATTTTCTAGAAGAAAGGTTCAAAAAGAAAAAAAGAACAAGATAATGTCTATAATGAAGAAAATTGTACAATTTCACTGCAGCCTAGTTTAAACTTGAAGTTTCAAGAGCATTGTAGCTCAATGACATAACCTACTAATCTTTATTAGGAGAACCAGAGTTTGAATCCTCTTCCCACTGTTGTAAGTATTGAATTATCAAAGATAAACTTCAACCAACAAGATGTTTGAACTAATTACTTAGAAAATATAAAGTGACCATTCTCTACTTAGTGCCCTGATATGAGCTACCTCATTGCTATACACAAGATGTTTTTATTGTTAAAGAAAAGGAAATCTGATGATCTTATTCTCACCTTCCATCTATCGTGCATCCATTTCGGAAATGGACAAGCCATTTAGTGAATGGTTATTTGATTCTTTATAAGAAATATTAGCCTCAATTGCTTTCCTTCCAATAGAAAATGCTGGTTTTTTGGGTAAAGGCAATGGCATACTTTCATTTGTCAACAAAAATAGCACGTCTGACATTGTAGGCCGATCAATTGCACCATCCTCTACGCATAATAGACTGACATGAATGCATCTCAGCACTTGATATTTGACACATGAATCACTTATTGCCGGATCAACTAGTTCTATCCCTTCACCTTTTTGCCACAAATCCCAAGCCTAAAGAAAAAGGTTATAGTCATTGGAATGTCTAAAATACGCAACAATCAAAATACACGTCCATAGTTAAGGTTTTCTTGACATACGTATCCTACTAGATTGAGAGCATCATCAACATGTTGGAAGCTGTTGTTTCTTCTACCACTAACGATCTCAAGCATTAAGACCCCAAAGCTGTAGACATCGGATTTTATTGAGAATACACCCTTCATAGCATACTCAGGAGACATGTAACCACTACACAAAAACACAAAAATGAAATTTTCATTTCACAAACACATAACTGAAAATTTTAAAAGATAAATGATGTAAATTTAACGTACTATGTCCCAACAATTCTACTAGTATTTGCTGCCAATTCATTTTGTTCAAATATTCTTGCCAGGCCAAAATCAGAAATCTTTGGGTTCATACTTTCATCAAGGAGAATGTTACTAGCTTTTAAATCCCTATGAATTACTCTTAGCCTTGAATATTTATGGAGGTATATCATTCCTTGAGCAATTCCTTCAATTATCTTGAAACGTTGCTTCCAATCTAGTAGCTTGCTTGTATTATGATCTATCCAATACAAAAAATTCAATTAGAATTATTCTAATATATAGATAAATCTTATAAATTCATTAAAGAAATCAATTGAAGTTTTAAGATAAAAGTGGGTGTTGCTCAAACCAAACAGAAAGTAGCCCAAGCTTTTATTGGGCATATATTCATAGATTAACATCCTTTCCTCTCCATGAATGCAGCAACCTAGAAGCTTAACAAGATTCATGTGTTGGAGCTTAGATATGAGCATCAACTCATTCTTGAACTCATGTATTCCTTGCCTTGAATTTTTAGATAGTCGCTTTACAGCTATTTTTTGTCCTGTTAGCAGTTTCCCCTGATGTGATGATCAAATAAGGCTTTTAGCCAATATTAGATATAGTCTAATTAAAACATCTTTCTTTAGAAATTTATTGGAGCTTACCATATAAACAGATCCAAAGCCGCCTTCTCCAAGCTTGTTTTCTGCTGAGAAGTTATTTGTGGCGGTCGTGATGCATGCATAACTTAAAACACTTAAATCATGCCTTTGTTTCCTATCATTTGGAATGCCAATGACGGTAGATCTCTCTGATGTCACTAAATCAAGTAATTCAATTTCTTTTTTTGTTTCATTCTTCCCTGTATAAATTTACATAAAACATCTTAACTTAGTTTGAACAATAACGAAACTTCAAATGTAATTTAACAAAATTCTTGCATATCTGAACTCGCTACCTTTAAGTGCAACTTTTCTCCTCAGTAGATAACACAATATGCATAAGAATATTACAAGTAGAGAAATGGCAATAGGAATCCACTTCTTTGTTCCTGCATTTGGTAATAAGTATTTGCGTCAGTAATCGCCAAATCATATAAATAATTTGCTTTTGGTCAAAATTATATATATAAATGGTTAGATTTTATGAAAATATAGAGAAATAGTCTAAATAGAGAATAAAGAGAATAGAAGAATTGTATAGTTTGGCCTAATGGCCTACACCCACAGAAGACACCCTTGGTGACTATATCTTTACTATAATCTCAATTCTATGTTAGAATGAATCATAAGCAAGACATATAGGGATTAGGAGTTAATGTTAGGTATACATGGGCTTCACAATATAATTTGGCCTTTTGAGCCAATACACAAACCTTTTATCTCTAACATCCTCTCAAACTCAAGGTGGAAGCTTGTTGAAGACAACTTGAGTTTGGAATGTAACTCTTGAAGATAAAGATTCCTTAAAGATAACCATGTAGAATGAATGTGAAATTCCTGATTATGAAAACAAACAACAATGCCGGATGAAGCCGAAAGACAATAAAAGCCTAAGAAGGTTGCATTAGTGATCAAGGAGGGTCTGCTACTTGAGGTGGCTACACCAAGGGCCTGAGGACCATCTGCAAAGAACAACGTTGTGATGAAGCACATAAATGAGTTAATGAATGTAACTGATGTTGAACCCAAGGAGAGGGGTTAATTTTGTGTTTTGGAAGCCTCAAATCAGAAAATGAACCCAAAGTCAGAATCTATGAGAAAAAAGGGTGGGGCACACTCGATTTGAAAATTCAACTCTAGTCAAAGTCAAGATAAGGTCAATGGTCTGGTTTAGATCGACTTAAGTCAACAATCTAAATCTATAAAAAGTCAATGGGCCAATCTGATCTTGTTGATTCAGCCATAGCCAGATTGGTTTAGTGGTCCAGTCAGCAAACTAGTTTAGTTTCGGATCGGATCGAGGTAGACATCCAAGTTAACCCGACCTTTAGAAGGTTGGTTTTATTTTATTTTATTTTTACTATACCCTAGATGGTTACTATTGTGGGCCTTGTGACATGCAGCGTGGTAGGACAGGATGAGGCACATGGGGTCATTGTCATTTGTCGAAATCTTTTGAAGGCGCTTGGAGGCTCCAATGAGGTTAATTCTAATAGATTTGAGTAGATTGACATGAGCTCTACCCCAACAGTATGTGTGGTGTTACGATCAGATACCTTGAGAGTTGAGACGGAAGATCTGATATTAGCAGTGGTGTTGCGGCATTGTGGTGGCTTCTGACAGCAGCAGATGGAACTGTAGGTCATGGATTGAGATCAGGTTGCAATATCTATATTGCAACTGATGCAATTCACCTATTTTCTCTCACAAATATTTTTACATTTTTTTACTTTTTAACTTTAACTTTTTAATTTTTTTTAATATATTTTATTTAATAGTTAAGATTGAAAATTGTTTTTTCAACTTTTAATCTCAGTCATAGATTACAATTGCATCAAATGCAATACCACAGGTGTGTGATGGAGAAAGTGAGATTCGGAATGAACTAGAAAAAGTAAAAGAAGGGTAGATAGGGATGGGAGTGACATAGGTGTGTGGTGGAGAAAAAACCAAGAGAAGAAGAAAAAAGAAAAAAGAAAAAAAAAACGTATCGATTTATTTAGTTTGGAAAAATAATATAAAAAATAAGAAATGACAATTAAAAAATACTACCACAATATTTTTACAATAAATTTTAAGTAAGAGATTGTTATTAGCTAATATTGGTGAGTAAAAAAATAATTTCAGTGGTGGGTTCAAATTAGAACTAGTAACAATTTTCCACATAAGATTTTGATGTGATTCTTGTGAAAGTATTGTGAAAAATATTGTGGATATAACATTTTTCATTAAAAAATATAATTGTTGGGAATGAATATAGGAAAAATAAATGATGATAAAAAAAGAATAAAGAATGAATGGAGAAATAATATTTAAATGAGATGAAGAAAAGGATAAAGAGACTGTTGAAAAGTGTATTTGAAAAAGTAAGTAGGCAAAAGATAAAATGAACGACACTCTCCAAACAATACAAAAATTTGAAGAGGCTACTGGAGATGCTCTAACCTATTGTCATAGTAACCTAGGACAAAAATAACATTTTCATAAGACGATAGGCATGGAGAGGCTTGCAAATTGGGACCATACTGTTGCTGATCAGGCGTGAAAGACCCATTACTTAGAATCCATAAATCATAGTCTTTGTTGTCGTGGTTCGAGCAACAACACCAATAACATAAGTTTGGCAAACATTCATATTTGAAAATGTTAACATGTATAGTGTTGTGGGCTTTAGGCCCAGTTAGGTTACTTGTATAGCACACATATTTACTTGTACTGCACACATATGCCTCCTATATAAAGGCATCTATGTACATTCTTTCATCAAGGAATACAATACAATCATTCAGTATTTCTGACATGGTATCAGAGCATGAGATCCTGAGTTCGATCCTGGTATCATAGCCACTGCTCTGACCTTTCTTTTAGCAGTCTTGTCTCTCTTGGTGTTACTCCACCCTTATCGCTTCCGCCGTCACAACAGCCACTGCAGCCACTCACCGTTGAACCTACGACGTCTCTCAGCCGTTGCCCTCAGGTTCCGGAACTGCAGCCGCCGTCGTTGAGGAGTCCCGCACCACACAGACCACTGCAACCACCGTCTCCGCCGTGTATCTAGCTCCGATTGTGTTTTTGCAGACGTCACTAAGATCGTCCACCGCCGATCTACCTTTTAGTGAAAACCTGACCACCATCGGAAGCTCCACGCGCCCTCACGCGCCGCCCAAATAATCTGCGCATCAGATCACGCGCTCCACGCGCCGTCATTCGCCGTCACTCGCCGTCACGCGCCGTCACGCGCCGTTTGTGTTCTTCACGCGCCGACACGCGCTGCACGCGCCAGATCTGCATCTGCTGACGTCAGCCCTAGGTGACGTCATTGCTTACGTCATCACAGTCAGCGCTTACATCAGCAAACGTCAGCTGCTTACGTCATCTTGCTGACGTCATCCCAGTGAGCTGACGTGCGTTGACCGTTGACCGTTGACTGTTGACTTTGACCGTTGACTTTTCAGAGTTGACTTTTTACAGTCCAGGTGCTCCTTGCCCAGTTTTTCGCGTAGATTTCATTTTTGCAGTCCTTTTTTGCAAATTTTGCTTCTAAATGAAGAATAAGGATAGATCTTCTTCTTGTTGCAATAATCATAGCCGACATTCCAGCAAACGTTTTTGCAATTTTTGCAAACATTTTGGCCATAATATTGAGACTTGTTATCAACGCAACAAATCAGTTGTTTTCACTTCTGCTGCTACAGTTGCTAACACTGAGAGTGTCCAACCCATGGCTCCTGTTTCTGCACAGTCTCAGTCTTCTGGATCCACTTTCTCCATTTCCAGAGATGACCTTATAAATATCATCGCCAATGTCATTCGTATGGTTGGTAATGCATCTTATTCATCTTCTCTCTCAGCTTTATCTGGTATGTCTCCTTCCTCTTGGCTTATGGATTCCGCTTGTTGCAATCACATGACACCTCACTCGTCCTTATTTTCTGACCTTAAACCTGCACCGCACCCTCTTAATATTCGCACAGCAAATGGTTCCACAATGTCTGGTCATAATATAGGTTCAGTTTCAACCTCCAACCTCTCGGTTCCTGGAGTCTTTAATGTTCCTGACCTTTCTTACAATTTATTTTCTGTGGGACAATTAGCTGAGTTGGGTTATCGCATTACCTTTGATTATTCTGGATGTATTGTGTAGGATCCTAGGACGGGACAGGAGCTTGGGACCGGTCCCTGAGTTGGGCGAATGTTTCCCGTGGACAACCTTCGTCTTCCACTTGTCGCTCCTGTTTCTATTGCTGCAGCTGCTGCAGTTTCTTCCACTCCTTCCCTTGCACTTTGGCATGCTCGACTTGGTCACGCATCTTCCTCTCGGGTACAACAATTGGCTTCTAGAGGTTTGTTAGGTTCAGTGTCCACAGAAAATTTTGATTGTGTTTCATGTCAGTTAGGAAAACAACCAGCTTTACCTTTCAATACTAGTGAATCCATATCCACTGATATCTTTGACCTTATTCATTCTGATGTTTGGGGGCCTTCCTCTGTCTCTAGTATTGGTGGGTCTAGATATTTTGTTGTCTTTGTTGATGATTACTCTCGCTATAGTTGGATTTTTAATATGAAACATCGTTCTGAATTATTGGAAGTATATTCTAATTTTGCAAAAATGGTTGAAACCCAGTTTTCCAGACGTATCAAAATTTTTCGATCTGATAATGCTCTTGAATACACTCAATATGCTTTTCAAGCTGTTTTGCATTCCTATGGCACTGTTCATCAACTAACCTGTCCAGGTACCTCTCAGCAAAATGGTAGAGCCGAACGAAAACTTCGTCATATTCTTGACACTGTTCGTGCTCTCCTTCTCTCTGCTAAAGTTCCTGCTCCTTTTTGGGGTGAAGCTGCTCTTCATGCTGTTCATATTATTAATCGCATTCCGAGTCCTGTTATCCAAAATCAAACTCCATATGAGCGCCTTTTTGGGTCACCTCCAGACTATCACCACCTTCGCTCCTTCGGTTCTGCTTGTTTCGTTCTTCTTCAGCCACATGAGCATAACAAACTTGAGCCTCGGTCAAGACTTTGTTGTTTTCTTGGCTATGGCGAAACTCAAAAGGGGTATAGGTGTTATGATCCTGTCTCTCATCGTCTTCGTGTCTCCCGTAATGTTGTCTTTTGGGAACATCGCCTCTTTGTCGAACTTTCTCATTTCAGTGCTTCCTTGTCTTCCTCTTCTGTCTTAGGTCTTTTTCCAGATGAGACACATATTCCTTTTGTAATTGCTCCTGATTCTGTTGCTGTAGACTTCTCTATCCAACCACCAGATATCACTGATCCCTTTCCTAGTTCACCCTTCAATGAACAGGTGGAAGATGAACAGGTTGAAGACGTGCTACCCAACCCCAATCCTGAGCTTGGGTCTCCTGCTCCTGCTTCGCCTAAAGATCTTGCACAAGACATTCCACCTCGTCACTCAACTCGGGTAAGATCTATTCCTGCACATTTACTTGACTATCATTGTTACACTGCTCTTGCTACACTACACGAGCCTCACACCTATCGTGAGGCTTCCACTGACCCTTTATGGCAGATTGCAATGAAAGAGGAACTTGATGCATTATCTAAAAACCATACTTGGGATTTGGTAACACTTCCTCCTGGGAAATCTGTGGTTGGTTGTAAGTGGATCTACAAGATTAAGACTCGCTCTGATGGGTCCATTGAGCGCTACAAAGCTCGTCTTGTTGCAAAAGGTTTTACACAAGAGTATGGGATTGATTATGAAGAGACCTTTGCTCCGGTTGCTCGTATCTCATCTGTCCGTGCCCTCTTAGCTGTTGCTGCTGCCAGTAAATGGGACCTTTTTCAGATGGATGTCAAAAATGCATTTCTTAATGGGGACTTAAGTGAAGAAGTGTATATGCAACCTCCTCCTGGTCTCTCTGTTGACTCAAACAAGGTTTGCCACCTTCGACGTGCACTTTATGGCCTTAAGCAAGCTCCACGAGCATGGTTTGCCAAATTCAGCTCTACCATCTCTCACTTGGGTTACATGGCTAGTCATTATGATTCTGCCTTATTTCTTCGTCGCACTGACAAAGGCACTATTTTACTTCTCTTATATGTGGATGATATGATCATAACTGGTGATGACCTCAGTGGCATTCAAGAACTCAAGGCTTTTCTCAGTCAGCAGTTTGAGATGAAAGATCTTGGATATCTCAGCTACTTCTTGGGTCTTGAAATCACTCATTCTACAGATGGATTTTATATTACTCAAGCCAAGTATGCTTCTGAACTCTTGTCTCGCGCTGGACTCACTGATAGCAAGACTGTGGACACTCTAGTTGAGCTTAATGCGCATCTGACTCCCTCAGGGGGGAAACCATTGTCTAATCCCTCTCTTTACAGACGCTTGGTTGGCAGCTTGGTTTATCTCACTGTCACTCGTCCAAACATTTCCTATGCTGTTCACCAAGTGAGCCAGTATCTGTCTGCTCCACGATCGACTCACTATGCTGCTGTTCTGCGCATTCTTCGATACTTAAAGGGCACTCTCTTCCATGGTCTTTTCTACTCTGCTCAGTCTCCTCTTACTCTTCGTGCATTTTCTGATGCTGATTGGGCAGGAGACCCCACTGATCGCAGGTCCACCACTGGTTATTGCTTTCTTCTTGGTTCTTCTCTGATTTCTTGGCGAAGCAAGAAACAAACTCATGTGGCCCGCTCCAGTACTGAAGCAGAATATCGTGCCCTTGCTGATACCACATCTGAGCTTCTTTGGCTACGATGGCTTCTCAAAGACTTAGGTGTGTCTACATCTTCTGCTACTCCTCTTTATTGTGACAACCAGAGTGCTATTCATATTGCTCACAATGATGTCTTCCATGAACGGACTAAACACATTGAGATCGATTGTCATTTTATCCGTTTTCATCTTGTCCATGGTGCTCTCAAGCTGATCTCAGTCTCCTCTAAAGATCAACTTGCAGATATCTTCACCAAGTCACATCCTAAGGGGCGCCTTCGTACTTTGGTTGACAACCTCAAGTTGGTCTCACATCCACCTTGAGTTTGAGGGGGGCTGTTAACATGTATAGTGTTGTGGGCTTTAGGCCCAGTTAGGTTACTTGTATAGCACACATATTTACTTGTACTGCACACATATGCCTCCTATATAAAGGCATCTATGTACATTCTTTCATCAAGGAATACAATACAATCATTCAGTATTTCTGACAGAAAACTAACTAGCTTTTCTCACCACCTTCTAGAGACACCACCCTCCCTCAGGAAAGGGGAAGTGACACACCAATTGTAACCCGAACCTAAATAAAACTTCCACCCTCCTCAGTGGCCGCTCCTGAGGACCGTCTGACTTCCCATTAGTCTCACATAGACCTTTGGCCACCTCTTTCATAATAAACTTAACTGGGATGTCATGAACTTGTACCCAAAAGGTGGCCTTTGCAAACTTCAAATCACATAACAGAATATCTTTATCATACCTTTCCAAAACCACCGACTGCTTGTTGAAGCTTGATGGGTTGCTGTGAATGATTCTATCCATGTCAGTAGGATTGTCGAAGACAAAAAGAACTTTGTGGTCTCCTAAATTTCATAACATAAAACCACTAGTAGACCGCCATAATTGTTTGAAGGTTCTTGCTACAACCTTCACGTGTAAAGCTTGAGATTTCAAGAATCGGGCAGCAATAATAGACTCTTTAAACCTCTAAGTTTTGCAAAGGATGAATCCAATGTTTTCCTTCTAAGAGAGAGAAAGATTACCCTAAGTTTTTGTTAAATCCTCCATGGTCAATACACAAAAAAATGGAACTATTTCCCTAATATCCCAAGAAAAAAAAAAAAAAAAAAAAACCCCACAAGCTCAAGAGGCACACTTGTTGCCTCAAGAGAACAAAATTTCTTTCCAAAGAGGTAATTCTATAGCCTAAGAGAAGAGGAGAACCCAACTTTCTTAGCGACAAAGAAACTTTTTTTTAGCAATTTTTATTTGTTTGAATCTATAACATGTCAATGCTTAAGGAAATAGGGTTGATCTAAATAAATGTTTCCGTGGGCCCGAGGATATAAATACTGAGGTAGTCTAAACATAATGAAGAAATAGAGTTGACAATGTTTGGATAGCAACCCCACGATCTAGTAGCTGATCATAAACCCTTGTGTGGGCTCATTGTGACGCACACGGGCGTTGCCCAATGAGTATGCCTTAGTCGTTTGGCCAAAGGAAGAGGGTTTAAGCATCACACTTGCTTTTGAGAACTAGGAACGAACTTTGACTCCTATGTAAAGGTCTAATGAATCAAACATCGAGTCAAGAGTTAGGGACATGGGCTTGGGAAGGTGCTAGACACCCAAGCAGTGTGCCGGCCACCACTAGACCATTTTAAATAAAGAAATTAGGATAAATTACAAAGTTGGTCCCTATCATTTACATCATATCTCAATTTAGTTCCTAACATTTTAATTGTGTCAATTTCGTTCTCAACTTTTCAATGTCGTGTCAATTTAATCCATGTCATTATCTCTTAGATGAAAATTGTTGACATGGTAAATGGCCCACATAAAAATAAATAAAAATTGCCACATCAATGGAAAATTGTACTGCCACATCATCTAACAACCAAAATCTTTAACTCAACTCCATCTGCTCTCCCCCTTTCTCGTTAGTCACCACCAACCAAACCCATCTCCATCTCCTCTCCCTCATCTTCTAAGAAGTTGCAGAGACCAGCATGTTCAACTTAAGAATAATTTATTGAAATATTTAACTTATGTTACCTAGAAAAGATATAGAAGTCGTGTTAGTCTTTCCAAAGTGAGAAAGTATGGAACTTTAGAAGTCTGGGACCACATAAGACTTTCACCATGTCCTAAAATCAACCATATGTATAACAAATGAAATAAAACCCAAAACACATAACCTAGTGGGTTCAATAAAAACAAAGGAAGAGTTCCTAAGTCTATAACTATGGATACCGCCACAGCCACATTTGCTTTATCATTTTGTTTTAATAACATAAATCTACCGAGTGCTCTGCAGTTACCTTGTAAGGTAGATTGCCCTTCAGTTGTTCCCTTCTTTGGTTGGTGGAGAAGGGGAAAGGAGATGAAGATGAGTTTGAAATTTTATTAGAGTTTAGGAATTTTGATTGTCATGTTTCAAATTTAATTTGTTTTTTTAATTAAAAAAAAAAACTGATGTGGTGGTACAGGCGTTTGTTGACATGGGAAATAAATAATTTTTTTTGGCTGTTTGCCACGTCAAAATTTTTTTATTCAATAGATAATGGCAGAGACTAAATTGATACGACACTGAAAGGTTAGAGACCAAATTGGCACAATTGAAAAGTCAAGAACCAAATTAAAATATGATGTAAAAGATAGAGACCAAGTTTGTAATTTACCCAAGAAATTATTAATGCAGCCCTACCCCAATCATGCATTTATTCTCATTAAATAAAACGCACACAAGGCATATTCAAATGAGTAATGCTATAGCTACAAACTATTTTAGAACATTTTTACAAAATGTTGATGTGACTAACATCTTATTGGTTTTCATCTAGGCTCACCATTAATATCACCTTTTTATTTACCAATAATTACTCATCACATCAGCAGTTTGTAAAATTTTTTGTAAAATTGTTTGTATCTGTAGTATTATTCTATTCAAAAATAACATCACAGACACAAAAGGAGATTGATTTAAAATTCAAATTAAATTAGATTCAACCAAATTAGAAAACAAGCAATCAAATCAAAGATGGCAGGTTTCATTCTTGACCTATTTTGGAAATGTTTATAAACAAATCATAGAAAATAAGTAATTGTCATTTATTAACTCAATCCTATAAATTTAAAATTAAACAAGTCCTAGAATTTATAGAAAACAATCAATTTAATAAAGACACGATGTTCTGCTCATTCTAGGTGTGGGCTGTGTATGCATTCTGCTTACAAAAAAATGAAATCTTACATTTTCATATTGATTTAACTGAAAATGTAACAAATAACCTAAAATAAATAAATAAAAATGAGAAACATTAACAAATAAATATGATGAACTCATGGCCAGATTAAAACATATCAAGAAAGGTCATGATCATCACATAAATGAAACAAACATTCTGTTGGGTTCTAAGACTTTAGGTCTAAATGTATTAGAATTTCAATTTGTAATGTTGGCAAACCATGATCAAAATGTTTAGTCTTGTTTTAGACTTGCTCAAAGTATGTTTAAGTGTAAAGTTGGAATCGAGTGTACTACAGGATTTACTGTGTAAATCTGCCTAGCTCAATCGATCGAAACTCGTGCAGATTGTTTTTCTGCATAATTTTCCAACTTAGCCCAAGCCCGTTTGACATGTAGGGTTTTATGTTTTGCCTTAAGTATAAAAAGGAAAACCCTAGCCACGTTTTGAAGTTGCTCTTTATACTGTGTGTGTGAATCTCTTGTGAGATCTAGAGGTGTGTGTCTTCATACACACATATGGTTTCCAATCTCAAGATTGATTTCGAGAGCTTGGTAATCAATTCAGTTGCAGTTTTAAGAGCTTAAAGATACACAAGTGGGAGTGCTTATACTTGCTGTGAATCCAAGAAAGAAGTAGTCTGTGGACTTGGAGCTGTCACGTGGTCGTGGTAGCAAGTTTCCTACTCGAGGTAGCAATAGAATGTTAGTGGTCTAAGTCGCTATTGTGTAAACTTCAATTCTTTCATAGTGAATTTGTTTTACCTTGAGGATAGCTAGGTTAAATCCTCTTCAGGTTTTTTACCGGTTTGATTTTCCTGGGTTATCATATCGTTGAGTTATTTATTTTCCACACTTTATAATGATATGATATATTTGTGTTAACCTAGATCTGATAATTTGACTAAGTAATCACTTGACTAATTAACTAGGTTAATCTGGTTATATTTTAAGGGGTCTAAAAATGAACAAATTCGAATAAAATACATCAACAAATTCATGTGGATCACATTTAACAAAGTAAGAATATCGTTGAAGGGAAAACTTACCATGTCTATGGATCACGGATTTGAAGCTTTTAACTGATCCCTCAGTGCCTACGACAAGAAAATGAGATTAAGAATACAACAACAAAATGAGATTAAAAATACAAGGAAATGGAAGAACTCTTTAGATTTTCGCTAATCATTACTCAAGAATAAAAAGATTATTAAAAGAGGTTTATGCAAACATGATTGAAAACCACTTTCTATCTATAGGACTACTCGAGTGGTTTTCAAAGCCTAAAAATGTGCTAGTTTTGTGTGCTGGTGAGATAGAGAGATAAGAGAAAAGTAAGAGAGAGATTTAGAAGAATGATAGCCTAAAGTGTGACGCCCCAACTCTTCATTGGCAATATATTGCCTTTTTTGGGAGCGACACAAAGTCTCTTCCTCAAGGTTTTAAAAGGCCTCTTGCCAATTAGAGTTCAAGGCTCTCAGATAAGGCTAAAAACCTCTTCTTACCTAGGCAATGTGGGACTAAGTCAAGATTTGGTTTTTCCTCACTTCACCCCATTTAAAAGTTTATTAAATAAGAGGTAGAATGGAGGAGACATAGATAGAACTCAAGGTCTCTTGTTTTGATACCATGTTAAATTACCGATTGTCCTCAAAGTTTAAGCTAATAAGATCTGATAAATTTTAGTCATTTAACCATATATACTTCTAACATATATTACTAACTATACTTTTGCACGCCATATATGTACATGCACCATAAAAAAGGCCTATGAAAAGTTGAAAACAAGTGAGGTGCTTGGAAAACCAAAATAATGCAAAGATTGTAAAGAAGACCCCAAAGATATATTCCGGACAGTGGAAAGAAGATAAGATAGGCAAAGAAGAAAGAAAAATGAATTAAACTATGGGCGTTGGGTCAGTTAGAGAGAAAAGAAGATGAGGCAAAAAAAAAAAAAAAAAAAAAAAAAGGGAAAGGGGTTGGGCACAACTCTATCTCAATTGAAAAGAGAGAACCTATTCACAATTTTTTCATTTATTTATAATATTTAATTTGAATCATGAGATAAATCCATTTAAAATGAGGTGAGAGAGAGAGATTGGTAGCGTTAGCGGAAAGAAATAAGTCAAGAATAAGAGAAAGAAGAAATAGATACAGGAGAGGGAAGAGGTTAAAAAATATGGATTTTAATAATGTGTGCCCTTAGGGCACACATTAACTAGACCCCATATTGTTTAGAACTTTTTTGAAATGGTTGGAAACACTTACGTTTATAAATATGGTACGCCTGAAGCTCCAACTCACCCAAATGGTGCAATGGTGAAAATATTAGTTTATATTGAGATTGTTGGATATTGAAATATATCGTTCTTATAGAGGAATTGAATTAGCGAACTTACTAAGAGAGATTTCCAATTGAGATATCAAAGGTTCAAATCCCTCCTCTTGACTATTGAATTATTAAAAAATAAAAAATAAAAATCAGTGAACTTACCATTGAGAAAAGGGCTTGAATCATTTGATGATAGAACAAATATGGATGGTGGCTCACTAGGGCCGGGAAGAAATTGCCACTTACCGGTCCAAAATCGGCATCCAGTGTCATTAGGAAACCAAGAAGTAAAAGCCACACAACCACAGTTGTTCCAGCAAATTGCTCTGCAGTCACTGATGCCAAGACTTGAATTATAGTTGGCTGAAAAATCTCCAGCTACTAAAAACCCAGTTCTAAGATCGAATATGTCATGATGCCTACACACTGGCTGCTTCCATCTCTGACACCCGCCATTAGTGTTATAACCATAACAATTATCAGCTCGAGCAATATCTTGTGCTTTTAAATCCTTTAATTGCCCCATGGTTGTAAGCAACCATTCTGACCTCTGGCTTTGATTGCTATTAACGTAGGTGAAGGAATCTTCATCTTCATTTGAAACAATGATGAAGTCATACATAGATGTTACCTCTGGTGAAATATTCTTAAATGTCTTACCTCTCAAGACTCCACTTGTCCAATAAACCACCCCATGTTGCTTAATGATCAATTGGCATCCCTTGGGGTCCCATTCAAGAGCCAAAGGCCCTGGAACTGGGATTTCATCAGTTAACCATGATGTGAGTGACCAAGTTTGGCCAGTTTTGTGCCTGACCCCTAATTTCATTCCAGGCAAAAGTGTGTCGGCAGGATAATCAAAACTTTGCCATAGGACCCTTTTAATTGATCCGTTGGATTGAACTTCTTTTAATATAAAATTGCCTGAATCCAATAGAGTAGCAACAGTATTTTTTGTAGGTTGAGGAGGAGAGTATAAAACTATAGGATCCCCACCTTTTTGTGCAATTTTCAATGTTCCATTGTTGTCCAAGGTAAGCATGCCCGAATTGTTAACAATTGGTCTGTCTCGACTGCCAAACCATACAAAAAGATTAATAGGAAGAATTTGATCAGCCTCAGCCATCTCTGATATTGCTAGGTAGGTGTCGGTAGTGGTAGTAGTACTATCGATCCGGTGGAAGAACCCCAAAGCGAATGTCCCTTTTTCAGAAACTATGTAAGTTGAGGAATTGAGCGTATCACCAGGATTAATACTGTCACCCGCAGATGATATACCCGTAGATGATACATGTACCCACTGTGCATCATGAGGAGTCCACATGCATGGGAAGAAGAGCAAGAAAACTAATTTGAAAAACTGTACGACGTTGGTATCCATGATTAATACCACTGAAGTTTTCACGAGGCTACTACTTGAACGTCTAGGAAGACTTGAGTAATTGGATCAATACAGTAGGCAATTTTAAAGAATGAAAGAAAATTTCTCACTGGTGTAATGATCTAATCATGGATAAAATGTACAATAAATTTAGAGTCATGAGTAATGATGAACCAGAAATTTATGGTCATCATTATATGCAGATCATCATTACCCCAGAGAAGACGTTACACATATATTACGCACATTGATGACGAAACGTAACGGACAGAGCAACGGTCACAAAATGAGCTGTGATCTCCCGACAAAGATTTTGTAACGCACTAGCTGTTAAGCATAAATGCGGTACATCATTGCCCATTAATGAGGCACATAACTATAAAAGAGAAGACAACAGAAGTTAAAGGTACACACAAATACTCTATGAAATCACTCTCAATTCATTTTCTCTCTAGAATCTCTCCCTTACTGACTTAAGCATCAGAGGCGGTTTGGCTGACCCCACATTGGCGTGTTACTCTTCTCCTCAATTCATTTCGCAGGATTCTCACCTACAGAGACGACCCCATTCATAGCATCGTCCATCCGCTACGACGAGAAGCTCAACTGTTGATTTTTTGCTTCAACAAGTAATAAGTTGTAAATTAAAGATGATAAAGTGATGTCAATAGTGAGTTCAAGATGAGAATCAATAAATATTTTCCAAGTCAATTATAAAAAGATGTTGTCTTTAAAATGTGTGAACGTAACTCACAATGAGTCAATGATTATGTGTGAAATAATGACCCTTGATGCAATGTTGTGAACGACAGATAATAAACTTGTCAATTCAAGTGTTGCCAGTGAATGGATCTGTTGAGTCGGTGGCTTTATTTGGTCAATATTACTTGAACGCGTCTTGCAAGGAGTCTTAACTCCTTGTGCTAGACGTGAAAGACTCGCAAATAAAGTCCTAGTGGGTTTAGGACTTGTTGTAGCCGACTTAGGCTATTGTGTATATATACTATGTGATGTGCCGCAATAGTATATTGAGTGAGAAAGAGCTGTATTACAAGACTAGTGCAAATACAATAAGGTGCTTTATTCTTTGTGTGAGAGAGCCAAAAGTCAAGGGTGTATTTAGGGATTGGGTCTTGTGAGAGTGTTTATATGCTGCTATTGTAATCTCCTTACTTTATAGTGGATCCTTACTTTATAGTAGAACTTTTTCTATCACTGCCTGTGGATGTAGGCAATTGCCGAACCACGTAAATCTTTGTGTTTATTATTTTTCTTCTCTTCTTTAATCTTGCGTTAGTGGGTGTATTTTCACAACTGGATTAATAATTATGTGTGAAATATGATCCCATTCACTATAGTATGTTTAGGTAAAGAATTTTTAGGCAAGTTTTGTTCATCTTAGAGCACTTGCATCAATGCTTATATAATAGAAAAGTTACCACATTTTAGTCAATTAAGCGCAAAATTCACTCATATCAGGGCATGCAAAATTGTGTAAAAATGCATAGTTGATTTTTATTCTTTGTTTATGTATCCTGAGGATGAAAAAAGAGAATGAATGATAGTTATTATATGTGAATACAGATGAACAATTTTTAAAAATTAATATTTTAATGAAATATAGTCTAAAATAGATAATTTGATGTGGTATGTTTTAAAAAGTGAGTATGTAATATAAAAAATATAAAAAAGTATGTTCTTATGCTAAAATAGACATAATTTTTTTTTTAAATTCTAATATGAAAATTTCATAGATTGGTGAAGGAGATAGATTTTTCAAATTTAAGCCAGGATTTGTGCGGTTCACTGATTTAGCATCTCTTACACTGTGTTTGATTGGGGTGATTTTAGGGAGAATGGAAAACATAGGGAGAAAAAGTGGGTCGAAAACAGTGTTTTTCACTGTTTGGCAAAAGAAGGAAAACACTGAGGATGGAAAACCCTGAAGAAAATTTTCTCTCCTGGGCCCACAAATCTTATCCTCCCAAATCAGGAGGAAAATTGTGGGGAGAAAAGTGGACTTATGGCATTTTTACAAAAATGTCCTCTGAACTCAAGTAAAAAAAAAAAAAAAAAAAACATAAAAGAAGTGCTGGAGAATGAGAGTTGTGCCTGCTAGTGCTGGAAGCCTGGAACGTTCTTGAATGAGGGAGACAAAGCAAATTAAAGAAGGGGGATAGAGATAAGGACAACGTGTGGAGGAAAAAAAAAAAAAAAAAAAAAAAAAAAAAAAAACAATAACAACAACAACGTATGAATGAAATGAAGGATGAGAAAGGACAAATAATATAAAGAATAAAAAATCTTGAGAAATTTTACTACAATATTTTCACAATAAATGTTAAGTAACATATTGTTATTAGTTAATATTAGTGAGTAAAAAAATAATTTCAGTAGTGGGTTCAAATTAGAACTAGTAATAACTTTCCACATAAATTTTGTTCTGAAAGTATTGCAAAAAATGTTGTGGACGTAACATTTCTCATTGAAAAATATAATTGTTAGTAAATTTTATATTATTTAATGAGTATAAATAAATTTATTTCTTACCTATTATGTAACAAGAGTATAATAGTCAATTTATATAAACTATATTTTCTATGCTCTCACTTTTTTTTTTCAACAAAACAAAAGAGTTTTTCACCCTCCTACTTTTTCATCCCTCTAACCAAACACATACGAGAGAAAACTAAATATTTTCTATCTTCTCACTAATTTTTCATTCTCCCAATTTTTCACTCCACCATCCAAACGGACCCTTAGGGTATAGAATTTTTAGGCAGGATTTAGTCAATCTTGGAAATTTCCTGGCTTAGGAGAATGAGAGAGACTTTTTAAATTTAATCAAGATTTGTGGGCTCCAAATCCCAATTAATTAGTCCACCCAATGAGGCATCATTTCCCAATTTCAAACAAACAGCACGTCTACCAACACCATCACACTGATTTTTGGAATCTAAGCCAGGATTTGTGGTTCACTGATTTAGCGTCTCTTAGGGTATAGAATTTTTAGGCAGGATTTAGTCAATCATGGAAATTTCCTGGTTTATGAGAACGAGAGAGAACTTTTTAAAAATGAATCAGGATTTGTGGGCTCCAAATCCCAATTAATTATTCCACCCAATGAGGCATCATTTCCCAATTTCAAACAATCAGCACGTCTACCAACACCATCACACTGGGTTCCAATCTCACTTTCATCATAGAAAATGATTGTCAAAAATCTGTGAATTGAGTTTCAAAGAAGAAACGATTTGTGGGGCTTTAGAGTTTTGTGGTCTGCTGGGAGGCCGTAATCGTCAACTTCATGGAAATGACTTTGGACTATAAATGCATGTCGGTCCTATGGAAGCGCTGCAAGTGGTATTGCGTTGTCTTCCGTATTGACTTCGTCGTTTGCAAGCTATTCCGTCACATCATGGGTTCTATGCAAAATTTGTTTCTGTGTTGGGTTCTTTTTTTGCAGGAAAAATGAAAAGTTGCAAATTTTTGTTTCTCTATGGTCTTGATCAAGAGAGATTAGGGGCTGTTTGGCACTGTTGTTTAAACAACAATATTTTTTATATGTATTTTTATAACATTCAAACGCATATTTTCACAACTAAAAACTGAATAACATTATTTAAACGCTGCTCTCAAATGGGCCCACTGCTTTGAGATTTTTGGCTGATAATCAAGTGAGAACTTTGCCAATGTCTATTATGGCTAGGCTGTGGTAAAACTGACATGAATGCATCATAACCCTTGATATTTGACACACAAATTTCTTATTGTTGGATCAATTAGCGTATCCCTTCAACAGCTTGCGATAAATCCCACGCTTGAAGAAAAGTTTAGGGCCAATTAGAATATTTGAAACACACACGATCAAAATATACATAATCCACAGTTGAGGCTTTCTTGATGTACATATTCTACTAGATTGAGAGCATGGACAACATGTTGGAAGTTGTTTCCTATTCTGCTAATGATTTCAAGCATTAATGGAATGTGATAATGCACAAAAATCGTCATTGAGTTAATTGTCCACCCATGTGCCAATAGGTGTACTAGAAGAACAAAGAGAATAACCAATCAGAGAGCACTGGTGGGGTGCCAGCCATAGATCCTTCGAAGGTTAAGTCATTGATAAAAGAATCTTCAAGAACTTAAGAGTGTAAGAGTTAGGGAGAATTCACGTACTTCAAGAATGTTTGGGTTTGTGGTTTATATAGCAGTGGACAACTAACCCGAATCCCTTGATACGGGGGAATTTCCTTATAGAGAGAAGGATCCCAAGATATTTGGGATCACCTTCCCATATATAAGAGATCTGATTATGCAATATGATCTTTGGTCGTGATGTGCAAGTAATTTCCATGTAAGGACATATAAGTGGACCCCACGTAAGTTCCATGGGAAACCTTAAGGTGATGGGTCGTTGGGATTGCGGGTTGGATCATCAACCCGACCCGACAGCCCATGGGGTAAGTCATCCCTTTAAGATCAGTTTGGGAGTAAGGTCGATGATCAGACAGAAAAGGTTGGGTAGGGTGAAGCAACGAGTGATCGTACAACGTTAGTCCGTATGGGTTTGAACGACGACTTGTCCAGTCATTCTAGGCTTGAGTCTATGTCAAAGGATTCCTCAGTTTCTAATAAGGAGTCAGCGTCCGATCCTCCTTCTGAGGAAGCTAATCCCTCGGGGTGACGTCCTAATGACATTATCCTTCCTGACGACTTGTCAATTCATGATTTTCTAGCCGATATGAGTAGCGAAGTTTTCAACAAGTTGAGGCCTCACTTCCAAATCCCTGATGATGTGCCCATTAGGGAGGGCGATATAGGGGAGAAATGTTACACTGGGCAGTCGTCGGATGTGGGCTTTTATGAGACTGCCTTCAGCCGAGCTTAGTCTACCCTTATCCTCCCTACGTCGTCGGTTGGCCACTTACATGGGCATATTTGTTAGTCAGATTGCCCCCAATGCTTGGAGGATATTTATTGTGGTCAACGTGCTATGGTGTCAACTTAGTGGGATTCATCGGTCCCTAACTTTAAAGAAGTTCTTCTTTTGTTACAAACCCCAAGAGATCCCTTGATCTAAGGGCTTTTACAATTTCGTGTGTCATCAGGCTGCCTTAAGATTGATATCTGATATGCCCAATTCCAATCATTAGTGGAAGGCTAGGTTTTTCTTTGTGCAAATGGTTAACTGGGTGTGCCGTCTTAACAAGTGGGATAGCATAGGGTCTTTTTACGACCACTTCTAGGGTCATTTGACTAAGTCAGGTGAGTCGTAGGCATTGATTGGGTTGTTGGTTTATGCTTTCTATTTTACTAACGTAACTTTTTGTTTGTTTCAGCCATAGTTCACCCAACGATCCTTTCTAAGCAAGTGGCCTTTTTGGAAAGGGTTTTTGATATACCCTTTAAGGAGAGGTCTTGGAAGAAGCTTGTCAATTTGGACACTCTTCACGCATATTATGGTGGACCCGTCCCTTTTGAGGAAGCCAGACAACTAGATTGAGTTTTGAGAGTTTGTAAGTGCTTTTGCTTGTCGCTTTTAATTTGTTTTAGTTTAAAGCTCCCACTTTCTAACCTATTCGTCGATTTTAGAGATGGATTCCTTGAAGAAAAAACAAGCTGCAAAGAACAGGCAGGCAAAGATTAAGAAGGCAGCTGTATTGAGGGCTCAAGGTGGGGAACCGTTGGCCTTGTCCCCTTATACATCTGAAAAGAGGAAGTACTCTTTTGATCTTCAATCATTGGGCAAAGATGCTAGTGGTTCCTCCACTTGTCTGGAGACATGCAAGGTTGTTGCCAACGCTCCTCGCCATCGGGTTTAGAAAGGTCTTATGACTTCCCAAGGCCCCGTCGCCCCTTTTCCTCTTCCTTTGTTAGTGAAGGATAAGGAGTATGCAATGGACACTGCCCGTTCCATCACCCGGGATGCTGATCTGGATGAGTGCTTAAAGCATGAGATTGACCCTTTAGGTGACTCTGGTCTCTATGACATGATAAGGGTATGTTGTATTTTCATTCCATTCGTCCCCTTTTCAAGTACTTTCATCCCTTTTTGGCCCTTTTATTTTATTCGTCTCTTTTTGACATAGATTCATCCCTTTTCTATTAGGGTTTGGTGAGGATACAAGCTTTGCAAATCCGCTATGCTTCTCGTGAGGCGTTGATCAAGCGCCTAAAGGATCGTCTGGAGTCTAAAGCAGATGCTTTGAAGAAGTTCAAGGAATCTTCTCAGACCTGCGGCCAAGAGGTTATTGATCTGAAGGCCAAGCACAGTGGGATGACTCACTAGACCGATAAGCTGATGAAAGAGAATGCTAATCTGAAGTCTGAGGTGGCTGTGCTTCATAAGCGCATGGACAAAGTGAAGGAGAAGGCCATTGAGGAGTATCAAGTGTCCCAACCATATATCAATGAAATGGGGGGTTACTATGGGGAAGGCTTCAAGGACTTCCGCAAGCAAGCTATCCTTATGTTCCCAGATTTTGGCTTCTCTTAGATCCAAATCAAGCTTAGTGCTCCAATGACTCTAGCTACTAAGCCTATTCTCGATGATGTGGAGACTAATGATGAGGTGCTGGTGACTGATGGACCTTGCGATGTGGCTGATGACCCCATAAACCCTTAAGAGCAAGCCAATAACCCCCCCGTAGATCCTTGGAAAAACTTTGTTTTCCTGTATTTTTTCTTCTTTTTTAGTCTTCGGTTTGTAACTTAAAAACAATGATGGTGCCCTGTTTTGGGCTTAAGTTACTTTTTCCCTTTGTTTTGGTTTGACACTTGCATCTTTTAGTAATTTCATTATATGTTCTGTTTACTTTGTTGTGATTTTTCTTTTGCGTTTTGTATGCAAGTGTTCATATTCGTTGGTTTTCCTTATATCAAATTAGTGTTTGTTTACTTGTTAGTTTGAAGGGGTTATCTTAGAGTGTTGAGCACTTAAGAAAGTCATGATTCGTTGGTTACTCCAATCCAACCCTCCTTTATTTAAGTTGTCAGTTTACCCTTTGGGTAGGGTTTAGAACTTACATAGATCAGGTGTCCGAGGACTTCCTTGATCATTGGTTTTATCCTTTGGGTAGGACTTTGAGTTTTGATAAGGATCAAATGCTTAAGGGTATCCTTGATCGTCGGTCCATCTCGTAGGTAGGACCGTAGGTATACCTCTTTGACGTTCTTCAGAGGGCTCATCTCTAGGATTGCTTGGATCTTATCAAGGTTTGCTTTGACACCTTATTGGGATACCATGAAGCCAAGGAACTTTCTCGATGATACTCTGAACACACATTTATTAGGATTAAGCTTCATACCACAGAGGCGAAGAGTTTCAAACGTCTCCGTAAGATCATTCAGGTAGTGTTCCTCTTCCTTACTTTTTACTAACATATCATCCACGTATACCTCGACATTCTATTCAATCTGTTGAAAGAACATCTTGTTTACGAGCCTTTGGTACTGTAAAGTTGTGATTTACAACTATTTTTTGTTGGCTTTAATTCCGTGGCAAATTTGATTATAATTTTGTTCAATGTTATGTACCCTGTATTTTATTGGGATTTCTTTGTAAGGGTTGTGTGTGTGAGAGATAGTGTGAAGACTCAAGGCAAATTGAAGACCAAAGAAGTTTTTGCGGGTAGCTCACGAGTAGCCTTCCCGTGAAGTGAAACATGTGCTCAGCACATGACTGTAATGCAAATAGTCAAGACAGATGGTGACAGTTGGTTTTCACGAGTGTCTCACGGGTAAGGCCTTCCCGCGAGATACTTGTGAAACATTCTGTTTTGCTATTTTGTCATATCTGCTCCACTACATCCTCACCCACACTATATATACCATCATTACCCACATATTGAAAGGAGCGCTTTCAGAGAGAAAACCCTAGCCACAAAACCTTTGAGAGTTAGAGATTGTCATACCCACAATTCTCTACACAATTCATTGTGGTTTTCCTCAACTCCTACCTCTCCATTTCCAAATCCTTTAGAGGTTGATAGCCCAAAAACTTACCATACCCATCCTGGGTGTAAAGTGAGGTTTTGGTGCTACTAGGAAGCATTGGAAGAAGCCATTTTTTTGGTGGATGCAATTGGGCTGAATTGCGTGATCCGGAGAGCTAAAGAAGACAAGGCTTAGCGAAGTCAATTGGTAGTAGGAGTTTGGAGGGCTAGAGTACATAGGGTAAACTAGGCTTGGAAGGTCTTTTGTTATTCATGTACTCCAACTTATTCTCTAGTGGATCGATTTACTGCTTGGAGGGTGGCAGAAAGGTTTTTCGCCAAGTTCTTCGGTTTGCTCTTTAATAACACGTCTCGGTGTTATCTTGTGTTTGCATCCTTCTTCCCTACTCTTTTAGCTTTCATTTTATTGTTTTTATTTGATGAATATGGCTTAGAGTAGTTTTATCGTTTGTTCACTCGCATTTACTCTATTTCGCACTTAGTTTAAGTTAGAGTAAAATCAACCTAGCCGTAAGTTTTAATTTGGGGGTCTAAATAGCTCTTGTGTTTTCACACAATTTCGAGCTTTCAATTGGTATCAAAGCAGGTACACTTGTTGTGGTTTCATTACCTAAGTGTGATCTTAGACCCTTTTTGAGATGGATCAATCTCAATCGCTTAATGGTCCTCTATACTTTGATGGAAGCAATTACGCTTTTTGGAAAGTCCATATGAGGGCATTTCTATGTTCTATTGATGATAGTGTTTAGGACGCTGTCGAGATAGGATGGACTAGGCCGGAGTCCATCAAATCCATATGGGATAAGATAGCTCTTTCGGCAGCTAATGCTAATAACAAGGCTTTAAATGATTTTTTCTGTGGTGTTTCTCCTGACGAATTTCACAGGAACTCTCATGTTACAATTGCCAAGGAGGCATGGAAAATCTTGGAGACGACCTATGAAGGCACCAAGAAGGTGAAGGACACGAAGTTGCAAATGCTTACCACACGCTTCGAGGAGCTAAAGATGAGTGAAGACGAGTCATTCGACTCATTTTATGGGAAGCTAAATAAAGTGGTGATTGGGAAGTTCAACTTGGGAGAAAAGACGGAGGGCTCCAAGATTGTAAGGAAGATTCAACGATCATTGCTGGAGAGTTTCTGTGCAAAGGTCACTGCCATCGAAGAGAGCAAAGACCTTGATGAGATTAAAATTCAAGAACTCATCGGTTCTCTTCAAACCTATGAGCTGTCTCTACCATCTCAATGGAAGAGCAAATCTCTTGCTCTCAAGAAAATCAATGAGAGATTGGATGATGAAGACTCCTCGAATGAGGACGAGGTTGAAAAGGATGTAGCATACCTTGCCAAGAACTTCTGTAAGTTTCTAAAGTTCAAGAGAGATGGAAAGTCTTTTGAGAAGGGCAAATTCTCAAAGTTCAAGAAAGATAAGAAAGACTTCAAGAAGAAGGATTCAAGAGATTCTTCGCCATCTGAAATGGTCATGTGCTTTGAGTGTAAAGGACATGGGCATGTGAAGAAAGAATGCCCCATGTATTTGAAAGCAAAGGGTAAAGTCTTTGCAACTACCCTTAGTGACTCAGATGGTTCAAATTCTGACTCAGAAGAAAGCTGTGACAGAGAAGGAAACTACTCTGCATTTATGACCATTGCACTCTTGGACTCCTCAGAAGATTTGAATGCACTAGTGGAAGAGCACGGTGATCACACCAAAGTGGAGTCAATGGGAGTTGGGGAGGAATCTGATGATGAAGGTGAAGAATGTGTCTATGAAGGAACAAACGGATTGTAGGAAACTTATAACTCTCTTCTAGAGAAGTCCGGAGAGTATGCTAGAATAGCTAAAGCAGCCATCAGGAAAATGTAAGCAAGACTACAAGAGCATACTTATGAGGTACAAAGAAACGAAGTGTGAAGTTGAGGCGTCGAATGGAGAACTAACTGAAGCCTACTCTAAGATCAAGTTTCTGGAGCTTGAAGTGATTCAAGCTAATGCCAAAGTGGAGCGAGTTGCTTCCAAGAAGCTTGACGAAGTGCTTGCACATCAAAAGCTTTTTTCTGACAAAAGTGGCTTAGGATATTCCTGAGTGAGTAGTTCAAGTGTCAATGTGTCCAAGGAAATGAAATTTGTTAAGGCTAAGGAACCAATGGTAGCAACTCCAAGTGTTGAGAATGTAAAAGTGGAGAAGAAGCCAATTGGAACTACTCAAAAGGTTTTAACAAAACCTCAAAATCCATTTGTGGCAAAACCTAAGGCTAAAGGGAAGTCTCTCCCATAATCTCAAAGAGGTCCTCAAGTTCAACACTTCTGCCACCATTGTGGAATTCGAGGACATACAAGACGTAACTGCTATAAACTTCACGCATTGAAGAAAGCAAATTCTCAAAAGCTAAGAGGACAAGGGAAGCGAAATTGGAATGCCAAGCAAACAAAAGGGCGAGAAGCTGATTTCGGTTTTGGTGACGTGATGAAGATAATAGATACCATCACTTCTTGTTTGGCAAACATTAGTCAAAGGTTTGATAATCACAGTTCTAGTACCCGATCTTCTAGGGATATCACCCTAAATGCATGTGCGGTGTGGGTGAAGAATGGTACATATGCATAAGTATCAGACCATGTCCATGCATCAATTCTTCCTATATGCTGTGATTTTTGTTGGTTGTTTGCTTATGTTTCACATTTTAGCATGTTTCTTTTCAAGCTTGTTTTGTACTTGTTGTTTTTGTTGATCTTACTTTACATGTTCTGTTTTTGAGTGCGTTGAAAAATTCAAAAACCCATAAAAATTGAAAAATCTATAAAAAGTTTGATCACTTGTGTTGTGTATATCACATGTGAATTTGGCCTAGTACCTTCGTACTAATGGTGTAGTGCATTTATGAGCTTAGCTTGTTATGTATGCACATTTATCTTTGTGGGAAAAATCTTGAAATCTATGTGTAACTGTTGTAAATCGATCTTCAAGCTTGTCATGAATGATTGGTCAATAGTCTTGATAATTTTGATACATGCATAGACTTGTGCCTATATATCTTCGCACACTTTTTATGTTTTTGCTTTATAGCTCAACAAATGTCAAATCTCGAAAAGAGATAATGAGCTGCAAAAGCCGTCACACATACTAGTATTTGACTAAGAAAAAGGGAAAGCGACTTGTATTGAAATGTATGGTGCCCAAAAAGCCAAAGGCTTACTCACAAAAATGAAATATCAAAAATTTCAGGCATCAATCTCAAAATGACATGTATTGTTCAAAAATGATCAAATGTTATGAACTGTAATGAAGCCAAATGAAAAGCTTCAAAGATATGTAATCATTTTCTTGTTAGAGGTCATATATGCTCATTTCTATAATTGAGATAGACCACTTGACTTAGTACTAGTTGTGTATGACTTGATTGAATTGATCATTGAAGCTTCACTCTAGACTAAGGACTATTCCACATTTGATACTCACACACAACACACAAGTCTATTGTTCAATGAATGCTTTATTTCATTTGTGTGATTGTACATGTTCAAATGTGATGTATATACTCAATTGCTTGTCAATCAAACCCAAAATAATTTTTGAGTATTTTATATGTTTTTGAAAGTGTTTTTATGCTTTCATGTTTTGAGTTTTTGTTCAAATTGCATTTTGCATGTTTTTCATCAAAAACTTTTTCAGAGGCATTTTCGCGAGAAACTCGCGACTAAGCTCTTCCCGCAAAAATGGGTTAAGGGAAAATAGTGGAAACACTAAAATTCAAATAGAAATTTTCGCGACTGTCTCGCGACTGTTTCGCGAGTAAAGTCTTCCCACAAAATTTTTTGTGCTTCAAAGGCATTTTTCGCGAGTAACTTTCTCGAGAAGGTAACTCGTGAAAAATGCGTATTTTCAGTTTTAAAGGGCAGATGTAAATAGTTTTTCAAACATTCACTATTCCTTTCATTTTGCCTCCCTCGAGCCTCTCTCAACCCCAAACACATTTTCACTCACAAACCCAACAAAATCTCAAAAGAAAACTTCTTCAAATCATCTGTAAGGTATGTTTACTCAATCTTTTCTCTTTATTTCCTTAGATCATGCAGAAAATTTTAGGTTTTCTTATGTTGGGTTCATTTTTGAAAAAGGGTTGGGAACTTTAAATTTTGTGATTTTTTTTTTCAATTTCTTGATTTGGCTATGTCCCAATTGATTTGTTTGTGTTTGTGTTGGCCCCTTGTGGATTTTAAACATGTATTTAGGCAAGTTTCACTCATGTTCATGCATTGCTTACATGTTAGTTTTATAGGTGCATATCAAGTGTTTGATAAAATACCCAAATGGCATTTTGGTGTTGTTTTGGACTCCAATGAGTTCCAAACTTTGGGGATTACCATGATTGGACTTGTTTATCATGTTTTGATCATTGGTTGTTTGTTTTACACATTTTGACCCAAATGTGCTTTGCCATGCCTTGCACATGCATCACATAAGCACACCACATGCACACTTGATGCACACACTTGCACTTGTCATGTTTTTGCATTTCAATCATGCTAATCATATGTTGTTACATGTTTAGCACTTACAACATTTTTTTGTGACATTGTTTTGTTCCTTTTTAGGACTTTGTGCTTATTTTATGGACTAACTTGACATTAATCAAGTTTGTGTTTCGTTTCATTGTGTTTTTGCACTTGTTCCTTTTTGCTTTGTGTCTGTTTTTGTAGATGTGTCACCGTTTCTCTCGCTGTAAAGAACCTGTGATTGACCTTATGTCATCACTTGTTTCAAAAAGGACCCGACATTCGTCCAAAGTCTCCAACAACGAGAGATTCAAGACTCCCTTGGACTCTCAGACTTTCTCCAGCATTTTTAAGGATGCCCCCACGGTGGTGGAACGTATTGTCCGGTTTGACACCTTGGGATCCATGTTTATCCCTAGGATCTTTATGGATAAAGATTGGGCTAATCTATTCGGCAACTTCGAGGATCCGATTGATGAATTAGTTAAAGAGTTTTACTCAAATGCTAGATTCACCATAGTTGAACTGAAGTGCTAGGTAAGAGGAAAGGAATTCATCATCACTTCGGACTACCTTGCAAAGATCCTTCGCATCACTCACCCAGCAAATGTAGACATCTCTCCATATGATGATAGACTTCCTCCAGTGTCAGATATTCTGCAAATTCTTGGAGCTAATCATGAGGTTTCAGCCAAAGGAACATCCATTGGGACTGCAAAGTTTGAACCTGAACTAAAGGCACTCACATTGATTATTTTCTCCAATCTCTACCCACTATCTAACATGGAGTTCATCAATCTTGGAAGAGCACAATTCTTGTGTAATCTCATCACAGGAACTCCGATTTATTTTTCGCTCACATCTTCTAGACTATGGGGAAAATAGTAGCAAGAACAGCAGCATGGATGTGTCTTCCTTTCTGTAGTCTCGTCATGAAAATCATGGTACTTAAAGGTGTTCATCCGCCAAGAGATGGAATGATCCTAGTTCACCAGCGCCCAATATCCATGTTGTCTATTCAAATGAGCAAAACTCATTCTTCTGCTGAACGGGAAAAACAAAATCCGTCCAAAACACCAAAGAGTGAATCTGTTCCACATGTCATTCCTTCCAGTCATAGCTCAACTGCTCACACTACCCTTGAACATACCGAGACTACATCTCCTCACATTCTTGAGCCGCAGACTTCTAGCACTTAACCAAGACAATCTAGCTCTCATGCTGACAAGTTGACTATTTTGGTTGAGGGTTTGCATGAGCATATTTCAAGACTTGCAAATGTCATCTACTCCACCAACAGCCAAGTTCAAATGCGTCTCACAACCATTGAGACATAGTTAGATGCAATTCAACGCAAACTAGACGAGAGCCCTTAGCTATTCGTGTCAAAAAGGGGGAAAGCAACTCACTGAATAGATTGGACGATCGCATATAGTAAGGGGGAAAGCATCACAAGAAGGGAAGTGTGCATATTGAAAGGGGGAGTTTTGTGAGCTCAAGAGGAGAAAGCTGACACATACTTTTGGTGACACATACTTTTGGATAGTCTAACCATTGTTTGGCTAGTCTAGTTTATAGCTTATTACCTTTTACCTTACAGTTTTTATAACTTGTGTTTATTTACACTGCTTTCTTTTAAAGCTTTAAGTACTTTGGTTTAAAACTTTCAGTTTATATTCAGTGCTTTATTTTATATCCTTGCTTTGTAGCTGTTAGGAAATTTAGACCCTAGTTGATAGAATTAACAAGTTTTAAACCCAAGTTGCTAATTAGATTTATTATGAGAAAAACTTATTAAAACAAACAAACATCAATATCATGTCAAATTTATACAGCGGAAAAATATATAAGATAAGATATGATGACCCAGAAAAACCAATGAAACAAACTAGTTTCTCAGTAAAAAACCTAGGGTGAAACCTTCCCAAAAAGCAATCCACTATTGTAAAGAGAAGTTTCAAATCTAGTACAAAACCTTTGTCCCTAGACTCTACAATCCCCGTAGATGAACTTACAGCAGAAACATTCTACCGCTTCAGAACCTCTGAACTCTTCAATATATGAACGCCACCCTTTGATGCACGGATCTTAGTACATGACTAACTCTTTTGCACGAATCCCAATACATGACTCACTCACCAACTCAAGGAAGAAGAATGTTGGCTGCAAAGTTTTTCACTTCATCAACAATGAAGATCAAGAAGCACTTGGTTACAAAACCGTAAGACGTAAAAATGCAGTAGCTTCTTTTAGAGAGAATAAGGCATCGGTCACCTTTTGCATATGTTCTCCTTGTATTCTCTTATGTGACGGCCTTTAAAATAAGCCTTATATAGGTCTAGGGTTGTGAGAAAAGAAACCCTACACATAAATGTCATCATGGGCCGAAAATTAGATCTAGAAATCTGAATTCCCGTAACCTCGATAAATTGGGAGGTGTCGAGCTTTAAACTTCGACAAATACAGCTATTGAGGAGCTATCGAGGAGACATAAGATTTCTTGATCGATCTACATAGCTATCAAGAGGTGTCGAGATTGCGATAACAATCAACTGAAGAGCTCGATAGATAGCCTATTTGTCGAGAGGTGTCGAGCAACTGTTGAGCTATCTGTCCACAAGTGTCGAGCTATTTGTCCAGCTTTTCTTCACTTGTTTCTTGGTCCAATCTTCATGGCTTTAATACTAGACTTGAATAACATGTTTCTTGAAGTATTAAACACATCCTAGGTTTACCCAAATACAAGTAAAGTATGTTTTGTCAAAGGCTTAGCCAATTACATTAAAAAATGTCCTTAACAATATCCCCTTTTGGCAATCCTTGACAAAATCACAACAAACAAATGAACATATGAGAGAAGTCATAAATCACTCAACTCATACTCAATTGTTACATACAATAAAATCTATCCTAACACAAACTCTTGAAAAACTTTGCAAGAAGAGAGTTTATGGCAAATAGACTTTGACAACCTGTATTTCTGAAATATTTTAAACAAAACTCATTAAGGCATCTTCGTGTGAAACAGAAATAATAGATTGCATATAATATTAAGAAACCTGTGTATAAAGAGAGAAAAGAAACAACACATGTAAGAGATAGGTGAAGGAGACATACATCCACATATAGAGAAAAATAAGTACAATCTATGTCAATAAATGGTCATAAGACCCAAGGTACAAGAAGAAGAACCTAAAAGAAGCTTCTACAAAAACAAGGAGGTAAACACTCCCCCTTACAAGATGAAACACAACTCCCCCTTATAGAGGCATGTATTTCTCCCCCTAACATGTAGAATCTTCAAAAAGAAACCACATATTCTCCACAATTTATGTCAATAAATGGTCATAAGACCCAAGGTACAAGAAGAAGAAGCTAAAAGAAGCTCCTACAAAAACAAGGAGGTAAACACTCCCCCTAACAAGATGAAACACAACTCCCCCTTATAGAGGCATGTATTTCTCCCCCTAACATGTAGAATCTTCAAAAAGAAACCAAATATTCTCCACAATTTCTCTTCCTTTTTGTCATGATTGACAAAGGGTTCAAGAAGCTAGAAAGCTTCACTCGAGAAACATAAAGATGATCAAGGATGATCAAGGGGGCATAAGAAATCCATATAAATGCATGAATGTAATGAAACAAGATGCTATAGATGACAAGATGATGCAAAACATGTGAAAAACAAATCTCTCAACAAGAAAAATGTTAAGCACATTGATCCCAAAACACACACACACACATACTAAACAAGTCTAACCAATTTTATATTTCAAAAACAAGTTAAGACAATTTAGTGAGCATACATGAACACATGTAAAACCTTGTGATGGCCAAATCACATTGTACTTGCACATGTATCAAGAGTAGTAAAGAATATTGCTTGTTGTGTGTGAAAAACATCGCAAGATCGCATAAGCGTCTATATGTTATGACGATTTGAGATATAAGAAAATCACTTTAACTTGCACACAATCATAACTGTTTGATGGGGACTATCACCTTTGAGGTACATCCTATAACTTCCACATCTCCTAGAATACACGCTTGCAATCATATTTAAAAGCATTTTTGATATTTTTCTTTTTTATTTTTATTTTTTTGCATATATTTTTTTTTTTTATTTAGCATATCATGCATGGACATATAAGAGAGAGAAAAGAAATACCCAATGATATTTGACATTCCAATTTTGCTATGCCGAAGCATACAAATGTCATTGACATCACACTTTTGCTATGCCGAAGCATGCAGATGTCATTCATGATTGGCGGGTAACAGTGGTGAGATAGTTATTTATGCCTTTCTCATAGGATTTTCTAGTCCTTCCTGTCAAAAAGAGTGATATGAGTGTTAAGTACAAGAGATATTTAATCTTACTCATCACAAACAAGAGCCACGAAGCTTACTTTTTTAGTTGTGCATAGAGATGCTCATCTAAGTTACAAAAGATACAAAGTTTAGAAAACTTTGTTTCAATGGCCATCCAAGGTACACAATTACCAATGTACACAAAACACACATTGTATTTGTATTTTTTTTATTTTTTTATTTTTATTTTTATTTTGAAAACAAAACAAAATAAAGACTAAACAACCAAACAAAAACAGAAAAACAACATGAAAGCAGAAAGAAAGATGCAAATGCATGAAGGCATGATAGAAAAATGCAAATGAATGAAAGCATGATTCCAAAGCAGATAAGAAATCAAGCAAAGAGAGTCCAACTTTAGATAGAAAGAATTAAAGTAGAGGACAAACAGAAAAGACAATTTAGTCTTAGGCTCCTTTCTCACTCGCACAGCACGAGTCTTTGGTCGTGAAGATGAAAAGGCATGTGTCCTAGTATGTTTACTAAAGGACATAGAAGAATTAAAATTCTCCTGCAATTAAGTTAAAATGCCCAAAGATTTTAATAACTCTCCAAACAAAGGTGTAGATCCTTGAGTGGAACCTGTGACCGTTTGGACACTTGCGTTTGAGGATACAACTTAATGCAATTAAGACGAATGTGTCCAGAAACACCACAATGGTGACAAACATGAGGTCTAATAAAGGATTTAGAATTAGACAAATCAATTTTGAATTTCATACCTTTATCATCTTTCTCAAATTGGAGCACAAAGACAGTCCTTGATCCAGAAGTCATGGAAGAGAAGGGGCTGGAGGAAACAACATATCCTAAGCCAGTCTTATCAGAACTAGGCTTTTGAGCACTCAATACCTCATCAAGCTTTGCACTAGACATTCTCTCTATTTGAGTTCTAGCTTGACTAAGTCCAACCTTAAGATTCTTAACCTTCTCTTCTAATGAGGTGTTTTCCACAACAAAAATCTTAACTAACCTTGTAGTCTCATCTAGTTTGACTAACAGATCTGCTTTTTCAATTTTTACCTCGTTAAGCTCTTTTCTACAAAGATGAGAAGTCTTTTCAGATTTTATGAATTCAGTGCATAGCTTATCATAGGCTTCCTGAAAGGTCAACTTCTTGGGTACTTCATCATCAGAAGAATCCTCACTATCACTAGCACTCTCCACAATCATCTTATCGGTTGAGGCAGCAAAGGCCATAACGTGACGACATTCATCCACATACTCATCAGAAGAGTCACTCTCAGTATCACTCTAAGTAGCAATCAACACTTTCTTTTTGGCTTCTCAGTCTTTTCCTTCATAAGGTAATTTGCTCACTCTATCCTCATATGACCAAAACCTTTGCACTCATGGCATTGGATGAGGGGTTTCATTCTTACCATTCCTAGAGGATTTAGATTTTCTAGGAGGTTTGCCCTTATCCTTTTTCCTAAACTGAAGAAGTTTGATAATCTCATCAGTTATGAAGGTTAGATCCTCATCCTCATCATCACTTTCATCTTCATCTTTAGAGTCCTCAATCTCTTCCTCTATACACTTGAGAGCTAAGTTTTTACTCTTTCCACCTTTTCCCATTAAACCTAATCCCATCTCATAGGTTTGAAGGTTCCCTACAAGCTCAGTCAAAAGAATTTTATCAATATCCTTCACTTCTTCAATGGCAGTGATCTTGGCATGGAATCTTTCAGGTAAGGACCTAAGGATTTTCCTAACAATTTTGGATTCCATAATAGATTCTCCAAGATTGAAAGCAGAATTCACAATATCCTTGAGTTTAGCATATAATTCATCAAAGGTCTCATCCTCCTCCATCCTTATTTCTTCAAAACTACTGGTGAGTCGTTGAAGCTTCACAGTCTTTACTGTCTTGGTACCTTCATAGGTGGTCTCAAGAATGGTCCATGCTTCCTTGGCAACTTCCATGGATGATATTTTCTTGAATTCCTCATTGGTCACCCCATAGAACAAAGCATTCAAGGCCCTACTATTGAAATTTGCCGCTATGATTGTTGCATCATCCCAATCCACCGGCGCTTCCTTTGGCTTAATCCAGCCAATTTCAACAGCTTGCCATACCTGTTCATCTAGACCCTGCAAAAAAACTTTCATACGAATTTTCCAGTACGCGTAATTAGTTCCATCAAATAAAAGAGGAATCAAAAGAGATCTTCCACGATCCATGACAACAGGGGTCAAGGATCATACTCAGGAAATTAATCTAATCAAAGTGTACCCGCTTTGATACCACTTGTTGGAAAATTTAGACTCCGGGTTATAGAATTAACAAGTTTTAAACCCAAGTTGTTAATTAGATTTATTATGAATAAAAACTTGTTAAAGAAAACAAACATTAATATCATGTCAAAATTATGCAGCGGAAAAATAAATAAGACAAAATATGATGACCCAGGAAAACTAATGAAACAAAATAGTTTCACAGTAAAAAACATCGGGGGAAACCTTCCCAAAAAGCAGTCCACTATAGTAAAGAGAAGTTTCAAATCTAGTATAAAACATTTGTCCCTAGACTCTACAATCCTCGTAGATGAACTCACAGCAGAAACCTTCTACCGCTTCAGAACCTCTGAACTCTTCAATATATGAACGCCACCCTTTGATGCATGGATCCCAGTACTTGACTAACTCCTTTGCACGAGTCCCAATACGTGACTCACTCACCAACTTGAGGAAGAAGAATGTTGGCTGCAAAGTTCTTCACTTCATCAACAATGAAGATGAAGAAGCACTTGCTTACAAAACCCTAAGGGGCAAAGACGCAGTAGCTTCTTTCAGAGTGAATAAGGCATCGGTCACCTTTTGCATATGGTCTCCTTGTATTTTTTTATGTGACGGTCTCTAAAATAAGCCTTATATAGGTCTAGAGTTGTGAGAAAAGAAACTCTACACATACATGTCATTATGGGCCGAAAATCAGATTTGAAAATCTAAATTCCCGTAACCTTGATCGATCGGGAGGTGTCGAGGAGGTGTCGAGCTTTAAACTTCGACAGATACAGCTATCGAGAAGCTATCGATGAGCTATCAATGAGACAAAAGATTTCTCGATCGATCCACATAGCTATCGAGAGGTGTTGAGATTGCGATAACAATCAACTGAAGAGCTCGATAGATAGCCTAGCTGTCGAGAGGTGTCGAGCAGCTGTCAAGCTATCTGTTCGCAGGTGTCGAGCTATCTGTCCAGCTTTAATGAACATTTTTTCTTCACTTGTTTTTTGGTCCAATCTTTATGGCTTTAATACTAGACTTGAACAACATGTTTCTTGAAGTATTAAACACATCCTAGATCTACCCAAATACAAGTAAAGTGCGTTTTGTCAAAGGATTAGCCAATTACATTAAAAAATGTCCTTAACAGCAGCATTTTTTTAAGTACTTTTAGATTTTGTTGCATTATCTTGAGTACTACACACTTGTGCCCTTGTTGGATCTTGTATCCTTGATTTAAATACTTCTTGTATTTCGCAATTGTTGTGTGTTGGACATGCAATTGATTTTTGTATTGCTCTTAATTGCATGGCGTGTCTGGATGATCACCTACTAGTTAAATGATCATTGTAGTCATTCTTTAATGACTATTCCTGTTTGATTAAGTTATGCTTCATTGTTTTGTAGTGCTTATTACCTTGATCGCATTTTACTTGCTTATATACGTACCTTGTATTCAACTTGTCATGAGCTTAATGAAAGTTTTGTTCGTGTTCGAGTGATTCAGGATATAGGTGTATACATGAAAGTGCTTCACAGCTTCTAAATTAGGTGTGAGTGAGTTTTACCACTGTTCCCAACTCACATTTAAGTCTAGAGTCTATTTTAGGGGTTTTGTCACGAAATAGCCAAAGGGGTTGGTTGTAAAGTTGTGATTTACAATTGAAAGCATGAATACCAATTGAAGTTCCTAAAGTCTTAGAATCACAATATTTAATAAAACATAATGTGATCAAATTACTTAAATAAAATTATTTTTATTTAGTCCAAATTTAACAAGGAGTAAAACTCTATCCCTTTAACAAGTCCAACTTAAACTCAAACTCATCATTTTTTTTAAACAAAATAATTTTTGTTTAATCCAAACTTAACAAGGAGTGAAACTTTATCTCTTTAATAAGTCAAACTTAAACTTAAACTCAAACGTTGATATTATTATTATTATCTCTCTACTTCACTAACGTGATATTTTATGATAGGGTGCAAACTTATAGCCATGGATTATTCTTTTAAATGTAACCCAATCTTTTTCTTATATTTTTCTATTTTTTAGTCATATATATTTTGTTTTGTTTCAATTATTTCTAAGCCGTGAATTATTTGATTTTTTAATATTTTTTGGTCTTTCATAAGTTTCAATATCTGAATTTTTAAGTTATTTTTTACAATATCTGAAATTGTTTGACAAATTTTTTGTAAGCCATTGCACGTTCAAATAATGGATTTTTTCATCAAATTGTAACACAAATTGAAGTCATACAAGAGCAAATCTTTTGATGGTGTAGTTTCTTAATCAATTTAAGATTTTATAAAATTATTTTAGTTTACTTCACAAATAGGTAGGTTCCCGTGCATAGCACGAGCTAACGACTAGTTATTATTATTTTGGTTTATATACAACCCTTAAAGTTGGTACGTGAGAAAAGATGAAAAGATTATAATCTAGAGTTAACTGCGATTTTAGTTGCGCCCACTACTAGGTGATTGGGTACTATACATATTAGCTAGCCCAATACCGTACAAACAAATGTAGAGATGTGCTCCAGCTATATAGCGGCCCAAGTTTTGAAAAGAGACGATTCTAGGCCCCTTGTAATCTGTTGTTGGTCTAACTCACAGAAGCTTCTATTATCCAGATTAAAAAATTGGAAAGAGGTGTAAAATGCCTAAATAATAATAGGAATAGTGAGTTTTAAAGAGAGAGAGAGAGAGAGCGCGCGCAAAAGAGGAAAAGAGAAATTAAAAAAAAAAAAATAGAGAAGTAACCAATGGTATTTGTACGATAAATTTCAAATTATATGGTCGTTAGTGCTTCCTACTTGAAGACAATTACTTAAAATATGAGCGTATTATTCGCCAAATGCATGTTAATCCAGTCTTATTATAAGATAATTTAGTTTTAACCCTAAAGAATTGATCTAATAGACTAATGGTTCTTATAGTTTCAAGAAAATCCATAAGGTTCTGCATATAATGAATAATACACACTCAAGGAATAATTAGGTTCATTAAGAATTGCACACGTCTATTAGGGAAAGAAAAAAAAAAAAAAATCTAATTTAACATACGATTAACCTTTACATTAATCATTTACCACCATTTTCATTTTTATTCCTTAGTACACGAAGGGCATTCTTGTGAGCAAATTGAACAGTAAGAATCAGTGAAACTTAAATATCTTGATGCATATCATCTTTTAAAAAAGGGTGTTGACGTAATGAAACTCAACATGTAAGTAATGACAGCCCATATTCAGTGTCTCCTTCTTACACAAAGCATATGACACTTTAACCTAGCTAGGGCAACACATATACTTTACTTTTAGTTTTCTTATTTATTTATTTATGAAAGGTTAGAACAAATATACTTTACTTTAATTAATTACCTAACAGGAAATAATTAAATTCTCCGTACTTAAAAGTAATAAGAAATATGTGTAAAGGAGACATGCATCCAGAAAGAAGATTGATAAAGTTAACCTTCCATGATGATGATACTATGATAAGGATTAAGGACTAAGGAGAGATAATATTATTAAAAATAAAAAAATGAAAAGAAAAGAGGGAATCATTGACAGTGTAACCTGCACGAACAAAAGCGAAGAAGAAGAATATAAAAGATGTGTAGATATTCACTGTTTCTTGCAAGAAGACAACTTTTCTTTCAAGAAAAAAAACAGAGGTAATCGACTTTTGCTTCCGAAATACATTTGTGATTTGTTTCCAACAAAGATTTTATAATAGTGTCTTTCTTCATGTTATTCACAGATGATATGTTGTTATTTGGTAAAACTATAACTCAGTTTACAATAACAATAAAGTAATACCTCAAATATTTAGAGTTGCTGGGAATTCTCAGCAAACTAACTAATAACGTTATTCATATAATTTCTTATATCTATATATATATATATATATATATATATATATATATCAATTTGATATTTATAATCAAGAAAATTGCACTGATCTCTTTTGAAGTTTTTCTGTTATTAACTTATTATACTCACGATCTCTCTAGTTTTGAATAAGACATTTATCTCTCTTAAAATGTAAACTACTTACAATGACCTCTTTTGAATGACTGAAAACAAGCTTTAAAAAATCTTGAGCTTTCTATTTATTCAATTGAACTGTCTAGCTCGCCTCTAAACAAAAATTTTGAGATTTTTTAAAGCATTTTTAGTTCATTTAAAGGAGGTTAGTATAAAAACTTGCATTTTAAATGGTAAGTATCTGGATCAGATCACTAGCCAGTTTTTTTTTTTTTTTTTTTTTTTTGGGGAGTGGCTAAAAATACTTCTTTTACTGGAACCAAGCATAAAATATTGTGACCATCTCAGCATTGCCAATACAGGCACTGCAATATCAGCAGGAAAACTAGGCTGTATAGCAGGATAAACTTGTCGTGTTTGAATAATTCGCCTAAGACAAGATGTTGAGATATTCAATGCCTTTTATTTATTTATTTTTAATGAAGTTTTTGTCCCTTTTTATTCAATAATTCGCCTGAGACAGGATTTGAAATAAGAGAAGGATCCCCACACGAGAATATGGCAAAAATTATTCCATATAAAGACAAATCACAGATAGAGTATCCAAAGGCCAGAGTCCAAGACTCAATAATTCAGTGATTTTAACGACATTTTACACAATTCACAAGTAAACAGTAACAGAGAAGGGTTAAATTAATAGATTAGAGAGTACATATATTTTTGTATAAGCCATATGTTGCTTACATGATTAATACTCGAAAGCTAGAAGGATTCAAATTTTACTCGTAACTGATATGTTTCTAGCTGGCCTACACCTAATACCGAAAAAAAAAAACAACTTAAAACTCATCACATAAAACCGAGCATACCCATCTTTTGGGCCATTTTTTTTTCCGTCAATGTTGCCTATAAACAAAGAAAGATTAACGGTTAACTCTAATGGTAAAGTTGGTTGTCATTGAATAAGAAATTTGAAATTTGAAGTCCAAACCTCGTAAATACCAAAACTAATTTGTATTTTGGTCAAATGATAAAGATGAATTATTATGATATGAACATTATAGATATGAATTCTATTGTATCCATAAAATATATTCAAATATTCATTATCAGTCACATTCATTTTTGAGGTGGTTGAAGTCTAGTAATGACATTCATTGCCACTTTAGTTTATTAAGTTTTATGTAATAAAATTATAATAACTTTATCATTTTTCATATAGTAATACATCCGTTGAATAACAACTAGAAATTTAGGCTGAGTAAGCTTTCATTCTAGTCAGGTGGCCATTTTATTGGAGGGAGGTAGTATTTTATGGACCAAATTATACAATTGTTCAATGTATATATATATGAGAGGATGCATTGTACACGTACACGTTGAATAACTCCCTGTTAAATTAACAATTGTCACAAAAGTTTAAGTTGCAAGGAAATAATGAATTTAATCACTTAACCATAATTCTAACACTCTTCCTCACTTGTTGGCATAAACTTCCCTTTAATAAGTGGGGGCCCAACAAGTGGGAATTTAACATTTTAAATGGGAGGTAGAGTGAAAACAGGGATCGAACTTAGGATCTCCTGCTTTGATATCATGTTAAATTACCTATTGTCCCAAAAATTTAAGCTATTAGGAATTGGTGAGTTTAATCTCATAACCATAATTCTAACACTCCCATACTTTTTTTTTGAGAAGAACACCCATAAATTTAGGCTGTGAGTAAGCTTCCATTCTAGTCAGATGGCTATTTTTGAAGGGAGGTAGTATCTCATGGACCAATCAATACAACCGTTCAACAATTTTGTCTCAAGAGGGAATGTAGAATATTGATCACCTCAAGGGCTTATTTTTAGACATTAAAAAGTGTTTTCCTTGCCATCTTTACATCATCTCGTAATAATATTTATTAGGTATAATGACCGTTTTGCTATTTAAAACACACATACAGACAACATTATATAAATTCTGCAGATGGTGAGCCTATGCAGCTTTTTATCACTTGAACTCTTTAATCTCTTGTTAATTTTCAAAGGGTTTGGCTTACCTCCAGTGTGTATATATATATATATATATATTTAGATAATTTCAACATATAATGTCTGCTTCTGATAATAACTCTTTATCATCAGACCAAGACACCAATCAGTTTTTTGTATAGGCGGAGATTGAACACCAAATCTCTTATTCATTCATCAGATATTTTACTAGTTGAGCTAACTGGAATCCACAACTCCAATACTTTTTTAACTGAACATATCTTTTTGTTTTAATATACAATGAGAAGTGGTAGTGAGTTTTAATTTCCACATTTTATTTAGTTAGTGGGTAACGTAGTAGTCTCTCATTAAAACAAAAGGAAATTTCAATTAAAAAAGTACTTGAGGAAAACCAAACCCATTTTCAAACATCCAATATTCCTACCCATATATATACAAACATTTTTCTTAAAAATTATATTTACTGAAGGGTGTAAAAGGGAGGTTTTACAATAAATATTTTGAAGTGAAACTACAGGATATTCATGCATTGCAAACATGCCATAATATTTAAGTACAGGATCTATTACAAACTACAACCACAGGCATTGCAAACATGCCAAATAGCTATTATATATGAACATCCATTTAATTGCAAGGCCTATTACAACATACCAAACATGCCATAATAGTGATACTTAGATGAAATCTCAACTTATTCTCACCTTTTGAAGTGGATCTATTATATAGTTTCTAGGGAAATTTCCATATTTAAACCCTATAGTTTGGGTTAGTCCAAATTAAACCTTATAATTTCAAAGTTAATAAATTAAACATTGAAATTTTAAAAGGTAAAATATTAAACTTTGATTCTAAGGTTTAATTTGGATTACAATTATAGGGTTTAAAGTTGAAATTTCCATAGTTTCTATCATATATTTATTACTAATTTAATAGGCTGTTAACCTTTACAGTCTTTTAATAGGCAATTAAATAATTAGGTTCATAAAGAATTGCACATACCTTCATAAGGTGAAAAAATGTTATTTAATAGGAAATTAACCTTTACAATCGTTTAAACCATTTTAACTTTTATTCCTTGCAAATGAAGTGCATTCTACTGTAAGCAAATTGAAAAGCATGAATCAATGAAACTCAAATGTTGACGTAATACTTTCTCAAAAAAAAAAAAAAAAAAAAAAAAAAAGAAGTTCTGACGTAATAAAACCAAGCATATAAGCAATGACTCAGCCCATATTCAGTGCCTCTTTCTTAAACAAAGAATTGATACTTTTTTCCCTATTATTGTTGTTGTTGTTGTTGTTGTTGTTCGATATATGATGACAATGATATGCACTAAGAGAAGTAATATTTTTTTTTAAATAAAATAAAAAAGAAAAGAAAAGAGGGAATCATTGATCGTATAGCCTGCACGAGACTTTTAAGTTGGAACTGCCAAGAGCTTGGGAACCTTTGAACAGTTCAAAGCCTTCACAAGTTAGTGAGGGAACAAGCTCCCGATGTATGCTTCTTGATGGAAACGAGGTTGGATAGAGACGGTTTTGAGAAGCATTGTGGTGATTTACCTTTTAAAAATAAATTGATAGTTAAAAAGCCAAATTCAGGTGGCGGGTTGGCTTTACTTTGGAGGGAGGAGATGACTTTAGATGTTGTTAATTTCACTAATAACCATATTTTAGCAAAGGTAGTAGAAAATGATGGTTTTGTGTGGTACCTCACAGGATTCTATAGATGGCCAGAGGCAAATGAAAAGCAGAAGTCTTGGGCTCTTTTATCTCACTTACGGTCTTTCATTGAGGGTCCCTGGTGTTGTATAGGGGACTTCAATGCCATTCTTCATCCATCTGAAAAGCAAAGTGTCCATGCACCTTATTATAATCAGATGGAGGACTTTCGGGTTGCCTTGGAGGATTGCGGGTTGTCTGACTTAGGGTTCATTGGGCATAAATTTACATGGACTAATAGGAGGCCAGGTTCGGCTCACACAAAACAAAGGTTGGATAGAGCTACAGCTAATAGGGTGTGGATTGATAAATTTCCTGCAAGTTCGGTCTCCCATTTGTTCAGCCATGCTTCTGACCATATTCCTATTCTTTTGAAAACTGTGATTGATAGGCGGGATAGGGGAAGGGGGGCTGGTGGGTTTAGGTTTGAAGAGAATTGGTTGCTATGGGCAGATTGTGAGGAAGCTGTGACTGAAGCTTGGACAAAGGGAGGTCGTGGTAACTTGGGTTTAAGTGGTGTACGAGATCAAATCCAAGGTTGTGGGGCTGAACTACATGCTTGGGGTTCGTCTAAGACCAAACCTGAAACAGAGGAGATTAAAAGGCTTCAAAAAAAATTGGAGGTGATGAATGAATGTGAGCTGACCGAAGAGAGCAGAAGTGAGTTTCTGCTTGTAAGTAAGCAACTTGATGACCTACTGCTGAAGCAAGAGATATTTTGGCGTCAGAGATCTCGAGTGTCATGGTTAAGACATGGGGATAAGAATACTAAATTTTTTCATTCCAAAGCCTCCCAAAGAAGGCGGCGGAATTATATTGAAGGAATTAAAGATGCTAATGGGGTTTGGGTGGAGGAAGTCGAGGCTGTGGCTGAGGTGGCATCTGACTATTTTATGAATATTTTTAATGCAGGCACTTGTGATAGAATGGAGGAATGTCTCAGCACAGTAAATCATAAAATTACAGATGATATGCTGGAGGTGCTATCCAGGCCGTTTAGTAGTGATGAAGTTAAAGCAACGTTGTTTCAGATGTGACCAACAAAGGCTCCTGGACCCGATGGTATGAATGCACTTTTCTATCAAAATTTTTGGCATATTGTGGGTAATGAGGTGACTGATGCTGTGTTAGATTTTTTACATTCTGGTAATATGGAGCCTGATATTAATTATACTCATATAGTACTAATCCCTAAAGTAAAGAAACCGGAAAAAATGGCTGATTTCAGACCGATTAGTCTCTGTAATGTGATCTATAAAATTATTTCAAAAGTTTTGGCGAACAGATTGAAGTTGATCTTGCCACAAATTATTTCTCATTCTCAAAGTGCCTTTGTACCTGGCCGCCTTATTACTGATAATGTGATAGTAGCCTATGAGACATTGCATGCCATGCATATTAGAAAAAAGGGCAAAAAGGGGGCTTTAGCTCTTAAATTGGATGTGAGCAAGGCTTATGACAGGGTGGAATGGGGTTTCCTTAAGGGTATGATGATTAAATTGGGCTTTCCAGAGGTTTGGGTGGATAGGGTTATGAAATGTGTTTCTACACCTTCCTTTTCAGGTCGGATTAATGGAAAGGCATATGGGAATATCAAGCCCTCTAGAGGTATTCGGCAAGGAGATCCGTTGTCCCCTTATTTGTTTTTAATTTGTGCAGAAGGTTTCACATCGCTCCTTGCTAAAGCAGAATTAGATGGGAGGTTGCATGGAGTGGCAGTCTGCAGGAATGCTCCTCGTATAACTAATCTGCTTTTTGCTTATGATTCTTTGATTTTTTGTCAGGCTAATAACGATGAAGTGCAGGTTGTATCAGATACTCTACAGCTATATGCTGATGCCTCTGGTCAATGCATAAATCTTGAGAAGTCTTCAGCTTATTTCAGTAGCAATGTGCAGGTGGAGCAGAAAGCATGGATTGTTGACCAACTGAAGGTGAAGGAGGTGGCGAAGTTTGATTCTTATCTGGGGTTGCCTACTTTGATTGGAAAAAGGAAATATGACACTTTTGCTTTCATTAAGGAAAAGGTTTGGAAAAAGATTCAAGGCTGGAAGGGGAAGTTGCTTTCAAGGGTTGGAAAGGAGGTTTTGATAAAAGCTATGGCTCAATCTATTCCCACTTATACGATGGGGTTTTTCAATTGCCGGGTAAATTATGTGATGAATTGGATGCTATGTGTGCTAGATTTTGGTGGGGCCAAATTGGTGAGGAAAGGAAAATTCACTGGAAGAGTTGGAGTTTTCTGACGCAGTCAAAAAAGGAGGGAGCGATGGGATTCAGAGATATTCGAGCTTTTAATTTAGCTATGCTAGCTAAACGAGGATGGCGTTTGTTGCAGAACAAAAACTCTCTTTTGTATAGATGTTTGAAGGCAAAGTACTTTCCACGGTGTGATTTCCTTAAGGCGAAGGATTGTCAAAACAGCTTCTATGTTTGGAAGAGTTTATTAGCTGCTCAACCGGTATTGAGGAAAGGGTGTTGTTGGAGAGTGGGGAATGGTGCTTCTATCCATGTTTTGAAGGATTGTTGGTTACCTAATCAGCCAACAAAAGGAGTTCTTTTCCAACCTGAGGAGGAAATTTGGGAGTGGAGAGTTTCAGATTTGATTGATTGGCAGAACCACCAGTGGGATAGAGATCGAGTCCGTGCTTTGTTCCACCCGTATGATGCTGCTGCTATCCTTCAAGTTCCCTTGAGTAGGTGGGTAGTGCAAGACGTCTTGGCTTGGTCTTTTACAAAGAATGGTAGGTACAATGTGAAGTCTGGGTACCATGTGGCCAAGCAACTGAGGTTGGCAAAGAATAATAGTGGAGAGGCATCAGTGTAATCTTCATATATTTCTTTGTGGTCACGGATATGGAAGGCTAAGGTCCCAAATAAGATCAAAAAATTTTCATGGAGAGCATGCCATAATATATTGCCTACGAAAGACAATCTAGTGAAAAGGAGGGTGTTGGAGGATGCCCGGTGCTGTTTCTGTCATAAAGCTGATGAATCGGTGCTGCATGTACTTTGGGAGTGTGGGGCAGCACAAGATGTTTGGGCTGGTAGTGCAATCAGGTTCCAAAAATTTGGTACGGTACAAGTGGATTTTGGGCAGTTGGTTGCTAGTCTCATGTTGAGGTTGTCACAGGAGGAGTTGGATTTATTTTGGGTGATATGCTGGCAAATCTGGCTTCAGCGGAATTCGGTTTTGCATGGGGGTGCTTGTCAACATCCATCACGGTCATACCAGCGGGCTTTAGATTATTTGAGTGAGTTTCATGAGGCATAGGAGCATTTGAGTGTACCTGGGACAATTCCGGTTTCAGCAAGTCAAGCATGGCTGCCACCACAGGGAGATTTCTTCAAGTTGAACTTTGATGGAGCGTGTTTTAATAATGGAGCTGAGTCGGGTTATGGGGCTGTGGTTCGCAATGGGAATGGTGAAGTGATGGCTGCAATTTTTGCTAAGGGTGGGGCTGTGAGGGATAGTGAAGAGGTGGAGTTGCTGGCTTGCCGTAAAGCTCTTGAATTTGCTATAGATGCTGGGTTTATGGAAGTGATTTTGGAAGGTGACAACGCAAGGGTGTTGAAGAAAGTGGCACAGGCTCAACCAGATCTAGCTCGGCTTGGGTTTATTTATGAAGATATTTGGTGCTTGATTTCAGGTTTTAGATCCTTTTTAGTCAATTGTGTTAGGCATAGTGCCAATGGTGTTGCTCATGCATTGGCTAGATTTGCTAGATTATTTGATAATGAAACTATATGGTTGGAGGAGGATCCTCCACCGGCAGTTGATGCTCTGTATTTGGATTCTAGTATTATTCATTAATGATATTCATTTGGTTCCGGCTTCAAAAAAAAGAAAAAAAAAAGAAAAAAAAAAGATAAGTAGATATATCAGAATGCATGTCTCTTCAACCACAATTTTTCTCTCAAGGAAAAGAACATAGGGAATCTATTTTTATCTTCTAAAGTAGATTTGTGACCTGTCAAAAAGAAAAGAATTTGTAAAAATATATAATAGGATAATGGTCAACGTCAAAATATATTACATAATTCACGTTCAAATTTTGGAGATTTTTCCCCTATCGGTCAAAAATGTTACATTCACATTTTGGAGTTTTTCCCCCCTATCCATTGGTTATATATGAATTCACAAAAAACCATTCCGGATAGCATCTTTGTTCATGTTATTTACATATGTTATTTTGAAACAAAGCAATGCGAAGAACAATTATTAATAAAATTTCTTGATATAAATTTAACAATACATTATTATTTATGTTTTGATAATTTTATTCCAACAAAACACATGTAATTTTTTTGTTTTGTTTTGTTTTTTTGGGTTGTTAAATGTGTTATTATGCATTTGAACTAATATTTTACTCATTTCAAATTTAACATCTTTATAAATCTCAAAATCCATTTATAAATTTTATAAAGGGAGAGAGAGAGAGAGAGAGAGGTAAGAAGGTAATTGAGGTTGTGTTAAACTTGCTTTTGCACCCTAACTTGCTTGAAAGTGTAGACACTATATTCCATACTATATTACTCCAAAATGTTAAACTGACACAAGAAACAAGTCGACAGTGCATTTTTAATTTTTTATAGGTAGATATTAGATGAAGTGGGGAGTGAAAGTTAATCTACTTGATAAAATATCTTGTCGTTCAATAAAAAATTTCAAGTTTGAACCCTGCTTAATTACGTTAAAAACTAATTGATATTTTGATCTAATTATAGATACCATAAATTAAAATTCTATGGCATATATATATATATATATATATATATATATATATATTAAAGAAAGAAAGAGAAGGATCACAAATCACAATTATGTAGCATCAGAAGCAATGGAATCGGTCCCCAGTTGCTGTCGAAAGCTGCAGGATATATTACTTCATAGCGACTAGTTATTGTTGTTGTTGTTGTTTCTGAATAAGCATATTGACCTTGGACAACACATACGTTACCTTTCGATGTATGATGACAATGATATGCACTAAGAGAAATAATATTTTTTTAAAAATAAGATAAAAAAGAAAAGAAAAGAGGGAATCATTGACCATATAGACTGCACAAACACACACACACACACACACAAACACACACACACACACACACAAAAGGAAAAAAGAAAATAAGAAAAAGAAAAAAAAGAATCAAAGATATGTAGATATATCAGAATGCATGTCTCTTCAACCACAATTTTTCTCTCAAGGAAAAGAACAGAGTGAATCTATTTTTATCTTCTAAAGTAGATTTTGGATTTGTCAAAAAGGAAAGACTTTATAATAATATATAATAGGATAATGGTCAACATCAAAATTTATCACATGATTCACATTCACATTTTGGAGATTTTTCCCCTATCCAATGGTTATAGATGAATTCACAAAAAACTATTCCGAATAGTGTCTTTGTTCATGTTATTTACATATGATATTTTGAAACAAAGCAATGTGAAGAACAATTATGTTAGGACATATGTGGTTCACTTGTTAAGAACATATGTCATTCGTTTATGTAATTGGCTAATCCTTTAACAAAATGCACTCAACTTGTAATTGGGTAGTTCTAGGTGTTTTTAATACTTCAAGAAATAAGGTTTCAAGATCAAGTGTTGAAGTCATAAAGTTTGTCCAAGAATCAAGCTAAAGAAGTGCACATTTATTAAAGCTCGACAACTGGCTTGACAGCTGCATGTGTCGAGGTTAAAGAAGCTGTCTCAAGCCCGTGGCTCAACACCTGCTCGACAGCTGCTCGACACCTTGCTATCTGTCGAGGTTTATAAAATCAGATTTTCTGATCTCATTTCTTGGGATCTGTGAATGTGTCTTCGGGCCTTCTTTTCTCCTAACCCTAGACATATAAAAGGATTTTTTAAGGGCCATAAAACAAGTTCACAAGTTGCACAAGCATTGAGAAAACTTTGTTCAACCAAATTGTGACCGAAGACAAAGTTATGCCCTAGTTCATCTCTTCTGAAGAAGTTGCTATGTATGTGCACCTTTGGGTTTTGTGACCAAGCATCTTCTTGATCTTCATCGTGGATGAACTGAAGAACTTTGCAGCCAACAACTCTTTCTAGTTGGTGATTGAAGTCGCGTACTGGGATCCGCGCATTGGTTAGTCACGTACTTGGGAGCCATGCATAAAAAGGGAAAACTGTCACTACAGAACAAGTCTAATTGGGTATTGGGGTAAGGGTTCAACTGTAGGTTGGTAAGGTACTTAGGATTCTTTTACTTGTAACCGCTTGTTGTGATAATAGTGGAGTTTCGGGAGTGGTGACCTGAAAATCACCTGGTGGGATTTTTGCCGTCAGGTTTTCTCCATTCGTAAACAAATCACCGTGTTATTTGCTTTCTGCTGCATAATTAGTTTATTGGTGATTTGTTTGTGCTACCACGCGTTTGCATGTTAATTAACTAAATTAATTCACTTGGCTTAATTAATTGGTTAATTTATCACAAGGGGTCAATTCGTTTGTAGCCTATCAAGTGATATCAGAGCAAGCACACTCTGATTAGGTTTAATCTTTGCTGTGTTAATCCATTGACCCGCTGTTTATCATGGATAAAGGACAATCGTTAATTATACCTCATTTATTTGATGGCACTAACTATGCATACTGGAAAGTACACATGAGAGTTTTCTTGCAGTCTTTAGATGAGAAGGTGTGGCAAGCTGTAGAGATTGGCTGGACCAAGCCAAAAAAAGCATCGACCGATTGGGATGAAGCCAAGATCAAGGCAGCAAACTTCAACAGCAAAGCGTTGAATGCCTTATTTAGTGTAGTCACCAATGAGGAGTTCAAGAAGATATCCTCTACTGAAACTGCAAAGGAAGCATGGACCATTCTCCAGACCACTTATGAGGGTACAAAGGCTGTCAAGGATTCAAAGCTTCAAAGGCTCACTACAAGCTTTGAAGAAATAAAGATGTTGGAGGATGAATCGTTCGATGAGTTCTATGCCAAGCTCAAGATTAGTGAAACCATTTCTGAACCCAAGATTGTAAAGAAGGTGCTCAGATCTCTACCTGAGAGATTCCATGCCAAGATTACAACAATAGAAGAATCAAAGGACATTGATAAGATTCCTTTGACTGAGTTGGTTGGAAACTTGCAGACCTACAAGCAAGGGTTATCTAGGATTGGCAAGACGGGTAAAGGCAAGAGCATGGCCTTGAAGGTAAAAAGCAGTGACATAGATGAGTCTTCCGATGATGGAGATTCTAAGATGAAGTCCTACATTACTAGGCAGTTCAAGAAGTTTATGAAGAATGCCAATGGGAGGAACTTCGACAAGGACTGTAGACAATCCAGTTCTTTTTAGTCTAAGGGCCAAGACAAAGGAAAAAATGATGCTAAGGATGGCGGTCAGTACACTATTCTTGCAAGACCAAAATGTTTTGGGTGTCATGGATTCGGTCATGTGAAGCAAGAATGCCCCACATATCTCAAGAGCATTGGGAAGAGTAAGGCACTTGCTGCAACCTTGAGTGACATTGAGCCTGAAGATGATTCCGATGATGAGGATGACGGAATCTTAAATGTCTTCACTACCACAGTCAATCCTACTGAAGGGATTGTTGAAGACGTAGAAGAAGAAGAAGAATTGGTGGATTCTAAGTGTGAGAAGATGGATGATCAAGATGATATCCATACAGCCTATGAGAAATTTTACAAGCTCTCTAAGAAGGATAAGAAACTATATAGGCTGGCCACCAAGAAGCACAGTGATGTGAAACTTGATCGTGAAGAGCTTTCCATAAAGTTTGATGAAGCCAATCAAACAATTAGTGCACTGAGGTTTGAGAACAATTTCTTGGCTGAGAAGACCAAGAAGCTTGAAGCGGAGCTGTTTCAAGTCAGAGCTCAATTGGAGAGGACTTCAAGTGCAAAGCTTGATGAGATGCTCAACATTCAGAAATCTGCTTTAGATCGTACAGGTTTAGGGTATGGTCTTTCTTCCTCTAATACTGCTTCTACTAGTGCTACTGTGTTTGTTCCTTCTGTTAATAAAACTGACATTGAGAACACTGATGATAAAACTGAATTAGCGAGTGAGAACTTAGACAAGGACAAATCTATCTTAGGATCACCTCCTAAGCAGGATAAGAAAGATGTTAAGAACCTTAGGGCTAAGAAAGCTAACTCTTAAAAGCCCAAACAGAAGAAGCAGCATCTCTATCATCATTATGGAGCTGCCGGTCATACTCGACCAAATTGCTATAAGTGGTTAGCCACTCAACAGAGCAATGGCATGATCGCATCTAGAAGCCAGAATCAGCTTCAATCCTTTCTTGCTCCTCTTGGTGATCTTCTCAAAGCCCTCATGTTCCTTTCAAACTTGAACAGTTTCAATTCTTCCCCCTTACTGCCAGTTCAAGGGTTTAATCAAAGGAAAAGTTCTTCCAGGGTGTGGAAGAAAAAGGACTCTAAGTGATTTTATCACTTTCTTTTATCTTCTCGTTTTTGTTTGTTGCATTACTTGTGTGTTTTGCATTTTTTTTTAGTAAGTCTAGTTTTATGCTTTGTTTTGTTTAACATGTTTTTGTTTGTTTGTTTTCAGTTTTGTTTGTTTTGTTTTTACAATAAAAAAAATTGAAAAATTAGAAAAATACAAAAACAGTGTGTGTTTTGTGTACTTTGGTACTAGTGTACCTTGGATGGCCATTGGAGCAGAGTTTCTAAACTTTGTATCATCTGTAGCTTAGATGAGCATTCTTATGCACAACTAAGCAAGTGAGCTATGTGGCTCTTGTTTGTGATGAGTAAGATTAAGTTATCTCTTAAACTTAACACTCGTATCACTCTTTTTGACGGGAAGGACAAAAAAATCCTAAGAGAAAGGCATAAATAACCATCTCACCACTGTTGTCCGCTAATCATAATATGACACCTGTATGCTTTGGCATAGCAAAAGTGCAGTGTCAAAGACACCCGTATGCTTCGGCATAGCAAAAGTGCAATGTCATATGCTTAACATCTTGGGTATTTCTTTTCTTTCTCTTATATGCCCATGCATGATATGCTAAATAAAAGAAAAAAATATGTAAAGAAAATAAAAAGATAAAAGATAAAAAAAAAAATGCTTTAAATATGATTGCAAACGTGTATTCTAGGAGATGTGGGAGTTATAAGATGTACCTCGAAGGTGATAGTCTCCATCAAACAGTTATGATTATGGTGATTTTCTCATATCTTAAATCATCATAACATATATACACTTATGCAATCTTGCGATGTTTTTCACACACAATACGCAATATTCTTTGCTACTCTTGATACATGTGCAGGTACAATGTAATTTGACCATCATAAGGTTTTACATGTGCTAATGTATACTCACTAAACTGTCTTGACTTGTTTTTGAAACATAAAATTGGTTAGACTTGTTTAGTGTGTGTGTTTTTCTGAGGATCCATGTGCTTAAAATTTTTGTTGAGAGATGATTTTGAGAGACTAATATGTTGATTGGATCATTGGTTGAGTTGCTTGTTGGATTGCATACATGTCTGTGTTTTTCACTTCTTGAAAAATTGTTTTCAAAAGCAAGCTCGACACCTCCTCGATACTTAGCTATCTGTCGAGCTTCTCAAGCTTTTTCTTATCACAATCTCGACACCTCCTCGACACCTGATGGATCGATCAAGAAAGTTTTTATCTCCTCGATAGCTTCTCGACACCTGGTGGATCGATCAAGCTTCTCTTCTTGTGTCTGATGTTTTATTCCTCGACACCTGCCTCGACACCTGAATCTGTCGAAGGCCTTTTTCTCGACACCTCTTGATACCTCATCTGTCGAGATTGAGGATGCTATATATACCCCTCGTGCGATCTGGTATTCATTTCTCTCGATCTCTCTCTCGATAGCTCTCTGTTTTTCTCTCCCAAACACTCTCATCTCACTCCAATCTTGTTCCTTAAGGTTTCTTCAAGCTTCCTCAAGTTTTTCTACACTTGGTAAGCTTCTAATCTCTTCATTCTTCATACATTTCATGTTTGAAACCTAGGTTTTGGGGGTTTTTTGAAAATTTTTGGGTTTTTAAAAATTGATGAGTTTTTGTTGAAATTTTGGATTGGGTTTTCATTTAAATATGTTTCAAAACTTAAACATTGCATCATATTTGCATTATAACGGCATTTTCGTGCATTTAGACGTGTGCAATTTGTTTCTGTGCTGGTAGAATTGGATTGGGCTGAGCCCATGATGTATTTTCTTTTACATGTCACATGTTCATGCATTTCCCATGCATACGTACTCTTTTTTCAATATATTTTGATATATTTGAGCTGCTTGGGGCTTTTCTGATTGTCTTCTTTCTCTCCCTCTCTTTCTGTTTACGTTAGTCGTGTCTATGGCACCTAAACGTAAGTCTACTCCGTCCCAGAACCCTTTGCATTCTAGGACATCTTCATCTTCTGATCCTACGCCATCTAACATTCGGTTCCATGATAAGGATGCCCGAAAGGCATACTTGGAGAACTTCTCTAGACGAGGTGTTCATTTAGAACGCCAAGTCATTTTGGCAGGCTTTGCCGACACTGACCTTCCCTCTGTCATTCACAGTCGGGGATGGGAGTCACTGTGTAACGTCCCGGTCACTTGTCCTCTCATGCTTATTCAGGAGTTCTACTCCAACATGCATGAGATTGATCATTCAGTACCTCTTTTCTTCACTCGCATTCGAGGTACGCGCATTCCTATCTCATCGCAGCTTGTTGCGGATGTGCTTTGGGTTCCTAGGGTAGAGTTTCCTGACTATCCTAGTTGTGAGCGTCTGAGGACTGTGGCCAAAGATGAGCTCATGGCTGCTTTTTGTGAGCGCCCTGTTGACTAGGGTGAGCGTTAGTATACACCATGTAAGCCTTTTGCTAAACACTCTCACTTCATGAACATGGTGATGACTTTTGTACTCCATCCTCTCTCTAACTACAACTCCATCACAGAGCCTTGAGCTCAATTTTTGTTATCTTTTCTTGAGTATCTTACCATAGACTTCCCTTCTCATTTCATTCTCTCTATTATAGATGTTCATTTAGATTCGACGTCCCGTGATAAGCTCATCTTTCCTTCCGCTATCACGAGGATCATACGCCATTTTTCTATCCCTTTCCCTGTGTCCGACCACTTCACACACATTTGTGCCATAGACACCGCTACCGTAAAACGTAGTGAGGCGCAGTTTAGGTCACGATAGCCGAATTTCGCTTCGCCCTCCCGTCCGGCTCCATCTCGTTCAGCTCCATCCACATCCGCTCCATCCACTTTCATGGGTGATGTATCACTTGGAGACATCATGGCGCAGCTACAGCGCATGGATGCTTGCCTTGATACACTCTTTACTGAGTTGTATCAGGTGAACGTTAATGTTGGTTGTATTGCACGACAGTAGGCGACTATGGGTGGCTTTGCTCCTGAGGCTTCTCCTCCACCACCTCCTCCAGTGGCTTCTAATTGTGATGCTAAGGATGATGATGGTGATGACGATGACGCTTCGGATGATGATGGAGATGCTAGCTCTACCGATGAGATGTCTACTTGACACTCTTACCCTTTGTCACTCGTGACAAAAAGGGGGAGTAGTTTTGGATATTGAGAGTAGTCATTCTTAGGGGGAGAGTTAGTGTAGGACATTTTTGTTAAGGGGAGAGTGCTGATATGAGGGATGTAGTGAGGATATGATGTATCTTGTTCTTTTCTACTTTATTAGATACATTGTTCTTGTACATTAGGTCTTGTGACCAGTTTTTACATACATTGTACTTATTTTCTATATATGTGGATGTATGTTTCTTTCACCTACCTCTACATGTGTTGTTTCTTTTCTATCTTTATACACATGTTTCTTATACTTGTATGCAATCTATTATTTCTACTTCACACTAAGATGCCTTGATGAGTTTTGTTTAAAGTGTTTCAGAAATACAGGTTGTCAAAGTCTACTTGTCATAAACTCTCTTCTTCCAAAGTTTTTCAAGAGTTTGTGTTAGGATAGATTTTATTGTATTCAACAAGTGAATATGAGTTGAGTGATTTATGACTTCTCTCATATCTCATTTGTTTATTGCGGTTTTGTCACGGATTGCCAAAGGAGAAGATTGTTAGGACATATGTGGTTCACTTGTTAAGAACATATGTCATTCATTTATGTAATTGGCTAATCCTTTGACAAAACGCACTCAACTTGTAATTGGGGAGTTTCAGGTGTTTTTAATACTTCAAGAAACAATGTTTCAAGATCAAGTGTTGAAGTCATCAAGTCCGTCCAAGAATCAAGCTGAAGAAGTGCACATTTATTAAAGCTCGACAGCTGCATGTGTCGAGGTTTAAGGAGTTGTCTCAAGCCAATGGCTCGACGCCTACTCGACAGCTGCTCGACACCTTGCGATTTGTCGAGATTTATAAAATCAGATTTTCTGATTTGATTTCTTGGGATCCGTGAATGTGTCTTCAGGCCTTCTTTTCTCTTAACCCTAGACATATAAAAGAATTGTTTTAAGGGCTATAAAACAAGTTCACAAGTTGCACAAGCATTGAGAAAACTTTGTTCAAGCAAATTGTGACCAGAGACAAAATTATGCCCTAGTTCATCTCTTCTGAAGAAGTTGCTGTGTATGTGCACCTTTAGGTTTTGTGACCAAGCATCTTCTTGATCTTCATCGTGGATGAACTGAAGAACTTTGTAGCCAACAACTCTTTCTAGTTGGTGATTGAAGTCACGTACTGGGATCCGCGCATTGGTTAGTCACGTACTTGGGAGCCGTGCATAAAAAGGGGAAACTGTCACTACAGAACAAGTCCAATTGAGTATTGGGGTAAGGGTTCAACTGTAGGTTGGTAAGGTACTTGAGATTTCTTTACTTGTAACTGCTTGTCGTGATAATAGTGGAGTTTCGGGAGTGGTGACCTGAAAATCACCCAGTGGGGTTTTTGCCGTCAGGTTTTCCTCATTCGTAAACAAATTACCGTGTTATTTATTTTCCGCTGCATAATTAGTTTATTGGTGATTTGTTTGTGCTACCACGCGTTTGCATGTTAATTAACTAAATTAATTTACTTGGCTAAATTAATTGGTTAATTTATCACAAGGGTTCAATTCGTTTGTGGCCTATCAAATTATTAATAAAAATTTTTGATATAAATTTAACAATACATTATTATTTATATTTTTATAATTTTATTCCAACAAAACACATGTAATTTTTTAGTTGAAACAAAATTGCATGTAATTTTATTCCAACAAAATTACATGTAATTTTTGATATAAATTTAACAATACATTATTATTTATGTTTTTATAATTTTATTCCAACAAAACACATGTAATTTTTTATAATTTTACCATAAAGTTGGTACGTGAGAAAAGATGAAAAGATTATAATCTAGAGTTAATTGAGATTTTAGTTGCGCCCACTATTAGGTGATTGGGTACTATACATATTAGCCAGCCCAATACCGTACAAACAAATGTAGAGATGTGCTCCAGCTATATAGCGGCCCAAGTTTTGGAAAGAGACGATTCCAGGCCCCTTTACTTGTAATCTTTTGTTTGTCTAACTCACAGAAGCTTCTATTATCCAGATTAAAAAATTGGAAAGAGGTGTAAAATGCCTAAATAATAACAGGAATAGTGAGTTTTAAAGAGAGAGAGAGAGAGCGCGCAAAAGAGAAAAAGAGAAATTAAAAAAAAAAAAAAAAAATTAGAGAAGTAACCAACGGTATTTGTACGATAAATTTCAAATTATATGGTAGTTAGTGCTTCCTAATTGAAGACAATTACTTAAAATATGAGTGTATTATTCGCCAAATGCATGTTAATCCAGTCTTATTATAAGATAATTTAGTTTTAACCCTAAAGAATTGATCTAATAGACTAATGGTACTTATAGTTTCAAGAAAATCCATAAGGTTCTGCATATAATGGATAATACACACTCAAGGAATAATTAGGTTCATTAAGAATTGCACACGTCTATTAGGGAAAGAAAAAAAAAATTCTAATTTAACATACGATTAACCTTTACATTAATCATCTATCACCATTTTCATTTTTATTCCTTAGTACACGAAGGGCATTCTTGTGAGCAAATTGAACAGTAAGAATCAATGAAACTCAAATATCTTGATGCATATCATCTTTTAAAAAAAGGTGTTGACGTAATGAAACCCAACATGTAAGTAATGACAGCCCATATTCAGTGTCACCTTCTTACACAAAGCATATGATACTTTAACCTAGCTAGGGCAACACATATACTTTACTTTTAGTTTTCTTATTTATTTATTTATGAAAAGTTAGAACAAATATACTTTACTTTAATTAATTACCTAACAGGAAATAATTAAATTCTCCGTACTTAAAAGTAATAAGAAATATGTGTAAAGGAGACATGCATCCAGAAAGAAGATTGATAAAGTTAACCTTCCATGATGATGATACTATGATAAGGATTAAGGACTAAGGAGAGATAATATTATTAAAAATAAAAAAATGAAAAGAAAAGAGGGAATCATTGACAGTGTAACGTGCACGAACAAAGCGAAGAAGAAGAATATAAAAGATGTGTAGATATTCACTGTTTCTTGCAAGAAGACAACTTTTCTTTCAAGAAAAAAAAACAGAGCTAACCGACTTTTGCTTCTGAAATACATTTGTGATTTGTCTCCAATAAAGATTTTATAATAGTGTATTTTTTCATGTTATTCACAGATGATATGTTGTTATTTGGTAAAACTATAACTCTGTTTACAATAACAATAAAGTAATACCTCGAATATTTAGAGTTGCTGGGAATTCTCAACAAACTAACTAATAACGTTATTCATATAATTTCTTTTAAATATATATATATATATATATATATATCAATTTACAATTTATAATCAAGAAAATTGCACTGATCTCGTTCGAAGTTTTTCTGTTATTAACTTATTATACTCACGATCTCTCTAGTTTTGAATAAGACATTTATCTCTCTTAAAATGTAAACTATTTACAATGACCTCTCTTAAATGACTGAAAACAAGCTTTAAAAAATCTTGAGCTTTCTATTTATTCAATTGAACTGTCAAGCTCACCTCTAAGTAAAAATTTTGAGATTTTTTAAAGCATTTTTAGTTCATTCAAAGGAGGTCATTATAACTAACTTGCATTTTAAATGGTAAGTATCTTGATCAGACTAGCCAGTTTTTTTCTTTTTTTGGGGCTAAAGATACTTCTTTTGCTGGAACCAAGCATAAAATATTGTGACCATCTCAGCATTGCCAATACAGGCACTGCAATATCAGCAGGAAAATTAGGCTGTATAGCAGGATAAACTTGTCGTGTTTGAATAATTCGCCTAAGACAAGATGTTGAGATATTCAATGCCTTTTATTTATTTATTTTTAATGAAGTTTTTGTCCATTTTTATTCAATAATTCGCCTAAGACAGGATTTGAAATAAAAGAAGGATCCCCACACGAGAATATGACAAAAATTATTCCATATAAAGACAAATCACAGATAGAGTATCCAAAGGCCAGCGTCCAAGACTCAATAATTCAGTGATTTTAACAACATTGTGCACAATTCACAAGTAAACAGTAACAGAGAAGGGTTAAATTAATATATTAGAGAGTGCATATATTTTTGTATAAGCCATATGTTGCTTACATGATTAATACTCGAAAGCTAGAAGGATTCAAAGTTTACTCGTAACTGATATGTTTCTAGCTGGCCAACACCTAATACCGAAAAAAAAAGAAACAACTTAAAACTCATCACATAAAACCGAGCATACCCATCTTTTGGGCCATTTTTTTTTCCGTCAATGTTGCCTATAAACAAAGAAAGATTAACGGTTAACTCTAATGGTAAAGTTGGTTGTCATTGAATAAGAAATTTGGAATTTGAAGTCCAAACCTCGTAAATACCAAAACTAATTTGTATTTTGGTCAAATTACAAAGATGAATTATTATGCTAAGAACATTATAGATATGAATTATATTGTATCCATAAAATATATTCAAATATTTATTATCAATCACATTCATTTTTGAGGTGGTTGAAGTCTACTAATGACATTCATTGTCACATTAGTTTATTAAGTTTTATGTAATAAAAATTATAATAACTTTATCATTTTTCATATAGTAATACATCCGTTGAATAATAACCAGAAATTTAGGCTGAGTAAGCTTTCATTCTAGTCAGGTGGCCATTTTATTGGAGGGAGGTAGTATTTTATGGAACAAATTATATAATTGTTCAATATATATATATGAGAGAATGCATTGTACATGTACACGTTGAATAACTCCCTGTTAAATTACCGATTGTTACAAAAGTTTAAGTTGCTTGGAAATTGTGAGTTTAATCCCTTAACTATAATTCTAACACTCCCATACTTTTTTTTTTTTGAGAAGAACACCCATAAATTTAGGTTGTGAGTGAGCTTCCATTCTAGTCAGATGGCTATTTTTGAAGGGAGGTAGTATCTAATAGACCAATTTATACAGATGGCTATTTTTGAAGGGAGGTAGTATCCCATAGACCAATTGATACAACCGTTCAACAATTTTGTCTCAAGAGGGAATGTAGAATATGGATCACCTCAAGGGCTTGTTTTTAAACATTAAAAAGTGTTTTCCTTGCCATCTTTACGTCATCTCGTAATAATATTTATTAGGTATAATGACCATTTTGCTATTTAAAGCACATATATAGACAACATTATATAAATTCTGTAGATGGTGAGCCTATGCAGCTTTTTATCATTTGAACTCTTTAATCTCTCATTAATTTTTAAAGGGTTTGGCTTATCTCCAGTGTATATATATATATATATATATATTTTTTTTTTTTGAGATAATTTCAATCTATAACGTCTACTTCTGATAATAACTCTTTATCATCAGACTAAGACACCAATTAGTTTTTGGTGTAGGTAGAGATTGAATCTCAGATCTCTTATTCAACCATTAGATATTTTACCAGTTGAGCTAACTAGAACCTACACCTCCAGTACTTTTCTAATTGAACATATCTTTTTGTTTTAATATACAATGATAAGTGGTTGTGGGTTTTAATCTTCAGCTTTTATTTAGTTAGTGGGTGACGTAGCAGTCTCTCATTAAAACAAAAAGAGATTCCAATTAAAAATATACTTGAAGAAAACTAAACCCATTTTCAAACATCCAATATTCCTACCCATATATATACAAACATTATTCTTAAAAATTATATTTACTGAAGGGTGTAAAAGGGAGGTTTTACAATAAATATTTTGAAGTGAAACTACAGGATATTCATGCATTGCAAACATGGCATAATATTTAAGTACAGGATCTATTACAAACTACAACCACAGGCATTGCAAACATGCCAAATAGCTATTATATATGAACATCCATTTAATTGCAGGACTTATTACAACATACCAAACATGCCATAATAGTGATACTTAGATGAAATCTCAACTTATTCTCACCTTTTGAAGTGGATCAATTCTATAGTTTCTAGTGGATCAATTCTATAGTTTAGGGTTAGTCCAAATTAAACCTTATAATTTCAAAGTTAATAAATTAAACATTGAAATTTTAAAAGGTAAAATATTAAACTTTGATTCTAAGGTTTAATTTGGATTACAATTATAGGGTTTAAAGTTGAAATTTCCATAGTTTCTATCATATATTTATTACTAATTTAATAGGCTGTTAACCTTTACAGTCTTTTAATAGGCAATTAAATAATAAGGTTCATAAAGAATTGCACATACCTTCATAAGGTGAAAAAATGTTATTTAATAGGAAATTAACCTTTACAATCGTTTAAACCATTTTAACTTTTATTCCTTGCAAATGAAGCGCATTCTATTGTAAGCAAATTGAAAAGCATGAATCAATGAAACTCAAATGTTGACGTAATACTTTCTCAAAAAAAAAAAAAAAATTGTTTTGACGTAACAAAACCCAGCATATAAGCAATGACTCAGCCCATATTCAGTGCCTCTTTCTTAAACAAAGAATTGATACTTTGCCAAAGGCCTTGTAGCTGAATTGGCACCTCCCCATGCACAAAGTGCTTGGGGGTTTAGGGGAGAAAGGGTTCGAGCTGCGAGGTTAGCAGCATATTGTAATTATTTCTCAAAAAAAAAAAAAAAGAATTGATACTTTTTTCCCATTATTATTATTGTTGTTGCTGCTGCTGCTGCTGCTGCTGCTGTTGTTGTTGTTATTTCTGAATAAGCATATTGACATAGGACAACACATACGTTAGCTTTCGATATATGATGACAATGATATGCACTAAGAGAAGTAATATTTTTTAAAAATAAAATAAAAAAGAAAAGAAAAGAAGGAATCACTGACTGTATAGCCAGCACGAAAAAAAGAAAAAACGAAAAAGAAGAATCAAAGATATGTAGAAATATCAGAATGCATGTCTCTTCAACCACAATTTTTCTCTCAAGGAAAAGAATAGAGGAAATCTATTTTTATCTTCAAAAGTAGATTTGTGATCTGTCAAAAAGAAAAGAATTTATAATAATATATAATAGGATAATGGTCAACGTCAAAATATATTACATGATTCACATTCACATTTTGGAGATTTTTCCCCTATCGGTCAAGAAAGAAAGAATTTATAATAATATATAATAGGATAAAGGTCAATGTCAAAATTTATCACATGATTTACATTCACATTTTGGAGATTTTTCTCCTATCCATTGGTTATATATGAATTCACAAAAAACTATTCCGGATAGCGTCTTTGTTCATGTTATTTACATATGATATTTTGAAACAAAGCAATGCGAAGAACAATTATTAATAAAATTTCTTGATAAATACATTATTATTTATGTTTTTATAATTTTATTCCTACAAAACACATATAATTTTTTGTTTTGTTTTGTTTTTTTGGGTTGTTAAATGTGTTATTATGCATTTGAAATAATATTTTACTCATTTCAAATTTAACATCTTTATAAATCTCAAAATCCATTTATAGATTTTATAAAGAGAGAGAGAGAGAGAGAGAGAGAGAGAGAGAGAGAAGTAAGAAGGTAATTGAGGTTGTGTTAAACTTGCTTTTGCACCCTAACTTTCCTGAAAGTGTAGACACTATATTCCATACTATATTACTCCAAAATGTTAAACTGACACAGGAAACAAGTCAACAGTGCATTTTTAATTTTTTATAGGTAGATACTAGATGAAGTGGGGAGTGAAAGTTAATCCACTTGATAAAATATCTTGTCGTTCAAAAAAAAAAATTTCAAGTTTGGACCATGCTTAATTATGTTAAAAACTAATTGATATTTTGATCTAATTATAGATACCATAAATTAAAATTCTATGGCACACACACACACACACACACACACATATATATATATATATATATATAAGAAAGAAGGAGAAGGATCACAAATCACAATTTTGTAGCATCAGAAGCAATAGAATAGGTCCCCAGTTGCTGTCGAAAGCTGGAGGATATATTACTTCATAGCGACTGGTTATTGTTGTTGTTGTTGTTGTTGTTGTTGTTTCTGAATAAGCATATTGACCTAGGACAACACATACGTTACCTTTCGATATATGATGACAATGATATGCACTAAGAGAAATAATATATATATATATATATATATTTTAAAATAAGATAAAAAAGAAAAGAAAAGAGGGAATCATTGACCCTATAGCCTGCGCGCGTGCACACACACACACACACAAAAAGAATCAAAGATATGTAGATATATCAGAATGCATGTCTCTTCAACCACAATTTTTCTCTCAAGGAAAAGAATAGAGGGAATCTATTTTTATCTTCTAAAGTAGATTTGGGATTTGTCAAAAAGGAAAGAATTTATAATAATATATAATAGTGAACGGTTTTAGACCCCTTAACACACAACCAGATTGAGTAGCCTAGTTAATTAGCCAAGTTGTTACTTAGTCAAATTAAGCAATTCTAGGTTAAAACAATCAAACAATCATATCATGAAAATATATAGTAGCGGAATAATAAATAACACACGATATGATCACCCAGGAAAACCAAACCGGTAAAAAACCTGGGGAGGATTTTACCCACCGATCCTCAAGGCAAAACTGAATTCACTATGAAATAATTGAAGTTCATACAAAAGGACTTACAAGCTCCCCGCTCGACTTCCTAATGCTACCTACCAATAGAACTTACTGACACAACCCCGTGCAAGCTCCGAATCCACGGACTCCTTCTTTTTTGAATTCTTCAATCAGCTACAAGCACCCACGCTTGATATTCTTTAAACTTCAAAGGCAGCAACCAAGTTGATCATCAAGATGTTGAAGTAATCTCCATCTAGAAAACCCTAAGCTTTGTGTAAAGGAAAGCTCCTCTAGATCTCACAAGAGATTTACACAAAACAGCAATGTATGAGCAACAATACAACTGGAGCAACTCTAAAAACGTGGCTAGGGTTTTGCCTTATATACCTAGGGCAAAAACATAAAACCCTAAACGTTTTAATGAGTTAGGGCTGAGTTGAAAAACTGCAGAAAAACGCAATCTGGTCGATTTTCTATCGATCGAATCTATTCTTCGATCGATCGAGCCAGACCGAAATGCCCCAATGCATCTACAGTCTCTCGATTCCAACTTTACAATAATTAATCAACTTTGAGCATACTTTAACAAGTCTAAACATGTTGTTTTGATCATGGTTTGCCAATATTACAAATTAGAGTTCTAAATACATAAATTCCTAAACCTTTAGAACCTAACAAACTCCCCATTTGGCAATCCGTGACAAAACCCTAATTAAAAGCTCAAAGTTTACAAGTAAAAAGCCCTTTACAAAAATAATGCTCATAAACTCAAATTCAAACCAAACTACTATCCATCGGTTGCAAGTGTAGACAGCAGCTTTGTAGAATCAACTTGTATATTCCTGAAATACTCAATAAACGCATAAACGCATGTGTGACAGAAAAGAGTAAAACAACAGGTATAACATTCTTGTAAGATTCACACAACACAAAATAAAGACATATATGAATGAACAACTCATAAATATAAATCAAAAAGCAGTGAATCACAAAGCAACAAGAATCAATGAATATAACATGTATATCAATCAATGTTACTCCCCCTAACATGAATATCCCCAACAATGATATACAAAGTGAAGCACCTAGATACAATCTATAAAACTCCACAAGCTCCTCAACAACAAAAAGTAACAAAAAGTCTCCCCCTAACTACAAAAACTCCTCTACGAGTCAAAAACTCCACTCCCCCTTTTTGTGACGGAATGCCAAAGGGCAATCACAAGTCGCCATCAAAAGGAGGTGGTGAGGGTGAATGAAGACGCGCAAAGTCGGCTCACAGAGCACGAAACTCATCTAGCAAGTCCACCAAAATCTGACCATGAGCCGCCTGAATGGTCATGACAGTCTCCAGGGTACGACGAACATCAAAGTCGGTCAAAGGAGGTGGAGGAACAGTAGCAGCAGCAGCATCATCACCAACTGGATCAGGAACATCCTCACCAGCAAGACCTGTAGAAGAAGAAGGAGGAGGTGCGCTACTAGACGGCTCAGACCTAGGGTGTTTAGAACCAGCTCGAAGATGAGCGGCCCTCTGTCTAAGAAAAGACGCACCTATGGGAGCTATCACATGAACGGGCTCAGAGGAAGGGAAGCCACCAAGATCAAGATAAAGGAGAATCCTATGAATGAAAATAGGATGTACAAGAGCATGAGCAGAAGATGAACTCCTATAGACATCGTTCAAAGAACGAAGAAAAAGATGGGGAAAACTAATAGGAGCATCAGTAACCAGAGCGTACAAAAATACACACCTCTCGAGAGAAATGGTGTGAACATGAGATATGGGCCAGATAGAATGACAGGCTATCCTAAAGAACAGATAGTGCAACCCGGAGAGCTCAGCAGAAGTGATCCGAGGATCAGAACCCCACTGGACAGAAGTCCCAGTGATGTAAGACAAGACATCGCTCAACTCGGGAGACTCATCATAAGGATAGACAGGATTCTGGACCAAAGGTACCCCTAGAGCATCAGCCACTATCTTGGGAGTAATGGTGTACTCTACGCCTCGTATCCAACTCTTTACCAAAGTGTTGGAATCATAGATGCGGATAGAGATGTTCGAAAAGAACTCTCTAATCAAGGCAGAAGGTGGAGGAGGATCAGAAATATCCACCAAGGGTAACCAGCCCCGACGCTCAAAGTTTGCCCTAATGGCAGGATCAAGTTCATCTAAGAGAACAGAACGCTTAGCCCAAATCTTTCTCCTAATGTTTAGCTTCTCATAAATCTCTTGGTTTTTCTCACTCGAAAACTTCTCATAGTCAAAAGAGGGAGGGGGTGAAGGAGAAGGTGAGGAAACATTCCTACGGGCTCTAGTCTTCCTAGGCATAGTGCTAAGGAAAGGACAGAGACACAAAGTGAAAACCAAAAGAACAAGAAAACAAAACCAAGGGCAGACTGCAAGTTAGCACAAAAAAATATAGAACAAAAATCTATATGATGCATTAACAATAACTATGTTGTGATGCATGAACTAATGCAGTAAACACAGTTCAAATTAAGTTCAATTACACAAAATTGGCTCGAACATAGAGTTTCTAACAAAAACCCTAAAAATTTGAAAACCACTTGAAAAATTTTGCAACAAATTGATGAATTGATCATTACACAAGGTTGAAAACAGATTAGAATAACCAATTTCATCAATACAACAAGCCAATTTCATCAATTAAACCTTAATTGAACAAAATCCCCAATATTGGATCAATTAGAAACCCTAGAATTTGAAATTTTTTACAAAACCCAAAATTGATCAACTTAAACCATTAAGAACATGTTTATAGTGTGTCCCCACAAAAACCCATTGATCAATTACACAAAATTGGGCCTAAATCAATAACAAACCCAAAAAGAAAAGGGTCCGAAATTTTGAGCATAAATGCATGAAAAATGCATGAAATATGTAAATAAACTCAAAAAGGAGGGGTAAGATAGACATACCGGCTTGAGGAAAGAGATTTCTTGCAAAAAATCCGGAGGAAAACGACAAAAAATTGGAATAGTTGAGCTTGCCAAGTCAGAGAGAGAGAAAAGACTTTGAAAAAGTGTTTGAAAAAGTCAAGAACAGTGTTTTTAAAAACCTGATTCGCGACTTTCGATTGATCGAAAAATACATTCGGTCGATCGAATCAAACAGTCATTTTGGAACAAATTAGAGCACTTTTTCGATTGATCAAAAATTAGACTGGATCGATCGAAATGGGCAGAGGCTCACAAAATTTTTGAGAAAAATCACAGTTTTGAAAAACACAAATCCCATTTTGAAAACAACTCCTCAAAGCATTAAATAATGAAAACAAAATGCATGAGTATGAGATGGAATGATTTTTCAAAAACCCAATTTGAATCCCAGTTTCTCCAAAGAAAATTTCAGTCATTCTCTTTTTAAATTCTCAAGCAAAAAAAATGTTTTGCATAATTCTCAAAATATCTTCAAACTTGGTTGGTCAGACCAAAAACACACACAACAACATGTACAAAGTTTGGCAAATAGTAACTTGTGTAGTGTGTGTAACTTAGTAAAAACTTTGAGAAACATGTGAGGTGATATGTGAATAGCAATCAATCACAAAGTCTACACAATCCATCACATAAAATTTAAAAGAGACTATCACCTAAAGAGTTACATCCTATAACTCCCACATCTCCTAGAACAAAAGCTTGCAATCATGTAAGTTTCTTGTATTTTGCCCCATTATATTGTGAAATTTGGCATCAAGCCTAATAGTACACACAAGTTTTAATTATGTGAATTGGCATCAAGCCTAATAGTACACACCAATTTTAAGCATTAAGCATTTAATAGAGGCTACACCTTATGTTCTTTTTGTGCATGTGCTACATTTTCTCGAGCACAAAATCTTATGATATGCACTAAGGTGTTCATGATTGGCTAGTGAACAGTGGTGAGATGGTTATTTATGCCTTTCTCAAAAGGATCAAGTCCGACAGTCAAATAACATGTGACTTCAAGATTAAGACAAAGTGATAAACACCATAAACATCTTTCCCACACAACATGCACTACAAAGTTTCAACTAGTCAAGTGCAATATATAAGCTCATCAAAGCTAAACAAGGTACATGAGACATGTTATGTGTAAATAAATTGACCAACCTTGTTTTCAAAAACCAAGAAACATAATGTCAAACAAATTTTTGCTTTCTCCTTTTCTCCTTTTTTTTTTTTTAAAAAAAAAAAAAAAAATAAGGGAAAAACAAATAAATCCTAGAATGAAATGCATGAATGTAATGCAATGCAAACCCTAGAAACAAAACAAAAGAAAACATAAAAAACCAAAGAACAATGGTCACAGAGGAATGAGCAATGAAGCACAAGGACCATGTCAGAAAGACTCAATTAGGTCGAGTCTTTTGCATCCAAAACCTTTTAGATGCACCACGAGCATTGGAGTTCTTATTCACATTCGAGTGATTTCCAACTCCAGGATTGGAATAAAGGTTCAAAGCCTTTACCAATTCACCAATAAGTGCCATAGGATCTTGTGCTTGAGGCACAGGCACCTTTGGTTTAGTTGCTCTCTTAGCAGCTTGAAGCTTGTAACAGTTAGGACGAATGTGTTCAGACTTTCCACAATAATGACAAACCCAGACAGGTTTACCATGCATCTTGTCCTTAGAAAGGGTAGCTTTAGTTTCTCTCAAATCAACCCTAATCTTCTTAGGTGGTGAAACTTCTACAGGTTTGACTACCTCACTCACAGGTGGTTTGACAGTTTCACTCACAACCTCACTCACAGAAGGTTCAGAAGAAGATGAAGGAACAAAGTTCGTGGGATGTGGAGTAGACACAGAGATGCTTTCAACATATCCTATCCCAGATTTATCAGAAGGATACTTTTGAACATTCAGCATGTGATCAAGTTTAGAACTAGCAGTTCTAGCAACAGATAAATCATGTTCAAAAGTTTTAACTTTATCAAGTAAAAGCATGTTCTCAGATTTCACATGGTTCAAAAGATCATTAGCATCAAATAATTTAACAAGCAAATTTTTCTTTTCAAGCTCAAGAGAATCAATTTTCTTCAGGCCAAGATCAACATTCATAGCATCCTTTGCAGCAACTTTGCAAAGTTTATTATAGGCCTCTTAAAGATCTGCATCCTCAGAGAGTTCCCCATCAGAAGGGTTCTCCTCAACAGATATGCTTTCATTGACTACTGCAGTAGCAGTGAAAGTAATGAAGTTTCCATCCTCGTCACATTCAGACTCATCATCAGAAACCTCATTATCACTAAGGGTTACAGCCATAGCTTTACCCTTATTTCTCAAGAATGTAGGACATTCAAATTTAACATGACCATACCCTTGACAACCAAAACACTGAGCACCTAAAGAATTATTTGAAGATTGACCTACTTTTTCTCTAGGTTTTTCAAAGTTATTAACCTTAGTGGGATCATTCGTCCTAAATTTTCTAGGTTCAACAGTGTTTGTACCTCTTGCCCTTCTATTTGTATTTCTCAGAAAATTTCTAAAATTCTTGGCAAGGTAAGCTATCTCTGTAGCAGAGAGCTCATCATCAAATCCACCAGCCTCAACATCATCAACAGACTTAAGAGCCATTGATTTGGATTTGTTTGTTTTGAGTAAGTCAGACTCATAGGACTGAAGAGATCCTACAAGCTCCAACAGGGATGGAGTCCACATCCTTGCTTTTAGTGATGGCAGTCACTTTGGGTCTAAAGTCTTCAGTTAAAGATCTAAGTATCTTCCTAACAATTTTAGGTTGATCATAGATTTCACCCAAACTAAAAGCAGAATTAACAATATCATTTAGTTTGGCATAAAATTCATCAAAGGATTCATCATCAGACATCCTAATGCTCTCAAACCTAGAAGTTAATTGCTGCAGTTTGTTTATCTTAACTGCCTTTGTGCCTTCATGCACAGTTTGGAGGATTTTCCAAGTAGTATGAGCAACCTCAACATTAGAGATCCTCTTAAATTCCTCTATAGAAACAGCATTGAAGATGGCATTCATAGCTTTGCTATTGAAGCCTGCTGCTTCTTTTTCAGAAGTTTGCCACTCAGTCACAGGAGTAGTGGGCTTCTCCCATCCGTACTCAACGGAATTCCAAACTCTCTCATCAATGGATTTCAGGAATGCTTTCATCCTTACTTTCCAATAAGCATAGTTATTCCCATCAAAGTGAGGAGGAACAACAAGAGAGTGTCCATGCTCCATGACAACAGGGGTCAAGGATCAGCTCAGAGATCAAAAAATCTCAGACAAAAGAGCTACCTGCTCTGATACCACTTGTATGTTCTTTTTATTCAAAGAGTTTCCAACATGGTATTAGAGCCATTGTTCTAACTTTCTTGTGTCTTGCAGTCTTGTCTTTGTTGGTATTTTCCGCTGCCTCGACTTCTTTGGTCAGTAAACCTTTCCTGTACCCTCTCCTGACTGCTCCACTGCCGTCAGAGGTGTCCAAGGTTGAATCTTCACCGCCAGAAGCTCGATCACCGCCACCAAGATCACTGCCTATGTCGGATCTTCCACATCGGACCTCCGGTTAAGACATAAGACATATCACTGTGTAGATTTTCCACCGATATACACAGGGCAGCTTGAATCATCATCATCTGACCCTCCACGCGCCGCCACGCTCCGGTCAAAGATTCTGCAGTTTTTACACGCGCCTTCCGTATTGCTCCGATCAACTCACCGTTGCTGTCATCGGAATCGTCTTTCTCCGATCTACATCATCGAAAAAGAACCAGCTTCATTGGACTCTTCACGCGCTCTCACGCGCCGTCTAAATATTTGGCGAAGATTGAACCACGCGCCTCACGCGCCGTTGGGTCACATGCTGACGTCATCACTGCCACGTCATCATCCACGTAAGCCCTAGTTGTGTCATCAGCTTACGTCATCTCTGCCACGTCACGCTGACGTCATCGACTCGCGTCATCACGACGTCATCTCCAGCTTGACTTTGACATCTGGCAGTTGACTTTTTCAGCGTTGACTTTGACTTCTGGACAGTTGACCGTTGACTTTTTCAGGGTTGACTTTTGCAGTCCAGGTGCTCCTTACCCAGTTTTTCGCATAGATTTCATTTTTGCAGTCCATTTTTACATATTTTGCTTCTAAATGAAGAATAAGGACAGGTCTTCTTCTTGTTGCAATAATCGTAGCCAACAATCCAGCAAACGTTTTTGCAACTTTTGCAAACGTTTTGGCCACAATATTGAGACTTGCTATCGTCGCAACAAATCAGCTGTTTCAATTTCTGCTGCTACTGTTGCTAACACTGAGAGTGTCCAACCAATGGCTCCCGTCTCTGCACAGTCTAAGTCTTCTGGATCCACTTTCTCCATTTCCAGAGATGACCTTATAAATATCATCGCCAATGTCATTCGTATGGTTGGTAATGCATCTTATTCCTCTTCTCTCTCAGCTTTATCTGGTATGTCTCCTACCTCTTGGCTTATGGATTCTGCTTGTTGCAATCACATGACACCTCACTCATCCTTATTTTCCGACCTTAAACCTGCACCGCACCCTCTTAATATTCGCACAGCAAATGGTTCCACAATGTCTGGTCATAATATAGGTTCAGTTTCAACCTCCAACCTCTCGGTTCCTGGAGTCTTTAATGTTCCTGACCTTTCTTATAATTTATTTTTTGCGGGACAATTAGCTGAGTTGGGTTATCGCATTACCTTTGATTATTCTGGGTGCATTGTGCAGGATCCTAGGACGGGACAGGAGCTTGGGACCGATCCCAGAGTTGGGCGTATGTTTCCTGTGGACAACCTTCGTCTTCCACTTGTTGCTCCTGTTTCTGTTGCTGCAGCTGCTGCAGTTTCTTCCACTCCTTCCCTTGCACTTTGGCATGCTCGACTTGGTCATGCATCTTCCTTTCGAGTACAACAATTGGCTTCTAGAGGTTTGTTAGGTTCAGTGTCTACAGAAAACTTTGATTGTGTTTCATGCCAGTTAGGAAAACAACCAGCTTTGCCTTTCAATACTAGTGAATCAATATCCACTGATATCTTTGACCTTATTCATTCTGATGTTTGGGGGCCGTCCTCTGTCTCTAGTATTGGTGGGTCTAGATATTTTGTTGTCTTTGTTGATGATTACTCTCGCTATAGCTGGATTTTTAATATGAAACATCGTTCTGAATTATTGGAAGTATATTCTAATTTTGCAAAAATGGTTGAAACTCTATTTTCCAGACGCATCAAAATTTTTCGATCTGATAATGCTCTTGAATATACTCAATATGCTTTCCAAGCTATTTTGCATTCCTATGACACTGTTCATCAACTAACTTGTCCAGGTACCTCTCAGCAAAATGGTAGAGCCAAACGAAAACTTCGTCATATTCTTGATACTGTTCGTGCTCTCCTTCTCTCTGCCAAAGTTCCTGCTCCTTTTTGGGGTGAAGCTACTCTTCATGCTGTTCATACTATTAATCGCATTCCGAGTCCTGTTATCCAAAATCAGACTCCATATGAGCACCTTTTTGGGTCACCTCCAGACTATCACCACCTTCGCTCCTTCGGTTCTGCTTGTTTCGTTCTTCTTCAGCCACATGAACATAACAAACTTGAGCCTCGGTCAAGGCTTTGTTGTTTTCTTGGCTATGGCGAAACTCAAAAGGGGTATAGGTGTTATGATCCTGTCTCTCATCGTCTTCGTATCTCTCGCAATGTTGTCTTTTGGGAACATCGCCTTTTTGTCGAGCTCTCTCACTTCAGTGCTTCCCTGTCTTCCTCCTCTGTCTTAGATCTTTTTTCAGATGAGGCACATATTCCTTCTGTAACTACTCCTGATCCTCCTGTAGTTGCTCCTGATTCTGTTGCTGTTGACTTCTCTGTCCAACCACCAGATATCACTGATCCCTTTCCTAGTTCACCCTTTAATGAACAGGTGGAAGATGAACAGGTTGAAGACGAGCTACTCAACCCCAATCCTGAGCTTGGGTCTCCTGCTCCTGCTCCGCCTGAAGATCTTGCACAAGACATTCCACCTCGTCACTGAACTCAGGTAAGATCTATTCCTACACATTTACTTGACTATCATTGTTACACTGCCCTTGCTACACTGCACGAGCCTCACACCTATCGTGAGGCTTCCACTGACCCTTTATGGCAGATTGCAATGAAAGAGGAACTTGATGCATTATCTAAAAACCATACTTGGGATTTGGTGACACTTCCTCCTGGGAAATCTGTGGTTGGTTGTAAGTGGATCTACAAGATTAAGACTTGCTCTGATGGGTCCATTGAGCGCTACAAAGCTCGTCTTGTTGCAAAAGGTTTTACACAAGAGTATGAGATTGATTATGAAGAGACCTTTGCGCCGGTTGCTCGTATCTCATCTGTTCGTGCCCTCTTAGCTGTTACTGCTGCCAGTAAATGGGACATTTTTCAGATGGATGTCAAAAATGCATTCCTTAATGGGGATTTAAGTGAAGAAGTGTATATGCAACCTCCTCTTGGTCTCTCTGTTGATTCAAACAAGGTTTGTCACCTTCAACGTGCACTTTATGGCCTTAAACAAGCTCCACGAGCTTGGTTTGCCAAATTCAGCTCTACCATCTCTCACTTGGGTTACATGGTCAGTCATTATGATTCTGCCTTATTTCTTCGTCGCACTGACAAAGGCACTATATTACTTCTCCTATATGTGGATGATATGATCATAACTGGTAATGACCTCAGTGGCATTCAAGAACTCAAGGCTTTTCTCAGTCAGCAATTTGAGATGAAAGATCTTGGACATCTCAGCTACTTCTTGGGTCTTGAAATCACTCATTCTACAAATGGACTTTATATTACTCAAGCCAAGTATGCCTCTGAACTCTTGTCTCGAGCTGGACTCACTGATAGCAAGACTGTTGACACTCCAGTTGAGCTTAATGCGCATTTGACTCCCTTAGGGGGGAAACCATTGTCTAATCCCTCTCTTTACAGACGCTTGGTTGGCAGCTTAGTTTATCTCACTGTCACTCGTCCAGACATTTCCTATGCTGTTCACCAGGTGAGCCAGTATCTGTTTGCACCACGATCGACTCACTATGCTGCAGTTCTGCGCATTCTTCGATACCTAAAGGGCACTCTCTTCCATGGTCTTTTCTACTCTGCTCAGTCTCCTCTTATTCTCCGTGCATTTTCTGATGCTGATTGGGCAGGAGATCCCACTGATCGCAGGTCCACCACTGGTTATTGCTTTCTTCTTGGTTCTTCTCTGATTTCTTGGCGAAGTAAGAAACAAACTCATGTGGCCCGCTCCAGTACTGAAGCAGAATATCGTGCCCTTGCTGATACCACATCTGAGCTCCTTTGGCTATGATGGCTTCTCAAAGACTTAGGTGTGTCTACATCCTCTGCTACTCCTCTTTATTGTGACAACCAGAGTGCTATTCATATTGCTCACAATGATGTCTTCCATGAACGACCTAAACACATCGAGATCGATTGTCATTTTATTCGTTTTCATCTTGTCCATGGTCCTCTCAAGCTGATCTCAGTCTCCTCTAAAGATCAACTTGCAGATATCTTCACCAAGTCACATCCTAAGGGACGCCTTCGTACTTTGGTTGACAACCTCAAGCTGGTCTCACATCCACCTTGAGTTTGAGGGGGGCTGTTAACGTGTATAATATATTGTGGGCATTAGTCAATCTGGTTGTTTGACTAATGCTCTGATACCACTTGAACGGTTTTAGACCCCTTAACACACAACCAGATTGAGTAGCCTAGTTAATTAGCCAAGTTGTTACTTAGTCAAATTAAGCAATTCTAGGTTAAAACAATCAAACAATCATATCATGAAAATATATAGCAGCGGAATAATAAATAACACACGATATGATCACCCAGGAAAACCAAACCGGTAAAAAACCTGGGGAGGATTTTACCCACCGATCCTCAAGGCAAAACTGAATTCACTATGAAAGAATTGAAGTTCATACAAAAGGACTTACAAGCTCCCCGCTCGACTTCCTAATGCTACCTACCAATAGAACTTACTGACACAACCCCGTGCAAGCTCCGAATCCACGGACTCCTTCTTTTTTGAATTCTTCAATCAGCTACAAGCACCCACGCTTGATATTCTTTAAGCTTCAAAGGCAGCAACCAAGTTGATCATCAAGATGTTGAAGTAATCTCCATCTAGAAAACCCTAAGCTTTGTGTAAAGGAAAGCTCCTCTAGATCTCACAAGAGATTTACACAAAACAGCAATGTATGAGCAACAATACAACTGGAGCAACTCTAAAAACGTGGCTAGGGTTTTGCCTTATATACCTAGGGAAAAAACATAAAACCCTAAACGTTTTAATGAGTTAGGGCTGAGTTGGAAAACTGCAGAAAAACGCAATCTGATCGATTTTCGATCGATCGAATCTATTCTTCGATCGATCGAGCCAGACCGAAATGCCCCAATGCATCTACAGTCTCTCGATTCCAACTTTACAATAATTAATCAACTTTGAGCATACTTTAACAAGTCTAAACATGTCGTTTTGATCGTGGTTTGCCAATATTACAAATTAGAGTTCTAAATACATAAATTCCTAAACCTTTAGAACCTAACAAATAGGATAATGGTCAACGTCAAAATTTATCACATGATTCACATTCACATTTTGGAGATTTTTCCCCTATCCATTGGTTATAGATGAATTCACGAAAAACTATTCCGAACAGCGTCTTTGTTCATGTTATTTACATATGATATTTTGAAACAAAGCAATGTGAAGAACAATTATTAATAATTTTTTTTGATATAAATTTAACAATACATTATTATTTATGTTTTTATAATTTTATTCCAACAAAAAACACGTAATTTTTTGTTTTGTTTTGTTTTTGTTTTTGTTTTTTTTTTGGGTTGTTAAATGTGTTATTATGCATTTGAAATAATATTTTACTCATTTCAAATTTAACATTTTTATAAACCTCAAAATCCATTTATAAATTTTATAAATAGAAAAAAAAGGAAAAAAAAAAAAAAAAAGAAGAAGTAAGAAGGTAATTGAGGTTGTGTTAAACTTGCATTTGCACCCTGCCTTGCTTGAAAGTGTAGACACTATATTCCATACTATATTACTCTAAAATGTTAAACTGACACAGGAAACAAGTCGGCAGTGCATTTTAATTTTTTATAGGTAGATACTAGATGAAGTGGGGAGTGAAAGTTAATCCAATTGAGAAAATATCTTGTTGTTCAATAAAAAATTTGAGGTTTAAACCTTGTTTAATTTTGTTAAAAACTAATTGATATTTTGGTCTAATTATAAAGAGAAATTATCATGTAGTGGATACCATAAATTAAAATTTTTATCGTATATATGTATTTTTTTAAAAGAAGAAGGAGGAGGATCACTGAAGAGGAAGAAAACCAAAGATGACGGATCGACTTTGGTGGACTTGATGGTGCGAAGCAAAATAGGCCAATGGTGAACGGATCGCTTGTGAATGGACACATGATGGATGGATCCAAAGTCCACGTGGCATTCAAGTGATGATTGTGTGGTCTCCAAGAAACCTTAAATGGAAACGACTTGCGTCTCAAGATTAATCCTAGCCCATGGAGTCCCAACATATGAGTAGAATTCTAACACAAAGGGGATTCTGGAAGAGACGCGTGGCAATAGAGATCTTCTCCAAAAATGGAAAAAGGTTTGGGGCGCAAGTCAAGGGAGTAAGATTCTACACTACTATAAAAACCCAAAGACCCTCAGAAAAAGGTACGTATAATTCACCCCAGCTTTGGCACTCTAGAGTTGTGAAAAGATTCTAACTTGACCTTTGGAGGGTATTTTGCTGGCACCACACCAGTGCTCTCTATGAGGTCCTTGTTCTTGTGCAGGTGTCATTGCGAGTAGGCGAGGACTGTGTAGCTCACTGGTGATTTTTCGGCATCATTAGTTGGCGCCGTTTGTGGGGAAAGATAGCGACTTGTAAGCCACACAAACGCTTCCTAGACAAAGAGTTGCATGGTACTTACTCACTCGATGGCGACCACCAACAACGTGCAAGGAGATGAGCCATGACCTATTGCCCTAGAAAGGAAGGTCCAAACCCTTACAGTAGCAGTGGAACGTTTCACCAGACAGAATCAAGACCTAGAAGAGCAGCTACATCAGAAGAACGCGGGAGACACTTAGGAGGAGGACCAAGAAGGTACCAGTGGTGAATGAAGAGACTAAGAGGGGCCGGAAGGAAGTAATGCCCCAAGCAGACTAGAAATACAGGACATGAGCCATCCATCAATCGTTGATACGGCTCCACCCCACATTGTTGCGGAGATGCAGATGATGAGAGAACAGATGGATTTTATGATGCAAGCCCTCAAAGGGTGAGTATCGAGCGACCTCGATGACTTGGTATACCGAATGGATTCGCCATTCACAACACCCATTACTTCTTTCCTCCTTCCACCAAAGTTTCGTATGCCACAAGTGGAAAACTACAACGAAAACAAGGACCCGTTGGATCATTTGGTGTCTTTCAAGACTCTGATGCACCTTTAGGGAATACCGGACGAGATCATGTGCAGAGCCTTCCCCACCACGCTGAAGGGCCCCACAAGGATCTGGTTCAGCAGGCTAACGCCCAAATCCATTAGTTCCTTCAAGGAGTTAAGCGCCCAATTCGCCTCACACTTCATCGGGGGACACAAGTATAAGAAGTTTACTGCCTGCCTAATGAACATTAAGCAACAGGAGGATGAGACGCAGAGGTCCTACATACCCATTTTAACAAGGAGGTCCTCTCAATCGATGAAGCGGATGACAAAATACTCGTAGCAGCATTCACTAATGGCCTACAGAAAGGAAAGTTCCTATTTTCTCTATATAAGAACTGAAAGTTCAAATAGCGTTAAAAACACTATGAACGTTCAGACCCCCAATTACAAATTACCAATTCAAGCTTAATATCAAACAATGTATGTGCGGAAAATGAATATAAGCTTATACCAGAATTGGTAAACAATCTAAACCAAATAAAATCATATCCATAGCAAAAATTAAATGGCAAAGATTAAGGGAAGAGAGATGCAAACACAAGGACAACACAATGATGTGTTATCGAAGAGGAAACCGAAGCTCTCGGCGTAAAACCACTCCGCCGCCCTCTAAGTGGTCAATAATCCACTAGAAAATGTAGTTGGGATACATGAACAGCAATACATCCTCCAAGCCTAATTTACCCAGTATACCTAAGCCCTCAAAGCTTCTTGCTCCAACGAGATTGCATTGAACCTTTTTCTTCTCTAGCTTACCGGATTCCGATATAGCCCATAGCATCAACCAATAACCATCGGTTCCTTCCAAACTGCTTCCCTAAGCACCAAAAGACCTTCTCACAAAAGTGGGTATGGTGAGAAACGGATTTGGTCAAGAACCTCTCAATGGAGAGGGTGAGAGTAGAGGAATTTGAAGAGTCTCTGAGGTGAAGATTGTAGATGAATCAATCTTGTTTTTCTCTAGGGTTTCTCTCTCAAAATTCTCTTGGAAGCTCTCTACATTTCATGGGTTTAAAGGGGTATTTATACTTGGGTGAGAAAGGAATGCGAAGAGTCAATTTTTCCTAAACAGGGTTGGTTGGTGGCTTGGCCTCGCGACTTGACAGAGTCGCGAGTTCAAGCTGCGAGATAACAGAACGGCCAGGCTGGACCTTTTGTCCTGTAGTGCACCAGCTGGCGTGACTATTCATCTTCTCGCACGCTTCACTCATGTGCTGCAATTGGCGGCTTGCCAGTCGCGAGTCACCTGCGAGTCCCAGACGCGAATCCTTGCATCCTTTCACAAACTTGAGCATTTGTTCACACTTTCTCACTCACTACCCTTACATGAATCCCACTTAAATATAGGATTTCTAAGTGCTGAAATACAAGCAAATTGGCATAGAATAAAACCAACAAGATGGTTTATTAAATTCAACCTTACAATCTCACCCTTTGGCTATTCTGTGACAAAATGCTACAACAAGCTCTAGACTTAACGTGTGAGTTGGGAACAGTTGGAAAACTTACTTACACCTAAATCTAGAATCTGTAAAGCTCTTAAACCATAAGAACAAGTATCTCCTGAAACACAACACAATCTGATCATTGTATGCAGAAAACTTGTAATGCATGTGGAGCATGCACAAAGCGATCAAGCAAGATGGAAATAAGAAATAAACCATAGCTTGACCAAAAAGGAACAATCACTATACATAGTGATCACAATGCTCATTCACACACGGAATGAACATTCAGACATGCAAACTAATAAGCTTAATGCAAAGTATTATTTGCATGTCCAGCATTCAACCAATGCACAAAACATATATGCATCTAGGAACAAGATCCTACAAGGGCACAAGAGTGGTGTACTTAAAGAAAATGCATGGCGTTTAACAGCAAGAACTTAAGCCACACAGCATGGGTACATAAACCTTAAAAGCTTACAAAAGCAACAAGTACAAACCCTTAACATATACAAATAACAAAACATCTTAAGTATTAATAAACCAAAGTTTCAAACCTTTAAACCAAAACATTTTAGTGTATCAAAAGCATAATGAGAGCATTAACCAAACATAACATAAAGTAAAAACTGAAACATAAACTGAATAAACACTGTTTATGGCATGCTCCCCCTCAAAATGGCATTCCCCCTCAAGAGCTGCCCCTAAAAAATTCTCCTTCTTTTTGACCGGAATGGCCAAAGGGTCACTGCTAGATGTTAAGGCTGTCAAACTTGGCTGAAAGTATGTTGAGCTGTTCTTGAATAACTGCCATCTTGTCAATATGCTTATTCTAAACTTCTCTGAGTCCATCAATCCTCTCCAGGATGATCTGAAATGCATTTGGAGGTGCAGCTGATGAGGTTGAAGATCTGCTCCTCTTGCCTCTGCTTGTGGGTATGGATGTCTGTCCTACAGCCTCTGCTTCAGTTTCCATAGGATCACCTTCTCCTTGGTCACCCTCCTCTTCATCACCTGGAAGACGAACTTGTATCTTTGTAAGGGTTAGTTTGTTTGTGGCTGATAGGGGAGTCATGGGACTGATATCTTAAGGGATTGCAACCCCTTTTGCTCTGAAATGTCTCATGAGAAGACTAGGAAAGATCAGCTTGGGCTTGGAGGTGGCTCTAGTCTCATCCACAATTGTGTCATATATGTGAGAGCTGATGTCAATGAAGGTTTTCTCCTTGAGCTCCATGAGGAAGATAGCTCTGGCATTAGTAAGAGTAGTCATCTTTCTTATAGGATACAAATTGAACATCATGATGGTGGTCAAACACCTCATGTCAATTGGAAAGGCATTAGTGTTGAGACATCTCCCTTCTTTAACACCACTAATTCGAGTCTGGACAGTGTCTAAAGGTAGCATCCTGTCTTTGTAGTAGGTGAAATCATGATCTTCTAACCCCTCAAGCTCTAAAACCTTATCAATATCATGAGCATCTATGGTGAACTCATGTCCTCTAATCCAGCAGTTCAGCTCATCCTCCCTTATGCTTACATTTGCATAGAATTCCCTTATTCAAGGCTCACACACTGCAGGTAGGTCACCCAACAAATTATCCCATCCTCTGCCTTCAAAGAATTTTGGAATGAAGGTATCCTTCAAGTCATTTAAATCCATAAACCTCTCTTGGATAATTGTTCCCTTCATGAAAGAATCTCTGTATCTCTCAAAGTGCTAAATTGACCTAAACAGGTTGTGGTCCATTTTCAATCTTTTGTCAACCTTTTTAGCAGGAGTCTTCTTCTTTGTAGGTGTGGGAGCCATCTGAAAACAAGCAGAAATGGCCACAACACAGTGCATATTATATGAACACAACCATTAGTAACATGGTAGTGGTATAGAGAAGAACATAAGATCAAATCAATACTAAGACCATATACAGCTTAAAACATTCATTGAAGGAGATAGTACATAAAAATGCACAACTCAGAGGAAGATATCATTGATTGAAGAGCACATCAACTCCAACAAAAACACTTTAGGCTCAAACAAACCACAGACTTCAACAAACAATAAACAGCTATAATGCAATAGTGTAAGCCACATTCATAAGAAATATGTCTATTAGACATATTTTAATGAGTATGAGATGTTCAAACCAAAAATGGATCAGCCAATGATCTCAAGACAACATCAACACACATAATATCAATAGACAAAAGCAATAGTGAAGAGACAAAAAAAATCCACTCAACATGAGTAAACTAACCTCACAGACAAAACAAAGCATAGAAAAACCCAAACACATAGCAAAAGACATGCAGACTAATAAACATGGGTATAAACTAAACAATCAAAAGTAGATCAGTCTATAAACACTGTCATTGAAACTAAGCATGATAAAAAACAAAAATAGAATACTATGAACAAGATATTACCAAAACCAAACAACAAACTCAACCAACCATTAACCTAAACCATGTTCGAACATTGTATTTCTCAAAAACCCAATAACACTTCACAAATCAAGAAAATATAACCAAAATTATGAAATATGCAGTGAGAAATAGAAAACCCATACCTTTTTCTTGGAGATTTGGTGTTGAAATGATGCATAAATAGAGGTTTAAGAGAGAGACACGGTGAGTTTGAGAGATTTTTGAAATGGGGAAGACAATGAACAGTCACTAAAATTCGAGGGAAAAACTGAAAAGATTTAAAAACTGTCTTTAAAACACAAAACACGCGTTTTTCAAGACTATATCAAGTCTCCAATCAGTTGCCAGGGTAAGTTGTGAAACACTTTGAAACCTAGATTCATGAAAAAAATTTGAAGTGTTTTTCGTGACTGGAAGGTCTACTCACGAAAGTCGCGAGGTGAGCCGCGAAAATCTCTGTGTACCTCTCGCTACTGGACCTTCCACCCATGAACAAGACGCCACACTGAGCCGCGAAAAACATAAAACCTCAAATTTTGAGAAATATTCTAAGTATTCTTTGCGACTAGGGCATTTACCCGCCAGTGAGTCGCGAAAACCTTCTGAGTAAAATTCATGACTGGGGCATGCAGCTGGGCCAACTCGTGATTGAGTCACCAAAATAGGACAACACTGTTTTTGAAATTTTGATATTTTTGTAAAACCAAAACAACTTTCCAAAAACGACTAAAAACACTCAAAAATCTCTTTGTGTTTGATCAACAAAGATTGAGCATGTGAAAACACATTTGAACAAGTATAATCACACAAATGAATATGGCATTCATTGAATATAGACTTGTGTGTTGTGTGTGAAAATAAAAAATGAGATAGTCCTTAGTCTAATGTGAAGCTTCAACGATCAATTCAATCAAGGCATACACAACTAGCACTAGATAATGTGACCCATCTCATTTACAGAAGTATGCATATATGACCAAACTTGATTACATTTCTTTGAAGCTTTTCATTTGGCTCCGTACACATCATATCATTTGATCATTTTGAAACAATACTTCTCATTGTGAGATTGATGCCTAAATTTTTTGATAATTCAATTTGATGAGTTAGCCTTTGTCTTTTTGGGGCATCATACAAATTATTTTGGTCGCTTTCCCTGTTTCCTAGTCAAATACTAGTATGTGTGACAGGCTTTTGCAGCTCTATATCTCTTTTCATTTGAAGATTTACATTTGGTGAGCTCTTTAAGAAAAAACAACAAAATAAAGAGTGGGAAGATATATAGGCATAAGTCTGTGCATGTCTCAAGATCAACAAAATCATTTGCTAATCATTCATGACAAGGTTGAAGATCTATTTACAACAGTCACATAGATTTCAAGATTTCTTCCACAATGATATGAGTGCATAGGGAACAAGCTAAGCTCGTAGATGCACAAAGCTATTAGTACAAAGGTACAAGGAAAAACATGTTTTGAGACAAAAACTCAACAAAGCCGATCAAACTTTTTGGATTTTCTACTTTTTATGTGTTTTTGGATTTTTTGACATAAAAGCAGTAAAAGGTTGATAAAAAACAAACAAAATGACAATGTAAAAACATTTTAAAGCAAAAACAAACAAACAAACAAACAAATTTTCAACACACATTAGCAAAAAGCATACTACCAAACATAAACACAAAGTATAGGAAGAATTAATGCATGGACATGTTATAATGCTTATGCATGAGTACCCTTTTTTCACCACATGTCACGTGCGTTTGGGGTGATATCCTTGACGGATTGGGTACAAGAGTTAGGACTTTCAAACCTTCTTGTGAAGCTTTCCAAGCAAGTGGTGAAGGCAGCGATCATCTTCATCACATCCATCATTCCGAGATCACTGTTTTGACTTCTTGGTTGCTCACCACCCCAAGACCTCTTGTCATTTCTTCTTCCTTGTGATCGAGGAGCGCTTGCATTGTTTAACTCTCTCAGCTTATGACAGTTGGGTCTGGTATGTCCTTGCAATCCACAATAGTGATAAAAATGATTCATTCTAGGACCTCGTTGTGATCTTGGAAGTGATCTTCCTCTAGCTTCAAATCTGGCTTCTGATTGATTACGGGACTTATTTAACACCCGTTGATCAGCCACCTTCTTCTTCTTTTCAACCTTAACTTTCTCAGGAATAAGCTCTTCTACAACTGTTTCTTTGGCCTTCACAAACTTCACTTCTTTGTTGACATTGGCTGATGAGCTACTCCCTCTGGTATATCCCAACCCGGATTTGTCTGAGAAGGGTTTTTGAGATGAAATAACATCTTCTAGCTTCTTGGAGGAAACCCTCTCTATCTTGGCATGTGCTTGCACTACCTCTCGCTCAAGAAATCTCACTTTTGTATAAGCTTCTGATAGTTCACCATTTAGTGTTTCAATTTTTGATACTTTGATTCTTTATATCTGACTAAGAGACTTCTATAGTCCTCCTTGGCTTTCTTCATCTTCTTCACAGCTGCCTTCGCTACCCTTGCATACTCTCCCGATTTCTCAAGAAGTAAGGTGCAATTCTCTTGAAGACCACCTATATTCTCATCCTCTTCAGCATTTGATTCTTCCACAATCCCTATGGATTCTTCATCACTGTGCTCCCCAAGTTCTTGTACAAGTTCATTTAGGTCTTCCGAAGACTCAACATGATTAATAGTCATAAATGCGGAGTAATTTCGTTATCTGTCACAGCTATCCTCTGAATCAGAATTTGATGAATCCAAGTCACTTAGAGTAGTGGCATAGACCTTGCCTTTCGATTTCAAATAATTGGGGCATTCTTTCTTGAAATGTCCATGTCCATTGCACTCGAAGCAAGTAATTTCTTAAGAAGATTGGGGTTCTCTACCATCTTTCCTTCTGAATTCCCTTTTCTCCTTCCTGGAATTCTGAAATTTCCCTTTGTCACCAGATTTCCCACTGTTCTTGAGTTTTAAGAACTTCCAGAAGTTTTTTACAACATACGCCACATCTTTATCTATAGCATCTTCATCTAAAGAGTCATGAGATACTACCCTCTCATCAATTGCCTTAAGAGCAAGAGATTTGCTCTTCTTTTGCGTGGGCAGTGACAATTCATGTGTTTGCAATGAACCAACCAACTCTTGAACTTTAATGTCGTCAAGATCCTTGCTCTCCTCAATAGCTGTTACTTTGGCATGGAAGCTTTCCGGCAGTGATCGAAGGATCTTCCTTACTATTTTAGAATCCTCCGTCTTTTCCCCCAAATTGAATTTGCCGACGACCACCTCGTTCAGCTTAATGTAAAAAGAGTCAATGGACTCATCCTCGCTCATCTTGAGCTCCTCAAAGCGAGTGGTCAACATCTGTAGTTTAGTGTCTTTCACTTTCTTTGTTCCTTCATAAGTAGTTTCCAGTATCTCCCATGCTTCCTTAGCAATAGTGATATGTGAAATCCTATACACCAACTTCTAAGCTTCATGGATACCTTTTCAGGCTACAACCAGATCAAAATGGAGGAAGCTGATCAAGAAAAAACTTCCTTTGTTACTAGCCAAGGACTCTTTTGCTACAAGGTAATGCCATTCGGACTCAAAAACGCAGAGACGACATACAAGAGATTAATGAACAAGATGTTTGCACACCAAATTGGGAGAAATGTGCAAGTCTATGTAGACGACATGCTGGTGAAAAGCTTACGAGAGGATGATCACTTGAGCGACCTCCAAGAGACTTTCGACAACCTCCAAACATACAACATGAAGTTAAATCCGAGTAATTGTGCATTCGGGGTTACTGCGGGAAAGTTCCTGGGATTCATGGTATCCCAAAGAGGTATAGAGGTCAATCTAGAGAAAGTACGAGCTATATTGGAGCTGGCCCCACCGAAGACGGTCAAGGAGGTGCAAAGCTTGAATGGTAAGATAATAGCATTAAACAAGTTTGTATCAAGGGCGACGGACTAATGCCTTCCCTTCTTCTGCATGTTGAAGAGATCGTTTGAGTGGACGGATGAGCACTAACAGGCGTTTGAAAACCTAAAGGTGTATCTTTCATTTCCCTAATTGCTCAGCCCATCCAGGCCAAGGAAAAAGCTCTACCTATACTTAGCTATCTCGCAAGCCGCTGTCAGCGTAGCTTTGGTAAGAAAGGAAGATGGATCGCAGAGACTTGTTTACTTTACTAGCCGAGCATTTTGAGGAGCAGAAGAAAGGTACCCCCATATGGAGAAGCTGGCCTTTGCACTGGTAACCGCGGCACGAAAACTCAAGCCATACTTCTAAGCACGTACCATTGTTGTCTTGACGGATAAACCTTTAAGAAGAGCCATGAGTAGCCCTGAGGTTGCAGGAAGGATGGCTTTATAGGCATTGGAGTTGAATGAATTTGACATACGATACCGTCCGCGAACGGGTATAAAGGGACAAGTTGTGGCTGACTTCAACGCCGAATTCACTTTAATGGATGGCCGGGGTGTAGAAGAGATTCTATAGTGGAACATTTACATGGATGGGTCTTCCAATAGGCAAGCAGGCAGGGCCAGTGTAGTACTCATCTCTCCAGAGGAAGATAGGATCGAGTGCATGATTCGACTTGAGTTTCCTACGACAAACAATGAAGTAGAATATGAAGCCTTGATAGCAAGGCTGAACCTCGCAAGAGCGGCAGGGGCTGAAAACATGATCATACACTACAACTCCCAAGTCATAACCAATCAGGTTAACGGCAGCTACGAATGCAAGAATGAAAGGACGAAGAAATACCTCGATAAGGTGAAGGGTTGAATTGGCAATCTCCAAATCAAGTTTGTCCAAATCCCAAGGGAGGAGAATGAATGCGCTGATCGACTTGCTAAGGCAGCCTTAGCAGAACGCATGGTTGTCCCAAATTAGGTATTATCTTTCATCCAAACCTCGTTGCTTATAGACGATGGTACGAACGTGCAGGAGATAGGCTCTGAAAGCAACTAGACCGCGCCATTAATTTCCTACCTAAAGAATGGGATGCTACCGGATGCGAAGGATGAAGCAAGGAAGCTGAAGGTCCAAGCCTTGTGGTTTGTTCTCATGAAGGATGTTTTGTACAAAAGAGGTTTCTCCCACCCTTACCTGAGATGCTTAGTCCCCGAGGAAGCAGAGCACGTCATGAGAGAAGTTCACGAGGGGATCTGCGAAGACCACTCAGGGGCACGATCGTTAGTGCATAAGTTGATCAGAGCGGGATATTATTGGCCCACCATGTAGAAGGACGCGTAAGCATATGTCAAAACCAGTGACAAGTGTTAGAGGAACTCACCCCTATGACGGCCCCATGGCCGTTCGCTCAATGGGGATTAGATATCATGGGTCCCTTCCCGACAACAGTCAGGCAGTTGAAATTCCTTGTAGTTGGCATCGACTATTTCACTAAGTGGATGGAAGTAGAAGCCCTAGCCACTATTATGAAAAAGAGTATTCAGAGTTTTGTTTGGAAGAACATCATCTACAGGTATGGGTAGGGCTATCCACGGGTCGGGTTTGTGCCCAACTCGGAATTGACTCGCCGAAATCGGGAGGAGAAAAAAGGCACCGATCGCCGACACGCCGGAGTAATCGGGTCGGGCGGTTCAAAACATCAACGGGTGGTGAGCGGGTCGGTCAGATTTGGGAGGGCGAGAAAATGGGTGAAAAAACACAGATCCGGCGAAAATCTCATTGGATTCGAAGAGATTTCGCCAGATCTGGCGAAAATCTCATCGAATTCGATGAGATTTTGCTAGATCCGGTGAAAATCTCACCGGATCTATGGGAAATAGTGCCGAAATCTGGAAAAATATCACCGGAATCTGGGTTTTTTCGCTGGATTCTGGAAATTTTTGTCGGAATCTGGAAATCTTTCTTTTGGTTCGGGTTTTTCAGGTTTTAAGGGAGGAAAACCGAAACTCGACCCGCTGGAGTAATCGGGTCGACCGGTTTCAGGTCGGATCTGGTCTGTTCTTCGGGTGGGTCGGGTACTCGGATGAATCTGGACAGCCCTAGGTATAGGATACCAAGAGTGCTTGTCTCTAACAACAAAAGGCAGTTCGACAACAACGCATTTAGGGATTTCTGTTTAGAACTAGGAATCAAGAACCACTACTTGTCACCCACCCACCCACAGGCCAATGGATAGGTTGAGGTTACGAATCGATCCTTACTCAAAATCATTAAGACTTGGCTCGAGGGGGCAAAGGGCATCTGGCTGGAAGAACTTTTGAGCATTTTATGGGCATACCGGATGATGGCAAGAACACCCACCAGGGAGACACCGTTTTGACTAGCGTATGGGAGCGAAGCAGTCATCCTAGCCGAAGTCAGACACACAAGCTACAGGGTGGACAATCATGACGAACGGAGGAATAACGAGGCTATGCATTTGCAGTTGGACTTACTAGACGAAGTCAGAATAATAGCTGAACAAAGATTGGCACGTTATCAGGACCTCATGGCCAAGCCTACAATTCCAGAGTTAGACACAGGAACTTCCAGGTCGGAGATCTCGTCCTGAGGAAGGTAATGGGTGCCACCAGAGATCCTACCCAAGGAAAGCTCGGCCCCAACTAGGAGGGACCCTACAGAATTACGTCGTGGTAAAGGAAAGGCACCTACCACCTCAAGACACAAGACGGGCAAAAGCTGCGCCATCCATGGAACACCGAGCACTTAAGAAAGTAGTACCAGTAGAAAGCAACATCCAACAAATTCTCAGTTTATTCAAATTTTGCTTGTTTATGTTAATTATTGCAACATTCTCTGGTTTTCTAGTTTACTATTTAGACGGTTTATTTTTGCTACAATACTTAAGTATTGTTTTTTAAGCTTCTTTTCCTTTAAGAACTACAATTTTGGTTTAATAATAAGAGGAATATTCAGATACGACTGATGTGTTTTTCTACGATATTTTATCAAGTCCATAAAGTGGACGGTTCATCCTAGGAGGGTGGATATTTTGTTAAGTCCAATAGAGTGGACGAATATAAAGAAGGTCCATAAAGTGGAGGGTTCATCCCAGGAGGATGGAAAGTGCATAAAGTGAACGGTCCATCCCAAGAGGATAGAAATTTTATCAAGTCCATAAAGTGGATGGTTCATCCCAGGAGGGTGGATATTTTGTTAAGCCCAATAGAGTGGACAAATATAAAGAAGGTCCATAAAGTGGACGGTTCATCCCAAGAGGATGGAAAGTCCATAAAGTGAACGGTTCAGCCCAAGAGGATGGATATTTTATAAAGTCCATAAAGTGGACGATCCATCCTAGGAGGATAGAAATTTTATAAAGTCCATAAAGTGGACGGTTCATCCTAGAAGGGTGGATATTTTGTTAAGTCCCATAGAGTGGACGAATATAAGTCCATAAAGTTGATGGTTCATCATAGGAGGATGGATTTTTTGTAAAACCAATAAAGAGGATGGTTATGATTAAAGTCCAAGAAGACACTGATCATGGTCTATTAAGTGGACAGTTTATCCAATCATGAGGATGGGTTTATCATTAACAAAAATTCTTTGCAAAAAGAGTGGACGACCCTAGTAAGTTATTACTAGCCCACAAAGTGGGCAAGTGCATTTAAGGCAAACGGGTTTTAAACTAAAGTGTCCATGAAATGGACAGCCTCAAAAGCATAGGGCGGCAGGTCCACAAAGCCAACCACAAAAAACCTATTAAGGCTCAAATAAAATCCACAACGTAGACGGGTTAAACAAGACGGACGCATTGCATTTATTTAAAAATAATTAAGCAAGATAATAAACAGATAACAAAATAAGTTAACCAATGCTTAAAGCCCAGAAGGGGTGATGTTCATACACAAAAAGTGACGGTTAAAGCATTAACTGTTCTAAAAAAACTTCACATTAAAAAAAAAAAAAAAAAAAAAAAACATCTGGGCAGGGGTATTCTCTGCTCTCTCCTCTACTTGGGTGTCGGTGTGATGGTCGAGCCTGATTTGGCTTTCAACAGCATTTGCACCGTCATCATGAGGATCGTTGGTCGGTGCATCATCAGCAAAAAGCGCTTCCGTACTCTCGGACTGGACTGGCTGAGTCGAGGTTTGGTCCGGAACGTTGATAGAAACGTTAGAAACATCCAAATCTGGGTAGGAAGTCTTCACTTGACGGAGGGCGTCATCAAAGCCTTCAGCATAAGAGATTCCAGATCTGCTAAAAGGGCGTTGAAGTCACGATACTCGCACACCCCATCATCCTTCGCCTGATGGAGTTTGTCCTTGGCATCACAAATTTCCTTCTTTTTATCCTCCAAGACATTCTTCAGCTGCTTCGTCTGCTTCTCTAGGTCCTCCCTAGCTTCCTTTGATAACTTAAGCTTCTTCTCCTGGATAACTTTCCAAGCCTTCAGCTCGTTCAGCTCGTCCTTTGTCAATGTTGCCTTCGCACGTATACGGTCCAACGATGTCTCATGATTTAGACACTGTCCCATTAGCCCCTTCATCATAACCATGGCCTGAAAAATGGAAAGGAATTAGTTTCAAACTAATTAAGAGGTAAGGATGGATGAAAGGTGGATGGGCAAGATTACCTGAGCGATACCAAAGAGTCCCGTCTCCCCCATTGCCTCTGTTGAGTGGTTGCTTAAGTCCTCATAATCTTCAGGTGTTATGATGGAAGAAAGCCTCTCCAAGGCATATTTGGAGTCCTCTCGAAGGAGGATGGGTGGCTTCTCTTATGTGGTGGACGGACCCTTCATGAAGTCTTTTCCTGCTCCATGTTTTGTAGGGGTAACCATCTTCACACCCTCAGCCTCCAGTCACATGGCGGGCTCTAATACAATCTTTGGCATTTTTGGTGCACGGTCTTGCTTTGGTGGCACCTTTGTCTTGGTAGACAGGTTGTTTGGATCCGTCCCCTAAGGGATCAGACCTCCCTCTTCCTTCGTCTTAGCCGCTTGTGCCTTAATCATGGCCCTTCTCTTAGCAGTGTCCATCTTTGCAAAAGTGGACGGATGCACTTAGTTACGTGATTTAGAATAAACAGTTAAAATTAATTATTAGAGGACGGGCTTACGTCTTCGAACTTGAGCGGCGTATTGGCGGGCAGCTGAAGTTGGCTCTGGTCCGTCGCAATACCAATGGATTGTATCTAAATTGACCAGCTTGGACCACGTCCTCTATTCTAGCTTAGACTTGCTAAAAATTTTTTCCAAAAAACTCCACTGCTCCAATGAGACTTGTGGACGTTCCCGAACTGTAGAAAAGAAAAAAACGACAGTTAGAGTGACACTTTAAATGGAAACTAAACAGAATATAGACGGATACATACCGGACGGAGATATTATGCCCCATGTTGTGTCGACGGGCATGTATTCAATGTCACCAAAACGACACATCCATTCGTTACCTTCCATAAAAAAAATAACGACTCTTCCAGTCCCTGTTGGAGTTTGGGGTCTCACACACGAGCCTCAATAAAGGACTCCTAAGCACAAAACTATACATGCCCTTTGACTGGGCAATCTAATCAGGACGGTAACAATGCAGGAATTCTCACACCGTCAACCTCCTGGCACCATTAGACATTGCCCCGTACAAAACCTCCATGCCTAGGAAGACCCTCCAGGCGTTTGGGGAAATTTGGTTGACGGAAAAACCTAAGTGTTGGAGGAGTTGACGGTGTAGTGAACTCAAGGGGAATCTGAGCCCTGCCTTCAGCATTTGCTCGTAAACCTCAACACCTTCAACACTGTTATAGTAGCATTTCTCCGACTTGTAAGGAAGACAGATAGGTATGTTGTTAGGAATTTGGAACTTAGCCCTCTAAGTGTTTTGAAGTGAGATTCTTTGATCGTAGAATTAAAATCATTGATCGTCCATATGGGTAACATGATGAACTCCCTAAGTCTATGAGGACCCACGAAGGATTGAATTGGGGGCTCGGCGTCATCCAGGCTTTGACTATTCTCATCCTCTGGCCTTCCTGTCTCCAAACCCTCATACCTTGAAGAAGGAGAATTGGCTGACGAACTCCTTTCTTCACTTGGACTATCAGGGTCTTTGTGACCTGACGAGTACACTTCATCATAGCCCGCCCCGTCACGGACAAACGACTAGTTACTCAATGCACTAGACATGACCTACATGTGATGGTAAAGCCTAAGACTCTGACGCGTCTATAATGGATGACGATAGTACAAAGTCTAGAAATAAAAAATGCAAATAGATTAAGGAAATACTTACCCGATTGTGGTTGGACGGTAAAAAAGCGTTGATGATAGATGCAACAACTGAACGGTGCTTTCGTTTGACGATGATGACAGGTACGCTCTGATCGTAAATTCCAATAGAAAGTTCAGAAATGAGAGGAAGAGAGCTTGGTTTATATAAAGAGAACGACATGAAAGACGAAGGGATGCCTCGATCCTAGATAGCCTTAGAATACACCACGTGCCCCTTGTCGTTAATGATCTTAAGATAGCCTGTCGAGGTTAGGGACGTTCCTCAGGAGGCCAGATTGAACTGTCACCCCACGGGTCCTTCCACTCATAGGCCACGAACCCATGGGGTGAGGGGGTAACTGAAGAGGAAGAAAACCAAAGATGACGTATCCACTTAGGTGGACTTGACGGTGCGAAGCAAAATGGGCCAATGATGAAAGGATCGCATGTGAACGGACACATGGTGGACGGATCCAAAGTCCACGTGGCACTCAACTGATGATTGTGTGGTCTCCAAGAAACCTTAAATGGAAACGAATTGCGTCTGAAGATTAACCCTAGCCCATGGAGTCCCAACATATGAGTAGAATTCTAACACAAAGGGGATTCTGGAAGATACGTGCATCAATAGAGATCTTCTCCAAAAAGGAAAAGGGTTTGGGGCGCAAGTCAAGGGAGTAAGATTCTACACTACTATAAAAACTCAAAGACCCTTAGAAAAAGGTATGCATAATTCACCCTAGCTCTGGCACTCTAGAGTTATGAAAAGATTCTAACTTGACCTTCGGAGGGTATTTGGCCGGCACCATACCGGTGCTCTCTATGAGGTCCTTCCTTGTTGTGCAGGTATCGTTGCGAGCGAGCGAGGACTGTGTAACTCATTGGTGATTTGTTGGCATCATCAATCACAAATCGCAATTATGTAGCGTCAGAAGCAATGGAATAGGCCCCAAGTTGCTGTCGAAAGCTGCAGGATATATTATTCCACAGCTATAGCACGGAATTATCATACTAGCCAGTGCTCTTCTTACTTTCTTTTTTCGAGCAAAAGGTAAGGACTAGCCAGTGCTTTTTTGGGCTAAAAACACAACTTTTATTCAAACCATGAACAAAGTAAACAGACTTCTCTAGAAAACCATCTCAGCATTGACTATACACTATACAGTCACTGCATCAGCAGGAAAAGGAAAAGCAGACAGTTATAGTAGGATAAAACTTGTCTTGTTTAAATAATTTGCGCACCATGTTGTTAAGATACAATGTCTATTACTTTTTTGTTTTTTTAATGAAGCTTTATCGCTTTTAATCTTTTGGTCATATATGCATAACGGTAACAAAATTTGAGATAAGAGAAGGATATATCCCCACCCTCCAGGACACAAAAGTCAATGACCATTCAAAATTCAATGGTTTTATAACGACATTGTGCTGCACATGAGAAAACAGAGGAGTAAAATAATATATTAGAAAGTACATTATTTTTATATAAGCCAATGGGTTGCATATAGTTAACAACAAAGTTAATGACATAAGAAAAGTTCACAACAATTTCACAAAATTTTTAAATTACTCTATTGCTTCACTCAAGATTCAGGAGCCCATCCCAATGTGCAATTAGAAAATTTTCTAATATTAATTTGAGAATGTTGTGAAAGTATTATAAATTTTTGTTGCATGCCTATCATGACTCATATACTTGCAATATAGAAGGATTTACACATAAAATGAATTTGTGTCTACATGGCCTACACCTAAAACTGAAAAATTACTTAAAAGCTACAAGCACTAAAAATGGAGAATAGCCTTCCTCTTCTTCCTTTTTTGTTTTTTGTTTGTTGTTTTTGTTTTTATTTTTATTTTTATTTTTTAACGTTCAGATGAGAGAGAGGGAACATGCCAATGTTGCCTATAAAGTATAAACAAATATGCTGTAAGTCAACTTCCTTCCTTCTTTTCTTTTCTTTTTTTTGTTTTTGTTTTTGTTTTTTTTTTTGTTTTTTTTTTTTTGTTTTTTTTTTTTGTTTTTTGTTTTTTCTTTTTAGGACATAAAGTAATTGTCCAATCTAGTCAGGTACTTTTTTGGAGGGAGGTAAGGCAATATCTCATGGAGCGATTGATACAGCTGTTCAATAAATTTTTTTTTTTTTTTTTTGGATGCATATTTTTGAAAATTAAAAAGTGTTTTCGTACCCATCATTTATTAACAATATCTATTAGGTATAAATATATCACTGTAAGTTTTTTTTTTTTTTAATTTCTCTCTTTTCCTGTGTGTGTTAAAAATACTTAGTATTCTCTTAAAAATAAAAAAACAAAAACAACATTATGTGAATTATTTGGAGCGTATACCTATTCAGCTTTTAATCACTTGGACACTTCAATTCCTCATTTCTTTCGAAATAGGTTGTCCAAAAAAGTTATTAGTCCAAACGGGTTGTCCAAAACAAGTCAAACTATTGGGATTTAGTGAATATAATTATTTAATGTAACATTCCATTAAGTTCGGTAGAGATAAGGTTTGAACCTAAGATCTCGTACTCTTAATCTTCTAATACAACAACATTTTATCTATTTTCCAAAAATACCTAAAGCTATGAGGGTAGTAAATTTAATAATTTGATCTAAGAATCAAAATACAAAAATTCTTCTTAAAAAAAATATTTATTGGTGAGTTTTTTTTTTTGAGAAAAAGGTAAAAACACTTTATTACTGAAAATCAAGCTGAAAAACATCATCCAAATCTGGTGGTAGATCTTCTAACCACACATCAGTATCTGCAGATAAAACTGCTCGACGAGCGAGGGCATGAGCAAGTCTATTACCCTTACGCTTAACATGTGAAAAACTACAAGAAATTGAAGAAGACAAAAAACGAATATCATCTATAACATGGCCGTACATAGTCCGAACTGGTCTAGTCCCATTGATCGCCTGTATAACTCACAATGAGTCACCTTCAATCACCATCTGATGAATGCTGAGTTCTTTGGCAAAGCTGATTGCTCTACGCGCAGCTAAGGCCTCCACCAAATCCACAGAACCCGGATACCTCACTTTCTGACTCAAGGCAGCGATGATCTGACCCTCCCAATCTCTAATGACCACCCCGATACCTGCACTAACCTGATCAGCAAACACGGCACCATCGAAATTGAGTTTATAAAGGCCAAAGTCAGGTGGCTTCCACCGCAGATCCTCACTTCGAACAGCTGCCCGACGAACCAGTGTCTGCACATCCTGAAATTCGTGAAGGAGCTCTGAAGCTCGCTGAACTACTTCATTTACCTGCCATGAGGGTTGTCCCACTCGCAACCTATTACGTCGCTCCCATATGCTCCACGCAACCATAGCAAACCGGGCAAAAAAATCAGAAGAACCATGCGAACACAGGAATTGAACAAGGTCTGCAAAGGTAGAAAGTTTCTTAGTTCGAATAAAATTAAAGCGGACATCAGTCTGCCATATAGCCCTTGCAACATCACAATACCACAAGGCATGGGTATTGTCTTCAAGGCAGGTTCTACAAACATCACAACAACCATTAGACACCACCTGACGCTTAAACAAATTGAGTTTTGTGGGCAATGAATTTTGAACCGCTCTCCACAAGAAGTGCCTAACTTTGTTAGGTACCCGAAGCTTCCAAATGCCATTCCACAGACTCTTCCCTGCCTCCATATCCGACGGACTAGCTTGCTCTTGTCGCTGAAACATAGATAGCAACTGATAAGCACTTTTAACCGTATACTCACCATCAGACGACATTGGCCAAATCAAAGCATCAGCGGCTCCAAACGGGCTAACAGGGATACTTTTAATGGCTACTGCTTCCCACGGATAGAAATGCTGATCAATAAGGGTCTCGTTCCAATTTGTAGAACCTGGTAGGAACAAATCACTAACCATACGCAAAGAAGGATCCAGCTGTGGTGAAATAACATGACCACCCCCTTCAGATGGCAACCAACGGTGATGCCATATATGAATATTCTGCCCATCGCCCACTCTCCATCGTGCACCCCTCAAGACCCCCTCTCGAGCTTGTAAAATGCTTCTCCAAGCAAAGGAGCAACGAGGAGATACCTCCGCTTCAAAAATATTACCCGAAGGAAAATATTTAGCTTGAAAAACCTTGAAAACTAGAGAATTTCTCACATGAAAAAGTCGCCACACTTGCTTCCCCAACATAGCATCGTTGAACATTCTCAAGTCTCGAAAACCCATACCTCCCACCGATTTTGAAGAGCAAAGCGTTTCCCATTTAACCCAATGAATTTTCTTGGAATTCTCCGAACACCCCCACCAAAACTTTCTAATCATCGCTTCTATATCCTTAAGAAGACCAATGGGAAGTCTAAAAACACTCATGGAGTACGTCGGAATGGATTGAATTACAACTTTAATCATCACTTCCTTGTCCGCTTGGGAAAGTAATTTCTCCTTCCAACCTTGCATTTTAGCCCAAATTCACTCCTTGATCTGATTGAAGCAAGCTTTCTTCTGTCGCCCCACAAAAGAGGGAAGTCCCAAGTATTTCTCATAATTTCTAATAACCGGTACCCCCAACAAAATTTGAAGCTCACCTTGTATCGCCGCAGAAGTATTACGACTAAAGAAAGCCGTAGTCTTATCAGAATTAACTTGTTGCCCCGAAGCCGCTTCATACCAGGCAAGGATATTCTGGATTTTTCCACACTCAGAAGAGGTTGCTCTACAAAAAAACAAACAATTGTCGGCAAAAAAGAGGTGGGTGATTTTCAGCCCCGACCTACAAATAGAGTAGCCACGAATTTCTCCAGTTCTAGCAGCTTGAGTGAGAAGAGCATTCAATCCTTCTGCGCAAAATAAAAACAGAAAGGGAGATAGAGGGTCTCCTTGTCGTAAACCCCTAGAAGGGTGGATGAGACCCTTAGGCTCACCATTCACCATAATCGAGTAAGAGACTATTGTGATGCATTGCATAATCATAGCCACCCAAGTCTCATGAAAACCCATCTTCAATAAAATTTTCTCCAAGAAAACCCATTCCACCCTATCATAAGCTTTACTCATATCAAGTTTTAAGGCCATAAAACCTGTATTACCTAAACACTGAGTCTTCATATGGTGAAGAGATTCAAAAGCAATCAAAATATTATCAGTAATAACTCTGTCAGCCACAAAAGCACTTTGAGCCTCCGAAATAATAGAATTCATAATTGGCTTAAGCCTATTCGCAATAACTTTACTCAGGATTTTATATATAACATTACAGAGACTGATAGGCCTAAATTGAGCAACGGTTTCAGGATTTTTAACTTTAGGAATCAAAGTAATAAATGTGTGATTTATTGACTTTAAAATTGTACCTGAATTGAGACAAGAAAGCACAGCTTCAGACACATCCATTCCAATATCAGGCCAAAATGTTTGAAAGAAAAGAGGAGGCATTCCATCGGGACCTGGTGCTTTCAAAGGGGCCATTTGCTTAATTGCCACATCAACCTCTTCCTGAACATACGGCTTTGTAAGGTCAGCATTCATAGCATCAGTGACCACGAGTTGGACTCCCTCCAAAACTCTTTCTAATTCTGACGGACATGATGTAGTAAACAACTTGGAATAAAAGTCCACAAAAGTGGCTCCAATAGCCTCCTCATCCGTGACCCAAGTGCCATGCAAATCCATAATACCCTTTATAAAGTTCTTACGCTTTCTATGTGTGGCCACCCCATGAAAATAATGAGTGTTCCTATCCCCATTAGCTAGCCATTGGGTTCTAGATCGTTGGGCCCACATGCGGTGTTCTTTATCAAGTAAGACATTGAGCTGCCTCCTCAACTGAACCACCATGCCGTAATCTCCACCATTTGCCGATGCCTCCTCAACCCTCCATAATAGGTCCTTCTTAGCTTTGATTTGGTTTTTCACATTACCAAAATGATCCTTACTCCATGATTTCAGCATTTTTTTACACTTCTTTATCTTAGTAACCACCTTATACATCATATGCCCATCCAACCCAATGTCCCAAGCCCGACGAACTATATCACCACAGCCCTGGTCTGCCAACCACATTTCTTCAAAGCGAAACGGCTTTCTTTTCCACCTAGCCAACTCACCATTCAGATTCAATATCAACAAGAGTGGCCGATGATCTGAAGAAATACAATGAAGATGCCGAATGGTCGCTGTAGGAAATTTTGCCATCCAATCATAATTCGCCACTCCCCTATCCAAACGTTCCCAAATAACCTGCCCATGCCTCACTCCTTGCCATGTGAATTCCGGACCTGTAAATCCTAAATCCATGAAACCACACGTATCTAAAGCATCTCGGAAAGCTTACATTTGGCAATGTGGACGAACTCGCCCCCCTCTCTTTTCTTCAGAAAAAAGGATTTCATTAAAATCTCCTATGCAAACCCAAGGCAAATGAGGTTTCGAATTTAACATTCTAAGCATATTCCAAGCCTCCATCCTTTCATTAGTATCCGGTTCGCCATAAAACCCAGGGAATCTCCAAGCTTCCAATGTACCCCCATTGACCACCGCATCAATATGGAATCGAGAAAAACTATCTACCCAAACTGAAACACCTTGCTTCCAAAAAAGTGCCAACCCACCCCCTCTATCCTGGCTTTGAACAGAAAATAAGCCAGCATACTTAATTTTAACTTTCAAACTTTCTAATTGTTCCTTATTAGCCCACGTCTCTGATAAAAAAACAATTAGGGGACCTTGTGCTTGAATCAAATCCTCAAGCTCACTTTTTGCACGCGGGTTCCCAAGCCCACGGCAATTCCAAGCTAAGCAACTCATTGGCCTCGGCGGGGCTGAACTCCAGCCTCCACCGTTTCTTTAATTTTGATGTTAGCACATCGTCGCTTCTTAGGAACCAATTCTTCCAACCCCTCCAAACTGTTCTGAATACCCCTCTTTGCAGTAAGTGGAGGACTAACCTTATCCAAAGCAGCCTTCTCATGGGCCCCCCAATACCTCAGTCTCATCAAGCACTCCATTCGTATCAACTACCTCAGTAACACAATCCCCCACCCTTTCTTGCACTGTACCTACGGATGCATCGAACCTAGCCAACTCCTCATCAATTTCGTTTAATTTATCCTCAAAATTCTGTTGAACATTCAAGTTTTGCTCAGGCATTGGATCAGGAACTACCTCACTAACCTTTGACCCGGGTTGCTCCTCACGCTGGCCTTCTTGGTTTTCAGTCTCCTTGCATCGGTCCACCACTACTATCTCACTAGTATCCATCTCCTCACCCCTAGACGGTGAAGAAAAGTGAACTTCCTTTTCTGTCGAAACAACACTACCCTCAACCCGGACTACTGAGCACTTCTTGGAGTTGGCAGATGGGGCACGCAACCAGCCTCCATATTGCTGATCACTCTCAGTCAAGCTTCCTCTACTCTCAACCCACAGATCACAATCTTTATCGCTATGCGTCAAAAGTCCACACCAATAACACAGGTTAGGCAATCTCTCGTACTTAAATCGAACCCAACCAATCGTGCCATCCTCCATACAGATTTTTCGTCCCCGGCAAAGCGGTTTCGAAGTATCCACTACCACTCTGATACGCATATAACTACTGCCGTCCTGAGTTCCCCATTCTTTCATCCCTGATTGTACTTCCCCAATAATCGCACCTATCTCACAAGCGGTCCAAGGATTCATATCACCAATAGGAAGATCATGGAGTTGCACCCAGAAAAGCGTCCTATTGAAATCCAAGTCTTTGACTGTAACACTCTGTTCCAAGCGGCGAAGCGAAACAAGATGTTTATCGTAACTCCATGGTTCCCCCATGAGAACTCTCTCCGCATCTGTTTTATCCGAGAACACGAACAAAACCGTGTGGTTTCCTACGTCCTTCACTTCGAAATCACTCTTGGTCCGCCAAAGAGGCCTAAACGTCCTAGCAATAGCCTCCATGTTCAGTACTCTATGCGTGAAAAACTTGGCCGCGACCACTTGTCCACTACCCTGTTCAAAAGAATCAGACTTATACATGTTCCCCTCTCCCTCCGATAGAGTCAGTTTCTCCCACAAAACAGATAACTTTTCCATGATTGACCACGACACCTCTCACTCACTGCCGTAGCAACGAAGAGAACTAGAAGGCTGCCCAGAGCAGACACCACATTCTACTGCACGTCTAGGGTTTGTGAAGCCGCCCCCTAGGTCAGAGAAACTATTTTGGTATCTAAAATAATATTCTATATTTTATTGGTGAGTTAAAAGGGAGATTTTGCACTAAAATTTTATTGAATTGGTTCTCATCTCTCTATATTTTTTATCTTCGTTTTTAAAAAAAATTTAATTTCGAGAGTATCATATTTGGTTTCCATTTGAAATGGCTAAATTGTAAAGTAACGATTTATTATATATATATATATATATATATATATATATATATATATATATATTTTATGGGAAACCTCACCGAAGCAGTTTCCTGGATATATCCATGGGATGCAAAACAAATGGATAAACATCAACACAAAATATTTGGATCTATGTATAATTCATTCCAAGCCTCCAATTAGGGATGGCAATGGGGCGGGGCCAAAGGATGGGGTCTTCGTTCCCACCCTGCCCCGCATGACGGGAAAAACTTTCTCACCCCATCCCCGCCCCTTGGGGGCCCACGAAGTCCCACTCCACTCCGAAAAACTTTACTTTTTGTTAATTTGCCCTACAACTAGTACAATTTTTTTAATGAAACCTATTTCATTAATAAGAATATAGTTGAAATTATAACTAAATTTATCTCATCAAATCAAATCAATTTTTAGAGAAAATTGAATAATATATCCAAGTTTTTAACAGGACAATCACCAAAAAAAAAAAACTCATAGTATAACACATAACAAAATAAAGGCAGAAAACCATATTGGGTAGAATAAAATAAGCTAATATTGATATATTTGTTTAAATAATAAGGTTTTAGAGTATGAAAATTTTACAATTATAACCACTTGACAACACAAGGCGAGGTGGGGAGGGGAGGGGCGAGGCGGGTATAAAAAGTCTAAACCTATCCCCAACCTGCCCCGTTGTGTGGGGCTAAAATCTTGCCCCATCCCCGCCCCACCACCTTTGCGGGGCGGGGAAAACCTGCGTGGGACAGAGTGGGGAGGGGCGGGGCAAAATTGCCATCCCTACCTCTAATCACTAGGTTACACCCTAAAGGGTGTATAGATACAATAGTTACCATTATTACTTGATTAAAACTATATTTGGTTACACATCATTTCAATCAGGCCGACCTCCCTCAAGAGAAGAAATTCCAAATCCAACTAGTCAAGGACGAAGCCGGGACTTGAAGTAAGGGAGGCCAGCTTTGTTGTTGGTTGTGTGAGGTGGCTCAAGCTTCTGGCTCAGTTGCTTAATAGCTAATAGTTTTTTTGTGTGTTTTTTATGTGTGCATCCAAGTTTGAACAAAATTATTTTGTTTAAAATTTTTGAAAGGGTCAGGTTGTTTGTTTTGGATAAAATTTGTTGATTGAATTTAACTGTTTTTAGCTTTACTATTAGTAATTTTTGTTATTGAATAATTTTTTTGGGCTTGTTTATTTTGCTTTAGATTTTAGATCTAGCATTTAAAAAGGGGAAAATGCTAGAATTACAAACTTTTTTACAAATTATTAATGTGGTGAGTAGTTATTATTAAGTGAAAATGTGATGTAAATGATGGGCTCAGATCTAAACCAATAAAATTTTACCACTTCAATAGTTTGTAAAAATGTTATAGAAAAGGTTGTGGCTAGAGTAGTACTCTTAAAAGAATCAATGATAATGTTAAGGGGGGTAAAATGTGATTTTATAGAATAAAATTGCTAAAATTGGTGCCTATGTATATATTAATTAAAAAATAAATAAATAAATAAGAGGGGCCATTCCCCCCAAGTCCAAGTCTCCTTCCATCCCTGCAACCAGTCAGGGTGTACACATCCCTTTCAATGTTTGCCAATTGCCTTCTAGTATTAAGGAAAAAACTTAGGTGCTCTAGGAGGGACAAAATTGGCACATGCCCTTTTCAGGCAAAATAAGTAACATTTTGCCCCCTTTTCCAAACTAATTAGGGAAATTCCCCTCTTTTGAAACTCGATTTTTTCAAAATCGAGTTTAAAAAAAAAAAAAAAAATTCTAGAGCCCTATAATGGCGTTTTAAGGACCCTATAGTGACGTTTTAAGGACCTATAGTGGCGTTTTGGAACTCGAGCTTCATGAAATTGAGTTATAGGTAATTTTTTTTACCTATAACTCGAGTTTATGGAGCTCGAGTTCCAAAACACCACTATAGGTCCTTAAAATGTCACTATAGGCTCCTTGAAAACGCAACTATAGGGCTTAACTCGATTTTGAGAAAATCGAGTTTCAAAAGAGGAGCATTTCCCTAATTAGTTTGGGAAAGGGGGCAAAATGCTACTTATTTTGCCCGAAAAGGGCATTTGCCAATTTTGTCCGCTCTGGGAGCAGTGCTCCCTCCTCTCACATGAGGGGTGGACCCTATACGTGGGTCCCACCATAGAGCCCACCCCTCATTTGAGAGAAGAGAAGAGAGTATTGCTCCCGGAGCATGCAAGAATTACCCCAGTATCAGACCTCCCCATGAAAGTTCAAGCTGAAATAAAATATCCCAGTGTAGCAAATCGAACCAGAATCAAGTGCAAACAAAACACAGAGAAAACATAGATAGTGCGTATATAAATTGAAAGCTTGAAAATGTGTTGAAAACACAAGAGCTGTTTAGACCCCCAAATTAAAGTTACGGCTCGATAGATTTTATACTAACTTAATACTAAGTGCGGAATAGTGTAAATGCGAGCGGGTAAACAAACAAGCTACTCTAATCCATAATCATAGCAACACAGCAGTAAAATGGAATGTAAAAAAGTAGGGAAGAAAGATGCAAACACAAGATAACACGCCGATGTGTTATTGAAGAGGAAACTGAAGAACTCGGCGAAAAACTTCTCCGCCGCCCTTCAAGTGGTAATCGGTCCACTAGACAATCAGTTGGGATACATGAGTTAGCAAGAGACCCTTCGAGCCTAATCTACCTGATGTACCTAAGCCCTCGAAGCTCCTACTCCAACAAGGCTTCTTGGAATCGTGTCTTCTCTAGCACTCCAGATCCCGCAACAAGCTCCATGTTGCATCTGCCATTCTTGGCTTCTTCCAATACTTCCTAGCAGTACAAAAACCTCACTTGACACTCTGAATGGGTGTAGTAAGTGTTTGAGCTATCAACCTCTCAATGGTATGAAAATGGAGAGGAGGAGTTGAGGAAAATCCGCAAGAAAGTGTGAAGAAGATTGTGGGTATAAAAATCTCTAACCCTCAAGGTTTTTTACTAGAGTTTTCTCTTAGAAGCACTCCTCAACATTTGTGGGTAATGTGGGTATATACAGTGTAGGCACAGAAAGTGTGTATCAGATAGTACAGTTTGGCAAAACAGAATGCATCGCGAGTGTCTCACGGGAAGGCCTTACCCGCGAGCTACTTGTGAAACACAGCTGTCTCCATCCTGTCTTGACTCTTCGCATTCTAGCATGTGCAGGTCACATGCATCACTTCGCGGGATGCTTAGTCGCGAGATACCCGCGAAAACACTTCATTCTTCAATTGCTTGAGTCTTCACACACACACACACTCTCTCTCTCTCTCTCTCTCTATCACACAACCCTTACAATTAAATCCTACAATAAATACATGGTACAAAAGATTGAATAAAATTACAATCAAATTTGGCACGGAATAAAGGCCAACAAAACACATAGTTGTAAATTACAACTTTACAATCTCTCCCTTTGGCTATTCTGTGACAAAACCTCTAAAACAGACTCTAGACTTAAACGTGAGTTTGGGAAAAGTGGAAAAACTCACTGACACCAAGTCTAGAAGCTGTGAAGCACTTGCACGTATATACCTGTAACCTGAAACACTTGCATACAAACAAAACTATCATTAAGCTTATGACAAGTTGAATACAAGGTATTTACATGAGCAAGTAAAGTGCGACTAAGTTTGTAAACACTATAAAACATGTAAGCATATCTTGATCAAACAGGAACTGTCATTAAAGAATGACTACAATGAACATTTAGCTAGTAAATGCTCATCCGGACATGCAATGTAATTAAGAACAATCACAAAGATCAATTGCATGTCCAACACTCAACCGATGCAAAATACACGAAGTATTTTCATCTAGGATACAAGATCCTACTAGGGCACAAGAGTGAGGTACTTAAGACATATTAACAATATCTTAAAAGTACAAAAAAATGCTACAAAGCATTGAGATAAACACAACTACTAAATATAAACTGAAATTAAGAATAGAGTATTAAAGCTTTAAAAGAAAGCAGTAAAAACAACTATCTAGGACTTATAAAAGCTAAAATAGTTTAAACTAAAACATAAATAAAGCTAAACCGCCTGTATGAACCAAATTTTCTAAGCCTAAGCTATGTCTATGCTCTGCTCCCCCTCAAATGTGCAAGCTCCCTCTCAAAAATTTCTCCCCCTTTTTGAACGGAATGGCCAACGAGGCTAGAACTGATCAGACTCTGAATCTGATCCCCGCGCCATGGACAAGTCATCGATCTGTGAAGAAAATGCAGTGATCTGTCCCTGGACGTATGCAAACTGGGTCGCGGTGTGTTGTACATGGGAGTCTAGCATGGTAAACATCTGATCCACTATATCAAGAAGGCGATCAAGTCTGTCAGGTCCTCAAGTAGGTGTTGAAAAGGATGGTTGTGCTGAAGTCTCTAGGGCAAAAGTGAATCTATCAATCTCCTCCTCTGTATCGCCACCCTCATCCTCAACACAATCACGTGGTATCGTGTGCACACCTATTTTGGAGCCTTTGATTTGAGCTGTGCTACTAGTCATTGTGTGTGCACCAATAGGATAGTCTCTTTGAACCATAGTGAGACCACTTGGAAGTTTCAGCTTTGCCTTAGCAATTAGGCCCATAACCAATGAGGGAAAAGGCATAACTGTTCTAGAATTTTGCTTTTCAATGCTCTTCTTCAAAATGTGGAAAATATGTCCACAAATATCTATCTCTTTATGGGTAAAGAGATCATATAGAAACATTGTCCTTGGAGCTAACAGTGTAGTGAGGTTGGTGACTGGGTACAAGTTATGGATCATCACATATGCCAATGTCCTCATCTCTGGTGAAAATGAGATTGTATTCATGGATGACTTCTTTGGTGTACCACCAAGTATTTTCACCATCTCCTCAGTAGATTCCAATCTATCCTCATATTGCACTGTGATTGGGTCTGAGGGAGGATGAACCTCTAGGAAATCCTGAATACTTTCCCTAGTAATGATAAACTCTTTGTGTCTCACCCAGCAGTCAATGTGATTTTCTTCTACACTGGCATTGGCAAAGAATTCTTTGATGATCTCTGAGTACACAACTCCAATCGGGTTCAAGAGATTTGTCCATGTCCTGTCTTTGAACACTTCAGGTATGAAAGTGTCCTCAACTGATTCCATTTGTACGACCCTTTCCATGATGATCGTTTTATCCTTATAACAGTCATTATACTTCATATCAGCCTCAGCAGACTTGAAGTTATCAGAATCAGTGCGTGCACGTTTGGAGGATGATCTCTTAGGAGCTGCATGCTTAGTAGGAGACATCTGCACAAAGGAACATAGAATAGAAAAGAAACAAGTGCAAAAACACACAACTTGATTAGATTCAAGTTAGTCCAAATCAAAGGTAAAACTACCTAAAACAGAGCAAAACCAACTCAAAACAACATGCTAAAATAGATAAAGCATGTAAATATAAACACAATGCATGAAATTAGGTAACTGTGCATGTGTGTGCATGTGCTGATGCATGAGGATGCAGCATGAGATGCATGAGGTGTGCCCAGAAGGGCCTAGTGTGTGCCTAATATGTGCATGGCATGGCATTGAGGCCCAAAATGGGCAAAGTGTGTAAAACACACAAACACTGACCAAAACATGGTAAACATGATCAATCAAAAGGAAACCCAAGTATTGGAACTCATTTGGGTCCAATTCAACACAGAAATGTCACCAGGACATTCTGACAAACACCTAACATGCAACAATGCATTCCAACTATGACCAATGCATGAACATGGTGAAAACTGCCTTAATACATGCAAAATTTGCCACATGGGGCCAACATAGATACACACAAACCAAATGGGACCCAACCCAATCAAAATTTTGGAAAAAATTTCACAAATTTAAGAACCCCAACCCAATTTTCAAAAATTCCCAATTTTTAAGAACCCTAAGCTAAAATCTGCATAATCTAAGATAAAAATGAAGGTAATGTTTAGGAAAACATACCTTGAAGTGATTTTGCCGAGATTTTGCTTGAAAATGATGGGGTTTGAGAAAAAAGTGAATTTGGGTTGAGAGGGGTTCAAGGAGACAGTTCGAGGGAAAGTCTAAGTGTTTGAAAAGCTGTTACATCTGCTATATAAAAACTGAAAACACATGTTTTTTGCGGGTTAGGCAGTAGCATGACAGTCGCGAGACAGTCGCGAGAATGGCCACTGAAGCTCAAAAGCTTTCGCGAGAAGCTTTAAGTTGTGAGACAGTCGCGATAGCCTCTGTAAGAATTGAAAAAATTCCAGTTTTTGCCTAAAAACGTTTTGCGAGAAGTATTTAGTTGCAAAATACTCACGAGGCAGTAGCGAGACTTTTTGCATGAATTCACAAAAAAATTTATTTCCCTTTAGCACATTTCGCGAGAAGCTCTAAGTCTCATTTCTCGCGAAACAACCTTTGAACCTTATTTTATTTTATTTTATTTTTTTTGAAGAAAAACACAAAAATGCATTTTAATAAAAAAAACTAAAGACACAAAAGTATAAAACCACTTTCAAAAACATACAAAAAAACTCAAAAATCTTTTTGGGTTTGATCAGCAAGTACTTAAGCATACACATCACATTTGAACATGTACAATCACACAAATGAGATAAGCATTAATTGAATCAAATTCTTGTGTGTAGTGTGTGAGTATCAAATGTGGAATAGTCCTTAGATAAGAGTGAAGCTTCAATGATCAATTCAATCAAGTCATACACAACTTATACTAAGTCAAGTGGACTATCTCTATTATAGAAATGAACATATATGACCTCCCACAAGAGAATGATTACAAAACTTAAAAGCTTTTCATTTGACTTCTGCACAAATCATAACATTTGATCCTTTTTGGACAATACATCTCTTTTTGAGACCGGTGCTTGAAATTTTTGATATTTCAACATTAAGAATTAGCCTTTGACTTTTTGAGCACTATACATTTCAATACAAAAGTCGCTTTCCATTTTTCGTAGTCAAATACTAGTATGTGTGACAAGCTTTGCAGCTCATAATCTCTTTTTTATTTTGAGATTTACATTTGGTGAGCTCTATTGCAAAAACATAAAAAAATAAAGTGGGAAGAGATATAGGCACAAGTCTATGCAAGTATCAAGACCATCAAGACTATTGACCAATCATTCATGACAAGCTTGAAGATCTATTTACAACAATCACACATAGTTTTCAAGATTTCCTCCACACAGATATATGTGCATGCGAAACAAGCTAAGCTCGTAAATGCACTACGCCATTAGTATGAAGGTACTAGGCCAAACTCACATGTGATATATACAACACAAGCGATCAAACTTTTTGAAGATTTTTCAATTTTTATGGGTTTTTGAATTTTTGAACACACTCAAAAACAAAACAAGTAAAGTAAGATCAACAAAAACAGGTACAAACCAAAACAAGTAAAAGAAACATGATCTATCTAAACATGTGAGACCCATACAACAGGTATGCAACAATGAACAAAGTAGGGTCACACAAGAGATATAGATCAAGGAATGATACCGACACCATTAGTCTTACGCAAAGACTCAAACCTAGTAAATATGTCTACCTTCTGGTTGTTAGTGTTAATGAACTCTAAATACACAATCTTTTCCTCCACCAAATCTCGAATGAAATGGTATCAGATCTCGATATGCTTTGGCTTTGAGTGTTGAATTGGATTCTTTGACAGATTTATGGCACTCTTATTGTCACAGAACACACACATAGTGTCTTGAGTGATTCCATAATCATGTAGAAGCTTCTTCATCCATAATAATTGTGCACAACAACTCACTGTTGCAATATACTCAGCTTCAGCCGTTGAAAGAGAGACTGAATTTTGCTTTTTGCTCATCCATGACACCAAGTTATTTCCAAGATAGAAGCAACCACCGAAAGTGCTCTTCCTGTCATCAATGCATCCGGCTCAGTCAGCATTCGAATACCCAGCTAAGCACTCATTCAAGTCTCTTGAATACCAAATTCCATAGTCAGATGTGCCATTGATGTAGCGGATAATTCGTTTAAGTGTTGTCAGGTGTGATTCTTTGGGTGCTGCCTGAAAATGAGCACATACTCCTACGCTGACGGCGATGTCCGGTCTACTCGCAGTGAGATAGAGAAGACTACCGATCATGCTTTGGTAAAATGTTGGGTCCACTTCTACACCGGCTGCATCACGACTTAGTTTTACTGAGGAACTCACGGGAGTGTAAGTATGTTTCTTAGAGTCTAGGCTGAATCTCTTTACAAGATTTTTGGCATATTTCTCTTGAGAGATAAATATCCCATCTTTCCGTTGTTTCACTTGAAGCCCTAGGAAGTAGTTTAGTTTCCCTACCATGCTCATCTCAAACTCCCTTTTTTATTTCTTCTGAAAATTCATGAGCTAGGTGATCGATTATGGATCCAAATACAATGTCAGCCACATATACTTGAGTAACAAGGAGAGATCTCTCATCTCTTTTGACAAACAAAGTTCGATCGGCTTGACCTCTCTTGAAACCATGATCCAAGAGGTATGTGGTGAGGCGATCATACCAAGCTCTTGGTGCTTGTTTCAACCCATATAATGTCTTCTTCAGCCTTAAAACATGGTCTAAAAAGTGAGGGTCTTGAAACCCCTTTGGTTGCTCAACAAACACTTCTTCGTTTAAAACCCGTTCAAGAAAGCACTCTTCACGTCTATTTGATATAACTTGAAGTTCATGATCCATGCTATGGAGAGAAAAATTCGGATTGATTCTAGTCTTGCAACTGGAGCAAAAGACCCATCAAAATCTATGCCTTCAACTTGAGTATATCCTTGAGCCACCAATCTAGTCTTGTTTCGAACAACTCCACCATCTTCATCGTTCTTGTTCTTGAAGATCCACTTGGTGCCGATTACATGTGTATCCTTGGACCTTGGTACCAACTCCCATACATCATTTCTAACAAATTGATGCAACTCTTGGTGCATGGACTCCACCCAATTCTCATCTTTCAAAGCTTCCTCCACTTTCTTGGGTTCAAATTGAACAAGATAATAGTTGTACGTCACATGATTCACACTATAGGCTAGTCCTTTTCTTAAATGAAGTCCTTCATCTACATTACCAATGATATTGCTTGAGGGATGATTGATAGTTACCCTTGATGATGGTATTTTGGAAGTGGAAGGTTCCTCATCACGAGAGATTGTAGGTTGAACTTCTTGAGGAGTGAGAGGGCTTGAAGATCCTTGTGTTGATATAGTCTCCCTTCTTGATATAGGAGGTGTAGACTCCTTTTCCGTTGATTCTTTCTCAACATCATCACCTTGAGACATGTTGTCATCACCCTCACTCTTCTTAAGGTTTGATCCTTCACCATCATCATCAATATCCTATTCAGATATGGTGTCATCAATGACCACATTTATTGATTCCATCACCGTCTTAGTGCGCTTATTGTACACTCAATATGCTCGGCTATTTGTGGAATAGCCTAGGAAAATCCCTTCATCACTCTTAGCATCAAATTTTCTAGGATTCTCCCTATCATTGAGAATGTAACATTTGCTTCAAAATATTCGGAAATATTTCACCTTCGGCTTCTTTTCTCTCCAAATTTCATACGATGTCTTCTTTGTTCATGCTCGGAAGTAAATCTTATTCCCAATGTGACATGAAGTATTCACTGCTTCAGCCCAAAACTTTTGTGGAATGTTTTTGTTGAGTAACATTACTCGTGTCATCTCTTGAATCACCCGGTTCTTTCTTTCAACTACCCCATTCTGTTGTGGAGTCTTTGGAGCTGAAAATTGCTTACTTACTCCCAAGTGCAGGAGATCGTAGCAATATAATTCTCGGAGTACCGACGTCGAACCACAAGGAGCAGGATAGATTTAAAGACAATATAATTAAACAAAAATTTGGGTAAAGAAGAAAAATACTTTTGCTTGGTGATTGTTAACAAGAATAATAATAAAAACTGATTTATATCAATAATGTAAATACTAGAGTATCGGGGTGTTTCCCTATATCGATATGAAATTCTTTGTGATCTAAGAAATTATATATTTCATAATTGATTGTTCTTATACAATTAAAAACTTATGATTCGGTTGAACTGAGACAATTCAAGAACGCATGATAACATCAATTAATAATGCGGTTAGAAAAGTTTTCAGAAATACCCATTTACTTTAAAACCTGATTTCTATTTGAAACTATTAGAAAATCATCTAAACAATAAGAAAAACATGATTGAACTTATTGAAAGCATGGAAGAACTAATACATCAAAAGAAATCTAATTGAACAATCTAATATGTCGTTGATAAAATCCTAGAAAGAATCACATTAAATATTCATACCATATAGAAGAAACATAACCCCTAGCCCTAGCAAAGAGTTTACGCTGCCATTAGAGAAAGGAAAATACAAGGTTTTCTCTCCAAAATTTGTCCTCCCAGCCTCCCTTCCAAAACCCTAATGTCTAAGTGTCCAAAGAAAATAAAACTTTTGCTATTTTAATTTCCTTCCAGGTTTACAGCAGTGATTTGTGAGTTAATTTCGGCCTTCAAAATTTGAGAATTTCGCAAAACTCAAAACTGGATAGTTGTAGATATTTAAGTCACGGTTCCAACTCATCTAGCCTTGTGTCAATTGGATTTTTGAGGAGAGAGATACGCCAAAATACTGATCAGTACTCAAATCAGATTTTTCCTTTTCATATTCTGCCTCTTTGATTTCTTTCCTTATTTGAAGCTTCCAATCATGGTAGACGATCCAAGCACTCCAGCTGCACCTCCTTATACATTTAAGCATGGTCCTTTAGCTCCACTTTAATTCTAGTTTGACCTCCATTCTCTCACAAATTCCTGTAAACTCATCTTTCTCACATGATTTCTTGAAAGTAGAAAATTACACACAATGGATGACATCTTATTCAAGAAATTATGCAAAGATAAATAATAGAGACTAATGCAAATCATGGCTTAATTATACAAATTAAGCATAGTAATAAGGAGATAACGCCCACATAAATATATAACAAGTATACATTTTAAGGCGTTATCAAAAATTCATTCTTGATACCGTGTTCATTGCAAAATGCTTTAAACTTTGCATTTTCAAACTCCTTCCCATGGTCACTTTTGATTTTGACTATGGGAACTCCCTTTTCATTCTGCAGCCTCTTGCATAACTTTTCCATCTTGTCACATGCTTCCGACTTCTCTCTAAGAAAATCCACCCAAGAGTGTCTCGAGAAATCGTTAACTACCACCATAATATAGCGCTTTCCACCCATGCTTTTTGTTCTTGTTGGACCCATTAGATCCACCTGTAGTAACTCCAAAGGGCAAGATTTAGCAACCACATTTACTTTAGGGTGGCTTTACTTTGTTTGTTTTCCCAATTGACATGGACCACAAACATTCTTCTCAATTTTCCCAAACTTTGGTAAACCTCACTTTAGCCACTTGCTTGTAATTTGCATGTCCAAGGTGTTGATGCCATAACTCCAAAAGATTCACTCGAGCACTTTGACATGCTATGCTAGGTTTAGGAATAACCCCATAACAATTGTCGATTGTCCTTAGTCCCTTCAAAACTTGAACACCTTCTTCATTTAGGATTAGACATCCTTTCTTAGAAAATTGGACTAAGAAGTCATCATCACATATTTGAGTGATACTCAACAAGTTCACTTTCAATCCTTTAATGTATAGCACATCAGTTAATAAAGGCAATCCCGAAATATCAACAGTTCCCTTTCCAAGAACTTGTGAGTGACTACCATCTCCAAATGTCACAAAACCATCTTCCTTCTCTTTAAGGGTTTTGAACAAAGATTTATCTCCAGTCATATGCCTTGAACAACCGCTGTCAAGATACTACAAACATGAATTAAACACTTTCAAAGCGGTATGAACAAAAAGACACGCATGAGATAGGCATTCTTGACCATCAAAGCAAGGCTCATCTTTCTTTACTTCATCCATAGATGAATGAAGCTTTTTTTTTTTTTAGACCATCAAGTTTATCACACAAATGTCTACTCCTTCTCCTATATTTATCAATTAAGGAATTCGACTCACACAAGCTATTGTGAATATCATGATTTCTATGAACTAATGATTTCAGCATGTGTATAAAGATTCTAGCATGTTTCTTTGAATTGAATACCTCTAAAAGCTCATTACTAGGATAGTCTCCAAATATGCTCGAAAAGTCATTATCACAAATACCTTTACTACGCTTCATGTTGGCCTTTGCCATATCACTTTCCATAGCAAGCCAAGGGGTCTAGGATCACACTTAGGTAATAAAACCACAGCGAGTGTACCTGCTTTGATACCAATTGAAGGCTCGAAAATGTATTGAAAACACAAGAGTTGTTTAGCGCCCCAAATTAAAGTTACGGCTCGATAGATTTTACACTAACTTAATACTTAGTGTGGAATAGTATAAATGCGAGCAGATAAACAAACAAACTACTCTAATCCATAATCATAGCAACACAGTAGTAAAATGGAATGTAAAAGAGTAGGGAAGAATGATGCAAATACAAGATAACACGCCGATGTGTTATTAAAGAGGAAACTGAAGAATTCGGTGAAAAACCTCTCCGCCGCCTTCCAAGCGGTAATCGATCCACTAGATAATTAGTTGGGATACATGGGTTAGCAAGAGACCCTCCAAGCCTAATCTACCCAATGTACCTAAGCCTTCCAAGCTCTTACTCCAACAAGACTTCTTGGAATCGTGTCTTATCTAGCTCTCCGGATCTCGCAACAAGCTCCATGTTGCATCTGCCATCCTTGCCTTCTTCCAATGCTTCCCAGTAGCACCAAAACCTCACTTGACACTTTAAAAGGGTGTGGTAAGTGTTTGGGTTATCAACCTCTCAATGGTATGGAAATGGAGAGGTAGGAGTTGAGGAAAATCCACAAGTAAATGTGTAGAAGATTGTGGGTATAACAATCTCTAACTCTCAAGGTTTGTGGCTAGGGTTTTCTCTCAGAAGCACTCCTCAACATTTGTGGGTAATGTGGGTATATATAGTGTAGGCACAAAAAGTGTGTATCAGATAGTACAGTCTGGCAAACAGAATGTCTTGTGAGTGCTTCGTGGGAAGGCCTTACCTGCGAGCTACTTGCGAAACACAGCTATCACTATCCTGTCCTGACTCTTCGCATTCCAGCATGTGCAGGTCACATGCATTACTTCGCGGGATGCTTAGTCGCGAGATAACCGCGAAATCTCTTCATTCTTCAATTGCTTGAGTCTTCACACTCTCTCTCTCTCTCTATCACACAACCCTTACAATTAAATCCCACAATAAATACAGGATACAAAAGATTGAATAAAATTACAATCAAATCTGGCATGGAATAAAAGCCAACAAAACACATAATTGTAAATTACAACTTTACATAAATTAATGACAAAATCATTAAATTTCTTAATAAAACAAATACATTGACAATAATATATGTCCTTTGGCCATGTGTATGGAGCCATTCATAATAATTATGGGTGTCCCGCATGGGCTTTCAATTTACGTAACAGTAATAATAATGTTGAAACAATCCAGGAATAGCAAAAGTTGTGGTTGCAATTTTGCCAGTCAATTTGTATCCCCCACCCGCGCACTAGCTAGATCTATATACACTCATCAAACTCGTCTCTTTCTTTCTCTCTTTCTTTTTTTCTTTCTCTCTCTTGCAAGTTGCATAGAGGCTTTCGGTTCTTACATGTCTAAAAAGACTAAAATCCCCCATATGCATAAAAAGAATGGTTTCCACCAAAAAAGAAAAAGAAACTCAGCAAAAAAAGTGGGGAACTATAATAATATTTGATCATGTGAAACAGAGAAGTACAAAAAGAAAAAGAAAAAAAATCTAGCCACCCAAATTCAAATGGACTTTTTTATTATAATAAAAAAAATCAAATGCACTTTATTCTAGAATCATAAATGGATTACATACGAGGAGCGATCGGATTTCAACTTTGAAGTTAAAAGCATGCTAGTAAATGCGAATGCTTTTTGCAGATTTCATTTAAATAATAAAAAAAAATTGCAGTTATATCGTGCATTTATTAGAGATTTTCTTTTGAAGTATGTACACTCTTTTTTTTAGTCAAAAAGTATTTACAGCATTCTTTTTTTGACAAAAGAAAAGTATTTACACTTCAAACTATTATTTCATGCATATATATATACATATATATGCATATTAATATATAGCTTCTTTCTTTTACAACATATGAGTCACACACAATTATTAAATTCATTTATTGTTATAGATACTAGGTGTATGAGATAACTTTTCATAAACTTCATATTCAATAACCAGAAGAAAAAAAAAAAAAAAAAAAAATCTAAAAGCCCATCTTTTATGAACATTTTAAAAGCCCATATTTTCTCAAATCTCAATGTTCTTAACATGTACAAGTTTTATGTGAATTAGATGTGATTTTTTATTCAATCTAAAAGCCCATCTTTTATGAACATTTTAAATGAAAAACTCAAAATCTAAACACGTAAATGATGACATAGTTATTGATCTCAAATTATCTTGACAACTTTCAAGTACATAAAATATAAGAAAAAAAATCTAATCTAATGGTGAATTTATTAAAATTCACATCCAATTAAAAAATATTGAGTAATGTAAGATATCTTAAAGTTACAGATACACATCAATAAGAAAGAAGCAATTTAGAGGAAATCTTATAAAGTTGCCTTTGTTGGTTGTAAGGTTGAATTTTATCAACCATCTTGTTAGCTTTATTCCATGCCAATTTGCTTGTAATTTAGCACTTAGTAATCCTGTATTTAGGTGGAATTCATGTAAGGGTAGTATGTGTGAGAGAATGTGAAGAATTGCTCAACAATGTGCAAAGAAGCAGGGACTCGCGGCTAACTCGTGACTTGCAAGCCGCCAACTGCTGCACACATGAGAAGCATGCGGTGAGGTGAAGGGTCACGCCAGCTGTCGTACTACAGGACAAAAGTTCCAGCCTGGTCAGGCCGTTAGCTAGCGACTTGAACTCGCGACTTAGACCGGTCGCGAGGCCAAGCCGCCAACTTGCCCTGTTTGGGAAAAGCTAACTCTTCGTATTCCAAACACACACCACTATATATAGGCCCTTATACCCACGAAATGTAGAGAGCTTCCAGAGAGAATTTTGAGAGAGAAACCCTAGAGAAAAACAAGATTGCCTCATCCCCAATCTTCACTAAGAGACTCTTCAAATTCTTCTACTTTCTTCCTCTCCATTGATACATCCTTGAGAGGTTCTTGACCAAATCATTTTCTCATCACACCTACATCTGTGAGAAGGTATTTTGGTGCTAAGGGAAGCAGTTTGGAAGGAACCAATGGTTATTGATTGATGCTATGGGTTATAGCGGAATCCAGTAAGCTAGAAAAGAAAAAGGTTCGGCGCAACCTCGTTGGAGCAAGAAGTTTGGAGAGCTTAGGTACCTGGGTAGATTAAGCTTGGAGGGTCTATTGCTGTTCATGTATCCCAACTACATTTTCTAGTGGATTATTGACTGCTTGGAGGGCGGCGGAGAGGTTTTACACCGAGGGCTTCGATTTCCTCTTCGATAACACATCACATGTTGTCCTTGTGTTTGCATCTCTCTTCCTTTATCTTTGCATTTTATTCTCTGTTGTGGATGTGATTATAATTGGCTTTGATTGTTTATCAATTCTGTGTTTGGCTTATGTTCATGTTCCACATATTAATTGTTTGATAATAAGCTTGAATTGATAATTTGTAATTTGGGGTCTAAACGTTCAAGGGTGTTTTACACACATTTTGAACATTCATTTGGTATCAGAGGGGGTGAACTTGTTGTGGTTTAAGTACCTTAGTGCGATCCTTGACCCCGTTTTGAGATGGACAGGTCTCAATCTCTTACTGTGCTTTTGATGGTAATAATTATGCCTTTTGGAAAGTTCGAATGAGAGCATTTTTGTGTTCTATTGATGATGCTGTGTGGGATGCAGTTGAAGTCGGTTGGACTATACCGGAGGCTGCCAAATCCACTTGGGATAAGGCAGCTCTCGCTGCGGCTAATGCTAATAGCAAAGCTTTGAATGTCATTTTCTGTGTTGTCTCTTCAGAAGAATTTCACAGGATTTCACATATCACCATTACTAAGGAAGCATGGGAAATTCTAGAGACAACTTATGAAGAGACTAAGAAGGTGAAAGACACCAAACTCCAGATGTTGACCACTTGCTTTGAGGAGCTAAAGATGAGTGAGGATAAGTCCTTTGACTCTTTTTACAGTAAGCTGAACGAGGTGGTTGTCCGCAAATTCAATTTGGGGGAAAAGACGGAGGATTCTAAAGTTGTAAGGAAGATCCTTCGGTCACTGCCAGAAAGTTTTCGTGCCAAAGTAACGGCCATTGAAAAGAGCAAGGATCTTGACGACATTAAAGTTCAAGAGCTGGTCGGTTCATTGTAGATGTATGAATTGTCACTGCCCACGCAGAAGAAGAGCAAATCTCTTGCTTTTAAAACAATTGATGAGAGAGTGGTAGCTCATGATTCTTCGAAAGAGGATGTAGTAGATAAAGATGTGGCGTACTTCGTAAAGAACTTCCGGAAATTCTTAAAACTCAAGAACGGTGGGAAATTTGCTGACAAAGGAAAATTTCAGAGTTCCGGGAAGGAAAAGAAAGAATTCCGAAGAAAAGATGGTAAAGATTCCCAATCTTCTCAAGGAATTACTTGTTTCGAGTGTAATGGACATGAACACTTCAAAAAGGAATGTCCCAACTATTTGAAGTCAAAAGGAAAGGTCTATGCTACTACTTTGAGTGACACTGATTCATCAAACTCTGACTCCGAAGATAGTTGTGACGGAGAAGGAAATTACTCCGCATTCATGACCATTGCACATGTGGAATCCTCAGATTATTTGGGTTCACTTGTGAAGGAGCTTGGTAAGCATTCTGATTTGGAGTCTATTGGGGTTGTTGAAGAATCGAAGGCTGAAGAAGATGAAGATACATCTGTTCTTCAAGAGAATTTCGCCTTACTTCTTGAGAAATCGGGTGAGTATGCAAAGGTGGCAAAGGTGGCCGTGAAGAAGATGAAGAAAGTTGAGGAAGATTACAAAAGTCTGCTGGTACGATACAAGGAGGCAAAGTGTGAGATTGAAACACTTAATGGTGAGCTATCAGAAGCTTACACAAAAGTGAGACTTCTTGAGCAAGAGGTAGTGCAAGCTTATGCCAAGATAGATAGGGTCTCCTCCAATAAGCTAGATGATGTTATTTTATCTCAAAAACATGCCTCAGACAAGTCCGGGTTGGGATATACCAGAGGTAGTAGCTCATCAGCAAATGTTACCAAAGAAGTGAAGTTTGTGAAGGCCAAAGAGACGGTTGTAGAAAAGCCTATTCCTGAGAAAGTTAAGGTTGAAAAGAAGAAGAAGGTAGCCGATCAACGTGTGTTCAATAAATGCCATATTCATTTGTGTGATTGTACTTGTTTAAATGTATTTTCACAAGCTCAATCTTTGTTGATCAAACACAAAAAGATTTTTGAGTGTTTTAGTTTGTTTTTGGAAAGTATTTTTTTTTTACAAAATTGTCAAAATTAAAAAAAAAAAACAGTGTTGCCCTGTTTTGGCGACTCAGTCGCGGGTTGTCCCAGTCACATGCTCCAGTCGCGAGCTCACTCCGAGATTTTTCATGGCTCATTGGCGAGTCAAGGTCTCAATCATGAAAAATACTTAGAAAATTTTTCAAAATTTGAGTTTTTATGATTTTCGTGGCTCAGTGTGGTGACTTGTTCACGGGTGGAAGGTCCAGTCGCGAGAGGTACACAGAGATTTTTGTGGCTCACCAGGCGACTGTATCGCGGGTAGACCTTCCAGTTGCGAAAAACACTTAGATGATTTTTTAAAAATCTTGGTTTCACAGTGTTTCGCGGCTTACCCTGGTAACTGACTGGCGACTTTATCCAGTCGCGAAAAACACGAGTTTTGCATTTTAAAGACAGTTTTAAAATTGTTTTTCAGTTTTTCCCTCGAATTTTTGTGACTGTTCATTACCTTCCCCATTTCTCCCTCTCAAACACTCCGTGTCTCTCTTGAAAAAGCTTTCATTTTTGCATCATGTCTACTTCAAACATCAAGAAAAAGGTATGGGTTTTCTCCATCTCACTTCATTGTACTTGATTTGAGCATTTTTTTCTTGTTTTGTGAAGTGTTCTTGAGTTCTTGAGATTTAATGGGTTCGAACTTGGTTTGGGTTTATGATTGTTGAGTTTTGATGTTCTTGTCTTGGCTTTACTCTGTTTGTAGTATTCTATACATGTGTGTTATCATGTCTTAGTCTATCAGTGGTGTTTACTTGGTATCTCTCTTACCCATGTTGTTTGTGGTTCAGTTTTTACTGGGTTTTTCTCTCTGTGTGTGGGTTTTGGCCAATTCTATTTGGGTTTTTGTTTTTTTTTTTTTTTTTAAGATAGTTTGTTTCTTCTGCATTGCGATTATTGTCTGCTCTGAGTTGGTTTGATCATCTCATTCTCATGATGTCATATCTCATTGCCATATGTCTGGCTTTGGGTAATCTCGTTCTCGCTGCTTCTGTTCATCTGTTTATTACATGTTGAAATATGTGGTTAGGGTTTGTGCTCTAAAGTACTCTGGGTTGTTTTAACTGTTGCTGATGCTTTGAATTTCATCCTTTGTGCTATGTCTTGTTGTGGCCTTTTCTGTTTGTTTACAGATGGCCCCATCTCCTTCAAAGAAGAAGACTCCTGTTAAGAAATTTGATAAAAGGCTGAAAATGGACCCTAACCTATTTAGGTCGGTTCATCGCTTTGAGAGATATAGGGATTATTTCTTGAAGGGAACCATCATTTTAGGAGAGTTTGTTGATTTAAGGGATTTGAAGGACACCTTTATTCCAAGTTGTTTTGAGGGTAGAGGTTGGGAAAGATTGTTGAGTGACCTACCTCCTGTCTGTGAGCCTCTTATCAGAGAATTCTATGCAAATGCTGTGATAAGGGAGGAGGAGTTGAGCTGTTGGGTGAGAAGAAAGGAATTCACCATCGATGCACATGACATTGATGAGGTGCTAGGTCTTGAAGAATTAGAGGACTCTGACTTCATTAACTACAAAGACAGGATGCTATCTTTAGACACTGTCCAGGCTCGAATTGGTGGTGTTAAAGAAAACAGATGTCTCAACACGATGTTTTTCCTACTGACGTGAGGTGTCTGACCACCATAATGATGTACAACCTGTATCCGATAAGGAAGATGACTACACTGACAAATGCCAGAGCTATCTTTCTAATGGAACTTAAGGAGAAAACTTTCATTGACATCAGCTCTCACATCTTTGACACTATAGTGGATGAGACTAAAACCACTTCTAGGCTCAAGCTGATCTTTCCTAGTCTTATTATGAGGCTTTTCAGATTAAAAGGTGTTGAGATCCCTCAAGATATCAGTCCCATGACTCCTCTATCAACCATAAACAAATTCACCCTCACAAGGATACAAGTTCGTCTTCCAGGAGATGAAGAGGAGGGTGACCAAGGAGAAGGTGATCCTATGGAAACTGAAGCAGAGGCTGCAGGACAGACTTCCACACCCAGAAGCAGAGCCAAGAGGAGCAGGGCTTCTACTTCATCAGCTGTACCTCCTGATGCATTTCAGATCATCCTGGAGAGGCTTAATGGACTCAAAGAGGTTTAAAATCAGCATACTGAAAGGATGATAGCAATGCAGGATAAGCTTGATGTACTTTCAGCTAAGTTTGATAGTATCTACACCAACCAGGAGTAGTGACCCTTTGGCCATTTCGATAAAAAAGAGGGAGAATTTTTGGGGTAGCAATTGAGGGGGAGTGATTGGTTGAAAGGGAGCTTTCATTAACATATGTTGTTATGTTTATTTTTTTGATACCGTGTTTTGGATAACTGCTGTTATTGTAGGTTTGATACACTGTGGTTTAGTTATTGTTTGGCTAAAACTCATAATTCATAATATGATGTTATTCAGCATAGTTTACTTTTTGTGTTTATGTTTGTACCTGGTACCTTTGTAGGTTTTTAAGGTCCTTGTTTTTGTTTGTACCTGTTGCTTTTGTAAGCTTTTAAGGTTTCTAAGTACTTGCTGCTAAATGTTATGCATTTTCTTTAAGTACTCTCACTCTTGTGCCCTTGTAGGATTTTATTCCTAGATGCATATACTTCATGTACTATGCATTGGTTGAGTGTTCGTCATTCAAGTGATTTGCTTTGTGTTTATCAGCTTGAATGTCCGGATGTTCATTCCAAGTGTGAATGAGCATTGTGATCACTTGTATGTAGTGATTGCCTGTTTAGGTCTTGCCATGGTCTATTGCTATATTTCATTTTGCTTGATCGCATTATGCTTGCTCCATATGCATTACAAGTTTTCTGCATAAAATGAACTTATTGTGTTGTTGTATTTTAGGAGATACTTGTTCTTATGGTTCAAGAGGTACACAGATTCTAGAGTTAGGTGTGAGTGAGTTTTCCAACTGTTCCCAACTCACGCGTTAAGTCTAGAGTTTGTTATAGGGTTTTGTCACGGAATAGCCAAAGGGGGAGATTGTAAGGTTGAATTTTATCAACCATCTTGTTGGCTTTATTCTGTGCCAATTTGCTTGTAATTTAGCACTTAGTAACCTTGTATTTAGGTGGGATTCATGTAAGGGTAGTGTGTGTGAGAGAGTGTGAAGAATTGCTTAACAATGTGCAAAGAAGCAGGGACTCGCGGCTGACTCTCGACTTGCAAGCCGCCAACTGCTGCACATGTGAGAAGCATGCAAGGAGGTGAAAGGTCACGCCAGCTGTCGCACTACAGGACAAAAGTTCCAGACTGGCCAGGTCGTTAGCTCACGACTTGAACTCGCGACTTAGACCAGTCGCGAGGCCAAGCCGCCAACTTGCCTTGTTTGGGAAAAACTAACTCATTGTATTCCAAACACACACCACTATATAGACCCTTATTCCCACGAAATGTAGAGAGCTTCTAAAGAGAATTTTGAGAGAGAAACCCTAGAGAAAAAAAATATTGCCTCATCCCCAATCTTTACTAAGAGACTCCTCAAATTTCTCTACTCTCTTCCTCTCCATTGATACATCCTTGAGAGGTTTTTGACCAAATCATTTTCTCATCATACTCATGTCTGTGAGAAGGTATTTTGGTGCTAAGGGAAGCAGTTTGGAAGGAACCAATGGTTATTGGTTGATGCTATGGGTTATAGCGGAATCCGGTAAGCTAGAAAAGAAAAAGGTTCGGCACAACCTCGTTGGAGTAAGAAACTTGGAGGGCTTAGGTACCTGGGTAGATTAGGCTTGGAGGGTCTATTGCTGTTCATGTATCCCAACTACATTTTCTAGTGGATTATTGACCGCTTGGAGGGCGGCGGAGAGGTTTTACGCCGAGGGCTTCGGTTTCCTCTTCGATAACACATCGCGTGTTGTCCTTGTGTTTGCATCTCTCTTCCTTTATCTTTGCCTTTTATTCTCTGCTGTGGATGTGATTATAATTGGCTTAGATTGTTTATCAATTCTGTGTTTGGCTTATGTTCATGTTCCGCACATTAATTGTTTGATAATAAGCTTGAATTGATAATTTGTAATTTGGGGTCTAAACATTCAAGGGTGTTTTACACACATTTTGAACATTCATTGGTTGAATTGGATAAGGGAAATGCTTCTAAATACCAACTATCAAGTGTACTGGATTCAAATCTTCAATGGGACATTGAAGAGCATGGATTGGAGATTTACGTTGTAGCAGTTTACTATCGAAGATATATGGGATTCAAAGCTCATTTTGGTAACCGTAGTTAGATTTACTACGAACAGGGTTATTTTGCCTGTAAATCTTTATCTTATAGTGAAACTGTTTTCCTTAAGATTGATAAGGTCAATCCCCCTTAGGTTTTTCCTTTGGAGCGATCTGTTTCATTATGTTTAATTTCCTGGGTCATCATATCTTGTCTAATTTATATTTCCGCACTTGCATGATTATGATGATTATGTGCTTAGCCTAAAGCTTGCATAACAGAACTAATAATCAACTTGACTTTAATTTGGTTAAATGTAGTGTTTATTCTGGGGTCTAAAACTAGCATTCTCTTTAATAAGTGGAGCCTAACAAGTGAGATTTTTAATATTTTAAATGAAAGGAAGAGTGGAGACAATGAATGAATTCAAGATCTCTTACTCTGATACAATTGTTCCAAAAGTTCACTCTATTAGGAAAAGATAAATTTAATCACTAACCATAAAAACAAAGATAAATTACCAATTGTTCTAAAACCTTAAGTTGTTAAGAAATTTTGAATTTAATTAATTAACCATATTTCTAGCAGCTTGAATGATTTTTTTAATATATTTTTTTTGTCATTTTAATCAGGTTTTAGTACTAAGTTATAAGAATTGGATGAAATGTTATTGATGAAACTTTTGTTGCCAAGAGGCTTATAGCTCAATTGGCACATATTCTAGTGTTTGCAATAAATATACTTCTGGTTTAAATTCTTTATCCTTCGTTGTAATTATCAAATTATTAAAAAAGAAAAAGAGAAGGTAAAATAAGCTTGTCCATCCCAAATCCACCGAATGTATAATATAATAACCACAAAATGGTGTGATTTTGGAAAGGATACAAGCCTTCATGTCTGCTCCTAGTCCTTGCATTCATTTTGGTCTCGTAGACCGACTTCCCTAAGTTGCACCACTAGTGAGTGAAGTTCCTTCCTTATAGTTACAATTTATATTGGACTTTATTAAACCACTTTTTAAAAGTGTACTATTGCACTTAGTTGTAGTACTCTTATTTTCGTACGTTTATTGTACTACTTATTTAATTTGTACTTAGAACATGTACTATCATTCATGGGTAAGGGTGGCATTGTGCAGGTTAATATTCCTATATAAGTTTTTGGGAAAAAACTAATTAAGGAGGGCATTGATCAGTTCCCTCTTCCTTTTTTTTTTTTTTTTTTTTTTAGTTCAATATCTAAGAGATGGAGAATTTAAATTCTAAAGATCTTTCTTGGAAATATCATAAAGGGTCGGTTGAGTTAAAAAACTTGTTTTGAAAGTTGTTAGTTTGTAAAGATTTGTTTCAAACGTGATGAGGCGAATACAAATGTCTCTATTTTTTGTTTTCAAAGGAGGACAACCCACTTCATCAACAAGATTTAATTTTTCACGAATATACAGGTACTGCAATGACTTCTTACTTTTTATTTTTATTTTTGGTAATAGAGTGACTACATGTATGTGTGTAGCTTTCACGGTAGAGTGGAGGTACCTCTAGTGATTAGCTTCTTAATGATAAAGAGGACTCCTTACGGTTGTGAGGATTGAGCTTTTAGCATATATGATACTTTTATTCAAGTTTAAGGGTTCATTTAAATACAGCTTATTTTGCTAAATACTGAAAACTGAAAACACTGTAGCAAAATAAATTTTAAATGTGCAAATAGTAGCCCGGGGTCCATTTTTAATATATTTTTTTTCTGAATAAAGTGATTGTGGGTTCCATGAATAGTGTGTGAACAGTGCATGAATAGTGCACAATGTCTCTTGCATAGTGTAATCCGCGTGTATGAACAGTGCGGTTACTGTTCATAAGCCTAAAATGCACTGTTCATGTCCCATGAACAGTGCAAGAGGCGCTGAAAAAAAAAAAAAAAAAAAAAACACACACACACACACAAAATGCAAACGCAGGAAGAGAGACGCGCATCCAAACGCTCAATAAGGCTACTGTTTGAAAGGATGGAATCTCGATGCGATCATCATGATGGACATCACAAATGAGGAGATATTATTATGGTGCACTACGTGCATACCTCCATGGAAATCTTTATATATTAACTAAAGGTCTATTTTCTTTAGAAAAATAAAAAGAAAGAAAACTAAAATTATATTTATTTATTTATATTAGGTTTCATTAGTTATTTAGATTCTTGGTTTTTTATTTGGGCATATTTAAACTAAGCATAAGAATTGTTACAAATATTTACATAGTGCGTCGAATACGAGTTCAACATACCAAAATCTAAGAGAGTTCTTAGTTGCATCCAAATTTATTTATTTATTTATTTATTTTTAAGAAATCAGCTACTTGATTTCCCTTACAATAAGATATCAGCAACTCTAAACAGGATATTGCACTCTCTAATAATAGAAAAATGATAGTTATGACGTGTAAATCAAAAAGTGTAAAACTAGTTTAGCATTAATTTTAATTATTAAATTATATGAGTTCTAATTAACTTAATTGGTAAAGTCTCAAATCTTTAAATAAAAAATGTTTAGAATTTGAATCTTGCATGAACCTAAAATTAATTAAAATCCGATGTCTGGAAACTAGCGTAATCTAGCGAACCCTTATTTTTGTTTACCAAAAAACAAAATAATAATAAAATAAAATCCGATAATAAAAGAAATTATCATGGAGTGCACGTTATTTGTTCAAATAATAAAATCATCCTCGATTCTCCACAGCTCATTTTTAAAACACTCAATCGGTTGTCGTGTTACATCTTTGTATTTCTGTTCCTCACACAAAAAAAATCAGTGTTCCACATGCTCAATGATTTAACAGTAACACCGACAATTTGTAAAACTTCGTGGCTACATCTGATTTATATTTTCAAAACATTATTGCGCGAACAAACGCATGTGCTTCACATGTCTCTACAGAATTTCTTCTCATACTTATCTTCTCCCTGCGATCTTGCAATTGATTAGTTTTTTCTTTTTCTTTTAAACTTTTATATATTCTTTGTTTCCACGCAACGGTCGATGGCTGAGATTTTTTTAATCAAGATTCAAAAAAGTTTTCAAACTTCTGGGGAAAGGCATTCCTACACGTGGACCAAACAAGCCATCATATGTCCTACCAGATTTTGTTTTTCCTTTTTGACAAAAGAATAATTCATCAACAATGTTGATAATTTTTTTTTTTTTGAAGAAAACAAATTAAATTTTGAAACATAGTGGCGTGCATTTTCATTGGTCCCAAAGTCAGTCTGTTCTCACCTCTCTTTATTTTTTTATTTTTGGACATGAAAAAAATCTCCATTGTTGAGATTGTTTTTTGTGTACAAGAAGACACTGTCAGAAATATAATTTTTTGCCATCAGACTTGACCCGAGCTTTGAAACTTCCTATAAATAGATGAGCATTCTTGTAATGAAAATCCATACGTGGTGCCTGTCTACATCACTTAGTTCAATTTCAGAGCTCTCAGAATTTCAAACATGGTTGAGACTCAACAACGTAGAAGAATTTTTATTTCTTTGCTGGCCTTCTGTATCTCTTATTCAATCAATGTTCCAACCGTTGAGGCAAAAACTCACTATCACGTCTGGGACGTGAAGTATACCTATAAATTTCCAGATTGTTACAAGAAGCTAGCTATAACAATCAACGGGGAGTCTCCAGGGCCTACAATTTATGCACAACAAGGAGATACAGTTGTTGTTAGGCTTACAAACACTATGTTAACTGAGAATGTTGCAGTGCATTGGCATGGAATCCGACAGGTATTGTAATTATTTACATTGTCCTTTTCATATTACTAAACCCCACTGTTGATTTTGATTAGGATCGAACTGTTCTCAATTATTGAGATTTTGATTTCTATTTTTTTTTTTTAATTTTTTTTATTGCAACTTTGTTTGTGCTTGCTTGGCTACAGTATGGAACACCTTGGCATGATGGAACTGATGGGGTTACTCAATGTGCAATTATGCCCGGAGAAACCTTGGATTACAAGTTTGTAGTTGATAGAGTAAGTCTCAAATTAGCAAACATTGCAAGAAGATCCATTCAGATTTTCAGTACCAACAATATAAATTTTTTTTCTTTTTTTCCTTTTTTCTTCCTAACACTATGTTTTTGAAAATGTAGGCTGGGACTTATCTTTACCATGCGCATTATGGAATGCAAATATCAGCAGGGCTGTATGGATTCATTATTGTAAAGCTACCTGATGGAGTTTCTGAGCCCTTTGCCTATGATCATGACCATACCATTCTTCTTAAAGATTGGTATCACGGTAGTACTTACGAAGAAGCCGTAGGCTTATCTTCCATTCCCTTTAAATGGGTAGGAGAACCACAGGTAACAGATTTCATCATACGACTACATATAAAAATAGAAATGTGGTTTCACATAAAACCATAACAATATTTCTTAATCTACTTTTCAGTCACTCTTGATAAATGGAAGAGGAAGGTTCAACTGCTCTGCTGCAGACACAGCTTCCGGAGATTGTAATGCAACAAATTCAGATTGCTCTCCCTATTCTTTGACAGTAGTCCCTGAGAAAACGTATAGACTAAGGATTGCCAGCTTGACTTCTCTATCGGCATTGAGCTTTGAAATTGAGGTAATTTTTGATATCTTAGATTATCTCCATTTGATTACGTAATGATCCATTTGGATTGAGCGGGTGTAGAATAGGATAGAGTGGAATTGGCACAAAATTAGCCTATTTTTAGCCACTTCTACTCTACTCCCCTCCGTTTCCCCTCCCTTCTACTTAATCCAAACGGGTCCTAAGTGTTTATTATTTTGTCATGTGTAGGGTTTTACGTCAGATAATTATTAGGCTGAGTTAGGCTATATAAGTGATTATGAGGAACTCTGATTATAACTTGATTTGTTCTTTTGGAGCAAAATGCCATATGTGACTAGTGTATTTTTGGGTTACCACATAATTAATGTCATAAAGTTTCATAACATACTTTCTGATCTATGCTGCAGGGCCATAACATGACTGTGGTTGAAGCGGATGGAAGCTTTGTGGAGCCATTTGTAACAAAGAACCTATACATAAATTCTGGTGAGACATACTCAGTGATAGTAAAAGCAGACCAAGACTCTAAAAGAAACTATTGGATCACAACTAATGTTGTTGGCCGAAAACCTTCAACTCCAACTGGTCTAGGCATCTTCAATTACTATCCAAATTATCACTACAAATACCCAAAAACAGAACCAACCACTGGTCCTTTTTGGAATGACACGGCTTCAAAATTGGCTCAAAGCCGTGCCATCAAAGCCCACCATGACTATGTCACAGCACCACCTCCTACATCGGATAGGGTCATTGTGCTTCTCAACACACAAAATTTGGTCAATGGTATTTACCGCTGGTCTTTAAATAATATATCACTTAGCCTTCCACTTACTCCTTTCCTTGTTTCACTAAAACATAATTTCACTGATACATTTGATCAAAACCCACCTCCGGATACTTATGATGTTGAAAATTATGACATATACAGCGTAGCTGAGAATAAAAATGCCACTTCTAGCAATCCCATTTATAGGATAGACTTCAATACCACAGTGGATATTATACTTCAAAATGCAAACACTATGACCAATGCTACAAGTGAGACACATCCGTGGCATTTGCATGGCCATGACTTTTGGATATTAGGCTATGGAGACGGTAAGTTCAATATTACGAAGGACCCAAAAAGCTATAACCTCGCAAATCCAATCATGAGGAATACTGTGCCACTATATACGTATGGATGGACTGCTTTGAGATTTCGGGCTGATAATCCTGGAGTTTGGTTGTTCCATTGTCATATTGAGTCTCACTTCTATATGGGCATGGGAGTTGTGTTTGAAGCTGGAATAGACAAAGTGGGTACTTTGCCAAAGTCTATTATGGGCTGTGCTAAAACTAAACACATGATCAATCCTTAAGTTTTGAAGATGAGATGAGTAAATATTTTGTATTAACTAATGCGGATTAATTAAGCCCATTTTCTTTAAACAAGCCTGTATTGTTATTCCTTCTGTGTTGTATGGTACATCCAATATTCAATTTTGGGAGGTCCCAAAACATTGTCTATTTTAATTTATCTGTTTTATTGGAAAAGAATATGTGTGTGTTAATACTTTTGCAGAATTGCTAGTTTTGTACGAATTTAAAAGCTTTTTACTCAACAATGCCAACATTTACTTGGGCCGGATCTTACTTGATCTCAAAGTTGGGCCAATGTTCAGTCCGGACTTGTGCCTCCGATTGGATACTGTTTGAAAGCTCAACTGACTGTGTTGTCTCAAGCGCGTGTGATGATGTGGACAGTCTAATTATTTAGAATAAGTTAATGACTCGCGTGGGATCTAAAATATATATATATATATATATATATATCTCAAACAAAAAAACAAAAAAACAAAAATAAATATGTAATTCATGTGAGGCTCATAAATAATAGGAAAAATAAATAATAAGGCTGTAAATTATATATCAACTACTACAATGGAATAATTACAGCCAACTGCACTGGCCAGACAATTGCAGTCAACTGCATGCTCCTAAAAGCATGCTATCCTGCAGATTTGGTGGAGACTATGGCATAATAGATTTTCACAAACTCTTGGCATAATAGATTTTCACAACCTGTCTTTCTGAAACATTTTAAACAAAACTCATCAAGGTATCTTAGTATGAAACAGAAATAAAGATTGCATACATAAAGAAACATGTGTATAAAGAGAGAAAAGAAATAACACATGGAGAGATAGGTGAAAAACAACATACATCATCATCACACACACACACACACACACACACATATATATATATATATGAAAATAAATACAATGTATGTCATAAATAAATGGTCACAAGACCGGTGTACAAGAGGATAATGTAACCAAAAAAAAAAAAAAAAGTACATAAAATCCTCACTACATCCCTCAAGAATATATAGACACTCTCCCTAACAAAAATATCCTATGCTAACTCTCCCCTTAAATACAAGACTACTCTCATCCAAAACTACTCCCCTTTTTTATCACGAATAACAAAGGACAAGTCACCGAGAGGGCATCATCTCATCATCACTGGAAGAGCTAGCATCCTCATCCTCATCATCATCGTCAGCACCATCATCACCATCCTCATCTGCCGAAGCCTTTGGAAAAGGAGAGGGCGAAGCGGCGAAACTACCAAGGCGAGCTTGTCATCGTGCAATATGACCGACGTAGATGTTCACTTGACACAACTCATCACTGAGTGTCAAGGCGAGCATCCATGCGCTGAATTTGTGCCGCGATGGCCTCAAGAGTCACACCACCATTTGAGGAAGAAGGAGTAGTGGTGGAAGGAATTGCAAGAGTTGTAGGATCAGTCGTCTCTGTTCGTGGCTGCTTTAGTCGAAGTTGGGCCTTGCTTCGCCAAATAGAAGTTGCGCTAATGGCACCCATAACTGTGTAATAAGGAGAATCAGGAATAGGGATAGAAAAATGGCAAAGGATCCGCGTGATAGTCGAAGGAAAAATGAGCTTATCACGGGTTGCCGTATCTTGATAAACATCAATAATGGAAGTGATGAAGTGAGAGGAATAGTTAATAGAAAGATCCTCTAAGAGGGACAACAAAAATTGAGCACGAGGCTCTGTGATAGAGTTATAGTGAGACAGTGGAGTTAGAACAAATGTCATCACCATATTTAGGAATCTCGGACCTTTTACAAAGCCTGAGCATGAGATGTTTTGACGCTCACCCTATACAGAAGTTGTCTCACAGAAATGAGATAGAAAGCTCATCTTTGGACACAGTCCTCAGATGCTGACAATCAGGGTAATCAGGATGCGATACCCTCAGGACATGTAGTATCTCGGATATAAGATCTGGAGTGACTACGATGCGTGTACCTCTGAATGTCGTGGCAACTAAGGTACAGAGGTATTGATACCATGTATATTGGAGTAAAACTCCTCTATAAACACGATAGGGCACCTTAAAGGTATCTCACAAACAGATTCCCATCCCTGAGTCAGAATGACTCCGGGTAGAGGAGTGTCGAAAAAGTCTGATAGAATGACATGGCGCTCCGGATGAATGCCACGTTTCAGAAAGTTTTCAAGGAAGTCCTACTGGGCCTTCCTATTATGGAACTGAACATGAAGAGGGGGAACGAGATTAGAAGAAGAAGACTCGGAACAAAGAGGGTTCCGAGCCAGAGTAGATTTGCACTTAGGTGCCATGCATAGTCTATCCGAGAGAGAGAGAGAGAGAGAGAGAGAGAGAGAGAGAGAGAAAAGAGACCACAATCACAATCCAGAAATAGGAATGAAAGAGTACGTATGCATGAAATATGCATGAACATGTGACATGCTAAAAATAAATTGCATCATCGGTTGAAACCCAATCCAAACCTACCAACACAAAATTTTCAATAGTTAAGCACACATCTAAATGCATGAAACATTGTTAAAATGCTAGTGGAATGCAATGCATGAGCATATTACACCAAAACAACACAACCCAACACACAAATTTCACAAAATTCTCAAAAAAACCCAAAATTTTTTAAAAACCCCAAAACTTAGGTCTAAAATACATGAATGCATGAAAAATGAAGATTTTAGGACACTTACCAAGTGATTTGATCTTGGTAGAGGCAGAAAATGTAGTGGGTAGAGAGAATTGAGTGAGGGAGAAGTGTTTAGGGTGAGAGAAAAGTGTTTTTGTTGAGAGAGAGAAGAGAAAATGAAATCTGATTTTGTGCTCAGCCCTTAAATAGAAATCGCAACTCGATGGATTGAAGTATTTGTCGAGCACTAATTCTCAACAGAAACGAATATGTCGAGGTGTTGTCAAGGATCTGTCGATAGCAAAAACACTTCGATGGATCGACAAGTTGTTGCAAATCTATCGAGAAGAAGTCCATAAACCTAGATGGATTGAGATTGCGATAACTTCTATTGAGAAAAGAAGAAAGAGGGGCTCAATAGAAACGAATTTGTCAAGGATTTGTCGAGAAGCTATCGAGCTTGAAGAAAATGAGTTTTTCAAGGAGGAAAAACACAAAGAGATGAATGCAACAAGCAAGGTACTCAAACATAGAACCAATCAACATATTAAGCTCTCAAAATATCTCTCAACATATATGCAAAGCATTCAAGATCCAAAACACACACACACACACTCTAAACAAGTCTAACCAATTTTACATTTCAAAAATAAGTTAAGACAGTTAGTGAGTATATATTAACACATGTATTCCTTGTGATGGCCAAATCACATTGTACTTGCACATGTATCAAAAGTAGCAAATAATTTGCATGTTGTGTGTGAAAGAATAGCAAGATTGCATAAGTGTCTCATATTATGACAATTTGAGATATGAAAAAATCAAATACACTAGCACACAGTCATAACTGTTTGATGGGAACTATCACATTCGAGGTACATTCTATAACCCCCACATCTCCTAGAAACACGCTTGCAACCATATTTAAAAACATTTTTATTCTTTTTGCTTTCGATTTCTTTGCATAATCTTTTTCTTTTTGAGCATATCATACACGAGCATATAAGAGAGAGAGAGAGAGAGAAGAAATACCCAATTATGTTAAGCCAAAAACATCACAATTTTTCTATGTCGAAGTAGATAGATGTTATACATGATTGACGGGCTTTAGTGGTGAGATGGTTATTTATGCCTTTCTCTTAGGATTTTTTAGTCCTTGCCGTAAAAAAAAGTGATGTGAGTGTTAAGTATAAGAGGTTACTTAATCATACTCATCACAAACACGAGCCATAAAACTCACTTGCTTAGTTATGCATTGAAATGCTCATCTTAGCTACAAAAGATACAAAGTTTAGAAAACTTTGTGTCAATGGCCATCCAAGGTACACAAGTACCAATATACACAAACACATACCGTTTTTCTATTTTTCTGATTTTTCAATTTTCATGAAAAAAAAAAATTAAGCAAAATTGAAAAAAAAAAAAAAAAAAAAAACATGTTAAACAAAACAAAGCATAAAACTAGACTGACTCAAAAAACAAGAAAGCAAAATAGACAAGTAATGCATAACCATAAGGGGAGAGAGAGAAAAAGTGACTAAATCACTTAGAGCCTTTTTTCTTCCACACCTTGGAAGAACCTTTCCTTTGAGCGAACCTTTGATCTAGTGGTGAGGGGGAAGAATTGAAACCGTTCAAGTTCAAAAGGAACATGAGGGCCTTGAGAAGATCTCCAAGAAGAGAAAACGAGGATAAAAACTTATTCTGGTTTCTAGACGAAAGCATACTATTTCTTTGTTGAGTGGCTAACCATTTGTATCAATTTGGATGAGTATGCCCTGAAGCTCCACAGTGATGACAAAAATGCAGTTTCTTCGGTTGAGACTTTTTGTTGTTAACTTTCTTAGTCCTAGGGTTTCTAGTATCTTTCTTTTCACTAAAATAGATTTTCCTTTATCTAAGTTCTCACTAGCTATTTCAATTTTAAATTCATTGTTCTCAGAATTAACATTATCAGTAGGTGAGACAAACATAGTTGTACAAGAGGAGGCAATATTAGGAGAAGAGAAATCATACCCCAACCCGGTTTTATCAGAAGCAGCTTTCTGAAAGCTTAGCATCTCATCAAGCTTTGCACTGGAAGTCCTCTCCAATTGAGCTCTAACCTGGAATAGTTCTGCTTCAAGCTTCTTTGTCCTTTCACCAAGGAAGTTTTTTTTTTTTTTTTCAAACCGCAGTGCACCAATGTTTGATTGGCTTCATCAATCTTGGTAGAGAGCTTCTCTCGATCTAGCTCAACATCACTTAGCTTCTTGGTGGCCATCCTATACATTTTCACATGCTTCTCAAAAACCTTGTACAATTTTGCATAGGATGTATGGATGTATGGATGTCATCTTGATCGTCCATTTTCTCAAACTTAGAATCCACCAAGTCCTCTTCATCATCTACTGTTTTTGTAACCCCTTCAGTAGGATCAGCTGTAGCAGTGAAGGCATTTAAAATTCCCTCGTCATCACTGTCATCTGACTCAATTTTAGGCTCGATGTCACTTAAGGTAGCAGCAAGAGCCTTGCTTTTACCAACTGACTTGAGATATGTTGGACATTCTTGTTTCATGTGTCCAAAACCTTAACATCCGAAGCACTTTGGTCTGGAGGGAATAGTGTACTGACTGCCATCCTTAACATCCTTCTTTCCTCTATCTTGGCTCTTAAAATGAGAAGAATTGGATTGCTTACGGTCCTTATCAAATCCTTTCGCATTGGCATTCTTCATGAACTTCTTGAACTGCCTAGTGATGTAGGATTTCATCTTGGAATATTCATCATCAAAAGACTCATCAGTCTCATTACTTTTGGCCTTCAGTGCCATGCTCTTGCTTTTGCTCCTTTCCGGATTCTAGTCAAAACCAATTCATAGGTTTACAAGTTGCCAACCAGCTCCGTCAAAGGTTAAAGGCTAAAGGCTGAGTTGACTATGTCCTTTAGCTTGACATAGAACTCATTAAATGACTCATCCTCCTCCATTTTTATCTCCTCAAAGCTAGTAGTGAGCCTTTGGAGCTTTGAAACCCTGATAGCTTTAGTTCCTTCATAGGTTGTCTGGATGATAGTCCATGCTTCCTTAGTAGTTTTAGTAGAGGATATTTTCTTGAACTTCTCATTGGTGACCGCACTGAATAGAGCATTCAATGCTCTATTGTTGAAGTTTGCCGCTTTGATCTTGGCATCATCCTAATTAGCTGGCACTTCCTTTGGCTTAGTCTAGCCAATCTCCACAGCTTGCCACACATTCTTATCTAAAGACTACAAGAAAGCTCTCATTTGCACTTTCCAATATGCATAGTTAGTGCCATCAAATAAAGGAGGTATAATAAGTGAATGTCCTCTATCCATGACAAACAAGGGTCAACGAATCACACAACAAAGATTAAACCTAATCAGAGTGTGCCTGCTCTGATACCACATGATAGGCCAAGAATGTATTGACCCATTCGATAACTTAATCAATTCATTAGCCAAGTGAATTAATTAGATTTAATTACATGCAATAAGTGTGGTAGAACAAAAAAATCACCAACTAAGTTAAATGCAGCGAAAAATAAATTTGACACAGGTGATTTGTTTAGGAATGGGAAAAAACACCGAGGCAAAGCTCCACTAGGTGAATTTAAGGTCACCACTCCCGAGAATCCACTATTATAAAAAAAAGCAGTTACAAGTAAAAGGAATCCCAATACCTAATACCAACCTACAATTGAACCCTTACCCCAGTAACCAATTGGACTTGTAATATAGCGGCAATCTCTCCTTTCAATGCACAGCTCTCAGTACGTGACTAACTAATGATGCATGGATCCCAGTACGTGACTAACACACCAACTTGAGGAAGATGTTAACTGCAAAGTTCTTCCGTTCATCCAACAATGAAGAACAAAAAGCTCCTTGGTTACAAAACCCTTGGCCCAAAGACACTGTAGCTTCTACAAAGAATATGATGAACTAGGGCAAATTGTCTCTGGTCAATATGCATGTATTATCACTTTGCATCAAGTTGCATCATCATGTGATGACCCTTAAAATAATCCTTATATATGTCTAGGGTCGTGAGTAAAGAAACCCTACACAAATACACATGGATATGCATGAAATCAGATCTGGAAATTCTAATTTCATAACTCTCGACAAATACAGCTGCTGTCGAGCTTCTGTCGAGCTTCAACATTAAACCTCGATAGATATTATTCTGTCGAGATATCTGTCGAGCTTTAATGAACAATACTTTTTCAGTTGTTTCTTAGACAGATTTGCATGGCTTCAATACTAAACTTGAACACTTACGTCTTGAAGTACTAAACTCATCCTAGATCTACCTAATGAACAACACATATGTTTCTAACACTTTCCACATATGTCCTAACATTTTCACTCTTGGTTAGAATGGAGAAAATTATAGGTATGTATGCAACACCATATAAACCTTAACTTCCACCATATTAAATTACATAACTCAGAAGATTTACTACACTATACAATAACTCCTCCTTTTACTAATTTATTTCATTCATGAAATGGAGTTTCATAATCTAAATAAATACTTGTCTAAATACTTGTACTTGAGAGGTGTGGTGCAGATATTTGCCACTTGCTCATGATATTTTATGAACTTGAGTTGAACTTCTCTCTTGGTTATAAAATAATATCTCGTATCAATTTGCTTGTCTCGATTATGAAAAATTGGATTCATTGTAAAAGTTAATGTTGACTTCTTGTTCACAAAAGTCTTTGTAACTTCTCTTGTGGCAAATGCAGCTCCTTTGACCATTTTTTATGCCAAATCTTATGAGAAATGCTAAAAGTGGTAGCAATGTACTCATCTTCACAAGGATAATTAGTTAAACTTGGTTGCTTTGTATAGGTCTATGTGAATGTAGTACCATCAATTCAGAATACAAATCTAGTAGTACTCTTTCTATCATCTATATCTCTAGCCCAATCATTGTCACCATAGCCAACAAGTTCAAACTCTTTAGAGTGTAAATAAAATAGTCCAAAATTAAGTGTCCTTTTCACATGATAATGAACTTTCTCTTGGCAATCTTCAAATGAGTCATAAAGATGCTTCTATGATGTTGGATTCCTTTTCTCTTTGAAAGCTCAATTAGTGTGAAAACACTAATGCTTGTTTAGACCCCTAATTTTAAATTATGGCTTAATTTTTTTTTATCCTACTTATCAAAGTGCGGAAGAAGAGTAAAGCATATGCAATAAATTAATAACACTACTCTAAGCCATAAGCAAGTACAATAAGAAATAAATGTAAATCTTAAAGAGTAGGGAAGAGAGATGCAAACACAAGATAACACCAAGACGTGTTATCGAAGAGGAAACCGAAGTACTCAGTGAAAAACCTCTCTGCGGCCCTCCAAGCCAAAATCGATCCACTAGTGAATAAGTTGAAGTACACGAATATCAAAAAGACCCTCCAAGCCTAATCTATCCAATGTACTTGAGTCCTCCAAACTCTTGCTACCAACGGACTTTTCGGAGTCTTGTCTTCACTAGTTATCTGGATCCTGCAATTCTGCCTAATTGCATCTACCATACAATGGCTTCTTCCAATGCTTCCCAAAGGTACCAAAATTTCTTCCAACACTCAAAATGGGTGGGGTAAGTGTTTGGGCTAAGAACCTCTCAAGGATGTGTAAATGGAGAGGTGGGAGTAGATGGAAACTTTAGAGAAATGATGCAGAGGATTGTGGGTAAAACAATCTCTAAAATCAAGTCTTTGGCTAGAGTTTCTCTCTCAAAAGTTTCTTCAGAAAATACTCCTTCTTCTTCTTACATTTTGTGGGTAATGAAGGTTTATATAGTGTTGGTAAAGAATGGGAAAAGTCACACTCCAAAAAGCAACAGGCAGTGGGTTTCGCGGGTCACTCGTGACTTGGCTTGAGTTGTGAGTCACTCGTGAAAACCAGCCTGTCAATGACTCTTCAAATTCCAGCATGTACTTCTAACATGGCTTGTTTCGCGGGTCAGCAATCGCGGGTTAGTTGTGAGTCAAGTCATGAAAACCAATTCTTCACAGATTCTTCTCCTAACTCTCACATACAGCCCTTACATTAAATCCCACAAAAATACAGGGAAATGATTGAACAAAAATAAAATTAAATTTGACAAGGAACTATAGCCAATAAAATATATAGTTTTAAATCACAATTTTACAATCTCCCCCTTTGGTTATTCCATGACAAAAACCCTAAACAAACTCTAGACTTAAAACGTTAGCTTGGGAACAGAGGCAAAACTCACTCGCACCTAAATCTAAAATCTGTGAAACACTTGAACCAAATACACCTGTATCCTGAAACACTTGCACATAACAAATAATTTCATTAAGCACGAGACCAGTAGAATACAAGGCATGTATAAAGAACAAGTAAATGCGATCAAGATAAACAAAAGATGTAAGAACATATAGCATAACTTGATCAAACATGAAAAGTCATTAATGAATGACCACAATGAACATTTACCAAGTAAATGATCATCCAGAGACCCAAGAAATTAAGAGCAGTGCAAAAATAAATTGCATGTCCAACAAGCACATGATGCATTAAAGAAACTAAGGCAAAAAGAAATAGATAACTAAAAGCATCAAGAAACGGCTATAAAAACTAAGGTACATAAAGTACTAAAGTAAACTAAGTTTTAAACCAAAGTACTAAAAAATTTAAAATAAAACATAAAGCAACTAAATAAAACTATGAGTAGTAAAAATGTCTCAAAATTTTGCTCCCCCTTAAACTGTACTCCCCCTTAACTAACTACTACTCCCCCTTTTTGACCAGAATGGCTAAAGATGCTAGTCCATGCTCGCTAAGTCTCTAATCTGAGTGGAGAGAGCAGTGATTTGCTCTTGAAGATACGTCATATGTGTGGTGGTGTACGCACAATGATTGTCGAACGTCCGTTGCATAGCCTCTAGTGAATGCCAAAAATGGTCGAATCTATCAAGAAGCATGTCAATGCGATCAGGAGCATGAGGAGGTGCATGAGGTTGTCCCTGAGGCTAAGCCTGTGGCTACTATTGAGGCTGAGTAGGTGAGGCTTCCATGTCTTCAGGATTGAGGGTGAAGTTGTCAATATCCTCATCGGTGTTACCACCCTCAGGAGCAATGTCCTCACCTTTTACTCTCTCTTCTTCTTCTCCAAGACCACGGAGACGAGCTTTGCTCCTTATCATTGTCTGAGCAGAGATCTGGTCTTCCCTCTTCATCACTGGCAAACTGGGGGGGAATCTAGACCCTCTCATGTCGCATGATGGACATGATCAATCCCAAGAAAGGTAAAGTCATCCGAGATGTCTTCTTGGTCGCACAATTCGCAAGCAGATGGTAGATGTGAGCACAAATGTCTATGTCCTTCTTCAGGAACAAATCATGAAGTAACAGAGCTCGAGGAAGGGATAGGTTCGTCAGATTCGTCACTGGGAAGAGGTTGAAAATCATGATGTACGCCAGTGTTCTCATTTCAAGAGAGAAACTGGTGGTGAGCAAGCACTTCTTGTACTGATCTCCCCCAAGCACTGGCGCTATCACTGATATGACTGGTGATTTCCTCTTATCACATGGAAGAGAAGACTCTGGGATCACCGGCCTGATTTGAAGGAATTTTTCAATTGACAATGTAGACAATGTGAATTCCTTCCCTCTCACTCAACAATTTAGGTGATCTCTCTTCACAACCACATTCGAAAAGAACTCTAGAACAAAAACATGGTGCACTTCCACCGAGCCTGTGAGGAGTGGAGTCCATGTGTGATCTCTGAACACATCGGGGATGCAAGTGCTCTTAAGAGATGGAAGGTCCACCTCTCTCTCCACAATTATGATAACATCCTTGTAGTATTCCGAGAATGCCTCAAATGCATCTCTATTTTGGAATCAATCCTCTTCAAATCTTTGAAGCTTAAGAGGTTTCTTGACCGTGGTTTTCTTGCAAGGAGACATCTACAAAAATGAGCAAACACATAAACCATACACAAAAATGGTAACAAACTTGATTAGATACAAGTTTGTTCAAAAACAAGAAAACAAATAGAGGAAGATTCCCTAAAATAGGATCAAATGATCATAACAAAGGCACATGAACATGTTATATGTGCTACAAGGTCTAAAAAGACTTAACTAGAATGAATGTATGCAAAAACATGTAAAGTGATAGGGTGTGTGCATCAAGGGTGCATCAAGTGTGCATGTGCAATGCATGATCAATGCATGAACAAGTACTCATGGGGCAAAGTGTGTAAAACACACAACCAATGATCAAAAAATGTTTAACATGTACAAATATGGTAAACCCCAAAATTTGGTACTCATCAGAGTCTAAAAGAGTAAAAAAAATACCATTAAAGCATTTTATCAAACACATAGTATGCACACACTACACATATGTAATGAACAATGCATGAACATGTGAAAATCATGCCTAAATATATGTTAAAATGCCATATGAGGCCAACACAATCAACAACAAACAAAATGGGACTAAGGCTAATCAACAAAAAGGAAAAATTTTGCAAAAAATAAGTTTTCCTAACCAAAACACAAAAATAAACCTAACCCTAGGTTTTAAGAATTCTAAGACAAAATCAATGGATTGAAAGATTAAAAGAGATTAGAAATACTTTGAATGAGTCTAAGAGATGAAATCCAGGAGTGTTGAAAGAAAATATGTGTTTTGGAGGGTGGGAGTTGTGGAGTGCAAAGAGACAAGATGCTTTGAAAACTGAATTTTTGAGCCTTTAAAAACTGTGTTTTTTTGCATTTCGTGAGTCAGTGACTCGTAAGCCTACTTGCGAAAATTGCAGATGCATAGGGAAGATTTTCACGGGTTGAGTTTGAGTTACGAAGCACTCATGAGGGACTCGCAAAACTCTGCTTGAAATTTTTAAGAAATTGAAATTTCTTAAGAATTTTGTGACTGGGGGCCACTCGCGAAAGCACTAGTGAGAAGGCCAAAAACAGAGTTTTTCAACACTAAAATTTTGCGTTTTGAGAAAAACTTTTAAGAACCAAAGTGACAAAAAATCACTTCTTGAAACACGTGAAACACTTAAAATCTTTTTGGGTTTGATCATCAAGAATTTTTTTTTTTTTTGATAGGGAATGCACACACTTTTCATTACTAAGAAACCATAAAATTTACATCATGGATGAGGGCTTGCTTAGCAAAGCAAGGATCCTCTTCAACCCAAACGATGTCATTAACAATGCTATAAGCATTTTTTGCTACTAAGTGGGCAGGCAAATTCCCTTGCCTTTTTACATGGGTGAACTGAACATAAGAAAGCCCCTTACAAAGCTCAAGAACCCCTTTAATAACAGAGACCATAGCTGAGGGAGCGGGGGAAGACCCCACCAGGGCATTAACCAAGACAAGAGAATCACTTTCTAGCACCACTGCATGATAGCCACGGCACAGAGCAAAAAGGATTCCAGCTTCAACGGCCTTAGATTCAGCCTCAATAGGACCGAAAGGGATATCTAACTTTCTGCATAAAACCACAGCAACCTTACCAGAGTTGTCACGGATTACAACACCAATTCCCATTGCTCTAGTATCCCTGAAAGTGGCTGCATCAACATTTACTTTGTAGAAACCCGGTAGAGGAGGAGACCAGGACATCAACAGGACTGCCGAGCCAGAGAACACATTACGAACATTTGCTATTGGGAACTTAGACCAGAGATGCATTGCCCCTGCCATCAGCTGCAAACCAGACTATGAAATACCACTAAGGCGCCTTTCATTTCGGCTCTACCAAACCTTCCAAGCATTAATACCAGCCGAGCAATACAGTCCAAGTTCACATTATCCCCCAACAGCAGCTGCCACAATATGTCCATAAAGGAGAAGTCCACACTTTATCAATGCCTAGTACCAACTTCGAGCACTCCCACACTTCTTGAGCTTTCGGGCAGCCCCACAAAGTGTGGCCAATAGTTTCAGGCTTCACTTTATACCAATCACATAAATCCTCTGTCAGCACCTTCCTTCTCTTAAGGTTAACTTTTGTGGGGAGTGCATCTCTACAAGCTCTCCATGCAAAATGCCTAACCTTATGGGGAATAGGAAGCCTCCAAATACTTTTCCAGAACTTCCTCAAAAGGCTGCAATCCGAGACACTCCCAGTAGAACACGACGAAGAACTACTCATCGCCAAATGATAGGCGCTTCTGATAGTGAATATTCCATTTGCTGTTTCAGCCCACACTAGGTTATCTGGAGGGAGGCGAACACTCAACGGGATACATTTGATAGCTTCCACTTCATGTGGCAGAAAAATAGAGTCCACCATTGAGGATTTCCAGCTTTTGAACTCAGTGTCTATCAACTCTCCAACCCGAGTATCCTCATGCAAGAACACCCGAGGAGAAAGAACCCCACGATAGGAAGAACAAGGCAGCCACCTATCACCCTATACCCTCACATCCCTACCATTACCCACATGCCACATACTCCTTTCTTCACAAGATCTTGCACCGCCATGATGCTCCTCCAAGTATAGGATGGGTTGTGGCCTAGAGAGGCGTGAATAAAATCGCATCTAGGGAAATATTTAGCTTTCAACACCCGGACTGCCAATGAGTCTTGGGCAAGTTGCAATCTCCACCCTTGTTTGGCTAGTAGAGCTAAATTAAAGCATTTCAAATTCTTGAAGCTCAATCCACCACTTGCTTTGGGCATACACATCCTATCCCATGACACCCATGGAATTTTCTTCTCCTCGGATTTTTGGCCCCACCAAAAATTCCTTATCATGCTTGTTAAGTCATCACAAAGAGAATCCAGGATTTTGAAGCAACTCATAGTGTAGGTTGGGATAGCCAGAGCCACAGCTTTAATGAGGATTTCTTTGCCCGTCTTTGATAACAACTTTTCCTTCCAACCCGTCAGTTTTTTACCGAGCTTCTCCTTAATATCATTAAAAGTATTTCGCTTCCTTGGATTTCCCTCGGAGTGTTTTTACTAAAGAAGAGAGAAGTTTTTGCCCGGTTTAGCTATTGACCCGAGGCTCTTTCATAGACTCCCAACACTCTTTGAAGCTCAACACAATCCTCCATATAATATCTACAAAATATAAGGCTATCATCTGCAAAAAATAGATGGGAGAGCAGTGGACCCCCTCTGCAAACAGAAATCCCTTTCAAAACACCGTTAACCACAAATGCCTTAATAAGAGATGATAAGCCCTCTGCACATAGAAGAAATAAATAAGGTGACAAGGGGTCCCCCTAGCGAATACCCCTAGTGGGAGTAATGCAGCCGAAGGGGCACCCATTGACCTTAATTGCATAGTTTACAGAGGTAACACACTTCATAACAAGACTTCTCCACCGTTCAGCAAAACCCAGCTTCTCCATGATTTTTTCCAACCAAACCCACTCCACCCTATTGTACGCTTTACTCATGTCAAGCTTTAGAGCCATATCCCCCACTTCCCCCCCCCCCCCCCCCTTCTTTTTACTAATATGATGCATAGTTTCAAAAGCAACCAACACACTATCAGTAATAAGTCTACCATGTATAAAAGCACTTTGAGAATCACTAATAATAGATGGCAATATTCTTTTAAATCAATTAGCAATAGCTTTTGAGGCAATCTTGTAAATTACATTGCATAAACTATTAGGTCTAAAATCAGTTACATGTTTTGGCTCTTTAACTTTAGGAACAAGCACGACATGAGTAAGATTAAAGTTAGGAGGAGAGATACAATGGTTATGGAAATCCAGGACCGTTGTGCATACAACACGTCTTCATGTACTCCAAAAATGTTGATAGAATAAAGGTGGCATTCCATCCGGACCCGGAGCTTTTAGGGAATACATTTGCTTTAAAGCTTTACGAATCTCCCCCTCATGGAACACCCGAGCCAAATCATCATCCATCTCCCTTGAAACTTTCGGCCCCACTACATGGAGAATCTCCTCAAAGTCCCTGGGGAGGGAAGAAGAGAAAAGGTTCGTGTAGTAATCTACAAAAATTTCAGCTATCTCGGCTTCTTCCTCATGCTAGACCCCATTCTTATAAAAAAATACCCCCAATATGGTTCTTGCTTTGACGGTCCGAAGCCTTTGCATGAAAAAACTTCGTATTCCTATCTCCACCTTGGAACCAATTTTGCCGAGCCCTTTGCCTCCACATCTTATCCTCCCTATCCAACCAACAGTTAAGTTCAATCCTTGTGTTTCTCAGTGCATGAAACTGGTTAGGAGATGCAGGTTGGTTCTCCAAGAAAGCCAATTTAGCTTGTAGCTCAGCCACCTTCGCCCCCACATTACCGAACTCATCCTTATTCCATCTCAATAGATTAGCTTTACATCTTTCCAAGCAGTTCAAGAAAGCCCAATTCGAACCCACCACTTCCCCCTCCGCCCAAGCCTCCTTAACAACCTCCTCACAATGAGCATCTTTGAGCCACATGGATTCAAACTAGAAAGACCTTCTTTTACTTCTCTTACAAGGCCGACACTTCAAGTGTAAGGAAAGAGGAGAATGGTCAGAAACCGATGTGGTAAGATGGTGTAGCGAGGCCCTAAGGAAAAGGTCCATCCAATCCGAACTCCCCAAGGCTCGATCTAGTCTTTCTCTAATCTGAAAACCATCCCTTTGTTGAAAAAGCCAAGTAAACTTAGGCCCCACGAACCCCAAATCCCTAAGAGCACAAAAGTTAATCACCTCCAAAAACAACTCCATTTGCCTTTTTGGCCTTATACGACCCCCTTCCTTTTACAATAAACCAATGATTTCGTTGAAATCCCCGATCACCAACCATGGGAGAGAAGAAAAGTTCTTAAGGAACTTCAATTTAGCCCAAGACTTCGGTTTCCTATCTGTTTCCGGGTTGCCATAGAATCTCGTAAAATGCCACCAACCAATACCCGAACCACCATCGACCCATGTCTCAAGAGTCACCCCATATTTCCAAAATAATTCCAATCCACCACTATTACCATTGCTCGAAACAAACACTCCATGCTTTAACTTAAACCTTTCTTTGACTTTATCAATCCATTCCTTTTTATCAACCTTAGTTTCTATCAAGAAAACAATGTTGGGCTCTTCTTTATTCACCACCTTTTCCAAGGTACGAACTGTCCGGGGGTTCCCAAGCCCCCAGCAGTTCCAACTTATAATACTCATTGTGCTCGGCGGGGTTGCCTAGCAACCTCCGCCAATGGACTAGGTTCAATCATGGCAATAGTCTTACCTCTCTTTGTACCTGGTTCAAGATCATCAGTACTCTCCAAAAAAATTTTACACTTCTGCCCAACATCAATGTCCATGCAACAGCTCACTGCCTCCTCTACGGATCTCCCTTCCTTTCTTTTCCAATTGACTTGTTTAGACTTGCCCTTTATTGGGCTAGTATCCTTTCCCACGTTAGGGGCCTTAGTGCTTGTCTTGCCACACTTATATCCTTTGCATGAACTCCTATTGGCCCTATTTTGTTTACTAGCCTCAGTTGGCTCGCCCCCAAATATAAAGCCCAACTTGGATGAGCCCACAACAGGCCCGACCCTAACATCTTGACTTGGGATCACTATATTTAAATCAGTGGTAATCTCTGCTTCCTGAATGTCCACATCTATCAGTCCCTTACCACAGAAAACTCCCTGCGATTTCGCCTGGCTTGTGTCAGGGGTATTAACTCCTTCTTCCTTAATTGCTGCATCAATCTTCTCCAAGACTCTCTCAAAATCTGCCTCAGCCCACGCTCCAATATTAACCCTTTGATCATTTTCCTTTGCCCTCAGATCACTTTCCTCATCCCTATGCATCGTATCCTCTCTTGGGATATTCTCCGAAAAATCAGGTAGCATCCCACTTGCTACTTTCTGCGCAGTCGGTTTACTCGACCCACCTATAACTCTCTGTACTGCTCTGTTCTGTGCCACCATCTCATTTTCCATCCTCGTCTCTCCCTTCGCCCTTGAAGTTGTTTTCTATCGGCCACCCCCAACTTTTAACCATTCACCGTATTGGAGTTCCATAGTTGCCCCATTCTTTTCTGTAGCAAAGAAACTCGCACAGTGCTTCACATTGTGTCCAACGAATCCACAAAAGTAGTAGAACATCGCCAATCTCTCATACTTGAATTTTAACCAAGTCCGGTTCCCATCGGAATCTGAGACAAAACACCCCCTTCTTAATGTTTTAGAAACAGAGACTGAGACACGTACTCGCATGAACAAACTTAGAGATTCATTTGTCCTTCTTCTTTCCACTTCCTCCACCGAACCAATCCGGCCACCAATATCTGTTGCTACTTGTGGGGACATCATGTCAAAGGATGCTCCCCAAATCTGCACCCACAACGAAGCACAATCAAGATCAACATTGGCAGTGGACATTCCACGTTGCCATCTCTTAAGTAATAACATTTGATTATCAAACGACCATGGGCCATCTTTGAGGATACAAACTAACTGGAATTCTGTCTTAAACTTAAACTGGAACTTGCCTACCAGGCTAAGTACACAGCTTTCAATCTCATTGATCCTCTTTTCATCTGTAATCTCAATGACTTCCTCCTCCTCAGCCGTGAGTTTTAGCCTTTCTAATATATCCGAGACACCTTCTTCCTCAGCCATGATGCCCCAAGAATCTTAGAGGAGAAGAGAGAGTGAAACAGGGAGAGAAAGAAGGAAAGAGGACAAAGGAAAAGAAAAGACTCAGCCCCTTAAGACAATCTAAGGGAGATAAGGCCTCAGTTTGAAAAACGAGAGGGAGAGACTCCTACCAGAGGAGAAGACAAACTAACCTTGATTTTAATGATTGACATACACGATCATCAAGAAATTGAACATACACAAATCACATTTGAACATGTACACTCACACAAATGAAATAGGAATTCATTGAACATTAGATTTGTGTGTTGTTTGTGTGAATCAAGTATGAACTAGTCCATAGTATTGTATGAAGTTTCAATGATTCATTCAATCAATTCATACACAAATGGCACGAAGTTAAGTGACCTATCTCACTTGTAGAAATGAACATATATGACCCGTCACCAAAGTGTTTACCTTGATTGAAAGTTTTTCATTTGGCTTCCATTTTTCATACTTTTTGATCAATACAACTCAATTTTTGAGCAACGATGCCATTAAATTTTTTATATTTCTTTGAAGAATAAGTCTTTGGCTCTTTCTCTTTAAAAGGTATATTTTTTATATACCTTTTCCTAGTCAAACTAGTTTTTGAAATAAGAATTTTTTTAGCTCTTTCTCTTTTAAAAGATTGATATTTGAAGAGCTTTTTGACATAAAATTAAATGTGAGGAGATATATAAGATCAAGTCCACGCATGTATCAAGATCAAACAAGACTATTGACTAGACATTCATGACAAGCTTGAAGATCTATTTACAACAATCAAAAATAGATTTCTAAATTTCGCTTACACTTAAAAATGTGCATACATAACAAGTTAAGCTTGTAAATGCACTACGCCATTAGTACGAAGGTACTAGGCCAAACTCAACATGTGATATGACACAACATAAGCGATCAAACTTTTTGAAATTTTTACTTTTTATGAGTTTTTTAATTTTTTACTCACTCAAAACAAAGCAATAAAGTAAAATCAACAAAGTGAACAAAGTAAAAAGCATTAAAAGAAACATGCTAGGAAGGAAGCAATCAAGCAAGAAGAATACATATGATATGATGCATGAAACTATGTCCCTAATACATTGGGAGTATTAATGCATGGACATAGTGAATAATCATGCATGAGTACCCTTCATCACCCACACCGCATGGATGCTTTGGGTGAGGTCCTTAGACTGAGGGGTTCGACTAACATAACTCTCAAACCTTGGGGTGAAGCTAGCTAGGCAAGATGAGATGTTCTTAAGCATTTCCATGACATCTTTAATGAGTTAACCATCATTTTCTCCCTTAGCTTGCTTTCCTCTTGGCATTCTTCTTGTATTTTCTTGAGCATGCAGAGAGTCAGGCCTTTTGAGAGCATGAAGCTTGAAGCAATTTGGTCTTGTGTGCCTTCGAATGCCACAATGATGAAAAAAATGCTTCACTTGAGGTCCCCTTTGATTCTTAGGCAATGACTTCCCTTTTGCCTTTGATTTTGGCCCAATGTCCTTCTTCTCAATGATAGGGATCCCTATGCCATGGATCCTTATCTAACTTAGATAAGTTAGTATTTTTATGTTATTTTTTTTTTATTTTTTTATTTTAGGTTTAAGTTATTTATTGCCTTGTTTTAGTTGTTTTTAATATTTTTTTAGTCAAATTAGGGTTTCATATGCTTTCATAGCCGCCTTAGGGTTTGCTAGTTGCCTTGGGGTTTCTAGCCACCTTAGGTTTTCTTTTTTACTATTTAAATGCATTGTAGCCTCCAAAGGCAATTCAGTTTTTAGATTAATAAAATACAGACGTTTTGTCAAATTCTTTCTCTGGTGGATTCCAGTTTATCTCCTTGTGGATTCAGGAAACCCCTCATGGATTCGAGATTTACTACCTAGAAACTAACAGTTTAGTTTCTGTTCCATCAAGAGAGCATCGTTTGTTCTTTTTTCAGGCTTCCGCGACATCCATTGGTATCAGAGCCTTGACTGACCCTGGTCTAATGGCTAACCGGCATGATGGTAACCACCACAATTACAACAACAAAGTTGAAGATGTAGTTCACACTAGGGCTGAGTTTCACCAATTTCGTAAAGAGAAACAACCAATTGTGGACGAAATCCTACAAATGATTGCTACTCTTCTTGCTAGGAAATCATCTCACAACAACAATGACCAATATATTCAAAGATGCACTCCTAACTACAAGAAAATTCCATTCTTTGATGGAGATATGTGTAAGTTGGATTTTATTGACTAGCTTCTTGATTTGGAAGAGTATTTTAATTTTTGGAAGATTTGTGATGAAGAAAAAGTGCGGCTTGCATCTAATAAATTGGATGATGAAGCAGAGGAATGGTGGGAAGACATTCAAATCGATAGAAAGCGATGAGGTAGGCATCCAATCCGCTCTTGGCAAAGAATGAAAAAGGGTATTAATTGATTTATGGTTTCCTAATGACTACTATGATATACTAGATTATACAAGTTTTGATTATAAATCTGTATATTCATATGAAAAGCAATATGTTCAAAACGTGAAAGGTCAACCACAAACGTAAAACTATCACAGCCAAGTCCATGTGTCAAGTAAAGGAAAGGGTTTGAGGGTTGAGAAGAAGCAGCCTATTTCTAAAGAAAAATTTGACGTGGTTAAAAAAGATCAAGACTTGCAACAGGTTATTGAATTGAAGAGTGAAGATACCACTTGTCGAAAGTTGGATGAAGATGTCAAAGAATTTGAGTTAATCATGGATAGTGACAGAAATCAAGAGATGGTAATTAATGAGAATATTGTCGAAGATCCAATTGAGGTTAAATATGATGATGAGTCCATCATTCATAACTCACAGGTTCCAGTTAATTTGTTGAAGATGACTACAAAATATGTTGATTTTCTTGGACAAGAAAATTTTAATTTTATTATCTAGCCTTTGTCGATTGATGTTACAAATAAATTGAAGGAAGATAAGAAGAAATTTAATGCTACACTTTATGAAGAATTCAAGTTTCAAAACAGGATCAAGTTATTAAAGCATTCAAAGTATTTGTTTATTTGGAGTATAGGATTTCAAATTTCGACCATCAACTCGAGGATGAGTTTGTTTTAAGTGGAGGGATTTGATGTAGGCCACGGTTTAATATTTAATTTTAGTATTTTTATGTAATTATTTATTTATTTTAGGTTTAAGTTATTTATTGCCTTGTTTTATATATATATATATATATATATATTTTTTTTTTTTTAATTTTTTTTAGTCAAATTAGGGTTTTATATTCTTTCATAGCTGCCTTACGGTTTGCTAGCCACCCTAGGTTTTCTTTTTTACTATTTAAACGCATTGTAGTCAAAGACAATTCAGTTTTCAGATTAATAAAATATAGACTTTTTGTCAAATTCTTTCTCTGGTGATTGAAGTTAGACCTACGACTAAATCACACAAATAATTTTTATTTTGCGTAAGCCCTTTATAATTAACTATAATAACAAGAAATTGACATCAAAGGCTTAGTAGTTATATTCTGAAGTATGTATTTATAGTTATTGTGTGTTTGCACTAAAAAGGTGGTTATCATTTGTCTTGTGTATTCAATGTCAAAGAATTTGATTAATCGTGTTTGTTTCATAATGCACGCTAGAGGCACATGACAATGCCTTTGGTGTTGTCAAATTTTCTTGAAGAAAGGTTCAAAAAGAAAAAAAGAACAAGATAATGTCTTTAATGAAGAAAATTATACAATTTCATTGCAGCCTAGTTTAAACTTGAATCGTAAAGAGCATTGTAGCTCAATGGCAGAACTTATCTTTATTAGAAGAGCCGGATTTTAAATCCTTTTCCCATTGTTTAAACTATTGTTTTATCAAAGACAAACTTGAACCAATAAGATGTTTGAGCTAATTACTTAGAAAATATAAAGTGACAATTCTCTACTTAGTGTCCTGATATAAGCTACCTCATTTCTATACACAAGATGCTTTTAGGGGTAAAAGAAGAGGAAATCTGATGATCTTATTCTCACCTTCCATCTATCGTGCATCCATTTTGGAAATGGACAAGTCATTTAGTGAATGGATATTTGATTCTTTATAAAAAAATATTAGCCATAATTGCTTTCCTTCCAATAGAAAATGCTGGTTTGTTGGGTAAAGGCAATGGCATACTTTCATTTGTTAAAATAGATAGCACATTGGACATAGTAGGCCGATCAATTGCACTATCCTCTACGCATAACAGACTAACATGAATGCATCTCAATATTTGATATTTGACACAGGAATCACTTATTGCTGCATCAAATAGTTCCACCCCTTCACCTTCTTGCCACAAATCCCACATGCCTAAAGAAAAAGGTTATAGTAAATTAGAATGTCTGAAACACACAACAATCAAAATACACAAAGTCCATAGTTAAGGTTTTCTTGACATACATACGTATCCTACTAGATTGAGAGAATGGTTAACATTTTGGAAGTTGTTGTTTCTTCTACCACTAATGATCTCAAGCATTAAGATTCCAAAGTTGTAGACATCAAATTTTATTGAGAATACCCTCTTCATAGCATGTAAATTTAATGAGAATACACTCTTTTGGATCGACTAGTTATATTTACCCATTTAGATTAAGGGTTTTACAATGGAGTCGCCACTCATTTAATTTTTGGGATAAATAAGAAAACCACAATTGAAAAATTCCTCATTTTATTAATTTGAAATTGAATTTACATTGATCACAGGAAATTACATGGCTTTGGTCCTAAATACAATCTAAGATAAAGTACATAGCTTTGTTTTCTAGTTACAATCTAAAAATTAAAAATTACATGGATAAGTATTCGATCTACTAACCCTTGATTTAAGCTCGGAGGCTATGTTACAAGATGGGAAGGCGTTAGGCACCCACCTTGCCTTGTGAAACCAGTCTTCTAGACTATGATGGCCAACATTCATATCACATCATCCAATATGTTATCAATCAATTTGCATGTTGAATTTAAAGTGTGTGCATGTGATAAACCACAATTCCATTTATTAAGCATTTCATTTGGGTTGAAAAATAAATTCTAGTGAATGTGTGTGGATGGTGATATCCTAGATTTAAGGATTTGAAAGAATTATTAAACAAACATGTTTTTCATATTTTTGATGTGGATTTAAGATTAAAACTAGTGTTATGCATAAACATGTGATGAACAACCAAGAACATATGAAGAACAATTACGCACATTCAAACATATTCAAGGAAATTTAAATAATTATTATCATGCTTTTAATCTTAAATTCTCATCATAAATGGATTATACCTTCATGCAAGATTCATATGGTGGAGGAGGAGACTCTTGGTGGAGGTCCCAAGGGTGGAGGAAAAGAAGAGTTAGGAGAGGGAGAGTGAGTCTTACTCAATACCTTGAGTCTCAAGAAGACCAAAATATGACAAGACTACTCAACTTCCTAGAACTCAAGAGAGGAGAAGAGAGAGGGTTTTTGTGTGTCTTGGAATGGAGGAGAGGGGGGGTTTATATAGTAATGGTTGAGGAAATATGAATGGAAGACCATTTAATGAGGGTTGACAAAGAATCATGAACCTAAACCTCATTTTAGCTTTTGAGAAAATATGGTGCATTAAATGGAGAGATTGGTGGGAGTGAAGAGCAAGAAAAATTCAGTTTTCGTGTAGCTACTGTAACAGCCTATAGAGCCAGCTTCAAAAAATCATATCTTACTCAATTTTGATCAAAATTGTCTCATTATTATTCTCAAATTGAAGCCCCGGATGTCTAGTTTCTGGGAAAATTATCCTGATTCATAAATTCAAAATATTATAAGAAATATGAATGAAATAGTGACTAGAGGTCATTTGTTAGAAAACAATTTCAGCACAATTAGCATTAATAGGTCCCAAATTAGTTTCCAATTAGCATTAATAGGCTCCAATCACTCCCATTTTAGACCTAATTAGTTCCAAATTTAACATAATTAAAAGATAATTGCACAAATTACACATTGAATGATTAATGTTTAACTATCTAGTTAATTAGGTGTGTGCAACCCTACAATAAAATGTAGTCCTAACCAATCATATTATGATACATCATTGATCTCAGAATGATTATACTTATAACTAGTTGAAATCAATTGTTCATAATCACATATAGTCGGACTCAATTTGTGATAGTGCATCTCAACCATTAAAACTTGATTTGATAATAACTTTCAATCTAGTGGTCCGATTAGGGCTTATGACCTTTTGATTTGATTGTTACAACATCAAGATCATTTTGGTGAAAGAGCTTAAGGATCTAATGACCAAAATCATGATGTATATTTTCAAGGCAAAATTACCCTTTTACCCTTCAGGTGAGGTTAAATGCGGGTTGCAAAATGAGATGTCAACAGATAAATGTGGGTGCTACTCAAACCAAACAGAAAGTAGTCCAAGCTTTTATTGGGCATGTATTCATAGATGGCCTCTCTCTTTTTCTTCCTAATTTTTCTCCAAATCACACACAAAAACCTTTGATTTTTCACTTTTCCCAACAATCAAAAGGTAGTGTTCTTGCTCTCATCTTCCACTCCTTAGTCTTGGTACCTTAGATTTGAGGTTTAGGGATGTAAATGTAGCTTTTTAGCTACTATCTACACCAATTTAATTTCCTAGCATGTTTTATAGTTTTCCTAGCATGTCTACTTGCTTTACAACATGTTTTATTGCTTTTATGTGATTGGCCTAACCTTCTTGGGCTAGGATATGTCTACCTTTTTCTTGTTTGTGCTCTTGGCCATGTTTATGTGCTTCTTGCCATGTTTATGTGTTTGGATCTACATGTTCATGTGATTAAAGCTTTCTTTGGATGTTATGCCTAGTGCTTTATAGCTTTATATCTCTTGTGTAAGGTTGAATTTAATCAACCATCTTGTTGGCTTTATTCCGTGCCAAATTTGCTTGTATTTTAGCATTTAGTAACCCTGTATTTAGGTGGGAATCTTGTAAGGGTAGTGAGTGAGAGAGTGTGAAGAAATGCTCAAGATTGTGCAAAGAAACAGGGACTCGCGATTGGATCTCGCGGGTGGCTCGCAGCTTGCAAGTCACCAGAAGGTGCACATGTGCCAAGCATGCCAAAAGCTGAAGAGTCGCGCCAGCTATTGCACTACAGGACAAAAGTCCCAGGCTGGCCAGGCAGTTAGCTCGCAGCTTGAACTCGCGACTCAACCTAGTCGCGAGGTCAAGTCACCAGAATACCTAGTATAAATGCCCCTCGTTCCCACGAAATGTAGAGAGCTTCTAGAGAGAATTTTGAGAGAGAAACCCTAGAGAAAACAAGATTGCCTCATCCACAATCTTCACCTAAGAGACTCTTCAAATTCCTCTACTCTCTTCCTCTCCATTGATACATTCTTGAGAGGTTCTTGACCAAATCCTTTTCTCACCATACCCACGACTGTGAGACGGTTCTTTTGGTGCTATGGGAAGCAGTTTGGAAGGGACCAATGACTATTGGTTGATGCTATGGTTTATATCGAAATCCGGTAAGCTAGAAAAGAAAAAGGTTCAGTGCAACCTCGTTGGAGCAAGAAGGTTGGAAGGCTTAGGTACCTGGGTAAATTAGGCTTGGAGGGTCTATTACTGTTCATGTATTCCAACTATATTTTCTAGTGGATTATTTACCACTTGGAGGGTGGCGGAGAGGTTTTATGCTGACGGCTTCAGTTTCCTCTTCGATAACACATCATGTGTTGTCCTTGTGTTTGCATCTCTCTTCCTTTTATCTTTACCAATTAATTACTGCTGTGATTGTGATTATTTTTGGTTTAGATTGGTTATCAATTTTGTTATAAGCTTGTTATCATTTTCCGCACATACATTGTATGATATAAAGCTTGAATTGGTAATTTGTTCTTTGGGGGTCTAAACCTTTATAGTGTTTTTAATGCTATTTGAACATTCAATTAGTATCAGAGCGGGTGCACTTGTTGTGGTTTAAACACCCTAGTGCGATCCTTGACCCTACATTGAGATGGATAGGTCTCAATCTCTAAATGTGCCACCATTTTTTGCTGGAAATAATTATGCATTTTGGAAAGTTCGAATGAGGGCATTTTAATGTTCTATTGATGATGCTATGTGGGATGCAGTTGAAATTGGTTGGACTAAGCTGCAGGTTGCCAAATCCACTTGGGATAAGGTAGCTGTTGCGACGGCTAATGGTAATTGTAAAGCCTTGAATGCTATTTTCTGTGGTGTCTCTGTAGAAGAATTTCACAGGATTTCACACATCACTGTTGCTAAGGAAGCATGGGAGATTCTGGAGACTACTTATGAAGGAACAAAGAAGGTGAAAGACACCAAACTATAGATGTTGGCCAGTCGCTTTGAGGAGCTCAAGATGAGCGAGGATGAGTCCTTCGACTCTTTTTATAGTAAGTTGAACAAGGTGGTTGTCGGCAAATTCAATTTGGGAGAAAAGACGGAGGATTCCAAAATTGTAAGGAAGATCCTTCGATCACTGCCGGAAAGTTTTCGTGAAGGACTGAAGAGATCCTACAAGCTCATCAATAGGGATGGAGTCTACATCCTTGCTTTCAGTAATGACAGTCACTTTGGATCTAAAGTCCTCAATTAAGGATCTAAGTATCTTCCTAACAATCTTAGGTTGGTCATAAATTTCACCCAAATTATACGCAGAATTAACAATATCATTAAGTTTAGCATAGAATTCATAAAAACTTTCATCATCAACATCTTAATGCTTTCAAATCTAGTTGTTAACTACTACAACTTATTAATTTTAACAGCCTTTGTGCTTTCATGCACAGTTTGGAGAATTTTCCAAGCAGTATGAGCAACCTCACCATTTGAGATTCTCCTAAATTTCACTATAGAAATAGCATTAAAAATAGCATTCATGGCTTTGCTATTAAAAGCAGCTGCCTCTTTTTGGGACGTCGACCACTCGTTAACAGGAGTAGTCAGTTTCTCCCATCCGTATTCAACAGAGTTCCACACTCTTTCATCTATAGATTTCAGGAAGGCTTTCATCCTCACATTCCAATAGGCATAGTTATTTCCATCAAAGTGTGGAGGGATCACAAGAGAGTGATCGTGTTCCATGACAACAGGGGTCAAGATCAACTCTTAGATCAAGAGATCTAAACACAAGAGCTAACCTACTCTGATACCACTTGTTAGTTTTTAAACCCCTTAACACAATATGTTTAACCTAATATTAAGCCAAGTTGATTAACAAGTTTGTTAATTAGATCTAGGTTAAACCAATATGTGTAAAACATATATAAAGTGGAAAATAAGAATACACATATCTGATGACCCAAAAAAACCTAACCGGTAAAAAACCTAAGGAGGATTTAACATAGCTATCCTCAAGGTAAAAACAGATCCACTATGAAAGAATTGAAGTTTGTACAATAATACTTAGACCATTAACATCCTATTGCTACTTCGTGTAGAAACTTACTACCACGATCACGTGACAGCTCCGAGTTCATAAACTACTTCTTTCCTTGATCTGCAACAACCACAAGTTCTCTACGACTTTGAGACACCTCTCAAAGGTTTCAAATCTTCTTGAAGTTTTTTATGTAGATGTAGAACTTGAAGCAATCATCAAGTTCTTGATGTGAATCTTGATCTTGATAACTTTATGTGTGTGTGTATGAAGGTAAACACCTCTCAAATCTCACAAAAGATTCAACACACAACTCGACAAAGACTACAAAAATGTAGTTAAGGTTTTTCCTTTTATACTTGGAGTGAAACACTTAACCCTACACGTCATATGGGCTTGGGCTAGTTTAATAATTCTGCAAAAAAATTATTGATTCACGAAGTTCGATTGATCGAGTCTAATTTTGATCGATCGAGCCTTGCAGATTTTGAATAGTAATTCCTGCAATTACTCAATTCTAACCTTACATCAATTCAAGCTTTGAGCATGCCTAAAACTAGACTAAATGTTTTGATCATGGTTTGCCAACATATGCAAATTGAAGTTCTAATACATTAGTTCCTAAAGTCTTAGAATCTAACAGAAGTTATATATGATCATATCTCTGTGTTAGGACATATGTGACTTGATGTTAGGAAAATATGTCAATATTTTTATGTAATTGGCTAATCCTTTGACAAAACGCACTTTACTTGTAAATGGGTAGATCTAGGATATGTTTAGTACTTCATGGAACAAGGTTTCAAGATTAAGTCTTAAAGCTATGCAAGCCTGTCCAAGAAACAAGTGAAGAAGTGCTATTTTTAAAGCTTGATAGCTAGCATCTATCGAGGTTTAAAAAGCTGCTGAACCCGAAGCTCAACAGCTAGCTCGATAGATAGGGTATCTATCGAGATTTATGAAAAACAGATTTTCAGTTCTGTTTTGCATCCAATCCGTGAGTATGTGTTTAGGCTTTCTTTTCTCACAACCCTAAACATATATAAGGATTATTTTAAGAGCCATCAAAGGTTGCACATTTACACAAGTGTGAAGTAAAGTTGTGTTCATGCAAATTGTAACTAGAGACAGAATTTGCCCTAGTTCATCTTTCTCTTGAAGAAGCTATTGTGCTTGTACACCTTAGGGTTTTGTGACCAAGGAGCTTCATGATCTTCATCATGTAATGAACTGAAGAACTTTGCAGCCAATATCTTTCTCAAGTTGGTGATCAAGTCACGTATTGGGATTTGCGCATCTATTGGTTAGTCACGTACTGGGAGTCATGCATTGAAAAGTAGAGATTGTCACTACAGAGTAAGTCCAATTGGGTATTGGGGTAAGGGTTCAACTGTAGATTGGTATAAGGTATTGGGATTCTTTTACTGGGTAGAATAGACTTAGACGGTCTTTTTGATATTCTTGTACTCCAACTTATTCAATAGTGGATCGATTTTGGCTTGGAGGGCCGCGGAGAGGTTTTTCGCCGAGTACTTCAGTTTCGTCTTTGATAGCACGTCTCAATATTATCTTGTGTTTGCATCTCTCTTCCCTACTCATTAAGCTTTACGCTTATTGCTTATAGTTATTGCTTATGGGTAGTGTTACTCGTTTTTTACATGATTTTTATTATCTTCTTATTTATTAAAATTGTTAGTTTTCCTTTATTTCTTTTGATTTGATTTGATTTTTTACTTATATTTATCTATTCATTTGTGCTTTGAAGGATTGAGAAGATTTCAGATTAATCCACATCTTGTGGATATAAATTGGTTGACTTGAAGACCCAATTAAATTTAAGTCCAATTCGGATTAGGATTCCAGCCCGCACATCAGTTAGTGTTTTTAGCATTACTTTCGGCTCAGATGTCCAATCGAGATGATTCAAGTTGGGCTGGAAAGTTAACTTAAAGGGCTACAACTTTGTAGTTTACCAAAAGTCCGAATTCTGATGTAAAATGGGCCAAAATTGTCGGTTAAGTGAAGCCTAAAAATCTGGGATTTTCTCCAAACGGGAATTCAACTTGTAATAAGATTCCTTGACCTATTTAAAGACTCTTTAGGGTAAAAAGAAGGGAGGAGAAACCTGAGAGGAAAAGGGGGCTGCCACATAGAAGAATTTGCTTTTGGGAGTCTTTATGAAGAGGAGGATCTGAGGACAAAGGCGAGGGCTTCATGTTGATTAACCAATGCAGATGAAAGACATATGTTTTATTTGTTTTCTTTTCAATTTTATTATGAACTAAATTTTATTTTCTAGAGCAGTAATGTAGTCTAGCAATGAACACGCAATTTATTTTCTGAGTTATTTTATTTTTAATATTTCCATGATTGAGTGTTTAATTCTTATTCTTAATGCTTACTATTTTTTACAAATTATAGTTTGATCAATTGAATTACAATGAGACCGAGAGGTGATTTGTTATTTTAGTTCTAGAATTAAACACTATTAGTTGAGCGAAAGTAGAGATGCTTTACCGCGACTAGTGTGATTTTTCAAAAAATTCAAAGTACGTAATGAGTCTCCAATTAATTAAATTCACATAGAGATATGGAATTGTTAGTTGAAGATATTTTTGATATTATTCGAGAGAAGATATTGAATACTTAAGGAATTTTTAATCATCAACGGGAGATTATTAGAATTTAATAATTAGGAAGGATAAATTGTGTGGGATTTGTTAGGTGAAATCAACTGCTCTAGATCCATTCTTATCATATTTTTACACTTTTAGATTTTTACGCTTTGTTAATTTTTTTTATTCATAGATTTATTTTTATTAAATAGTTTAATTTAATTCAGATAGTAGAATGTTCCATCTATTTTCGATTTTCCAAATAGTACTTAATTTAGTGAATTTTGGTATTCAATAACATAGTTAATCCCTGTGGGTTCGACATTCGTTTTCTAAAAACACTTTACTACTTGTTACGATTCTGTGCGCTTGCAGATTATTTTACGCGAACAGCATCCCTTTGCTTGCATCCTTGCCCTTTTTGCTTACGCCTAGGAGGTTGTGCCTTTACTCCAAGCATCCTTGCTCCGTGCGTGTACATGCAACAAATAAGGAAACAAACCAACAGCAAGCAACAGAACAAATAGAAGGAAAGCATGCTAAAAGAAAAACTAGCAAAAGATGCCAAATAGGGGAAAAAAAAACATGCGAAGCATACAAAAGGCAAACAAACATATTATCAAACGAAAAAGGGTGTCCTATGAGGACAAATGTAGGTTTGGATCAAGTGTCCGTAGGTCAATTGGATTAAAGTATGAACGACACACAGACTTATGCATGAACATGTAGGCAAGTGTGCATAGATGCAAAGAATCAAAGAAAGCCAAACGAGTGACACAAAACAAGCAAGGCAAGCATATCAACATTGCATGGAGTGGAGAAAGGTGTGTATTGAGCAAACCAACACAACAAGGGTGTATCTCATTAGTGGTTACATCCAAACGAACCCTAGAGAGGATGGATGTAACCACACAAGCACAAGCCCACGAAGGACTCAAAGCATGGCAAAGCCTAAATCTAGAGAGGCTAACATGGAGACAAAGCATAGAAGCAAACATGGACATGCAAGGGACATGATCTGTACCCTTTAATATAGGCCTAGGTGCACATATGTAGGCCTAGACCATGGGATCTAGATCTACACCCCACCAGAAGGGCCAAAAAGCAAGAAAGAGTGATATCACGAGACAAAAAGGGCTAAAGTAGCACATGGCATAGCAACCAACATAGATCTAAGCACACAAGCACAACATAGAGCACATAAACACATAGATCTAAGCATAGGAACATAGATCTAAGCACTAACATGTAGATTTAAGCATGAAAATTCAAATAGCGTGTAAAACACTATGAACGTTTAGACCCCCAATTTACAAATTACTAATTCAAGCTTAATATCAAACAATGTATGTGCGGAAAATGAACATAAGCTTATAACAGAATTGATAAACAATCTAGACCAAATAAAATCACATCCACAGTAGAAATTAAATGACAAAGATTAAGGGAAGAGAGATGCAAACACAAGGACAACACAACGATGTGTTATCGAAGAGGAAACTGAAGCCCTCAGTGTAAAACCTCTCCGCCACCCTCCAAGTGGTCAATAATCCACTAAAGAATGAAGTTGGGATACATGAACAGCAAAAGACCCTCCAAGCCTAATCTACCCAATGTATCTAAACCCTCCAAGCTTCTTGCTCCAACGAGGTTGCGCCGAACTTTTGTCTTTTTTAGCTTACCGAATTCCGCTATAGCCCATAGCATCAACCACTATACATTGGTTCCTTCCTAACTACTTCCCAAGCACCAAAAAACCTTCTCACAGATATGGGTATGGTGAGAAAATGATTTGGGTAATGAACCTCTCAAGGATGTAACAATGGAGAGGGTGAGAATTGAGGAATTTGAAGAGTCACTATGTAAAGATTATGGATGAGTCAATCTTGTTTTTCTCTAGGGTTTCTCTCTCAAAATTCTCTCTAGAAGCTCTTTACATTTCGTGGGTATAAGGGGTATTTATACTAGAGTGAGAAAGGAATGTGAAGAGTAAGTTTTTCCAAAACAGAGCTGGCTGGCGACTTGGCCTTGCGACTTGACTGAGTAGCGAGTTCAAGCCGCGAGCTAACTGAATGGCCAGTCTGGACTTTTTGTCCTGTAGTGCTACGGTTGGCATGACAGTTCAACTTCTCTGTATGCTTCACTCGTGTGCTTCTTCTGGTGGCCTGCTAGTTGCGAGCCACCTGCGAGATCCAGTCGCGAGTTCCTGCTTCGCTGCACAGTCTTGAGCATTTCTTCACACTCTCTCACACACTAGCCTTACATGATTCTCACATAAATACAGGGTTTCTAAATGCAAAATTACAAGCAAATTTGGCATGGAATAAAGCCAACAAGATGGTTGATTAAATTCAACCTTACAAAGCAAAAACATGGCAAAGAACACATAGGCATGTAGATCTAAGTATAAACATGGCATAGAGCCTAAAAATGTGTGGCGCTAAGCACAAACATTAAATTTAGACATAGACATAGACATATATATAGCGTCCTCTTGAGGAAGGACCATCGATCTTACTGCCAGAGATATGGATTTAGAGTTTAGGTACATTCTTGGGGAAGGTTGGTCTCCCATCATTGTCTCTTATGTCTTAACCTTGATAAAATCATGTTCAATACTTGTATTCTAACTCACACACACACACTAGCATACATTTAAGAATACAACATGGCATCATCATCCCAAAACACATACATATCTGTCCATGAAGCATAAGAAACCAAACCACACATATATAACCCTAGCATTCATCTAATTATCGCATCAAGGCATTCATCACATTACAAAACCTAATTATACATCTAAGCATGCTCCATCACAAACTCCATCATATCATACCAAGGCAGCAAAGTAGGCATGGTAAGCAAACATTGTGTCCAATTCTAAGGTTGGTCTCCCATCATTGTGTCTTACGTCTTAACCTTGATAAAATCATGTTCAATACTTGTATTCTAACTCACACACACACTAGCATACATCTAAGAATACAACATGGCATCATCATCCCAAAACACATACATATCCATCCATGAAGCATAAGAAACCAAACCACACATATACAACCCTAGCATTCATCTAATCGTGGCATCAAGGCATTCATCACATTACAAACCCTAATCATACATCTAAGCATGCTCTATCACAAACTCCATCATATCATACCAAGGCAGCAAAGTAGGCATTGCATGCAAACATAGATCATCACATGTATTTCAAACTCTTAGACATGAAACCACACATCAAACAAGCATATTCATCTCTATCATTAAAGCAAGACCATATCACAAATGCATGGGCATTTCCAATGCATGACTAACCTTTTACTTACCTTATAGCAACTCAACACCTATGGCATTATACATGAGCATATGAATGCATGATCATGGCATTGAAACAAAGAAAACACAAAATGAACCCTAATTCTAACATGTGATAGCTAACAAGAAAACAAACATGTGGACCTAATCTAGAAATCCTAAAGACACAACCAAGCCTAAAACACTTAATCTGACACCCTAACATGCATTTTAAGCATACAAAAAGGTAAACCTAATCTAGAAAAGCATATTAAGACATATTATAACAAACAAAGAAAGAAAACAGAAAGATTTAAAAGTAGAAAATGAAAGAAAGGAAAAAGAAAAGTTTAGACTAGATACCTCACACAAAAGTTTTCCAAGCTTGATTTTTGACTGTTCCCTTCAGTCAAATCTATTCACAAACAAATAAGAAAGTGATTAGCAACATTAAACTAAAAGGATTGGGGCTAGAAAAGGTCCAAATCAAACAAAATTGACTTGGGAGTGTTTTGTGAAAAACTCCCTTTTGATTCACTATTTTCTAGTGAATCTTGTATTTTTCCCGTGGGATTTCTGTGTGTTTTGAAAATGTACTGTGTAAGGATTTTTATAGTGGAAAAAAATGGAATTTTGAATGGCTCCCAGACGATGTGGAATTCATTCCAAACCTTAGCCATTATTGCAGAAAACTTGCCTTTTTTATGTCTCTGAAACCCTAACTGCGTATGCAGGAGTGTGCCTGCGTATGCATGCCTTGGCCCACATACGCAGGTTGCTGCTCACCTACGTGGCCGAGTGCCACTTTGGTCATTTTATTTTCAAAAATAGATTTTTGCTCAATTAAAAGGTTATATTTTTCATTTTAACACTCCTCAAGCCAATTTGATATCGAATTAGACTCTAAATTGGCCTTGGGTCATAGAGTTTGGGCATCACTGGGGAATGAGGGTCCGAGTCGTTAGGGGTACAAAATGTGGTGTCTATAGATGCCCCTCTTTTGATTCATAAGCTTCGCTGATGGAATTAAAAGAATAAGTGACAAAACATTTTGTTTCGACATTTGGCTCGGGCCACTTAAAAAGAAGAAGAAAACAAACAAGGGCTCTCTTCATGCTAACCCAACAGACAACAAAAGGATACAATCTCTGCGGTGTCCATCCGGGGCTCTTGCCTCAAACTTCTCTGGGTGACTTGCTTCTCTTGTCTTCTTCACTTCTTTCTCTACCTTTTCTGGTGAAGCTCTTGCCTCGGGTTGACCTTGGTCTCTTTATCTATCTCTATCTCTACCTTTTTCTATCGTGCCTGCCTATTTAATTCCCGAAGGATACGTGCACAAGTAGTCTTAATTGTTGGATCCATTGGGGGTGCTGAAAACTTGCTAAGGAGTTCGTATGTATGGGGAGGAATCTTCTACCTCTTTCATGACTTACTTGGGGATGAGAAACTTGCTAAGGAGTAATAGAAATAGACTCACTGAGGAGTAGTGTAACTTTTGTAGATGTGTGATCCACAGGGGAAGAATATTCTGCTTCCTCCATGGTATGCTGAGGACTTTGAGGAAGAATCTTATGCCTCCTCCATGGGGATGATGTTCTAGTTATGCTTGATCCACTGGGGAAGAATCTTCTACTTCCTTACTAGGGATAGTGTAACGTCCCAGTCAGACCAAAAAAAAAAAAAAAAAAAGGTGTAAGGTGAGATATTTTTGGGTTCCCACGTGCCCCACCTAACCCCAATACCCACCACTCATTTTCATATCTCCTTACTCTTTGGCCGGATCACTCTTTCTTTCTTTTCATTTTTTTTTTTTTTTGTTTTCTCTCATACACTCCTCTCTACTCTTTTATCCTCTCCACTGGCACTTCCACACCACCACCACCATTTCCACCATAGTTTTTCTGGCAAGATCACCGGAAAATTGTTATGAACCCATAAACACCTTCACATCCTTTATATGAGGTAAAAATTTCTAATCTTTTTGGTGGGTTTTACACTTTTGCTTGAGGTTATTTTTATCTAAGCTTTACTAATGATACCCATGTGATTTATGAGCATTGGAAGTAATATTTATGTGTTTGTATGTATGGGTGGAATTATTTGATGAGTGGGTATATGGTTTGTGCTAATGATGATTTCTTAAGGTTTATGTAGGGTGGAAAATTTAGGGGTTTTGAGTTATAACATGGGATGGTTGGTAAATCTAATTTTTCCATTGCCATTGGGTTTATTTGGAGTTAGTTGAAGTTCTAAATTTCCTGTCTTGGAGGATATGATGATTTTGCTTTAATGGGTCTCTTAATGATGTAGTGTAAATTTTATGGAAGCTAGTCATGGTGTTGGAGATGATATTAAATGGGTTAACTTTATAAATTGGAGTTTATGCCTTGTGAATCAATTTGTTGAGAAACTTTGGAAGTGGAATATATTATTATTGATGAGATTAAATACTAGGCTTGCCTAATTAAGTGCTCATTTGGCAATTCCTAAATTGTAGCTAGATACAATTTTAAGCTTTATGCTTATTGTGTTAGGTTTGCTTGATATTATTGAGGTTCTAGCTAATCTCCTTCGAGCTTGGAGAATTAGGATTTTGCAATTGCGAGGTAAGTAGCTTTTTAATGGGATTTTTGAAAAATAACCATGTACACTTTTGGAAACTACTTATGGAAACTATATTATTCTAAAAACTATTGTGTCGTAACCTTAATATATATATATATATATATATATATATGATTATATATGAAAATGCATCATATTTGGTATTGCATTTGGGGAAATGCATGAATTGTTGATATGGAAAAATTAGTATCTATTATTTAATCTTTGGTAAGAAAATCATTGATTTTATGATATATTGAAAAATTTAAAGATGCTTATCTTGTCTTGTATTATTTGGAAAACTAATAGAAAATCTCTTGACAAAAATGAAGTTGAAAACCTTAAAACTTTGTAGAAGTTAGATTATTTAAGGGTTTTCTGAAATTACCTGAATATGAACTATGTGTTTCAAAGTAATGTAGCCTGTGAGCTTATGTGGTTTTAACACCATGCCATGTGTGATTTCTCGGTGATCACCCGATTTGGTTTTCTTAGTCTTTGTGACAACGGAATCAAATCTAGGTCAGTGCCCTTTCACATTGGATGATGCATTCTTCCCTGCTGCCCATAGGGGGAAGAGGTTCCTTGATTGTGTGTGGGTGAGGCTGCTGCCCATAGGGCCAAGAGACCACATGCAAAAGAGGTCTTATTTGACGCGCTCTCTCTGCTACCCATGGAGGGAGAGAAAAACCTTGAGGGTATGGGTGAGGCTGTTGTCCATGGGGCCAAGAGTCTGCATACCAGAGAGCACAATATCATGCTAGTTGTGAATGGGCGGATCCCCTGACCGGTCTATGTGGTAGTGTGGTATATTTGTGATAATTTACCTTATGTTAGATATTATGGCTTTGGAAATTATATTGTTGGTGCTCACAGATTATAGTATATTGTTTCAAGGTATTTACTTTGGAAAACTTTGTGTTTCATTATTAAATCATTCTTATCATAGCATATTATTATTATTGAAAATGAAACTTGCATTTCCCCCACCCCCATTAATTATGCTACTTACTAGGCCCTGTCTCATTCCATTATTTTATAAACTTTTCAAAGTAGGCAACAATCTTTTGAGACAGCTTTTTGGTGGCTAGCAGTAGTTAGACTAACTACTGATGGAGGCTGAACTTTTGTAATGGAGATATTAGATGATGTACATATTAGAATAGGCTTGACTCATTCTTTTGTATATTATAGTGGTTGTGATGTTATTCCCACTGATAGGACAAGCTGATGATATGTAATTATTTATTCAGACCTCTATTCTTTTGTGGCAATGGTCCTTGTAATTATTGCTTAGAGCTCTGACTTACTTTGAGAGTATATTCAATGGAATTATTATGATAATTCTTGATGCTGGTACTAAATATGAATTTTGTGGATTGGATTGTCAAATAGGAAAAATCTACAGGTACTTTGAGACATCTTTCTCATGCTTTGGACCCTTTGGGGTTTGGGGTGTGACAGATAGTGTTCTCGAATTTATATGATTTGCTGGAAATGGTTTTGGGAAGTACATGCTTCATTGGGGGAAGAGTCTTCTGCTTCCTTTACTGCTCACTAGGGGGTCTTTGGTGACTTTATGCCCAATTGGGGCAATCTTGAGAAGCTTTAAAAAAATTAAAAAAATTAAAAAAAAAAAAAAAAAACTGCTCTTGCCTAAACTACATGTAGTTTAGCCATAAAGTGTATGGTACCCAAGGCCAAAAAGGCTTCCTATGTCCTTTCCTCTGATGCATTTCTCCTCACCCACTAGAGTGGGGCAGTGAGATTGGTGGAGACTCAACCTTCAAACATCCTGAGTCTACTATAGAGTCTAAACAGCAAGAGGCTTCTATACTTGAAGAATCCTCTACCATGAATGAAGATCCAAAGCTTGATGAAGTCAAAATTGTTGACATGCCAATTCCAATAATTGAGTTTGAAATTCTAGAAACGTTTCATGAGGTGGAATACAATGTTTATCTATTTTCAATGCTCCCTAAGTCGATTCCATAACTACAACAAGTGTTATGTGCTAGAGTTTTCATCATTCAACACCTTAAAACTTGAGGCCAAGTTTTCTCCAACCAAGGGAGTATGATGCAGGAGCAAAACCAAAATTATTTTAGATTTTATATTTTCAAATTTTTGTATTTATCTTACAATAAATTGGATAATTGTAGACTTTTATTCGGATAGGGATTAGATTTGAGATTAGATAGTGATTAATATTTGAGTTCAATTAGGATTAGTTTTGGTATATTGTTATCTTTATCTCTTTATTTTCCAGTTCTAGCTCTATATAAGAGACTCATTTATTTGTATTTATGAAGCGAGGTGATTAATGAAATTCGTATTGGATATTTTTTCCAATTGTTAGGTGCTGACTCCTAATGCCTTAGGTGCTGATTCCCAAGGGTTTAGCTTGGTGCTGATTCCAAGCGGCCTAAGTGTTGATTCTTAGGTTTATCCTGCAATTTTCTTGTTCTTTTATTTTTGCCCTGCATCATAAAGGTACTGCATTGGCTACCATTTGGTAATTATTTCCATTTCATTGCTACAATTGGATCAACAATTTTACTACCATTCACAGTTAGCATGATTAAAACCAAAATTGTTGAATTTGACAAACTTTTTGTCTGACACATGGAAGGTAGACCTAAATTCTTTTTGGGTCATTTCCAAACTATCAAAATAATTTCAATTACCTTTTGTAGACATGTTGAGCTCATCAGTGAGACTGGGACTAAAGTTTATTAACCGGGTGCAAAACGAGGTGTCCACAATTCTACCCTTTTTTATTCTTACAAGTTTGTTACTTATTTAATGCTTCAAAAATCAAGCCTCTATTGATCTTGACACTTGGATTCTTTTGGCTGTATGTCTGTATGATAAGCTGACTAGTTTTTGTTGGGTCTCAAATAATATTTTCAACAAAACTGTCAATTCAAAATAGCAATCACACACAAGAACACAAATATTTACATGAAAAACCCATTCTTCTTAAAGGGAAAAACCACAGGACAAATCCGAATCAATTCACTATTAGCAAATCAATTACAATAATTCTTGGGTATGTCTCACGGCTAAAGAAAAATCTCTCTTATTATTATTTTTTTTATTTTGCTCTCACACACACTAATTATCTCTATCAAAGGAGGCAACACTTTGATCTCTCCTTTATATTTTTCGTTTCCACGCATAGCTCTCTCTTGGCTGTCTTCTTTATCTCTAAGCAGCTCCCTCTAGGATGCTCTCTATTTTTTCTTGTGTGGCTTCTATTTCACTGCTTTCTTCAATATGCAGCACTCCCTTGTTGCTACTCTCACCAATTCTTTTGCGGCACACTAGTCCTTACTTTTATAAGCAAGTCTACCGCCCCACATGAATCCTAGGAACACGTGGATTCCTAACACTAGCTTAACTAGAATTCTTGTCATGCAAGTGGCTACTTGGATTCCTAACACTAGTTTAACTAGAATTCTGTTATTATATATTACACGCACAGCCACCATCAACTTCCAATCCTTATTGAACAAGGATTCTCACAAGTATTCATTATTACACACAACACCTACAAACACACGAATTGGAACTCACAGGTAGTCTCCTATTTGTAATAGGATTAGTGACCATCACCTGGCTCACTTGCCACCAATAATACTATTGTGGGCTAGAACTTGTTGCCATGCACCCAACAGTTTTAATATCCTACAAGAGAAAAATACACGTAATGAGGTTATTTCAAAGAATTATTTCAAATTCACATATTTACGTGTAGTTAAATATAAAATTGATTAGATATTACCTATCAAAACTAAGATAACAGTGAAAAATTAAGCAATTATCATAAGCTTTCTGATAAGAGAAGGAAAGGAGCTCGGGCTGGGACAAGGGGGTTTATGCTTCCTCTAAGTGGTTTAAACTCCTAAACCAAGAAGTAGTAGATGTTACAATTTAATATTTTTGTGGAGTCCAATATATTTTCAATCTATCATTTTTTGTCATTTTCTTCATGTAATCTAGTTTGGTGCAGGTGTAAACACAAAATCTCAAATTTGAAAATCAAACAATTGACAATGTTTCACAAGTGTAAATTTGTATTGATGTATGAGTAAGTAAAATTCTCTAAAATTGAATCTTGTTACAAAAGAACACTCCTCTGATTCGATCTCCTTGAAAAAATCTTTGATTCAAGTAAGAACTTGATTCGAACACCAGATGTTTCTCAATTTGATTGAGAAAAGGATCAGAAGATCTCCGTAGTAGAATTACGATGAATCTCTAACTATGAGTTTGTTAGGAATCCTTTGTTTCTCATGTTTTTCGCATTCGTGTGTTTTTTGAATGTTTTTCGGGTTCTTTGTGTGTTCTTCATCTTCGAAGATTGTAGTGGAAGTTCTTCGAGGCTTTAGAGGCTTGAATCTGTTGATCTTCACTAACTTGCAGCCTGTTGAAGTTTCTGAACATTTTTGGACTTGAGTCCAATGCACTTTGAGATCTAGGAAGATGACTTGAATGATTCCTCTTCAAATATTGTTAAGATTTGAAGTTTGAAGCTCTTGAAGTTCTTGGAAGCTTTGGAGCTTAACTTCGGCAGAACTTCGAGACTTCTGAATGTGTGTGAAATCCCCTTATAAGACTAAGAAGGGTCTCTATTTATAGGAGTTTTTGTGTGGGGGGGGGGGGGGGGTTGTGACGACACGTGATTGGCTATCATTAGAGCATTCTTATCAAGGATTGCAAAAAATTTAACATTTACCATCTCAAAACCCAATTTTATAACATATAACACATCACTTTACAACATCCTTTCCATCAAAACTTCTATTTTTTTAACACTTCATTTAAATATTCTCTCTTTATCATTTTTTATTCTTTTTTATTTTTCCAGTCTCTTTCTTTGACTCTCTCTCCTCTGTGTCTTTCTTTCACAACCCAGCGCTGTTGGCCACCATATCCACCCACCATCACCGCAACCACAAACAACAGCCAAAAAAAAAAAAAAAAAAAAAACCTCCACATCCAAAGCCACAAAATCAAAGAATCATCCAAATCAAAGAATCACGAAATCACAACAAAGACCCAAAACAACCCCAATCAATCCACACCCATCTCGGAACCACCTCGATCAACCCACACCTAGCACCCAAAGCCACCCCGATCAACCCACGAACCCAGCCATCGAAATCAAGAACCCACCAAAATCAATCAAAACCACTGAAATTAAAACTCATCGATATCAAATCACAAAACCCACTCACTGAACCACCGTAGAGACCCACCATGAACCACCGTAGAGATACACGATCCATGAAAAACCATCGCAACCCGACCACACCCAGCATGGCATCCTGACCACACCCAAGACCCACGAACTCGAGATGCAGAGAGAAAGGGAAATAGAGAGGCGGAGAGAAAATGAAAGAAAGAGTAAAAAGGAGTGGATGGAGAGCACGAGATCGGTGGCGGCATGTGATGGAGAGCACTAGAAGGAGAGAGGGACGAAGAGCACGAGAGAGAGTGAAAAAAAAAAAAAAAAGGGCACAGAAGAGAGAGAGAAAAATTAATAAAAAAATTAATAGCAATGTGCTACAATGCGGTCTTAAAAATGAGAGCGCACTGTAGCAGTATTGTAAATTTTTTAGCATTTACAATCTTTAATGGAGCAAATTTTTGGGTTATAAATGCTAAAAAAAGCATCTTTTAGGATTTGCAATCCTTGATAAGAATGTTCTTAATGACATGTGTCATTTAAATGGAGGGACTTTATGTCTTTTCCTCCAAGGGACACATGGCATTATTTGATTAGCCATAGTACTGTAATATAAAATAACACATGCCATTATTTGAATAGCCATAGTGTTTTAATTTAAAATAACACGTGGTAGCTTTTAATTAGACTGGTTATGTCATTTAAATTAACACGTGCTAACCTTTGATTGGTTCTCAAGTATTCTTTGTAATTTTATTCTTTGACACTTGAAAATATAGTCATTGGTCTCTGAACAATGATAGTGACACTCACTAAATAATGAGTCCAAATCTTCTGTCACACTCTTCCTAATCCACTATATACTCCACAAATAAAAACATGACACATGTCCATCTAATTTATTAAATATTAAATTTATGTCTTCTATTATTTCAATTACCTAAATATGATGGTTTGTTTATTTATTTATTTTAGGAAATTGAAATAATAAAAGGCATAAATTTAGCATTTAATAAATTAGATAAACATGTGGCATGTTTTTATTTGTGGAGTATATAGTGGAGTATATAGTAGGAAGAGTGGGATAGAGGATTTGGACTCCTAAATAATACATGTCTTCTTGTAATTAGTTGCTTTAAATGTACTGCATGAATTTAGTGGTCTGACGTGGCAATTTGTGATTGGTAGAAAATTTTACTCTCTACAATATGTTAGAAAGTGGAACACAAATTCTCTATGGCAATTTTTGTGTTCCACTAATCATAACTTGCCATGTGGTTGATTATTCTTCTTTTCTTTTTCTTTTTTTCTTTTTTAACTTTGGTTATTTTATAAGGAAAGTCAAATCAATACATAATAAATAGTGATTAATGAAGTATAAAATGAAATAATAAAAATGGGACATAAAATTTTGAATTGCCCATATTGTTCAAATATAGTTGATGTTGAATCAAAATATTTTATCTTCGATGGTAAAATCTTAAAAAGCTCATCAAAATCCCCATCCCCTCATATTTTAAAGTCCATTAAAGATAGCTAACTTTTGTTGATAACCACGTTGATGTTAAGTAACTATTTGAACCAAAATATGTCCAACTTGTCACTTCAATTTGCTCTTTTTTTTTGTTTTTTTTCTTTTTTTTTTTGTTTTTTTTTGTTTTAAGATAGAATTTTTACTATAAACTAATCTAAGTGTATACTTGTGGAGTAACCACTGCACCAAGAGTATGAGGTGGTATTTCAATTTGCTCCTTTTTTTTTTTTTTTGCTAGCTAATATTTCAATTTGCTCCTTAAAAAAGCAAAACACACACCAAAATATTTTGCTCTAATTAAGGTAAACCTCACAAACCGCCCCTCTTATCCTCTCAATTCGTAAAAAATAAAAAATTTAAGGTAGTTTCTAGTCAAACACTTCGCTGTTGAAAATGTGGACAGCATTTCTCTTCTATAAATAACCTTTTGAAAATAGTATAAACCACTTCTCAACCATTTCATAAGTCATCTTTCGTTGAACCCCAACGACAGAGAAAGCCTTGTAGTTATTAAATCTAACAAAAACCATGGTTTTCAAGGACTACACCTTTTTCTCATATGTCTTTTTAGCGACAACTGTCATCCTCCTCACTTTCCACGCTCATGGCGCTGGCCTCTGCGATAAATCTCCTAATAAGAAAGTCTGTAATTCAATTGTCTCCACTCGGACTGAGCCTCGTGACGCCGTGGTTGCAGCCTGTCACAAATTGGTTTCCGTGACCAAAGTTGCAAACGCGTTGGCTAAACAGCAACCCAAGTCCACCGAAATTTACAAATGCATAACGAATTTTGACGGTTCCATTAACTACGCCAGAGGCGCCTTGACTGCCCTCAATGCCAATCAACCCCTTTCCTCAAATGTCTACCTCACTGCCGCCCAGGCCAACTACATGTCATGCGATGACGGGTTCAAGAATTCTGGCAAAACCAATCCCATTGCCAAATCTACTAAGCTCTTACAGGATATGGCTAGCGTCAGTGCATATCTATCAACTTTAGTTAAATGAAAAAGAGCAGTTGAGAGAGACCGGTATCCAGATCTGTGATGAGCAAAATATTTGTAACTATGTGCTGGTGCAAAGAATCAAAGCTCTCAATCTTCAATCTTTCTGATGTTGTGGTGCAAGCCCTAGAATTATTAGGGTGAAAATAATAAATTTTTTTCCCTTTATTATCTGGTGAGATATTTGTTAAAATAACTGTTGTTGATCTTAAGATGTTGAAAAAATGTCTAATTATTTTTTTTTCTTATTAATAATTAGCATTTTGTAAAAAATATTGTTAAAAAGTTTGTAACTTTCGCATTTTTCAAATATTATCAAGGTAGGGGAAGCAAAATTATAAGCTTTCCTTGAAAAATTTCAAATGGGCTAGGATAACTCCAAAAAATATATATCTACTAAATTTTTTCCAAAACTTTTTGGGGTGCCAAGGCCCCCTTTGGTCTCAACGTGGCTCCACCACTGTTACCTTTTACAAAAACTATTTTCCAAGATAGTCCATAAGAAACCTAATTATATACAAAATCTAATAAAATATAATTTGAATATATGGACATAAAGAATAAATAAAGACACAAAGAACAACGAATGATACCAGTTGCGGGTGCGAATCAAGCCACTGAGAAAGCTAGAGCTGTTGCTTTTACATAATTAGAATAAGAGCAGAGCGTACAGTTGAGAAAAACTCATGATTTGTTGTGAAAATATCACGAACATAACATTACTCAAAAAATAATTTTGGCCCCAAAACCTAATCCTTAACCCTTTAAAAAAAATTAAATAACAAATGAACCTAAATAACAAAAAAATAAATAAATAAAAATAACCCCCAAAAAAAAAAATTATTAACCAAAAAGTCTATTAAAAAAAAATTAAAAATCCCTAATAATTCAAATTTGTAGATAGTTCAACGCGTCACATAAAAATAATCTCTAATTTCATTTTTCCTTAACAAATGATATCAAGATAAATATCGTGGTAGTGCATTCTTCTTTTCAGTATTAGCAATTATATTCTTTTTGGTTTTGTAGCCAGCAATTTTGAATGCTCCTCTTACTGATATGGCTCGCAATTGTAGCAAATCTCTCTCTCCCTCTCTCTAAAATCCAGATGCATCCTCAAAGTTTAACTAAAATTCATTTAAATCCTTTAACTTTACTTTCATTTAATTGAGTTATCTATTGTTAGGTTCTAAAGATTTAGGATTAAATATTTAGAACTATATTTTGTATGTGTTGGCAAACTGAGAACAAAACACATCTAGTCTCTGTGTTAGGCATTGCTCAAAGTTGTATGTTTCAAGCTTCAAGTTTGAGTTGACTGCAAAAAAGAATAGTCAGAATCTGCCAAGCTCAATCGATCAAAAATTATGTTCGACCAATTAAAAATTGCAGAAATTAGATTTCACAAAATTTTTAAATAAGGCCCAAGCCCACGAACTCGAGATGCAGAGAGAAAGGGAAATAGAGAGACGTAGAGAAAATGAAAGAAAGAGTAAGAAGGAATGGTCGAAGAGCACGAGAGACAGTGAAAAGGAAAGGAGTGGACGAAGAGCACGAGATCGGCGGCGGCATGTGATGGAGAGCACTAGAAGGAGAGAGGGACGAAGAGCACGAGAGAGAGTGAAAAAAAAAAAAAAAAAAAAAAAAAAGAAAAAGAAAAAAGAAGAGGGCACAGAAGAGAGAGAGAAAAATTAATAAAAAATTGATAGTATTGTGCTACAATGCGGTCTTAAAATGAGAGCACACTGTAGCAGTATTGTAAATTTTTTAGCATTTACAATCTTTAATGGAGCAAATTTTTGGGTTATAAATGCTAAAAAAAGCATCTTTTAGGATTTGCAATCCTTGATAAGAATGCTCTTAATGACATGTGTCATTTAAATGGAGGGACTTTATGTCTTTTCCTCCAAGGGACACATGGCATTATTCGATTAGCCATAGTGCTATAATATAAAATAACACATGGCATTATTTGAATAGCCATAGTGCTTAAATTTAATAATAACACGTGGTAGCTTTTAATTAGACTGGTTATATCATTTAAATTAACACGTGCTAACCTTTGATTGGTTCTCAAGTATTCTTTGTAATTTTACTCTTTGACACTTGAAAATATAGTCATTGGTCTCTAAATAATGATAGTGACACCCACTAAATAATGAGTCCAAATCTTCTGTCCCACTTTTCCTAATCCACTATATACTCCACAAATAAAAACATGACACATGTCCATCTAATTTATTAAATACTAAATTTATGCCTTCTATTATTTCAATTACCTAAATATGATGGTTTATTTATTTATTTATTTTAGGAAATTGAAATAACAAAAGGCATAAATTTAGCATTTAATAAATTAGATAGACATGTTGCATGTTTTTATTTGTGGAGTATATAGTGGAGTATATAGTATGAAGAGTGGGACAAAGGATTTGGACTCCTAAATAATACATGGCTTCTTGTAATTAGTTGCTTTAAATGTACTACATGAATTTAGTGGTTTGATGTGGCAATTTATGATTGGTAGAAAATTTCACTCTCTACAATATGTTAGAAAGTGGAACACAAATTCTCTATGGCAATTTTTGTGTTCTACTAATCATAACTTGCCATGGGGTTGATTATTCTTCTTCTTCTTCTTTCTTTTTTTTTTTTTTTTTTTTTTTTCTTTTTTAACTTTGGTTATTTTATAAGGAAAGTCAAATCAATACATAATAAATGGTGATTAATGAAGTATAAAATGAAATAATAAAAATGGGACATAATCTTTTGAATTGCCCATATTGTTCAAATATAGTAGATGTTGAATCAAAAATATTTTATCTTCGATGGTAAAATCTTAAAAAGCTCATCAAAATCCCCATCCCCTCATATTTTAAAGTCCATTAAAGATAGCTAACTTTTGTTGATAACCACGTTGATGTTAAGCAACTATTTGAACCAAAATATGTCCAACTTGTCACTTCAATTTGCTCTTCTTCTTCTTCTTTTTTTTTTTTTTTAGATGGAATTTCTACTATAAACTAATCTAAGTGTATACTTGTGGAGTAACTACTGCACTAAGGGTGTGCGGTGGTATTTCAATTTGCTCCTTAAAAAAGCAAAACACACACCAAAATATTTTGCTCTAATTAAGGTAAACCTCACAAACCGCCCCTCTTATCCTCTCAATTCGTAAAAAATAAAAAATTTAAGGTAGTTTCTAATCAAACACTTCGCTGTTGAAAATGTGGACAGCATTTCTCTTCTATAAATAGCCTTTTGAAAATTGTATAAACCACTTCTCAACCATTTCATAAGTCATCTTTCGTTGAACCCCAACGACAGAGAAAGCCTTGTAGTTATTAAATCTAACAAAAACCATGGTTTTCAAGGACTACACCTTTTTCTCATATGTCTTTTTAGCGACAACTGTCATCCTCCTCACTTTCCACGCTCATGGCGCTGGCCTCTGCGATCAATCTCCTAATAAGCAAGTCTGTGATTCAATTGTCTCCACTCGGACTGAGCCTCGTGACGCCGTGGTTGCAGCCTGTCACAAATTGGTTTCCGTGACCAAATTTGCAAACGCGTTGGCTAAACAGCAACCCAATTCCACCGAAATTTTCAATTGCATAACGAATTTTGACGGTTCCATTGTCTTCGCCAAAGACGCCTTGAATTCCCTCAATGCCGGTGAACCCCTTTCCTCGAATGCCTACCTCCTTGCCGCCCGGGCCAACTACAAGTTATGCGATGACAGGTTCAAGAATTCTGGCAAAACCAATCCCATTGCCAAATCTACTAAGCTCTTACAGGATATGGCTAGCGTCGGTGCATATCTATCAACTTTAGTTTAATGAAAAAGAGCAGTTGAGAGAGACCGGTATCCAGATCTGTGATGAGCAAAATATTTGTAACTATGTGCTGGTGCAAAGAATCAAAGCTCTCAATCTTCAATCTTTCTGATGTTGTGGTGCAAGCCCTAGAATTATTAGGGTGAAAATAATAAATTTTTTTCCCTTTATTATCTGGTGAGATATTTGTTAAAATAACTGTTGTTGATCTTAAGATGTTGAAAAAATGTCTAATTTTTTTTTTCTTATTAATAATTAGCATTTTGTAAAAAATATTGTTAAAAAGTTTGTAACTTTAGCATTTTTCAAATATTATCAAGATAGGGAAAGCAAAATTACAAGCTTTCATTGAAAAATTTCAAATGGGCTAGGATAACTCCAAAAAATATATATCTACTAAATTTTTTCCAAAACTTTTGGGGGTGCCAAGGCCCCCTTTGGGCTCAACGTGGCTCCACCACTGTTACCTCTTACAAAAACTATTTTCCAGAATAGTCCATAAGAAACCTAATTATATACAAAATCTAATAAAATATAATTTGAATATATGGACATAAAAAATAAATAAAGACGCAAAGAACAATGAATGATACCAGTTGTGGGTGCGAATCAAGCCACTGAGAAAAGTAGAGTTGTTACTTTTACATAATTAGAATAAGAGCAGAGCGTACAGTTGAGAAAAATTCATGATTTGTTGTGAAAATATCATGAACATAACATTACTCAAAAAATAATTTTGGCCCCAAAACCTAATCCTTAACCCTTTAAAAAAAATTAAATAACAAAAAAAAATAAAAAGAACCCAAATAATAAAAAAATAAAAATAACCCCAGACAAAAAAAAAAAAAAAAAAAAAAATTTATTAACCAAAAAGTCTATTCAAAAAAAGAAAATTAAAAATCCCTAATAATTCAAATTTGTAGATAGTTCAACACGTCACATAAAAATAATCTCTAATTTCATTTTTCCTTAACAAATGATATCAAGATAAATACCGTGGTAGTGCATTCTTCTTTTTAGTATTAGCAATTATATTCTCTTTGGTTTTGTAGCCAGCAATTTTGAATGCTCATTTTATTGATATGGCTTGCAATTGTAGCAAATCTCTCTCTCTCTCTCTCTAAAATCCAAATGCACCCTCAAAGTTTAACTAAAATTCATTTAAATCCTTTAACTTTACTTTCATTTAATTGAGTTATCTATTGTTAGGTTCTAAAGATTTAGGATTAAATATTTAGAACTATATTTTGTATGTGTTGGCAAACTGAGAACAAAACACATCTATTCTTGATGTTAGGCATTGCTCAAAGTTGTATGTTTCAAGCTTCAAGTTTGAGTTGACTGCAAAAAAGAATAGTTAGAATCTGCCAAGCTCAATCGATCAAAAATTATGTTCGACCAATTAAAAATTGCAGAAATTAGATTTCGTAAAATTTTTAAATAAGGCACAAGCCCACGAAAATGTTTAGGGCTTCAATCTAACTTGTCCACATATAAAAGGGAAACCCTAGCTACATTTTGGAGTTTTTTTGGAAGACTTGTGTGTTACTCCTTGTGAGATCTGAGAGATATTGTATCTTCTAACTACACAAGCATCTACCGGAGCAAAATCTACAATTAAGCATTGGTAGAACCTAGTTGCTACTACAAAGATCAACAAGTGAAGATGATTTGAAACCTTTGAGGGGGCTCTCAAAGTCACAAGTGTAGGTGCTTGTGTGGCAGTAAGTCAAAGAAGAGAAGGAGATCGTAAATTTGAAGCTTGCACATGGTTGTATCAGTAAGTTACTACTTGAGGTAGCAATAGATTTAGGGTCAAATCTGATTGTAAAAGCTTCAATTCTCTTATAGTGGATTTGCTTTACCTTGATGATTGCCAGATCAAATCCTCCCTAGGTTTTTACCTTGAAACGGTTAGTTTCATCGATTTTCCTAGGTCATCATATCGTGGTGTTATTTACTTTTTTGATGTTGTGCATGATATGATTTATTATTTTTTAACCTAGATCTGAATAACTAACCTAAGTAATCACTTGGCTAAAATATTAGGTTAAACAATCTAGTTTAAGGGGTCTAAACAAACAAACAAACAAGTGGTATCAGAGCAGGTTAGCTCTTGTTTTTAGGTTTCTATACCTAGAGTTGATCCTTGACCACCTATTGTCATTGAACACAATCACTCTCTAGTGATCCCTCCCCACTTTGATAGGAATAACTATGCTTATTGGAAGGTTAGGATGAAAGCCTTCTTGAAATATATTGATGAGAGAGTATGGCTCTCTGTTGAAAACGGTTGGGAAAGACCAACCACTGCTATTGGTGAATGAACAACTGTCCAAAAAGAAGCAGCAAGCTTTAACAGTACGGCTATGATTGTAATATTCAATGCTGTGTCTATGGAAGAATTCAAGAGGATCTCAAATGTGGAGATTTCTCACACTGCATGGAATATCTTGCAAACAGTGCATAAAGGCACTAAGGCAGTAAAAATTAATAAACAGCAACATTTGACCTCTAGATTTGAAAGCATTAGAATGTCTAATGATGAGTCTTTTGATGAATTCTATGCTAAGTTGAATGATATTGTCAATTCTGCTTTTAATTTGGGCAAAGTTTATGATCGACCTAAAATTGTTAGGAAAATTTTTAGATCATTAACTGAGGATTTTAGACCAAAAGTGACTGCCATAACTGAAAGTAAAGATGTGGACTCCATACTTGTAGATGAACTTGTAGGATCTCTTCAATCTTATGAATCTGACTTACCAAAAACTAACAAATCCAAATCTAAGACATTAAAATCTATTGATGATGTTGATGATTGTGGATTTGATGATGAACTCTCATCTATTGAGATTGTTTATCTTGCCAAGAATTTTAGAAATTTTTTGAGAATTAATAATAGAAGGGCAAGAAATAGAAACAATGTTGATCCTAAGAATGTGAAGAAGAATGATACAACTAAAAATAACAATTTTGAAAAATCAAAAGATAAAGTTGTTCAATCTTCTGACAATTCTTTAGGACAAAAATGTTTTGGTTGTTAGGGGTATGGTCATCTAAAATCTAAATGTCCCACTTTTTGAGATCTAAAGGAAAAGCTATGGCTGTCACCCTAAGTAATGATGAAATTTCTAATCGTGAGTCTGAAAGTGATCAAGAAGGAAACTTTATGGCTTTCACTACTACTACTATAGTAAGTGAAATTGAGACTGCTAATGAGAACCCTTCTGATGGGGAACTCTCTGAAAATGCTGACTTGCAAGAGGCTTGTAATAAGCTTTGCAAGGTTGCAGCAAAGGATGTCATAAGTGTTGATCTAGGACTAAAAAAGATAAACACCCTTGAACAAGAGAAGAAAAATTTGTTGTTAAAACTGTTTGATGCCAATGAACTCTTAAATTCTGTTAAGATTGAGAACATGTCTTTGATTGAGAAAGTTAAAATTTTAGAATTTGAATTATCTATTGCTAGAGAACAACTGAATAGGTCTTCTACATCTAAACTGGATGATATGTTGAATGTTCAAAAATTTGTTTCTAATAAGACAAGATTAGGGCTTGTTGAGAGTGGTTCTACTTCTGTTGTTCATCCTTCTAAGTTTGTACCTGCTACATCTACTTCTGTTATTCATCCTTCTTTATCTGAAGTTAAGGTACCTAAGGAAGAAGTTCTAATTTCTAGAAGAACTAGGGTAGATCTAAGTGAGTCAAAACGTAAGAATCCCAATCAATCTGGAAGCAAGAAACAACACAAACCTTAGTGGTTTTGTCATTTATGTGGTGGAGCTGGGCATACACGGCCAAATTGGTTTAAGCTGCAAGCATCCAAACAAAAAATGCATGCACCAAAAGCACAAGATCCTATGGCACTTATTCATGAATTGGTAAATGTTCTTAACCTTTATGCCAATATTGGAGCTTAAATTAGGGCCAATTCTACTAAAAACCCCAACTCCAAGTTTGCATCTAAAGAGTGGAGATACAAAAGACTTAGTCTCAGAGAGTCTATCTGACATGGTCCTTGTGCTAATTCTTTCAATCTCTCAAGACCAAAAATGTTTTTCATAAGGGTTTGCATTTACATTACATTCATGCATTTCATTCTAGGTTTGCTTTTGATGTTTTTAAGTTTTTATTTTAATAAAAAATAAATAAAAATTAGAAAAAAGGGTTTTTGTATTACACTTCTTCAAGTTGTGTAATTAAGGTTGGCCTAAGAAATTTGCATTTCATGACTGTGTACCTTGTTTTGCTTTGATGAGTTTTATTTTTCTGCACTTTCCTAGTTTGTGCTATGTAGTGCTTATATTGTGCGAGTTATTTATGGTTTTTAACAACATGCTTTTGATTTTGAAGTCACATTCTTTTGATGAAAAGGACTAAAAAATCCTAGGAGAAATGCATAAATAATCATCTCACCACTATTACTCACCAATCATGAACACTTGTGTGCAAATCATAAAAGTTGTGCTTAGCAAGGTGTAGCACTTGCACAACAAGATATTTAAGGTGTTGCTGTCAAAATAAATAAAAGCAAAAAGGAAAAATAAAAACATGCTTCAAAAGAAAAAGAAAGCAGAAGAAATAAATTTAAAAAAAATTAGCATGGTTGCAAGCGTGTTTTCTAGGAGATGTGAGAGTTATATGATGTAACTCTTTAAGTGATAGTCACTCTCAAACTTATGTGATTGATAATATAGAAATTGTGTTTATTTTCCATCTACATATCACCTTTTGGGTATCTCATACACTTACTAGTTGCACACACCGCAAGCAAATCTTTGTTAAACTCTGTACATGTGATTGTGTGTTAATTTTTGTGGCCATCCAAGATTTAACTTCTTGATATGTTTAATACTTTTTGGGGGTGTGAGGTAATAAGTGTGTGATGGAATTTGTTTTGGCTTAACAAAGAAATTTTTTTTGAAGGGTGTTTTTTTTTTTGTTGAAAACCTTTGGGGTCATTAACATGCATCCCATATCATAAAAATCTGTTTTACAAATGGTTCTACGGAAAATTTCCAGGTTTTTCAAAAATTTCTAATTCTTTAGGATTCAATCGATTGAACCTGTTCTTCAACCGATCAAAAAGAAAAAGAAAAGACCCAGTTTTAAAGCTTAAACTCTCGGGTTGCCTCAATTCCTTTCTCGATTCCTCTTGACCAATCGAGATTTGTATTTTTAAAAACAAATAGGAATCAAATCACAGTTCTTTAAAGCTTTGTCCTCTTCTTCTTTGATTTCTCTATCAATCCCTTCTCACTATTTTTTTTTCTTTTTCAAAGTCAAAGTCTCAAAGGTTTTCTTCCTCAACACCAAGTAAGAATCTTTTACCCCTTCATTTTTTTTTTAAATTACATGCATTCATGTATTTTCATCAAAAATTTTCAAATTTTCGAACTAAAGAGTTTTTAGATTTTTTTTATATGATTTTGAGTGTTTTGATCCAATTTTTTGTATGGGTTTTTGCTCATGCATCATATTAACAAGATCCTTAGGCTCTAATTTAAAAAAATTCACGATTTCTTTAAAATTTTGAAATTAGGGTCTATGTGTTCTTGAGATAATTGGGGATTTTGTTCAATTGGGCTAAATTGATTGAAATTGACTCTTGATATTGCTTAATTGGGTGACTATAACATGTTTTATACTTGTTGTTTTACTCAATTGATCAATATAAGAGTTTTTAAAGAAAAATAAGGGTTTTCAAAGTTGGGGATTTTGCTAAATTTCTAACTTTCTTGGTCAATTTTCAAAATTGAGATGAAATTGAATTGTCTTAGAGCATTAGATCATGCATCATCTATGTTGTAAAGTTGTTATTTACAACTACTTTGTGTTGGCTTTAATTCCATGCCAAATTTGAATGTATTTTTGTTCAAACATTTGTACCCTGTATTTTATGTGGGATTTTATTGTAAGGGTTGCGTGTGAGAGAGAGTGTGAAAACTCAAGCGCCTATTGAAGACAAAGTGGATTTCGCGAGAAGCCTTCCCGTAAAGTAAGCCATGTGCAGGGCACATGACTGGAATGCGAAAAGTCATAAAAGATGGTTTTCAGGAGTATTTTGCAAGTAAGGCCTTCCCACAAAATACCTGCGAAACATTCTATTTTGCTATTTTGGCATATCTGTTACACAATATCTTCACTCACACTATATATACCCACATTACCCGCATATTGGAAGGAGTGCTTTTCTGCGAGAAAACCATAGATATTACACTTGAGAGTTAAAGATTGATATACCCACAATCCTCTACACAATCCTTTGTGGTTTTCCTCAACTCCTACCTCTCCATATCCAAATCCTTGATCGGTTGATAGCCCAAACACTTACCACACCCATTCTGAGTGTAAAGTGAGGTTTTGGTGTTGCTGAGAAGCATTAGAAGAAGCCATTTGGTGGATGCAATCGGGCTGAACTGTGTGATCCGAAGAGTTAAAAAAGACAAGGCTTCGTCAAGTCAGTTGGTAGCAGGAGCTTGGAGGGCTCAAGTACATGGGGTAGACTAGACTTGGAGGGTCTTTTGTTATTCATGTACTCTGGTGGAGAGGTTTTTCGCTAAGTTCTTCGGTTTCCTCTTTGATAACACGTCTCAATGTTATTTTGTGTTTGCATCTTTCTTCCCTACTTTTTTAGCTTTCATTTTGTTGTTGTTATTTGATGAAAATGGCTTAGAGTAGTTTTATTGTTTGTTTGCACGCATTTACTCTTATTCCGCACTTAATTAAGTTAGAGTAAAATCAGCTGAGCCGTAATTTTTTATTTAGGGTCTAAACAAGCTCTTGTATTTTTATAGAAATTCAAACTTTCAATTGGTATCAGAGTGGGTGCACTTGCTGTGGTTTCATTACCTAAGTGTGGTCCTAGACCCTTTTTGAGATGGATCGATCTTAATCGCTTAATGCTCCTCCATACTTTGATGGGAGCAATTATGCTTTTTGGAAAGTTCGTATGAGGGAATTCCTTTGTTCTATTGATGATAGTGTTTGGGACACTATTGAGATAGGATGGACTAGGCCGGAGGCCGCCAAATCCACATGGGATAAGGCAGCCCTTAGGGCAGCTAATACTAATAGTAAGGCTTTGAATGCTATTTTCTGTGGTATTTCTCCTGACGAATTTCATAGGATCTCTCATGCTACAATTGCCAAGGAGGAGTGGCAAATCTTGGAGACGACCTATGAAGGCACCAAAAAGGTGAAGGACACCAAGTTGCAAATGTTTATCACAAGCTTTGATGAGCTAAAGATGAGTGAAGACGAGTTAGTCGACTCATTTTATGGGAAGCTAAACATTCCAAAATTGTTTGCCTCCAAGGATTGGAACTACCTTCTAACCAGCTTTGATGATACATACGAAAAAATGGTGAAGGAATTCTATGCAAATGACATTTCTGAAGAAGATGAACTGAAATGTTGGTGAAAGCTCAAGAATGTGTTGAAAACACAAGAGTTGTTTAGACCCCTAAATTAAAGTTATGGCTCGATTGATTTTACACTAACTTAAAACTAAGTGCAGAATTGTGTAAATACGAGCGGATAAACAAAAAAACTACTCTAATCCATAATCATAGCAACACAGCAGTAAAATAGAATGAAAAATAGTAGGAAAGAAAGATGCAAACATAAGATAACACGTCGATGTGTTATCGAAGAGGAAACCAAAGAACTTGGCGAAAAACCTTTCCACCGCCCTCGAAGCAGTAATCAATCCACTAGACAATCAGTTGGGATACATGGGTTAGCAAGAGACCCTCAAAGCCTAATCTACCTGATGTACCTAAGCCCTCCAAGCTCCTACTTCAACAAGGCTTCTCGGAACCGTGTCTTGTCTAGCTTTCTAGATCCCGCAACAAGCTCCATGTTGCATCTGCCATCCTTTGCTTCTTTCAATGCTTCCCAACAGCACCAAAACCTCACTTGACACTCTGAAAGGGTGTGGTAAATGTTTGGGCTATCAACCTCTCAATGGTATGGAAATGGAGAGGTAGGAGTTGAGAAAATTCCACAAGCAAATGTGTAGAGGATTGTGGGTATAACAATTTCTAACTCTCAAGGTGTTTGGCTAGGGTTTTCTCTCAGAAGCACTCCTCAACATTCGTGGGTAATGTGGGTATATATAGTGTGGGTACAAAAAGTGTGTATCAAATAGTACAGTCTGGCAGAACAGAATGTCTCGCAGGCATCTCGCGGGAAGGCCATACCCGCGAGATACTTGCGAAACACAGTTGTCGTTGTGTTAGGTAGAATAAAAAAAACTGATGATATTTTTGTTTAAATATTAGGGTTTTAGGGTATGAAAATTTTACAATTTAACCCTTATTAACACAAGGTGGGGTGGGGTGGGTCTAAAAAGTGTAAACCTATCCTCGCCCTACCCCGCGGTGTAGGTCTAAAATCTCGCCCCATTCCCACTCCACCACCTTTATAAGATGGGAAAAACCCACGTGGGGTGAAGCGGGGAAGGGTGGGTCAAGTAGGGCAGGGCAAAATTTCCAGTGAGACTTTCACGTCTCTTTTTCTTCTAAAATGAAATAATCACAATTATTTAAACAGGTATATAGAAATTATAATTTTTTTGCCAATCAAACTCGACTCAAACTATGAAACTTCCTATAAATAGATGAGCATGCTTTTAATGAAATTTCATATGCCTATCTATATCACTTAGTTCAATTTCAGAGCAATTGAAATTTCAAACATTGTTAAGACTCATCAACAATGTAGAAGAACTTTTATTTCTTTGCTGGCCTTATGTATCTTTTATTCAATCAATGTTCTAACAGTTGAGGCAAAAACTCACTATCATAAATGGGATGTAAAGTACTATGCCTATAAGTCTTCAAATTGCTATAAGAAGCTAGCTATCATTGTAAGAACCCCAGAAAAAGCGCTAGTCACATCTACACTATATTTCAAAAGACTAGTCACTATTAAGGCTCCTTGTAGCTATTCATAAAGCTCAATTCAACACAGTATATGCCTAATATGGGACTCATCACACACCCACACACAACACACAATCAATTAAATTGGGGGATCACAATCCCACTTTGTAGTGTAGTGTCTCTATGCCCATACGGGGTTGCTGGGCCAACTCTGATATCATAAATACTGTCACACCTCAAACCCAACTAAGAGGGTTAAGCATGCAACAATAGCCGCACGCTTACAAGTGTTAGTTTTTAGACTCCTAAAAACACAATGTTTAATCTCATTTTATTGCCAAGTTGATAATTAAGTCAATTATGGAGATCTGGGTTAAATATTCATCATATATATCATGCAAGGGAAAAGTAAATAAGATAAAGATACGATGACAGGAAAGCCCATGAAATAAACCAGTTTCAAGGTAAAAACCATAGGGGACTGATAATGCCTTGCAGCGGTTGACCACCCATCGTGGCAACGCTCACACATTTGCTTGAGCTTGGGTGCTGTGAAAAATGATAAACCTCCGGTGTGTGACTAGATTGAGTTTATTTTAACATATATTTACCAAAGGTAAGTGAAGTCACCACCAATCATTGGCTTTTTTCTAAGGTGTGATGGGTCACTTGACTCTATTTGATTTTATTACCAATCCTAGGCTAAAGAAATGTCGTTTTTCCTAATCTAATATAGATAAAAAAATCTTAATTCTTGAGTTCAGAAGTTTGGTTATGTGTGGGGAAGGTGTTAGGTACCCCACAACACATGTCCGAAGATAGTCCTTTGTTTTGATAAAATCTTAATTTTCAGACATTGACAATTGAAAACAAGCTATTAGCATTAGCTTTTAGGGCTTGCTTTGAGGTTTGATTTTGGAAAGGGTATGGTCTCTATCAATTCTTTACTAGTACATTTAGAATTGTTGCCAAATTTCTACGATGAAAATCTGGCCGCATCTTGCCTTATTTTCGTGGCTGAAATTCGACAGCATTTCACCTCAGGTGTGTCATAGTACACAAAACACTATATTTGCCAAGCTTTTGTGGTGAGAATACGGGAGCAAAGGTGCCCTATTTTCAGGGTAAAATTTGGTAGAGTTTTACGTTTAGTGCACTATGGTGCACCGGTAGGGTTTCATGCATGTGTATACGGCGTGCGTCAGTATGTTCATGCTAAGGTGAGCCAAAGCTCACCAAAGCATCAAACATGTTGATGTGTGTTGCATACATGGGGAAACGGGGAAATCAATGTCACTAGTTGACATGAATCAAGACAAACACACCATGATGATCATGCACACAATGTAGCATGAATATGCACCTACAGCAGTCGCCTTGAGTGCATACCCCATACTCTGAGGTCAACAGCACCTATGATCACGAGAGGGTTGCTCTCCTAACCATGTGAGTCCATCATACAAAGTGTGTGGTCATCTTTAAACAAGCAAGTATATATATATATATATATATATATATATACACACACATATCATGCACAATGCGAGCACACAGAGCAGGAAAGTAAACCAGACATCGCCAATATTCCAAGGGTATGGCCCAGCAAGTACAAGAAAAGTAAATCAATCATTGCCATACCCAAGGAATGCGGCCTAAGCAAGGTACAGGAAAGATAAACATGCATTGCCTACATACAAGGTTTTAAGGATAAGGATAAGAGAGAGGAAGAGATAGCCACACAGAAAGGCTAAGTCTCCTATATACTGAACATTGCCCATTTTGGGCATGCGTCTTCTTGCTTGCATTTTGCCCTTTTTAGCTTGCATTTGGAAATTGCTCCCTCGTTCCAAGCTTGTACATGCAGCAACAAAGAAAACACAAAACCAGCAGACAAGCAAAAAGAGATAGCGACAAAACAAAGGAAGCACACAAAGTGGCAAACAAGGAAAGAAAGCACACAAAGCAACAAACAAGCATGTTATCAAACAAACAAGCAAGAAAGGGTGTCTTAGAAGGATAAATGTAGGTTTGGATTTGGTGTTCAAAGTTCCATTGTATTGGAATACTAACAACACACATGGCTTCAAGCAAAGTTCCAAAAAAGGACTCGGGATCTCATGTGCAAAGATGGGTGCAAACCCGCACGAGATTTTAGGTAGGAACTAAGGTTGATGACACAAACAAGCATGCAAAGACACATGCATGAACACATAAACAAGGATGCATGACACAGGACAACCATACTTTATCACTGATGAAATTAAACAACGGCAAACAAAAGAATAAACCCTAGGAGTCAACATCTAAGGGTTTCTTGGAGTCAGGACCAAGCAAAACTAGAGTCGGCACCAGTGTAAAAGATACACACATTTATTATAATTCTCAAAACTATCTTACAATAATCAGAAAAAATGCTTAAACAGCAAACAACAAGATGCATTAAAAAAAAAAACTTATTATTAAATGCCCGGGCTTGCTTAATCTTCAAGTCCAATTACTAGCAGGCTCCATCCATAAGGCCACAGGTTAGGCCATCTTCTTTTTGCTCTTTCCCCCACACATGCGTATAATTGGAGGCTTGTACCTCGTGTCCGCACCAACTCCCCCTAGGTGAGAAAAACTCGACCTTGTCAAGTGGAAATCTAAAGAGCTCTAATAGTACTCAAGCAAGTTAGGATTAAGTCGATGTAGCTCATCTTTAGTAATCCATGTACAATCGAAATCTGGTCACCCCTGCCACTAAACTAGGAAATGGTGAACTCCTCCATCTCTGGTAGAAAGAATCATTTCATTTAAAATAGCATCAATAGATTCTTTAAGTGCATAAGGCTGATTCAAGGGTAAAGGGGTAGGGATAGGGGCATCAATAGGATCAAGCAAAGGCTAATCAAAAGGGGCATCAGGAATAACTGTGGAAGCTTTATAAGCAACTAGATTCTCTATATTAAAGGAGGAGCTAATACCATAATCATGGGGAAGATCAACGACATATGCATTTCGGCCAATCCATTTCAATACCTTGAATGGTCTAGCACTACGAGTCTAATTTTTCTTAACTGTCCCAGAGAGAAACCGTTCAAGTCAAATCCAAATCATGACATAATCTCCTACCTGAAACTTTGTATGACATCGACAAGTGTTAGCATGAATTTTATTTTGAGAATTATGTACCTAAATTTCTTTTTTTGCAAATCTCATTATGCAAATCATGAATATGTTGTTCAAATGCCTGAGTAGACTCAAAAATTCTAACATGTGGGGACATGGTCAAAAGATATAAGGGCTCCCTAGGTGTATAACCATGCACAACCTCAAAAGGACTAGTGTCTATAGACCTATCGACAGAGCTATTGTATGCGAGCTGGGTTGTAGGAAGAATTGAATCCCAATTCTGATTGGCTTCACCCACTAGACACCGAAAGAGGTTGCCTAGACTACAATTAGCCACCTCAATTTAACCATCAGTTTGAGGATGAAATGCAGTGAAATTTTTCAATTTGGTGCCTACTAAATGCCACAAAGTCTTCCAAAAATAACTCATGAAGCGAACATCCCTATCAAACACTACGGTTTTGGGAAGATCATAAAGTTTGACAATCTCATCAAAGTAGCGCTTTGCAATCTTAGAAGCATCAGAAGTCTTAGAACATGGTAGAAAATGTGCCATCTTAGAGAAACGATCAACAACTACTAGAATAGAATCATGCTTCCTAAAGGTACGGGGCAATCCTAACACAAAGTCCATACTCATATCCTGCCACTGGCGATCTGGCACAGGTAGAGGTGTATACAAGCTAGTGTTTTGCTTGCGATGTTTGGCCAGTTCACATGTACAACACTAATGAACTATCTTGGCAGCGCCTTTCTTAAGGCCAGGCCAATAGAATTGACATTACACTTCCTCAATTGTATTGTCTCGACCAAAATGATCTACAAGGCCTCCTTCATGTGTCTCCCAAACTAGGAAATCTCTCACTGAAGACAGAAGGATACATAACTTGTTGGCTTTAAACAAGTAACCATCTTGAAGAGTATAATCATCCAGGATTGGCCATGAGGCATTACTTAGGCTAGTGTAGATCTCTCCAAAATCTGAGCATGACTTATAGTCATCCTCGAGTCATTCAAACCCAGTAACCTTAACACTCATGACTGATAGCAACGATACCCTTTGACTTAGCGCATCAGCAGCCTTATTCTCAACTCTCGACCTATGTTTCCCCACAAAGGAGTAGCATTGTAGAAATTCAACCCAACTACCATGCCTAAAATTTAGCTTCTTCTGGGAATGGAGCTAATGCAAGGGTTCATGATCAAAGTAGATAAAAAATTCTAGAGACAACATGTAATGGGTGCCAATGCCAAAGAGCTCGAATAATGGCATAAAATTCTTTATCATTTGTGGAGTACTTTTGATTAGCATCATTCAATTTCTCACTAAAATAAGCAATTGGTTGGCGCTCTTGACTAAGTACTCCATCTATGCCCAGACCTAAGGCATCACATTCTACTTCAAAAGGCTTGGTAAAATCAGGGAGACACATGACAAATGTCTCAGTCATCTTCTTCTTTTCTTTTTTTTTTCTTTTTTTTTTTTTACTTCATTGAAAGCCTTAGCAGCAGATTTCATCCAATTAATCCCCCCTTGTTTCATGCAGTTAGTGATGGGGGACATAATGGTACTAAATCCTTTAATGAATCAAGGATAAAAGGAAGCAAGCCCATGGAAGCTTCAAATGTCATGGATATTTTTGGGCTTGGGCCAATCCACAATCGCTTGAACCTTTTAGGGGTCAGTGGACACTCCCTCTGAGGACTATGAAACCTAGGAAAATAACTTTATCGGTTAAGAAAGAGCACTTCTTGAGGTTGTCATATAAATTCTCCTTCTTAAGGGAAATTCCAACTTGAGTTAGGTCATCTAAGTGCTACTCCCTAGATTTGCGATAAATAAGGATGTCGTCAAAGTACACAACCAATAATTTGCCTATAAAAGGCTTGAGCACTTGTGTCATCACGCTAATAAAGGTACTAGGAGCATTGGACAATCCAAAAGGCATAACCATCCACTCATATAAACCATCTTTCATTTTGAATGCAGTTTTCCACTCATCGCCAGTACAAACCCTAATTTTATGATATCCACTTTTCAAGTCTATCTTTGAGAAGATTGTTGCTCCCATCATTATATCCAACAAGTCATCCAACCAAGGGATAGGGAAATGTTCTTTCACAGTGACCTTGTTGAAGGCACGACTATCAACACACGTCCTCCAAGTTTCTTTTTCTTTTTCTTTTTTTTGGAGTCAAGAGTGCAAGGACTGCACACGGACTCATACCTTCATGAACAAATCCCTTTCGAAGTAGTTCTTATACTTGCCTTTGCAAGTCTACATGCTTTGTGGGGTTCATCCTATAGTGAGGCAAGTTTGGTAGGGTCGCTCCAGGCACAAAAGGGATTAGATAGGTGGGTCATTATGGTACTCATTATCCCCTCAAATATTCTTATCATAAACCATGGCTGAAAAATTATCAAAAAGTTCTGTATAAGGGCCAGGTAACTCAACAATAAATTGCACCAATTATATTCTACAAAGACGTTTTGTATGGTTATGTTGTCAAACTTATATGCACAATTAAATTAGTAACTTCAGGCAAATCAGAACAAATTCCCTTAAAGTTTTGTTGATGTTTTTAATAAGTGTTCTACAAAATTGAAAAACCTTCCCAAATTGTAGTCCTTGACGTGAATAAGTACCTAAGAATTAAAAAAATAAAAAACAACTAATCTAAACCAAAATCTAGCAAGCCACTGCAAATTAGAGAAATTAAAACACATTGTTCAAGATGCATTCCCCAGCAATGGCGCCAAAAACTTGTTACGGTTAAAATAATGCAAACCAGAGTGCAAATTTTTCACAAGTAATAACATCTCAATGAGTTAGAGATCAATCCAGAAGGAATGATTGACACTAATATAAAAGCCTCTATTATTAACTAGAAAATAAAAATAGTCATTTGTTTTTTTTTTTTTTTTTTTCCACCCAAAGATTGAGCAAGATAATATTGAAACTACAATAGAAAATAGAAAAATTAATTTGAGAGAAATTAATGATGAAAAACATTTAGGATTCAAAGATCTACCTAATATTTTATCGTATGAACTTGAATTATATTTTACTTAGTTAGGGTAGAGAGCCAACTCACCTAATTGGAAGAAAAAAAAAATACTCCAATAACATGTAAAATAGATTGAATATGAGTGATTGAGCAAATAATTCAATTGACATGTTAAAGGGGAGATTAAGTATTCAATATATTCTCAAATCATATCAAATCAAGGAGTTCAAGCATTCGATATATAAGAAAATAATATTAAAGCTTAAAAACTTGTTAACATGCAATGATTCCAAATAGTAAAAAAAATTTCAAAATTAAATCATCAATCTATGAAAAGCACATAGATAATTCTAAGAACACGTGCTAAAAATATTTGGTTTCACCTCTAACCCTAGCTAGTGATTTAGCCACAAATAGTTGTGCAAAATGTTAGGTTCTAAAGATTTAGGATTTTATGTATTTAGAACTCTAACTTGTATTGTTGGCAAACCATGATCAAAACAGGTTATTTAGTCTTATTTAGGCTTGCTCAAAGTTGGGTCTTTCATGTAAAGTTGGAATTGAGTGGCTGCAGATGCATTGGTGCATTTCGGCCTGGCTTGATCGATCGAAGGAAAGACTCAATCGATCGAATCTCGGGCAGAATGTTTTTCTGCAAAATATTCCAGCTCAGCCCTAACTCATTAAACATTTTGGGTTTTCTGTTTTTATCCTAGGTATATAAAGAAAAACCCTGGCCACATTTTTAGGGTTGCTCCAGTTGTATTGTTGCTCATACTTTTCTGTTTTGTGTAAATCTCTTGTGAGATCTAGAGGAGCTTTCCTTTACACAAAGTTTAGGGTTTTCAAGGTAGAGATTACTTCAACATCTTGATGATCAACTCGGTTGCTACCATTGAAGCTTAAAGAATATCAAGCGTGGGTGCTTGTAGCTAATTGGAGAATCCAAGAAAGAAGGAGTCCGTGGATTCGGAGCTTGTACATGGTCGTGTCAGTAAGTTCTACTGGTGGGTAGCATTAGGAAGTCAAGCGGGGAGCTTGTTGTCCTTTTGTATGAACTTCGATTCTTTCGCATAGTGGATTCAGGTTTACCTTGAGGATAGCTAGGTCAAATCCTCCCCAGGTTTTTACCGTGTGGTTTCCTGGGTGATCATATCATTATGTCTTTTATCTTTCCACTGCTTTATACTTTTGATATGATTGTATGTTTGTGATAACCTAGAATTGCTTAAATTGATTAAGTTAATCACTTGGCTAATTAACTAGGTTAATCTGATTGTTTTAAGGGGTCTAAAACCGTTCAAATGGTATCAGAGCGGGTTGCTCTCTTGTTAGAGATTTTTTTGATCTCTGAGCTGATCCTTGACCCCTGTTGTTATGGAGCATGGACACTCTCTTGTTGTTCCTCCTCACTTTGATGGGAATAACTATACTTATTGGAAAGTAAGGATGAAAGCATTCCTGAAATCCATTGATGAGAGAGTTTGGAATTCCGTTGAGTACGGATGGCAGAAGCCCACTACTCCTGTGAGTGAGTGGCAGACTTCTGAAAAAGAAGCAGCAGGCTTCAATAGTAAAGCTATGAATGTCATCTTCAATGCTGTTTCTATGGAGGAATTTAAGAGGATCTCTAATGTTGAGGTTGCTCATACTGCTTGGAAAATCCTCCAAACTGTGCATGAAGGCTCAAAGGCAGTTAAGATCAATAAACTGCAGCAATTGACTTCTAGATTTGAAAGCATTAGAATGTCTGATGATGAATCTTTTGATGAATTTTATGCTAAATTAAATGACATTGTTAATTCTGCTTTTAATTTGGGTGAAATCTATGATCAACCTAAAATTGTTAGGAAGATACTTAGATCTTTAACTGAGGATTTTAGACTCAAAGTGACTGCCATAACTGAGAGCAAGGATGTGGACTCCATCCTTGTTGATCAGCTTGTAGGATCTCTTCAATCCTATGAGTATGACCTACCCAAAGTGAACAAATCCAAATCAATGGCTCTTAAGTCAGTTGATGATGTTGATGGTGGTGGATTTGATGATGAGCTCTCTGCTACAGAGATTGCGTACCTTGCCAAGAACTTTAAAAACTTTCTTAGGAATAACAACAGAAAGGCAAGAGGCACAAACACTGCTGAACCTATAAACTTTAGGAAGAATGATCCCACTAAGGTTAATAATTTTGAAAAACCTAGAGAAAAAGTTGGTCAATCTTCAAACAATCCATTGGGTGCTCAGTGTTTTGGCTGTCAAGGGCATGGTCATGTGAAATCTGAATGTCCTACATTCTTGAGGTCTAAGGGTAAAGCTATGGCTGTAACCCTTAGTGATAATGAGGTTTCTGACGATGAGTCTGGTTGTGACGGGGATGGAAACTTCATTGCTTTCACTGCTACTGCTGTAGTCAATGAAAGTATATATGTTGAAGAGAACCCTTCTGAATGGGAACTCTCTGAGGATGCAGATCTTCAAGAGGCCTACAACAAACATTGCAAGATTGCTGCAAAGGATGCTATGAATGTTGAACTTGGCCTGAAGAAAATTGAATCTCTTGAGCTTGAAAAGAAGAATTTGCTTGTTAAACTGTTTGATGCTAATGATCTTTTGAACAATGTTAAATCTGAGAACATGCTTTTACTTGATAAAGTTAAAACTTTGGAACATGATTTATCTGTTGCTAGATCTGCTAGTTCTAAACTTGATCAAATGTTGAATGTTCAGAAGTATCCTTCTGATAAATCTGGTTTAGGATATGTTGAAAGCATCTTTGATTCTGCACCACATTCCACGAACTTTGTTCCTTCTTCTTCTTCTGAACCTTCTGTGAGTGAGGTTGTGAGTGAAACTGTCAAACCCCCTGTGAGTGAGGTTGTCAAATCTGTAGAAGTTTCACCTCCTAAGAAGATTATGGTTGATCTAGGAGAGTCTAAACCTAAGTATTCTACCATTTCTAAGGACAAGATGCATGGTAAACCTGCTTAGGTTTGTCATTATTGTGGAAAGTCTGGACACATTCGTCCTAAATGTTACAAGCTTCAAGCTGCTAAGAGAGCAAACAAACCAAAGGTGCCTGTGCCTCAAGCATAAGATCTTATGACACTTATTGGTGAATTGGTTAAGGCGTTGAACCTTTATTCTAATTCTGGAGTTAGAAATCACTCGAATGTGAATAAGAACTCCAATGCTCATGGTGCATCTAAAAGGTTTTGGATGCAAAAGACTCGATCTAATTGAGTCTTTCTGACATGGTCCTTGTGCTTCATTGCCCATTCCTCTGTGACCATTGTTCTTTGATTTTTGTGTTTTTGTGTTTTTTTTCTAGGACTTGCATTGCATTGCATTCATGCATTTCATTTTAGGATGTATTAGTTTTCTCTTTTTAAAAATATATATATAAAAATAAAAAAAGAAAAGGAGAAAGCAAAAATATGTTTGACATTATTTTTCTTGGTTTTTGAAAACAAGGTTGGTCAATTTATTTTCACATAACATGTCTTATGTACCTTGTTTAGCTTTGATGAGCTTATTTATTGCACTTGACTAGTTGAAACTTTGTAGTGCATGTTGTATGGAAAAGATGTTTATGGTTGTTGATCACTTTGTCTTGATCTTGAAGTCACATGTCTTTGACTGTCGGACTTAAACCTTTTGAGAAAGGCATAAATAACCATCTCACCACTGTTCACTAGCCAATCATGAACACCTTAGTGCATATCATAAGATTTTGTGCTCGAGAAAGTGTAGCACATGCACAAAAAGAACATAAGGTGTAGCCTCAGTTTATTTGCTTAATGCTTAAAATTGGTGTGTACTATTAGGCTTGATGCCAATTCACTTAATTAAAACTGGTGTGTACTATTAAGCTTGATGCCAATTCACATAATTAAGAGGCTAAATACAAGAAACTTACATGATTGCAAGCTTATGTTCTAGGAGATGTGAGAGTTATATGATGTAACTCTTTAGGTGATAGTCTCTTTTAAATTTTGTGTGATGAATTTTGTTGGCTTTGTGATTGATTTCTATTTGCATATCACCTCACATGTATCTCAAGTTTTTGCTAGTTTGCACACACTACACAAGTTACTCTTTGCTAAACACTGTACATGTTATTGTGTGTGTTTTTGGTCTGACCAACCAAGTTTGAAAATATCTTGAGAATTATGCAAAACATTATTTTTGGCTGAGAAATTAAAAGAAGAACTGGTTGAAACTTTCTTTGGAGAAACTGGGATTACAAATTTGGGTTTTTGATATAGCATTCCATTTCATTTCATACTCATGCATTGTGTTTCTTTGATTTTAATGCTTTGAGGAGCTATTTTTTCAAAAATTGGTTTTATTTTTCAAAACTGGAATTTTTCCCAAAATACTGTGATCCGCTGCCTATTTCGATCGATCCAGTCTGTTTTTCAATCGATCAAAAATTTTAAAATTCCTTTTAAAAATTTTGGAGTGACTCGATCGATCGAAAGTAATTTTCGATCAATCGAAAGTCATGAATCAACTTTTTAAACAGTGTTCTTTGACTGATTCCTTACCTTTTCAAAAAGTTTTCGTCAAACTTTCTTTTCTCTCTCCGACTTGGCACGGATCTACAGCGATTTTTTGTCGATTTCCTTCAAATTTTTTGCAAAATTTCTCTTTCCTCAAGCCGGTAAGTCTCTTTTGCCCCTCATTTTTGAGTTTATTTGCATTTTTCATGCATTTTCTCTCTAATTTTTGGACCTCTCTAAATTTGGGATTTTTGATGTTTCATGCCCAATTTTGTGCAATTGATCAATGGGTTTTTATGGGGACATGTTATAAACTTGATTGTGATAGTTTAATTTGATCAATTTTGGGTTTTGTGAGAAATTGAAATTTCTAGGGTTTATGTTTAGTTCTGAATTGGGGATTTTGTTCAATTAGGGTGAAATTGATGAAATTGGCTTGTTGATTGGATGTAATTAGGCATTATAATCTATGTGTTATGTTTTGTAATGCTTAATTCATCCATGTGCTTCAAAAATTTTCAAGTGGTTTTAAAAAAATTTTGGGGCTTTTGTTAGAAACTCTATGCTCAAGCCATTTTTGTTCAATTGAACTTAATCTTGAACTATGTTTAATGCATTAGTACATGCATCATGCCATTTTAACTGTTCATGCATCATATAGATTTTTGCTCTATATTTTTTTTTTGTTAATTTGCAGTCTGCCCTTGGTTTTTATTTTTTTCTCTTTCTTGTGTCTTTGTCCTTTCCTTAGCATCATGCCTAGGAAGACTAGAGCTCGTAGGTCTATCCCCTCACCTACTCCTTCCCCTCCATCTTTTGACCGTCAGAAATTTCCTAGTGAGAAAAACCAGGAAATATTTGAGAAACTGAACCTTAGGCGTAAGATCTGGTCTGAGCGGTCTGTTATTCTAGATGAGTTAGATCCTGCCATTAGGGCAAACATAGAGCGTCGGGGCTGGTTACCCTTGGTGGATATTCCTGATCCTCCTCCACCTGCTACCTTGAGACGAGAGTTCTTCTCGAACATCTCAATCCGCGTCTATGATTCCAACACTTTAGTAAAGAGTTGGATACGAGGCGTAGAGTACACCATTACTCCTACAGTAGTGGCTGATGCTCTTGGAGTACCTTTGGTCCAGCACCCTGTCTATCCCTATGATGAGTCTCCAGTTTTGAGTGATGTCATATCTTACATCACTGGGTCATCTATCCAGTGGGGTTCTAATCCTCGGATCACCACTGCTGAGCTTTCTGAGCTTCACTATCTTTTCTTTAGGATAGCTTGTCATTGTTTTTGGCCCATTTCTCATCTGCACACCATTCCTCTTGAGAGGTGTGTATTTTTGTACGCTCTTGTTACTGATGCTCCTATCAGTTTTCCCCACTTGTTCCTTCGTTCTTTGAACGAAGTGTATAGGAGTTCATCTTCTTCTCATGCACTGGTTCATCCTATTTTTATTCATAGGATTCTTCTTTATTTAGGTCTAGAGGATTTCCCTTCCTCGGAGCCTGTACATGTCATCGGTCCCATAGGTGCGTCTTTTCTTAGATAGAGGGCTGCTCATCTTCGAGCTGGCTCTAAACACCCTAGGTCTGAGCCTTCTAGGTCTGCTCCTCCTCCCTCTTCTTCTACAGGCCCTACTGGTGAGGATGTTCCTGATCCTGATGCTGCTGCTGTTCCTCCACCTCCATCGGATGACTTTGATATCCGTCGTACCTTGGAGACTGTCATGACCGTTTAGGCGGCTCATGGTCAGCTTTTAGTGGACCTTTTTGACGAGATCCGAGCTTTACGAGCTGATCTGGCGCGTCTTCGATCACCCTCACCACCTCCTTTTGATGATGGACTGTTATTGCCCTTTGGCATTCCATCACAAAAAGAGGGAGTAGAGTTTGTAGAGGAGTTTTTGTAGTTAGGGAGATTTTTTTTGTTTTGTGGAGTAGATTGTATTTAGGCGCTTCACCTTGTATATCATTTTTTTGGGGATATTCATGTTAGGGGGAGTAACAATGATTGATATACATGATTTTTTGTTGATTCTTGTTTCTTTGGATTCACTGTTTATTGATTTATATTCTATGAGTTATTCATTGATATATGTCTTTATTATGTGTTGTGTGGATCATACAAGAATGTTATACCTGTTTATATACTATTTTCTGTCACACATGCATTTATGCGTTTGTTGAGTATTTCAGGAATATACAGGTTGATTCAATTGAGCTGCTGTCTACACTTGCAACTGATGGATAGTAGTTAGGATTGAATTTTAGTCTTTATGAGCATTATTTTTGTAAAGGGCTTTTTAATTGTAAACTTTGAGCTTAGTGTTTGTGTTTTGTCACGGATTGCCAAAGGGGGAGTTTATTAGGTTCTAAAGATTTAGGATTTTATGTATTTAGAACTCTAATTTGTATTGTTGGCAAACCATGATCAAAACAGGTTATTTAGTCTTATTTAGGCTTGCTCAAAGTTGGGTCTTTCATGTAAAGTTGGAATCGAGTGGCTGCAGATGCATTGGTGCATTTCAGCCTGGCTCGATTGATCGAAGGAAAGACTCGATCGATCGAATCTCGGGCAGAATTTTTTTCTGCAGAATATTCCAGCTCAGCCCTAACTCATTAAACGTTTTGGGTTTTCTGTTTTTACCCTAGGTATATAAAGAAAAACCCTAGCCACATTTTTAGGGTTGCTCCAGTTGTATTGTTGCTCATACTTTTCTGTTTTGTGTAAATCTCTTGTGAGATCTAGAGAAGCTTTCCTTTACACAAAGTTTAGGGTTTTCAAGGTAGAGATTACTTCAACATCTTGATGATCAACTCGGTTGCTACCATTGAAGCTTAAAGAATATCAAGCGTGGGTGCTTGTAGCTGATTGGAGAATCCAAGAAAGAAGGAGTCCGTGGATTCGGAGCTTGCACGTGGTCGTGTCAGTAAGTTCTACTGGTGGGTAGCATTAGGAAGTCAAGCGGGGAGCTTGTAGTCCTTTTGTATGAACTTCGATTCTTTTGCATAGTGGATTCAGGTTTACCTTGAGGATAGCTAGGTCAAATCCTCCCTAGGTTTTTACCGTGTGGTTTCCTGGGTGATCATATCATTGTGTCTTTTATCTTTCCGCTGCTTTATACTTTTGATATGATTATATGTTTGTGATAACCTAGAATTGCTTAAATTGACTAAGTTAATCACTTGGCTAATTAACTAGGTTAATCTGATTGTTTTAAGGGGTCTAAAACCGTTCACAAAAGAAATCTATAAAAAAAAATGCTAAAAATATAAAAGAAGTAAAACAAAAAACAAAAAATGTTTTAGGGTTTTTCCTCCTCTATAACTTAAGCCTCCTCCAAAGAAAGGAGGAAATTCCACAAATGTGAATCCCTTATTTTTTATAGTTTTTTTCACTATCAGATTCTATTAGGATTCTGTGTTGGTTTGGGGCTGAGTGCTGAGATGTTGGCTACTATGGTATGTGCACCGCTGTTGTGCCATTGATTGCTGTTGTGGCATTAAGGGCATTAGGTGTATTGCACCAGCATTATATATTTGTGAGTTCATGAGACTGCATTGTGCTTGTCTTGTACCTGAGTTAGTTAGCTATTGTACTTGAGTTAGTTAACTAGGATAATGAGTAGGATTGGCCAGCAGTACAAGGTAGTTATGTAGTTGTGCTAGTAAGATGGTTTTGATAGTTATGGCAATTAGTGAGTGGTTATGCTAGTTAATTACTCAATTGTATAAGATCTGGGAATATGGATGAAAACACATAATAGAAGATTGTTTTGGTTCTTATTCTCTTTACTCTCTCATTCCTCTTCCTCTCTTTGTTCTAAGGAGGCCAAGCTGTCCTCGAATTCAGCTACAAAAACTATCAAATCCTTGCAAATTCCAGTATACATTTGGCCTCCAAAACCATTTTTTATGACTTTGTGATAAACTACAGAGTTTTAAATTTTCAAATCTTCTTTCTGTAGCAGCAAGGATCAAGTCTGTAAAGTTGTGATTTACAACTATGTTCTATGTTGGCTTTATTCCATGACAAAAAAGTGTTGTAATTGCTTTAATTTTGTTCGTTGTATTTTGTGGGATTTTATTGTATTGGGTTTAGTATTAAGTTGGTGAAGAGCACATGACTGGAAGCTGAAGAATCGTGCCAAGCTGTCATTTTCGCGAGTGTCTCGCGAGTAAGGCCTTCCTGCGAGGTAGTCGCGAAACATTTTGCCTGGAGGATTTTTAAGAGTGACTTCCTTACCCTTCACCCATACTATATATATCCTCATTACCCACAAATGTAAAAGAGGCTACTCAGAGAGAAAAACCCTATATAGGTTTTCTACAACACACACACCCATCTTTTAGAGAGAGAGCTACTTATCTTTAGTGAGAAATCATTGTAGCCTCTTCTCCATCCCTCTCCCATTTTCATACCTTGAGAGGAGATTTGTACCCAAACACAACTCACACCTATTCAGAGTGTAGAGAGAGTTTTGGAGCTTGGGAAGTTTTGGAGATTTGCCAAAAGAAGCCATTGAGGCTTGGTGGATGCAATCAGGCGTATTGCGGGATTCGGAGAGCTAGACAAGACATGGTTCCGAGAAGCCTTGTTGGAGTAGGAGCTTGGAGGGCTTTGGAGATTTGCCAAAAGAAGCCGGTGAGGCTTGGTGGATGTAATCGAGTGTATTGTGGGAGGTCATATATGTTCATTTCTATAATTAAGATATACCACTTGACTTAGTACCAGTTGTGTATGACTTGATTGAATTGATCATTGAAGCTTTACTCTGTTCTAAGGACTTTTCCGCACTTTATTCACACACACAACACACAAGTTTAATGTTCAATGAATGCCTATTTCATTTGTGTGTTTGTACATGTTCAAATGTGATGTGTGTGTGCTCAACCATATGTGGTTCAAACCAAAAAGATTTTTGTTCTTTTGTTTTCTTTTGTTAGTGATTTGTATCACCTATGTTTTTCAAAGTTTTTTAAAGTGTTTTTGTGTGAAAAAAATGGTTTCTGGGTGCTTTCGTGACCTATTTCATGTATAGGTTCAATTAGGAGTTAAATGGTCTAATTTTAAAGTTTTTTCAGCTTTGGACAGAGACTTTCGCGACTATTTTGTGACTGTTTCACGAGTAAGACTTACCCGCAGAAAATTTTGCTGAGAAATTCTACCTTATGCACATTCATAGGGGGAGAAAACCATAGGGGAGATGCTATACCAAGGGGGAGAAGACATTTTTTTGAGAAAACCTTGTTTTGCATTATCCTTGTTTTCTCATTGTTTTATGGTGCTTTGATATGCTTTGTTGCTCTCATCACATCGCGTTTAAGTGTTGGACATGCATACATCCTTATGTTGTTGTGCTTTATTGGTTGCATGTTCGGATGATCATTTGCTTTGCTACATGATCATTGTGGTCATTTCCATATGACTGTTTTGGTGTATGATCAAGTTGCTCATATGTTTCACATTATGTTTACTCGATCGCATTTTACTTGTTACATTATACTTGTCCTTTTATCACTTGATTTACCTTGAGGGTCTAATGCGTTTTGTACAAGTGTTTCAAGTTACAAGTATATATGTTCCAAGTGCATTACGGTTTCTAGATTTAGGTGTGAGTGAGTTTTGCCATTGTTCCCAAACTCACGTTTAAGTCTAGAGTCTGTTATAAGGTGTTTTGTCACGGAATAGACAAAGGGGCAGATTGTAAAGTTGTGATTTACAACTATGTTCTATGTTGGCTTTATTCCTTGACAAAAAAGTGTTGTAATTGTTTTAATTTTTTTCCTTGTATTTTGTGGGATTTTATTGTATTGGGTTTAGTATTAAGTTGGTGAAAACTCAAGCTTAATTGAAAATCAGTGCATTCCACGACTAGCTCTTGAGAAGTTCGCGAGAAGAGTTCCCGCGGAAAGGGCATGTGAGGAGCACATGACTGGAAGCTAAATAATCGTGTCAGGCTATCGTTTTCGCAAGTGTCTTGCAAGTAAGGCCTTCCCTCGAGGTTGTCGCGAAACATTCTGCCTAGAGTATTTTTAAGAGTGACTTTCTTACCCTTCACCCATACTATATATACCCTCATTATCCACAAATGTAAAAGAGGCCATTCAGAGAGAAAACCCCTAGATAGGTTTTCTACAACACACACACCCATCTTTTAGAGAGAGAGCTACTCATCCTTAGTGAGAAATCATTGTAGCCTCTTCTCCATCCCTCTCCCATTGTCATACCTTGAAAGGAGATTTGTACCCAAACACAACCCATACCTATTCAAAGTGTAGAGAGTGTTTTGGAGCTTAGGAAGCTTTGGGGATTTGCCAAAAGAAGTCATTGAGGCTTGGTGGATGCAATCGGGTGTATTGCGGGATCTGGAGAGCTAGACAAGACACGGTTCCGAGAAGCCTTGTTGGAGTAGGAGCTTGGAGGGCTTAGGTACATCGGGTAGATTAGGCTTGAAGGGTCTCTTGCTAACCCATGTTTCCCAACTGATTGTCTAGTAGATTGATTTCACCAAGTTCTTCGGTTTCCTCTTCAATAACACATCGGCGTGTTATCTTGTGTTTGCATCTTTTTTCCCTACTCTTTTACATTTCATTTTACTGCTGTGTTGCTTTGATTATGGATTAGAGTAGCTTGTTTGTTTATCCGCTTGCTTTTACACTATTCCGCACTTAGTATTAAGTTAGTGTAAAATCAATTGAGCCGTAACTTTAATTTGGGGGTTTAAACAGCTCTTGTGTTTTCAACACATTTTTGAGCTTTCAAGGTTAATTGAACATTTTTGTAAGAATTTATGCAAAAATTATTGAGACAGTTCCGAACGTTTCCATATTAAGATTTTTTTTTTTCAATTTCGGTTTGAACAAATTTGATTCTTCCCTTTTTTATTCTCATGAGTTTTTAACTTATTTAATGTTTCAAAAACTGAGGCTTTATTGATCTTGACCTTTTGATTCTTTTGGCTGTATGTCTGCATGATTAGTTTACTAGTTTTAATATCATACAAGAGAAAAATACACATAATGAGTATATTTCAAAGAAATCTTTGAAACCCACATATTTACCTATAATTAAATATAAAATTGATGCAACATTACAAGTCAAAACTAAGATAATAGTGAAAACTTAAGCAATAATCATAAGCTTTCTGATAAGAGAAGGAAAGAAGCTCGTGTGGGGATTGGAGAGTCCATGCTTCCTCTATGCGATTTCAACTCTTAAACCAATAAGATGTAGATATAACAGTTAAATATTTTTTTAGAGTCCTATGTATTTTCAATTTATCATTTTTTTGTCATTTTCTTCATGTAATCTAGTTGGGTGCATGTTAGATAAGTGGAACACAAATTCTCTATGGCAATTTTTATGTTTCACTAATCATAACTTGCCATGTGGTTGATTATTCTTTTTTTTCTTTTTTCATTTTTTCATTTTTAACTTTGTTTATTTTGCCAAAAGCCTTGTAGTTGAATTAGTACCTCCCCATGCACAAAGTGCTTGGGGGTCTAGAGGGGAAAGGGTTCGAGCTGCGGGGTTGGCAGCATGTTGTAATTATCTCTAAAAAAAAAAAAAAAACTTTGTTTATTTTATAAGGAAAGTCAAATCAATACATTGTTGGAAATATCTCACACCAACATGCATAACAAATAGTGATTAATGGAATATAAAATGGAACACAAATAGTGAGACAGAAAATTTGAATTCAAAAAGAAAAAGGGCTACTGCCCATGTTGTTCAAAAATAGTTGATGTTCCATAAAATAAAAATAAAAATAAAATAAAATAAATTGATCTTCGATGGTGAAATCTTTAAAAATCTCATCAAAATCGTTATCCCCTCCTATTTTAAAGTCTACTACAGATAGATAACTTGTGTTGATAACAACATTGATGTTGAGTAACTATTTGACCCAAAATATTTCTAGCTTCTCACTTCAATTTGTTCCTAAAAAAAAGCTAAAAACACGCCCAAAATTTTTGCTCTAGTTAAGGTAAACCTCACAAACCAACCCCTCTTATCCTCTCAATTTGCAAAAAATAAAAAGTTAAGTTGGTTTCTATACAAACACTTCGTTGTAGAAAATGTTGACATCGAATTTCTTTTCTATAAATAGCCTTCTGAAAATTGTATGAATCACTTCTCAACCATATCATAAGTCATCTTTGACTAAACCCCAACAACAGGGAAAGCCTCGTAGTTATTAAATCTAACTAAAACCATGGTTTTCAAGGACTACACCTTTTCTCTTATGTCTTTTCAGCGATAGCCGTCATCCTCCTCACTGGCCATGCTCATGGCCAAGGCCTATGCGACAATTCTCCTTATAGGATAGTCTGTGAGTCAATTGTTGTTTTCCGGACTGACCCAAAGAATGCCTCGATTGCAGCCTGTCACAAGTTGATTTTCGAGACCAAAAATGTAAGGGTGGCGGCTCAAACTCCACCCGTTACCCCCGAATTTGAAAACTGCATAGCGGCATTTGCCGGTGCCATTTCCAACACCAAAACTGCCTTGCAAGGCCTCCTGGCCGGTGACTACGCTACCCTGAGGACCTACCTCCTTGCTGCCAAGACCAACTACCTAGGATGCGATGATGGGTTCCAGAATTCTGGCCAGACCAATCCCATTGCCAAATCTACTAAGCTCTTAATGGACATTGCTAGTGTCGGTGTAGATCTAGCAGCTTTAATTAAATGAAAAAAAACTAATGAGTTGTATGTGAGTAAATAAAAGTGGTCTGAATAAATTGTTATAAAACGTTTTTGGCTTTTTTTTTTTTTTTTTTTTTTTTAATAAAAGTTTATGGGGAGGCCATGTTTGTAGTATTTGTGTCTTTTAGAGCTCTTTCTTGTGCCATTATGATATGAGAGAATCTTTTATTCTTAATTTTTTTTTTAAAATAAATATCTTTTATCTGTATAGAATAATATAGTACTAGATTGGATCAGCTTTTCAAAAGATATTTTGCTACTTTTTTTTGTCATGATTCCTTTCCACTACTGTATAATAATATAAGCATATAAATATTACTAATAATGTTTTCTAAGATAATCCGTAAGAAACCTAATTATATACAAAATCTAGTAAAATAGAACTTGAAATTATAGACATAAAAAAAATATATAAAAAAAAAAGTCGCAAATATGTGAATTTGACAATTTATTTCTTCTAATAATGAAAAAAGTTATTAAAAAAAAAACCAATAAGAGATAAAATGTGAATTGAAAATCCTACTGTAATACCCGAAAAAAAGAAAAAGAAAAAAAAGAAAAAAAGAGGAAGGGTATTTAAGTAAATCTTTTGTGGGGTCAATTTTATAATTTATAATTGTAAGGGTGTTTTTTGAAAATAAGGTTGAAATCCTAGCTATATATAAGCTTATTAAGTCAACGTATATAGAGAGATATTTGTAGAGAGGAGACTAACCAAAAGACTGAAGTAAAGAAGGATTGACTACACCTTTGAGGTAAGAGCCTAAGAATCTCTTTCTTGTCAAATCTAAACTTTATTTAGAATAAGAGTATTTTTTATATGTGGGTATTTTGGCCAATAGTGAAACTATTTAATTATTCAAGAGTTCTAATGATGCAAACGAAAAAAAGTTTGGTTTTATTTTCGGTAAACTAGATGATGTTACTGCAGATTCTTCTATGTTTAGAACTTAATCTTTATTTATGCCTTTTGTTGCATTGAACAGAGATGGAATTTGCAGATTTTTAGACTTTGTGAGACAAGTTTCTGCACAGCCCTTTATTAAAGGAATAGTACCGAATTAATGGAGTTGAGGTCTTACAAGTTTAAAAAAAAAAAAAAAAAAAAAAGTGTATCCGTAAAAGCCCAGGTGCTTTGATTTAGATGATATAGTAATGTATCTAGTTTTGTCCTTTTCTCGAAAGTGAACTAAGGGTGGCAGGTGGCAGAAAGTAAAGGAAATGTATATTATGAATATGTGGATTTTTTGTGAGTTAATAATGAGAAATTATTAGTTTTTTTTGGTAGTTTCTCTTCTGGCCGGGTACCGTTATAAGTTCTTCTTAAATTATTTGATTATGGAGTAAATGGTACTTATAAAATTGTTTTAGGTGAAATCTAAGATTTTGAGAGGATGTGTTAGGGAAAAATTCCTTTTGGAATAGATTTTGGAGGCAAATAACCTTATCTTAATTGGGTTTTATTTTGCTTATATTAATGTATTTTTAACTACTGGAAATTGTTTATATTTGTGAGAATTTTTATTTCTATTGTATTACTGATTTCAAGTCAAGGATTATTACAAATATATTTTAGTACTGAGTATATGATTTTTATATACAAGCTTGAATAAGATATATTTTTGTAAGAAAATATGATTTCATATATATGATTATGAACAATCTGATTATGAATTTATTCTGATACCTAGCCAGTGAAGGTTATTCATTGGGCTGATACCCAATTCAATGGGGGTTATTCATTGGTGCTCTAATGCCTAGCCAATGGGGGTTATTCATTGGTATTCTAATACATAAACCAATGGGGGTTATTCATTGGTACTCTGATACCCAGTCACGGGGATATAGTCTAACCATAATCATAAGATTGTTAAGAATATGAATTACGTTTGAATATTTGAACTATTTTGAGTCCTTAAAACTACATATGTGAATTTGGAAATGTTCGAGTATTTGAACTATTTGGAGTCATTAATACTACTTATGTATTTTTGGAACCTATTGTAAGTTATAGCTTTTGATATATGGAAAACTGACTATTTTCTAGACCATTTATGATATATTTGTAAGATTAAAGTATGTAATCTATGTGAAACTCATTATTTTAAGATTACGAAACTTCTTTAGTTATTTTGGAAACACATAGTATATTATAACTTTGAAAACACATATTACATCTTATCCTTTACAGATCTATTGTTTGATAGAACTTATTAGGATTTTGGTTACTTATTGAGTTGTCAACTCACTTCTTTTTCCCCTCCAGTTTCAGATTGTGAAGAATAGCAAGTTTTGGGAGTTTTGATGTTGTGTTGTGAGCAGGAAAAGAAGCTTAGTGATTTTGGGATTGGATGGTCTTCTAATAGTTTTATATTTATTGGCCAATTGGCATTATGTACATGAGGTTTGGATTTTGTTCATAGTAAATTATTGGAGACCTATTCATAAAAGAATTGTTGAAGTATTTTGGAATTATTTGATTTAATTTTTGAAGATAAATTTTAGTTGCTAAAAAGGCATTGCACACTTATAGGGTGCTTACTTTATAAGCGTGCAGCAATTGTCATGTGCCTATCTTTATAGTTGGGTTTGGGGTGTGACACCTACTATAAGAGCAATAAAGTGATAGAGAGTCTAAAATGATGATAGAGTAGATGAGAAAAATGGAGAGAGAGAGATATAGAGAACAACAAATGATACTAGTTGTGAGTGCAAGTCAAGCCACTAAGAAAAGTAGAGCTATTGCTTTTGCAAAAGTTAGGATAAGAGCAGCGTTGTCGATGCCGCCGAAGAAAAAAATGATCATTGTATCTCTCTTAGTACTCTTTTAGGAAAATGAGATTAGACATTATTTTTATGAAATGAGTTGAACGAATTACGAGTATAAAATAAATTAGTTTTTTTTTTTTTTTAATTATTTTTTTGTTGAATATTTTCTTCATTTGGTGTTTCCTCCAATCCTGTTATTATTTGGTTTTTTTTTTTTTTTTTTTTTTTTTAAAGTTATGTGGACCAATATTTGTTGTTATTGTTCAGAATTAGTTGATCCAATAATTGAAAACCACAATAAATAGCTAACTTGGGTAATAATCACAATGATGTTGAGTAACTATTTGCCCTAAAATATGTTGAGCATGCCATTATTTCAAATTGTAACTTAAAAAATCTAAAATAATAGACAAACGTTTAGCTATAAGGGTAATGACTAGTGCACACTACACACTGCGTGTTACACACAACAAGCTATTTGTAACGAACACTGGTGTTTTTTTTTTTTTTTAAAGCATTTCAATCTATGGCGTCCACTCCTAATGGTTTTTATTATTAGACCAAGACAACAATCGGTTTTTGGTATAGGTGAAGATTGTACCCCAGATCTCTTATTCAACCATCAGAGACTTTACTAGTTGAGCTAACTAGAACCTCAATATATATATATATATATATATATATGTTAGGGTCATATTTTCTATGTATTAACTTATCCTTTGACAAAACTACCTTTTACTTGTAATTGGGTAAATCTAAGTTGGGTTTAATGTATCAAAAAGCATGTTGTTCAGAGACATCAATTGGTATCATTAAAGACATGAAGATCGATCCAAGAAACAAGTGAAAAAAAACTGTTCATTAAGTCTTGAGACAAGCTCGACACCAACTGCTATCAAGGATAAATGGAGAAGCTTGATACAAGCTCAATCTGTTGAGAACTACGATTTCAGATTTCTCATATCCGAATTTCGGCCCATGATAACTTCAATGATCAGGTTTTCTCACTTTACAACCTTATTCATATTTAAGGCTTATTTTAAAAGTCATCAAATATGGAAACAGAGACCTAGAACTCATATACTCTATGTGAAGCTACTGCGTTTGTATGCCTTAGAGTTTTTTTAACCAAGTGTTCCCTGATCTTCATCGTCTATGAAGTGAAGAACTTTGCAGCCAACAACAATCAATCAAGTTGCTGGAGTTAGTCACGTATTGAGATCCATGCAAAGGAATTAGTCACAGATTGGAGATTTGTGCAAAGTAAAGAAGTCTACTTATAAGATCAAGTTCAATTGGGTATTGAAGCAAAGGTTCAACTGTAGGCTGATATTTTGGAAATGGTGACCTTAAATTCACCTAGTGGGATGATTCCTCATACTTTTAACCGCTTGATTATTAATTAATGGATTCTTGGTTCCTAGGTTGGTATTAATTAATGTTGCTACACTCACGTTAAGCCATGTCAGTAGCCATGTCATTACCATATTTTTTCTTGAATTTCTCCTTTAATTTTAAAATTGTTTCCTAAATTTTAAAATACTAAAAAAATGAAAATAGTTCTCAGCCTTATCTCCACCATAAAGCACAATCTTTATAGCTTTAATTCCACAATAAACCTCAAGCCCAAGCCCAAGCCCAAGCCCAAGCTTAAGCTTGTGTCTCATGGTTTCAAACTCCCTTTCTGTCCCCTCACCTTTCGGTTTACTGTGTTTCACGATTTCTGTCTCCCCACCTTTTAAACGGTAACCCTTCATCAGCGTTAATTTTTCAACGATTTCAATCCCTTAATGGCAACCCTTCAACTTTTGCTAACGCCAGCCTGTAACAGCAGTCTCTCTGTCTTCTCTCCTTTGTCTCTTCCACCCCTCACAACATATTAATACAGACAAAAGGTGGATGATTCAGTTCAGGTATCTGTGCTCTATTCTTGTGACTGTCAAGCATAATAATTCAATGTAAGGATTAGATTATTTTGACTGAAATTTTTTTTTCTTTTAAAAATTTCTTACTGCCTCTTTCATGATGTGATATGGATGATTGTTATGTTGATTTTTCTTTGTATTTGATTTTTTTTAGGATGTTGAATTTTTGATTGCTTGGTTTTTTAATTGGAGCTCTACCTCTTTTGCATTGTGGGTCGTATATGGGTTAATGTGATTCTGATTTCTTTGTGTAGTGTTGTTGTGTGGGTACCTCAGCAATTTGGTTTGGTTAACATGTGGGGAAGTTCTTGCTAGGGATATGCCAACTGGGCATTTTAATTGGAGATCTACCTTTTTTGTGTTGTGGGTCATAATGGGTTTATGTAGATATTGTTTAATGAGAGAGGCTGAACAGTTTATGTAGACTTATTTCCTATATGATATGAGGGGTTGCCCCAAATTAATAAAAAGTGAATCAGAAGGGTCCAAAATTTCCCATATTCGATGTTTTGGTAATGATGCTATTAAAATTCATCCCTAGCTACGTAGATTGGTCCAAGACAGATCCCAGCCGTAAGTTTTCTCATATTGAATCAACCAAACAATTATCAAAGATTGCCAAAATTCCCTTTCAATTTTTTTTTTCTCTCTTAAATTTCCAGTTATACTTTAAGAAGTAATAATAAAATGGAATGTTCTATTCTCTGCAGCTGCAAATGATCGAAATTCAAGAGCTACATGTGATGACAAACCAAATAAGAGAAGCTCCAGATTTGTTTGCGCAATGGTAATACAAAAACAATGTGGTTAGTCCATCTTTTACTCTCTCTTTTCTTTTATAGATTTCTTAATTTTTTTTCTCTGTTTTATTTTCAAGTGTAATTCCCAAATTTTGAATGTGCCTTTAGGGTTATTTGATGTTTATCCAGTTAGGAAGAGGTAAGAAATTTTTTTACCTGCAAACAAGTTTAGGTATTTAAATTTCTCCTTCTGCCTAAGTCATTATTTTCTTTCTCAGCATAACACAATGCAAGACTAATGCAATGATATATTTTTCTAGCTTAGATTATTGGTAAAATTTATGTGAAACAATCTTCGACAATATTAAGGGTCTACTTAGATCCATAGGAAATTTTAGGAAACATATGCATAATTTTTCAAATCTGTAAAATTTTCATTTGCCCAAACTCAAACACTCAAAAACACCAATGCGCGAATCCCAGTACGCGACTTCAACACCAACTGAAAGAAAGGTTGGCTGCAAAGTTCTTCAGTTCATCCTATACGATGAAGATCAAGAAGATGCTTGGTCACAAATCCTAAAGGTGCAAATACACAGCAACTTCTTCAAGAATGATGAACTAGAGCAAGAACTTCGTCTCTGGTCACAATTTGCTTCAACAGAGTTTTCTCAATGCTTGTGCAACTTGTGAACTGTTTTACGACCCTTAAAATAATCCTTTTATATGTCTAGGGTTAGAAGAAAAGAAGGCCAAGAGACACATTCACGGATCCCAAGAAATCAGATCAGAATTCTGAATTTCTTAAATCTCGACAGATAGGAGGTGTCGAGCAGCTGTCGAGCACACAGGGCTTGAACAGCTTTCTTAAGCTCGATAGATGCAGCTGTCGAGCTTTAATGAATTTGCACTATCAGCTTGTTTTCTTGGACAGACTTGATGACTTCAACATTTGATCATGAAACCTTATTTCTTGAAGTATTAAAAACACCTAGAACTACCCAATTATAAGTAAAGTGCGTTTTGTCAAAGGATTAGCCAATTGCATAAAAGAATGACATATGTTCTTTAACAAGTGAAACACATATGTCCTAACAATCTCCCCCTTTGGCAATCCATGACAAAACCACAACAAACAAATGAGATATGAAAGAAGTCATAAATCACTCAACTCATATTCACTTGCTGACTACAATAAAATCTATCCTAACACAAACTCTTGAAAAACTTTGCAAGAAGAGAGTTTATTGCAAGTAGACTTTGACAACCTGTATTTCTGAAACACTTTAAACAAAACTCATCAAGGCATCTTGTGAGAAACAGAAATAATAGATTGTATTCAAGTATAAGAAACATGTGTATAAAGATAGAGAAGAAACAACACATGTAGAGATAGGTGAAAGAAACATACATCTACATATAAAGAAAATAAGTACAATGTATATAAAAATTGGTCACAAGACCCAATGTACATGAACAATGTATTTATAAAAGAAAGAAAAGAAAAAGATACATCATATCCTCACTACATCCCTCAAGTATCAACACTCCCACTAACAAAAATGTCCTATACTAACTCTCCCCCTAAGATGACTACTCTCATATCCCAAAACTACTCCCCCTTTTTGTCACGAGTGACAAAGAGTAGAGTGTCAAGTAGACATCTCACTAGTAGAGCTAGTATCTCCATCATCATCATCTGAAGCATCATCGTCCTCGTCATCATCATCCTCAGAGTCAGAAGCCGTTGGAGGAGGTGGTGAAGGAGTAGCCTCAGGAGCAAAACCACCCATGGTCGCCTGTCGTCGTGCAATACAACCAACACAAACATTCACCTGATACAACTCAATAGAGTGTGTATCAAAGTGAGTATCCATGCGCTGCAGCTACGCCATGATGTCTCTAAGGGACACATCGCTTATGGAGGAAGAAGGAGCGGATGTAAATGGAGCAGAACGGGATGGAGCTGAACGGGAGGGAGGAGTGGAATCCGACTATCTCGACCTAAACTGAGCCTCACTACATTTTACGGTAGCAGCATCTATGGCACACATGAAAGTGAAATGGTCGGACACAGGAAAATGGATGGAAAAATGGCGTAGAATCCTCGTGATAGCAGAAGGAAAGATGAGCTTATCACAGGTCGCCGCATCCAAATGAACATCTATAATAGACAAACTGAAATGAGAAGGAAAATCTATAGTAAGATGCTCAAGAAGGGATAACAAAAATTGAGCACGAGGCTCTGTGATGGAGTTGTAGTGAGAAAGCGAATGAAGTACAAAAGTCATCACCAAGTTTAAGAATCTAGGACCTTTAGCAAAAGGTCTACATGATGTAAACTGACGCTCATCCCACTCCGAAGGGCGCTCACAGAAAGCAGATATGAGCTCATCCTTGGACACAGTCCTCAGACGCTCACAAGAAGGATAGTTAGGAAACTCTATCCTAGGAAATCGAAGCACATCCGCAACAAGCTGCGGTGTGACAGGGATGCGCGTACTTCGAACGCGAGTGAAGAAAAGAGGTACTGAATGATCGATCTCGTGCATGTTAGAGTAAAACTCCTGAATGAGCATGAGAGGACATGTGACCGAGACGTCACATAATGACTCCCATCCCCTACTGTGAATGACAGAGGGAAGGTCAGTGTCGGCGAAGTCCGCCAAAATGACTTGCCGTTCAGAATGAACACCTTGTCTAGAGAAGTTCTCTGAGAATGCCTTGTGGGCATCATCATCACGGAACCGAAGATTAAGAGGAGCAGAATCAGATGATGATGAAGCTCCAGAACGTAGAAGGTTCCGAGCCGGAGTAGATTTACGCTTAAGTGCCATAGACACTACTAACGTAAACAGAATGAGAGAGAGAGAGAGAAAGAGACAATCAAAAAAGTCCCAAATCAATTCAAATATATCAAATATATTGAATAGAGAGTATGTATGCATGGGGATGCATGAACATGTGACATGTAAAAGAAATTTCATCATGGACTCAGCCCAATCCAAACCTACCAGCACACAACCATATTACGCACATCTAAATGCATGAAAATACCATTCTAATGCCAATGTGATGCACTACATGAGATTTTGAACACATTTAAATGAAAACCCATCCCAAAATTTCAAGAAAAACTCATCAATTTTGAAAAACCCCAAAATTTTTCAAAAACCCCAAAACCTAAGATTCAAAAACATGAAATGCATGAAGAATAAATGGAAAAGAGATCATACCAAGTGATTTGAAGCAAGGAAAGGCCGAAAATCACGTGGGTTGAAGGTTTTGAGTGAGAAAAAGGAGTTTGGGAGGTGAACAGTCGTGGACAGATCGAAAGAGATTGAGAAAATGAGAATCGGATCGTGAACAGGGTATATATAGCATCCTCAGTAAATCTCGACAGATGAGGTATCGAGAGGTGTCGAGGAAGGTGTCGAGGAAATGGTCATCGACAGATGCAGGTGTCGAGGAGGTGTTGAGGAACAAACCACCAGAACCAAGAACAGAAGCTCAATCGATCCACTAGGTGTCGAGAAGGTATTGAGGATACAGAAACTTTCTCGATTGATCCACCAGGTGTCCAGGAGGTGTCGAGATTGCGATAAGGAAAAATCTTAAGAAGCTCGACAGATAGCTAGGTATCGAGGAGGTGTCGAGCTTGCTTAAAAAAAAAAAAGTTTTTCGAGAAGTGAAAAACACAGACATGAATGCAATCCAACATGCACCTCAACCAATGATCCAATCAACATATTAAGCTTTCAAAATCATCTCTCAACAAAAATTTTAAGCACATGGATCCTCAGAAACACACACACAAACTAAACAAGTCTAACCAATTTTATATTTCAAAAATGAGTCAAGACAGTTTAGTGAGCATACATTAGCACATGTAAAACCTTGTGATAGCCAAATCACATTGTACCTACACATGTATCAAGAGTAGCAAAGAATATTGCATGTTGTGTGTGAAAAACATCACAAGATTGCATAAGTGTATACATGTTTTGGTGATTTGAGATATGAGAAAATCAGTTTAACTCACACACAATCATAACTGTTTGATGGGGACTATCACCTTTGAGGTACATCCTATAACTCCCACATCTCCTAGAAAACACGCTTGTAATCATATTTAGCATTTTTGATCTTTTTGCTTTTTATTTTCTTTGCATATTTTCTTTTATTTAGCATATCATGCGTGGGCATATAAAAGAGAGAAAAGAAATACCCAACACGTTAAGCATTGACATTGCACTTTTGCTATGCTGAAGCATACAGATGTCTTTGACACTGCACTTTTGCTATGCCGAAGCATATAGGTGTCATACTATGATTGGCGGGAACTGTGGTGAGATGGTTATTTATGCCTTTCTCTTAGGATTTTCTAGTCCTACCTGTTAAAAAGAGTGATATAAGTGTTAAGTTCAAGAGATGACTTAATCTTACTCATCACAAACAAGAGCCACAAAGCTCACTTGCTTAGTTGTGCATAGAGATGCTCATCTAAGCTACAAAAGATACAAAGTTTAGAAAACTTTGTTTCAATGGTCATCCAAGGTACACAAGTACCAAAGTATACAAAACACACACTGCTTTTGTATTTTTCTAATTTTTCAATTTTTTCAATTTTTTTTTTTTTAAAAACAAAATAAACAAAACTGAAAATAAACAAACAAAAACATGTTATCAAAGTAAAGCATAAAACTAGACTGACACAGAAAATGTAAAACACACAAGTAATGCAACAAAAAAAAAAAAAAAAAAAAAAAACAAGAAGATAGAAGAAAGTGATAAAATCACTTAGAGTCCTTTTTCTTCCACACTCTGGAAGAACCTTTCCTTTGATTGACTCCTTGAACCGGCGGTGAAGGGGAAGAATTGAACCCATTCAAGTTCGAAAGGAACATGAGGGCTTTCAGAAGATCTCCAAGAGGAGTAAGAGAGGATTGAAGCTGATTTTGGCTTCCAGATGCTATCATGATGTTGCTCTGTTGAGTGGCTAACCACTTATAGCAATTTGGTTATGTATGACCGGCAGCTCCACAATGATGACAAAGATGCTGCTTCTTCTGTTTAGGCTTTTAAGAGTTAGCCTTCTTAGCCCTAGGGTTTTTAACATCTTTCTTATCCTGCTTAGGGGGTGCTCCTGAGATAGATTTACCCTTATCTAGGTTCTCACTAGCTAATTCAGTTTTAACGTCAGTGTTCTCAATTTCAGTATTATTAGTAGGAGAAACAAAAACAGTAGCACTAGTAGAAGCAGTATTAGAGGAAGAAAGACCATACCCTAAACCTGTTCGATCCGAAGCAGATTTCTGATTGCTAAGCATTTCATCAAGCTTTGCACTTGACGTCCTCTCTAATTGAGCTCTGACTTGAAATAGCTCCGTTTCAAGCTTCTTGGACTTCTCAGCCAAGAAATTGTTCTCAAATCTCAACGCTCTAATAGTCTGATTTGCCTCATCAAACTTTGTGGATAGCTCTTCACGATCAAGTTCCACATCACTGAGCTTCTTGGTGGCCAGCCAATACAATTTTTCATGCTTCTCAGACAGCTTGTATAGTTTTTCATAGGCTGAATGGATATCATCTTGATCATCCATCTTCTCACACTTAGAATCCACCAATTCTTCTTCTTCTTCTTCCACGACTTCAACAATCCCTTCAGTAGGATTGACTGTAGTAGTGAAGGCATTCACAATTCCGTCATCTTCATCGTCGGAATCATCCTCAGGCCCAGTGTCACTTAAGGTAGCAACAAGTGCCTTGCTCTTCCCAATGCTTTTGAGATACGTGGGGCACTCCTGTTTCATATGACCGAAACCATGACACCCAAAACACTTAGGTCCTGCGAGAACAGTGTACTAACCGCCATCCCTTGCATCATTCTTCCCTTTGTCTTGGCCCTTAGATTGAGAAGAACTGGATTGTTTGCGGTCCTTGTCGAAGTTCCTTCCATTGGCATTCTTCATAAATTTTTTGAACTGCCTTGTAATGTAGGACTTCATCTTGGAATCTTCATCATCGGAAGAATCATCTGTGTCACTGCTCTTTGCCTTCAAGGCCATGCTCTTATCTTTACCCGACTTGCCAATCCTAGATAGTCTTAGTTCGTAGGTCTACAAATTTCCAACCAGCTCAGTCAAAGGAATCTTATCAATATCCTTTGATTCTTCTATCATTGTAATCTTGGCATGGAATCTCTCGGGTAGAGATCTGAGCACCTTCCTCACAATCTTGGGTTTAGGAATGGTTTCCCTGAGATTGAAGGCTGAGTTCACTATGTCCTTGAGCTTGGCATAGAACTCATCGAATGTCTCATCCTCCTCCATCTTTATTTCTTCAAAGCTTGTAATGAGCCTTTGAAGCTTTGAATCCTTGACAGCCTTTGTACCCTCATAGGTTGTCTGGAGGATGGTCCATGCTTCCTTTGCAGTTTCAGTAGAGGATATCTTCATAAACTCCTCATTAGTGACTGCGCTAAATAGGACATTGAACGCTCTGCTGTTGAAGTTTGCCGCCTTGATCTTGGCTTCATCCCAATCGGCCGGCGCTTCTTTTGGCTTGGTCCAGCCAATCTCTACAGCTTGCCACACCTTCTCATCTAAAGACTGCAAGAAAGATCTCATGCGTACTTTCCAGTATGCATAGTTAGTGCCATCAAATAAAGGAGGTATGATTAATGACTATCCTCTATCCATAACAAACAGAGGTCAATGGATCAACACAGCAAAGATTAAACCTAATCAGAGTGTGCCTGCTCTGATACCACTTGATAGGCCAAAAACGTATTGACCCCTTGTGCTTAAACCAATTAATTAATTAGCCAAGTTATTAATTAATCAATTTAACATACAAACGCGTGGTAGCATAAACAAATCACCAATAAACTAATTATGCAGTGGAAAATAAATAACACAGTGATTTGTTTACGAATGGGGAAAACCTGAAGGCAAAAACCCCACCGGGTGATTTTTAGATCACCACTCCTGAAACTCCACTATTATCACAACAAGCAGTTGCAAGTAAAGGAATCCCAAGTACCTTACCAACCTATAGTTGAACCCTTACCCCAATACCCAATTGGACTTGTTCTGTAGTGACAGTTCCCCCTTTTAATGCACGGCTCCGAAGCACATGACTAACCAATACGCAGATCCCAGTACGCGACTTCAACACCAACTGAAAGAGAGGTTGGCTGCAAAGTTCTTCAGTTCATCCTACACGATGAAGATCAAGAAGATGCTTGGTCACAAAATCCATAGGTGCAAATACATAGCAACTTCTTCAAGAATGATGAACTAGGGCAAGAACTTCGTCTCTGGTCACAATTTGCTTCAATAGAGTTTTCTCAATGCTTTTGCAACTTGTGAATTATTTTACGGCCCTTAAAACAATCTTTTTATATGTTTAGGGTTAGAAGAAAAAAAGGCCCAAAGACACATTCACAGATCCCAAGAAATCAGATCAGAATTCTGAATTTCTTAAATCTCGACAGATAGGAGGTGTCGAGCAGCTGTCGAGTAGGTGTCGAGCACACGGGGCTTGAACAGATTTCTTAAGCTCGATAGATGCAGCTGTTGAGACAGTTGTCGAGCTTTAATGAATTTGCACTATCGGCTTGTTTTCTTGGACAGACTTGATGACTTTAACATTTGATCTTGAAACCTTGTTTCTTGAAGTATTAAAAACACCTAGAACTACCCAATTACAGGTAAAGTGCATTTTATCAAAGGATTAGTCAATTACATAAAAGAATAACATATGTTCTTTAACAAGTGAAACACATATGTCCTAACATCTACAGTCAACTAAAATTTAGCCAAAAGAAAAAAATTAGCTATAAAAAATATGGGAAAGTAATCAAAGAAAGAGAAAGAATACAGAAAGAAAATATGTGCAAAAAACATAAGAAAAAGACAAGGGCTATAGAGGCCCTTAAATGCCAACAACTGGCGGCTCTTTCATCTCCTAGTAAGTTTTCACTTTAATTTCTTGTACCCTTCCCTCACCTTAACTAATTAGTCACATAATAAATAATCTTCATTTTGATGTTGGCCCATATGCTTAATTTGAAAATAATAGTCTGACTGTGTTAATTTGATAATCTTCATTTTGTTTTTGTTTTTGTTTTTGAATTTTTTGTTCTTTGTCATAAATCTATGTTTTGAAGTTTCGTTTTACTTCCCATTTTATCAATTCCTTCCTTTATCCGACAATAGTTCCTCCAACATTTTCTACCTTAACAGTAAAAACTTAAATGTACCTGATGGAAATTTAGACCCCTTAAACAACCAAATTGCGTAGCCTAGATTAATTAGCCAAGTTGTTACTTAGTCAAATTATGCAATTCTAGGTTAAAGCAATTCAACAATCATATCAAGAATAATAATGCAGCGGAAAATAAATGAACACAAGATATGATCACCCAGGAAACCACACGGTAAAAACCTGGGGAGGATTTGACCCACCGATCCTCAAGGCATAACAGAATTCACTATGAAAGAATTGAAGTTCTTACAAAAGGACTACAAGCTCCCCGCTCGACTTCCTAATGCTACCCACCAGTAGAACTTCCTGACACGACCACGCGCAGGCTCCGAATCCACGGACTACTTCTTTCTTGAATTCCTCAATCAACTACAAGCTCCCCGCTTGCTTTTCTTTTAAGTTCCAATGGTTGCAACTATGTTGATCATCAAGATATTGACAACCCTAAGTTTATGTGAAGGAAAGCTCCTCAAAGATCTCACAAGAGATTCACACAAACAGCAAATATGAGCAACAAAACAATATGGACAACCTTCAAAAACGTGGCTAGGGTTTTGTTTATATACCTAGGGTAAAAACATAAAACCCTAAACGTTTAATGAAGTAGGGCTGAGTTGGAAATTCTGCAGAATAATCAACCTGTGCGATTTTCGATCGATCGAGTCTATTCTTCGATCGATCGAGCCAGGCCAAAAGTCCCAAGTACTTCTGCAGCCACTCGATTCCAACTGTACAATAATAAACCAACTTTGAGCAAGCCTAAACAAGACTAAATACAATGTTTTGATCATGGTTTGCCAACATTACAAATTAGAGTTCTAAATACATAAAATCCTAAGACCTTAGAACCTAACAGTACCCATCTATTTAAAGTTCCAGTGAAGTTCTTAAAATCTCCTTTTCTAAGATTTTCTTTTCCCTGAGAACGTTTGCACTTATAGTCTTATTTGTGTTGCTGTTAAGGAAATCTTTGTTCTAAATCAAAGCAATTGCAAACAGAAAAGAGATTTCATTGAACAATGAAATAAATAGGAAAATTTAGGCTATCATACCTTTCATTTTATTGTAGAGAACCCAACGGTAATTCTCCTATTAGAGAACCTGCAACTTTTCTTGCAAGGAAAAAATTAAATTAGTGATTCGGATAAATGACATTTGAAAGTTTGAGAAGATATACTTATAAAAAAAAAAGAAAGTTTGAGAAGATATGCTAACTACCCGTGAGACGTTCAGTATTTACAAAGTTTTTTTTTTTTTTTTTACATAAAGATAGAAATTTTATTTGATAAAAGGGAAATACATGTAAAAACACATGACAACCCTGTAAGCATAAATATAGGGGAACAAAGACCTGTTCTGCAGAAAACAAAATATGCAACAAAATAAATACAGCCCATGGACATACAATACAGAAACAACAACAGATATTACACTCAGCCCTCAGTAAATAGCATTCAACAGATATTACACTCATAGCATTCTCAATTTTCATCAATCTTGTATTCCCAAAATAAGGTTGCACTGAACAGAGCGGCAATATAATAGAGGCAAATGAATTACAATCTACAGTTACAACCGAGTTCAAAATTTGGATCACATATATTACAACACTTGCAATTCATGTTGATATAAGAGTCTTAGGATGCTCAGAGATTATAAAACCATAACCTATATACAGAAAAATTAAATCTCTCATAATCTGAAATAAAACAGAAAATTAAGTAAATAAGAAAAGGTATGAAGAAAAGAAATTGGTGCGTAATTCTTAACCCTTTTTTATGCTACAATTAAATGAATTCAAATTTCAAGTGCAAACAAGAACTAAATCTAACAAAAATCTACCAAACAGGGGAAAAAAATCTCTAACCAAAAAACAATAATCAACAATTTCATGTGCAAATAGGAACTAAATCGAACAAAAATCTACCAAACAGGGTATAAAAAGTTCTAACCAAAAAACAATACTCAACCAAACAAAACCCAAGAAATTTAAATTAAGAACAGAAATTCCAATGATTTGCCTTTCCACCTACAAACCTAAAAAAAGAAAAGCTAAAGAAAAACCCATTAATTTTTTATTACACAGATTGGAATTGAAATCAATTAATGATAAATGAAAACTACAACTGAATCCAAGAGATAGTTAAAAACAAAAACCTAAATTTGTACATGATAAACGCAGAGTGAAACGATTGGAAGTCGGATCCACATCAACAACATCCCCTGCTATAGGCAGCAGCTATAGTGATCTTTGAATCCTCGTCATACTTCGCGTCAGAATCGACGGTGGTTACATAAGGCTGATCAGAAGCCTCATCAGTTGGTTCTTCCTCTTCTTCTTCTCCGAGGTGATCTAGTGGGCGTGACAGCAGTAATAGTGTCGTCGTCTAGGGTTTGTTTAGGGCTTTCTTCTGTAGTAGTAGTAGGGTTGAGGTTGAGTTGGTCTGATGAATCGGTGGCCGTTGTGTGAGGGAATCAGAGATTGCGTGAGAATGGCACCTCTGATCGCTTACTTCTTTCTCATCTAAGTTTTGGATTTTGATTTTGGGGGAAGGAGATGGTTTTGATTTTTGGGTTTATGAAAAGAGAGAGGAGTTACAGGTTTTAGTTTTAGTTTTTAGAAGAGAATTGGGTTTTGTTTTGTGGTAAATGGTGTTTTGGGTCTGCAAAATCGTTTTGTTGAAGCTTTTTTATTTCATCGCCTCTCTCTTTCTCTGTTACTCTCCGTGCCTCTCTCTCTCTCTTTCTATCTTGGTGAAACCGGTTAATTTTTTTATTTATAATGAGAGGCTTTTAAACGGTGTTTTAGCATTACCAAACAATATAATGTATCGCTTTTTAAAGTTATACGTGTCTGAATTTTAGATAAATTGTAGGAACCCACTTTCTCTCAACTTTTGCTATTATATATATATATAGAATGACAAGTTGTTCTTATAGATTTCTTGAGTTAACTCCATGATCCTAATTCAATTTCATGTTGTTCTTATCCTTGATTCAATAATTATGCATGCAAATGACAAGTTGTGATTATGATAGCATTTTTAAGCTCTCTTTGTGATGTACCTTGTTTCTAATAAATGGCTCAACACTTTAACCTCATTGTATTGAACAAAGCAATGAACTATAGCTTTGCTGTTCTTTTTTCTCTGAACTATACCTTGTTTCTAAGTCGCTTTATTTTCGATTTATTTTTCTTATTGTAATTAATTCAGTTATTAATATTTGATCTTTCATTGGGAAATGTCCAGATATTAAATGAATTCCTCGGTCATGCTGAAGTTGAAGTGAGGTCTTTGGCTTCATTTTTCTCTAGCATGGTATGTTTGAGTTTATTTTGATGGAATTTGTTTCAGATGCTAGTGTGTGTGCTTGCAGGATGTGATATGTAAGCATTAATACACATATTTGAATTTCAATGTTTAAGGGTAGAAACGATGCTGCCTTGGCTCAATATTTTAGGGAAGATCCAGCCCGGTGTCCAGTTTGAGCAAGGTATTTTTGGTCTTATAGTTTTGATTAATTTGTATTCCTGTTACATGTTAAAGAAAATTAAGTCGACCTGTTTTGATAGGTATCATGTATTACCTTCTTAGTTCTCTTGTTTACCTTTCTGCACTCTTGTCTTGTTCAGCCGTGTTTAACATGCTCACTCCTAGAAAAGGATACTCCCATTTTTATTCTGAAATGGATATAGTCCATTCTAAGGTGAAGATTTCATTTTCACGAATCTATTGGTGAATATGGTGCCATATCATTTAAAACCAATTATCATTCCATTTTTTGGTGGAATTGATTTTGAATGACGTGGCATCATGTAACCTTTAGATGCATGAAAAATTAAATCTATACCATTGAAAGCTCGAAAATGTGTTAAAACACAATAGCTATTTAGACCCCCAAATAAAAGTGACGACTCGATTGATTTTACTCTAACTTAATACTAAGTGCGGAATAGAGTAAATGTGAGCAGATAAACAAACAAGCTACTCTAGCCCATAATCATTATAACACAGCAGTAAAATGAAAGGTAAAAGAGTAGGGAAGAAGAATGCAAACACAAGATAACATGCCGATGTGTTATCAAAGAGGAAACCGAAGTACTCGGCGTAAAACCTATCTGCCGCCCTCCAAGCAGTAATCGATCCACTAAACAATTAGTTGGGATACATGGATTAGCAAGAGACACTCCAAGCCTAATCTACCCGATGCACCTAAGCCCTCCAAGCTCCTACTCCAACAAGGCTTCTCAAAACCATGTCTTGTCTAGCTCTTTGGATCCCACAATATGCCCGATTGCATCCGCCAAAGCTTGGCTTCTTCCAATGCTTCACAGTAGCACCAAAACCTCACTGAGCACTTTGAAAAGGTGTGGTAAGTGTTTGGGCTATTAACCTCTCAATGGTATGGAAATGGAGATGTAGGAGTTGAGGAAAATCCACAAGCAGTTGTGTAGAAAATCGTGGGTATAACAATCTCTAATTCTCAAGGTTTATGGCTAGGGTTTTCTCTCAGAAGCACTCTTCAATATCTGTGGGCAATATGGGTATATATAATATGGGTATAGATAGTCTGTATCAAAAATGAAAATCTGGCAAAACAGAATGTTTCGCGGGTGTCTCACGGGAAAACCTTACCCGCGAGATACTTGCAAAAACTAGCTATCTCCATTCTGTCCTGACTCTTCACATTCCAGTCATGTGCAGGGCACATGCATCACTTCGTGGGAAGCTTACGCGCGAGATACCCGTGAAAACACTTCAGTCTTCAATTTCCCTTGAGTCTTCACACTCTCTCTCTCACACACAACCCTTACAATGAAATCCCACATAAAATATAGGGTACAAAAGATTGAACAGAATCACAATCAAATTTGGCACGGAATTAAAGCCAACAAAACACATAGTTGTAAATTACAACTTTACAATCTCCCCCTTTGGCTATTCAGTGACAAAACCCCTAAAACAGACTCTAGACTTAAACTTGAGTTTGGGAACAGTGGCAAAACTCACTCACACCTAATCTAGAAGCTGTGAAGCACTTGCATTTATGTACCTATATATAAGCATATCTTGATCAAACAATGTCAGTCATTCAAGAATGACTACAATGAGCATTTAGCTAAGAAATGCTCATCCGGACATGCAAGGCAATAAAGGCCAATCATAATGATCAATTGCATGTCCAACACTCAACCAATGCAAAATACATGAAGTATTTGCATCTAGGATACAAAATCCTACTAGGGTACAAGAGTGAGGTACTTAAGACATATTAGCAATATCTTAAAATCACAAAAAAATTGCTATAAAAACAATGAGATAAACACATGTACTGAATATTAAACTGAAAGATAAATTCAAAGTACTAAAGCTTTAAAAGAAAGCAATAAAAACAACTATCCAAGAGTTATAAAAACTAAAACAATGCTAAACTGCCTATAATGAACCAATATATCTATGGTCTAAGCTATGCTCCCCCTCAGCTATACAAGCTCCCCCTCAAAATTTTCTCCCCCTTTTTGACCGGAATGGCCAAAGAGGCTAGAACTGGTCGGACTCTAAATTTGATCCCTACGCCATGGACAAATCCTCGATCTATGAAGATAATGCAGTGATCTGACCTTGGATGTATGGAAATTGGTCCGCGGTGTGCTACACATGGGAGTCTAGCATAGTATACATCTGCTCTACTCTGGCAATGAGGCGATCAAGTCTGTCGGGTCCTCGTGCTGGTGCTGAAGATGATGGCTGAGCTGAACTCTCTGGTGCAGAGGTGAATCTCTCAATCTCCTCCTCTGTATCTCCTCCCTCATCCTCAGCACGATCCTTTGGTATTTGAGACACACTAGTTTTGGATCCTCTTATGTGAGCTGTGCTTCGAGTTTCTGTGTATGCACCAATGGGGTAATCTCTAGGCACAATAGTGAGACTACTCGGAAGTTTGAGCTTTGCCTTTGCAATGAGGCTCGTAATGAGAGAGGGGAATGACACGACTGTTCTAGAGTTACGCTTCTCAATGCTCTTGGTCAAGAGGTGGAAGATGTGTCCACAAATATCAATCTCCTTGTGAGTGAAGAGATCGTACAAGAAGATTGTCCTTGGACCGGACAATGTTGTCAGGTTGGTGACTGGATACAAGTTGTGGATCATCACATAAGCAAGAGCTCTCATCTCCAGACTGAATGGAATTGTGTTCATGGACTTCTTGCTTTGTGTGCCACCAAAAAGTTTTACCATTTCCTCAATGGATTCCAAATGATCATCGTATTGTACAGTAATCGACTGAGAAGGAGGATAAACCTCAAGGAAGTCTTGAATTGATTCTCTTGTAATCACAAATTTCTTGTGTCTTGCCCAGCAGTTAATATGATCTCCGTCCACACTAGCATTGGAAAAGAACTCTTTAATGATTTCTAAGTACACATTTCCACTTAGAGTTAACAGCTTCGTCCATGTCCTCTCCTTGAACACATCAAGAATGAAAGTGTCTTTAAGGGTATCCAATTGGACAACTCTCTCCATAATTATTGTGGCTTGCTTGTAGCAGTCATTATAGGCCATGTATGCTTCAACAGATTTGAAGTTGTCAGAATCCGTGTGAGCATGCTTGGAGGATTTCTTGGGCACTGAATGCTTGGTGGGAGACATCTGCACATGTACACAGAAAATAGAGAAAGGAAACAGGTGCACAAACACAAAACAGAGCACAAACATGATTAGTTTCATGTTAGTCCAAAAAAAAAGTAAAACTACTTAAAACAGAACACAAACAATGTTAAAACATCATGCTTAAAGTGCTACACTATGTTAGTATTAGCAAAATGCAAGAAATTAGTAATTGTGCATGTGTGTGCATCTAGTGTGCATGTGTGTGCATGAGGAAATGCATGGTCTGTGCCTAGATGGTGCATGGCATGGCATTGTGAGGCACAAATTGGGCAAAGTGTGTACAACACACACCCAATGATCAAAACATGGTAACCAAGTTCAATCAAGGGTAAACCTAGACAATGTAACTCAATTGAGTCCAAACAACTCAAAAATGCCACTTGGACATTTTGACAAACACTTAACATGCAACAGTACACTACATGAATGGGCAATGCAAGAACACATGTAAAAATGCCTCAATACAATTTTAAAATGCCACAAGGGGCCAACATAGATACACATAGATCAAATGGGACTCAGCCCAATCAAAATTTTGAAAATATTTTACTTAAAAATCATGAACCTAACCCCTTTTTCAAAAATCCCCAATTTTAAAACCCTAAGCTAATTTATGCATAATCTAAGACCAAAATGAAATGAATGTTTAGGAAAACATACCTTGAAGTTGATTTTGCAAAAAAATAGGCTTGAAAATGATGGCGCTTGATTGAAAATCAGTTTTGGGTTGAGAGAGATTCGAGAGAGGCAGTGCGAGGGAAGTAGAGAGTGTTTTAAAAATCTATCACATCAACCCTATAAAACTGAAAACACACATTTTTCGTGGGTTAGGCAGTCGCGAAATTAGTCGCGAAAAACACCACTGAAGCATAGAAGCTTTCGCAAGAAGCTTTTAGTCATGAAAAAGTCGCGAGACAGTTGTGATAGCCTCTATATGAAACTTGTGTTTTTCCAGTTTTTGCCTAAAAATTATTTCACGGGAAGTGCATGGTCGCGAAATAGTCATGAGACAATCGCGATACTCTCTGTAAGAAAATGAGATTTTTAGATTTCCCTAAACCTCTTTTCGCAAGAAGCTCTTAGTTGCGAGCTTCTCATGAAATTGCCTTTGAACAAGTTTTTGAAGAACAACACAAAAATGCATTTTGAACAAAAACTTAAAGCACGAAAGTATAAAATCACTTCAAAAAACATATAAAATACTCAAAAATCTTTTTGGGTTTGATCGGCAAGCAATTGAGTATACACATCACATTTGAGCATGAACAATCGCACAAATGAAATAAGTATTAATTAAACTAAGTCTTGTGTGTTATGGGTGAGTATCAAATGTGGAATAGTCCTTAGACCAGAGTGAAGCTTCAATGATCAATTCAATCAAGTCATACACAACTGGTACTAAGTCAAGTGGTTTATCTCAATTATAGAAATGAACATGTATGACCTCCCATAAGAAAGTAATTACAAATCTTAGAAGCTTTACATTTGGCTTCTGCACAAATCATAACAGTTAATCTTTTTGAACAATACATCTCATTTTTGAGATCGGTGCTTGAAATTTTTGATATTTCAACATTAAGAGTTAGCCTTTGGCTTTTTGATCATCACACATTTCAATAAAAAGTTGCTTTCCCTTTTTCCTAGTCAAATACTAGTATGTGCGATGACTTTTTCAGCTCCTTATCTGTTTTCATTGTGAGAATTACATTTGTTGAGTTTTTTAAACAAAAACATAAAAATAAAGTGGGGAGAGATATAGGCACAAGTTTATGCAAGTATCAAGACCATCAAGACTATTGACCAATCATTCACGACAAGCTTGAAGATCGATTTACAACAATCACACATAGTTTTCAAGATTTGTCCCATACAGATATATGTGCATACATAACAAGCTAAGCTCGTAAATGCACTACCCCATTAGTACGAAGGTACTAGGCCAAACTCACATGTGATATACACAACACAAGCGATCAAACTTTTTGGAGATTTTTCAATTTTTATGGGTTTTTGAATTTTTTGAACATACTCAAGTAAAGTAAGATCAACAAAACAAGTACAAAACAAAACTTGTAAAAGAAACATGCTATAAACCGGAAGCAATTGAGACAAATTGAATTGTGTATGTCATTATGTATGAACCTATGACCCTAAATATCGGAAGTATTAATGCATGGGCATAGAGGGTGATCATGCATAAGAACCCTTCTTCACCCACTCTCTCCGAGTATTCTGGGTGAGAGCCTTAGATGGCGGGGTACAACCAACATAACTTTCAAACCTCGGAGTGAAGCTAGCAAGGCATAGTGATATGTTCTTCAACATTTCCATAACGTCTCCAATGAGATGTCCTTTACTATCTCCCTTAGCTTGTGCTTCCCTTGGTCTTCTCTTAGAACTTTCTTGGCCACGCATAGAGTTAGCCTTCTTGAGTGCATGAAGCTTGAAACAGTTAGGTTTGGTATGCCCTTGTGCACCACAATGATGACACAAATTCTTTACTTGAGGCCCCCTTTGATTTTTGGGTAATTACTTCCCTCTTCCCTTTGGTCTTGCACCAAAGGTTCTCTTTACTACAGCAGGAGTCTCAATCTCAGGCTTCACTTCTTTGAGTTTCTCTTCATTCTTGGCTGAAACGAACATCACTTCCTTCTTGGGTTCGCTGCTCGAACTTCCTTCTCTGGTATAGCCCAAACCGGTCTTATCATGTGAAGATTTTTGAGAAGACAGCATGTTGTCAAGTTTCTTGTTGGAGATGCGCTCAACCTTGGCATTAGCTTGAATAATTTCAAATTCAAGAAACTTGATCTTAGAGTAAGCTCCAACCAACTCTCCCTTGAGTTCTGCTACTTCACACTTTGCTTCCTCGAGTTGCACAAGTGTACACTTATGTTCTTCTTCAATCCTTTTCATCTTTTTCACAACAAGGTTCGCAACTTTGGCATATTTTCCATAATCTTCCAGCAAAGAATCATATACTTCTTAAAGGTTGTTCTCCCCTTAATTTTGGCACACGTTTTCATCTTCCGATTCTTCAATTTCCTCATCCTCAGAAATTTTACCAAGTTCATCAACCAAATTCCTAAAATCGTCCTTTGAATCAACTGAGGCAATAGCCATAAAGGCCCTATAATTTCCTTCACTATCACACTCTCCTTTAGTGTTTGAATTTGAGCTGTCAGAGTCACTAAGGGTAGTGGCAAACACCTTACCCTTCCCTCTCAAATAGTTGGGACACTCCTTCTTGAGATGTCCATGGCCATTGCATTCATAACACACAATTCCTTGAGGGGATTGAAACTCTTTCCCATCTTTCTTCTTAAATTCCTTCCTATCACCTTTGGATGATGAAAACTTCCCTTTGCTGAACGATTTCCCACTATTCTTCATCTTCAGAAATTTTTGAAAGTTCTTTGTAAGGAATGCTACCTCCTTCTCCACATCATCTTCTTCGGAGGAGTCATCCATTCCCTCGGTGATGGTTTTGAGAGCAAGAGATTTGCTCGATTTGTGAGAAGGCAGTCCCATCTCATATGTTTGGAGAGATCTAATGAGTTCTTGGATTTCTCACCGCCTTAGCATCCTCAATTGTCTCACCGAGATTGAGCTTAGCAATCACAATTTCGTTGAGCTTCCCATAAAATGAGTTGAAAGTCTCACCATCACCCAACTTAAGCTCTTCAAATTTGGTGGTAAGCATTTGGAGCTTCGTGTCCTTGATTTTCTTTGTACCCTCATAGGTAGTCTCAAGGATCTTCCAAGCTTCCTTGACTGTCTCCACATGCGATATCCTGTGAAATTCATCAGTAGACACACCACAGAATATAGCACTAATGGCTTTACTATTTGCATTAGCCAAAGCAACAGCTGCCTTATCCCATCAGGACTTGGTTGTTGTGGGTTTAACATACCCATTCTCAACAAAATCGCATACAAACTCATCTATAGCACACAAGAAAGCCCCATACGGACCTTCCAAAATGCATAGTTTCTCCCATCAAAGAATGGTGGGGCATTAAGTGATTGTGATCAGTCCATCACAAAAGGGTCAAGGATACATTCAGGTAATTAAACCACAGCGAGTGTACCCGCCCTGATACCAATTGAAAGCTTGAAAATGTGTTAAAACACAATAGCTATTTAGACCCCCAAATTAAAGTTATTGCTCGATTAATTTTACTTTAACTTAATAATAAGTGTGGAATAGAGTAAATGCAAGTGGATAAACAAACAAGCAACTCTAACCCATAATCATTATAACATAGCAGTAAAATGAAAGGTAAAAGAGTAGGGAAGAAGAATGCAAACACAAAATAACACGCCGATGTGTTATCGAAGAGGAAACTGAAGTACTCATGTAAAACCTCTCCGCCGTCCTCCAAGTGGTAATCGATCCACTAGACAATTAGTTAAGATACATGGGTTAGCAAGAGACCCTCCATGCCTAATCTACCTGATGCACCTAAGCCCTCCAAGCTCCTACTCTAATAAGGCTTCTCGGAACCGTGTCTTGTCTAGCTCTCCAGATCCCGCAATACACCCGATTGCATCAGCCAAAGCCTAGCTTCTTCCAATGCTTCCCAGCAGAACCAAAACCTTACTGAACACTTTGAAAGGGTGTGGTAAGTGTTTGGGCTATCAACCTCTCAATGGTATGGAAATGAAGAGGTAGGAGTTGAGGAAAATCCACAAGCAATTGTGTAGAGAATTGTGGGTATAACAATCGCTAACTCTCAAGGTTTGTGGCTAGGGTTTTCTCTCAGAAGTACTCCTCAACATCTGTGGGTAATGTGGGTATATATAGTGTGGGTACAAATAATGTGTATCAGAAATGACAATCTGGCAAAACAGAATGTTTCGCGGATATTTCGCGGGAAGGCCTTACCCGCGAGATACTCGCGAAAACCAGCTATCTCCATCATGTCCTGACTCTTTGCACAACAGTCATGTGCAGGGCACATGCATCACTTCGCAGGAAGCTTACTCGCGAGATACCCGCGAAAACACTTCAGTCTTCATTTTTCCTTGAGTCTTCACACTCTCTCTCTCACACACAACTCTTACAATGAAATCCCACATAAAATACAGGGTACAAAAGATTGAACAGAATTACAATCAAATTTGGCACGGAATTAAAGCCAACAAAACACATAGTTGTAAATTACAACTTTACAGCAGTGAAATGGATCCTCTTCATTTCAAATCAAATAGAGAAGATCCTAATCCCCTGCTTATTCTTGAAATTTTTTCTTTGAGTTGAAAGCTGATGTTTGAAACTGATTTGTGGTTATTAAAAGATGAGCTAGGGTTCTAACTAATTAATTATTGTATGTGATTAAGAAATTAAGAAATGCTAGGGTGAGTACAAATTGTTGTTATTGCTGGGATTCTTGTTCATTTTGTTATAAATGGTGAAATGATTGTTTATAAGTGTATGGATTAAATCTTATTCTATGAATTTGGATTCTAGAGGTAGTTCTTATGAATGCTAATACACATTTTTGTAATGGAATTGGTCTCCCAGCAATTGGATGAATATAGAAATAATGGTGCAGTTTCTAAGTTGTCCTTAATTCTATCAGGGCAGATTTGAGTATACTGGCTTGTATGGTTTTTAATAAATCATGGCTTTATTCTTTGACTCTGAAACTATTATGGAAAATACTAGACATTTAAAGGAGTTATTCTGTAAATTGGCATGAAAATCGGACATGGTTTGATAGCCCATTTAAATTTTGTATTTGATGTATATGCTGTTGGAGTAGGCAATGAACAGTAAGTGACACACCCAACTTTGGTGAATGAATTGAGCTGAAAAGTTGTATGTTTGATGTTTGATATGTAATTGTATGCCTACTTGTTTGGCTGCCTTTGGGGTAATTCTAGGGTCTCCTAGGAGCCTAGTTAGGATAAAGAATAAGAATGAATGAAAATCTATGTGAGTTGATAACTAAGTTGTGAAAGAATACCCTTATGGCCTGTTTGGATGGAGGGGGGAAGGAGGGGGAGTGGAGGGGAATAGAGTAGAGTTGGCTAAAAATAAGCTAATTTTGTGCTAAATCTACTCTACTCTACTCTACTCCCCCTCACTCCAAACAAACAATTAATGAGTTAGAATGCATACCAAGTAATGAATTGTCATCCTTTGATCTAGATGCAAGTATGGAATAGTAGGGAACTCCTCAAAATTGCCTGCCTTGCTTTGTCATTAACTCATTTTCAACTTAAAGTAAAAAATTTTAAGCCTTAATACTTGAGTCAGGCATTGTTTTGTTCTCTGTTCCATTTTTTGAGCAATTAACAGATTTTGCTTTGCATGATAATTATTTTAATAAGGTTTTGATCTTCTATTTTTAATTATTTTTATATATAGTTGTGTTTCAGATTTGCCTTAATCATTCCTATTATATTGATATTTGGGAATAAGCAATTTATTTTCTGCTTTTGCAGCTAGGAGCAGTTGTTGGTAACCATGTTATGCTAGTATGTGTTGTTTTGTCCAGCTTGATGTAACTCGCCATATAGAGATGTTGAAGACATTATTAGTGTAGAACCCGTATAGTTGTGAGTTGGATCGACTGAAGCCTGATTTAAAGCCTGCTAAAGCAAGAGTCCAAATATATGGAGGGAGTTTTAAGAATTTTATCCATGGTCTTTGCTTTGTAGTTACACTATCTTTAGTTGGTAGTGAAAACAGGACATTAATTTAACAAGCTATTGAAGGGATTTTAAGAATTTTATCCCTGGTCTTTGCTTTGTAATTACATTATCTTTGGTTTGGTAGCGGAAACGGGACTTTATTTAACAAGCTATTGAATGACTTACAAAAATCTATTGCATGTATGTATAGAAGTGAAGATTTTTTTGATAGAGAAACGATCAATGTGGTATAGCTTAAGTATTTAGGAGAATTATTGAAATCACTCTCTCACACAATACTCTTTGCTTGAACTATTTATCTTTATTCACTCTTGAAATGACATTAGTCCGTATTATAGCCATATATAGTCTTCTAATCCTTCTCATAACCTACATGTTATTCATTATTTTAGATAACTCTGCTAAATTTATTTAATTTAACTTACATACAAGTTTAACTATTTCTTTAACAAATTCCATTATAACTCATCTCTTTATTAATCTTCAGTTAATTTAAGTATTAACGTACTTTAAATTAAAATGCACTAACATTTCTGCACTCATTTTAATGTTAAACTAGTCACAAACTTGTGTATTGCGCATGATAATTTTTTAGGTAAAATACTATTTTAGTCCCTAGACTTTGTAGAGAATTAAATAAATATATATATATATATATATATATATAGTTTTATCATACTTTTCATAATCTTATCTATAACATTTTTTACCATGTGTTTTGTTGGCTTACAACCATGTGTTTTGTTGGCTTTTATCCCATGCCAAATTTGATTGTAATTTCATTCAATCTTTTGTACCCTGTATTTAATGTGGGATTTGATTGTAAGAGTTGTGTGATAGAGAGAGAGTGTCTGAAGACTCAAGCAATTGAAGACTGAGGAGTTCTCACGGGTATCTCGCGACTTAGCATCCCGCGAAGTGAGTCATGTGCCCTGCATATGACTGGAATGCGAAGAGTCAGGATAGATGGCGACAGCCGTGTTTCACGAGTAGCTCATGGGTAAGGTCTTCCTGCAAGACACTCGTGAGACATTCTGTTTTGCCAGGCTATACTATCTGATACGTACTATCTAATACATACTTTCTGTACCCACACTATACATACCCACATTACCCACAAATGTTGAGGAGTGCTTCTGAGAGAAAACCCTAGCCAAACACCTTGAGAGTTAGAGATTGTTATATCCACAATCCTCTACACATTTGCTTGTGGAATTTCCTCAAGTCTTACCTATCCATTTCCATACCACTGAGAGACTGATAGCCCAAACACTTACCACAACCTTTCAGAGTGTCAAGTGAGGTTTTGGTGCTACTAGGAAGCATTGGAAGAAGCCAAGGATGGCCGATGCAACATGGAGCATGTTGCGGGATCCGGAGAGCTAGACAAAACACAATTCCGAGAAGCCTTGTTGGAGTAGGAGCTTAGAGGGCTTAGGTACATCAGGTAGATTAGGCTTGGAGGGTCTCTTGCTAACCCATGTATCCCAATTAATTATCTAGTAGATCGATCACTGCTTGGAGGGCGGCAGAGTGGCTTTTCGTCGAGTTCTTCAGTTTCCTATTCAATAACACATCATCGTGTTATCTTGTGTTTGCATCTTTCTTCCCTACTCTTTTACATTCCATTTTACTACTGTGTTGTTATGTTTAAGGATTAGAGTAGCTTGTTTGTTTATCCGCTCGCATTTACACTATTTTGCACTTAGTTTTAAGTTAGTGTAAAATCAATCGAGTCGTAACTTTATTTGGGGGTCTAAACAGCTCTTGTGTTTTCAACACCTTTTCGAGCTTTCAATTGGTATCAAAGCGGGTACACTAGCTATGGTTTAATTACCTTAGTGTGATCCTTGACCCCGTTTGAGATGGACCGGTCTCAGTCTTTAAATGTTCCACCATATTTTGATGGTAGTAACTATGCCTTTTGGAAAGTCCGAATGAGGGCATTCTTGTGTTCAATTGATGATACTGTTTGGGATGCGATAGAAGTAGGATCGACTAGGCCGGAGGCCGCTAAATCCACTTGGGATAAAGCAACACTTGTGGCAGCTAACGCTAACAATAAAGCTTTGAATGCAATTTTTTGTGGTGTTTCTCCAGATGAGTTTCACAAGATTTCTCACATAACAATTGCCAAGGAAGCTTGGGAGATATTGGAGACCACCTATGAAGGCACGAAGAAGGTGAAGGATACTAAGCTGCAGATGCTAATTACTCGATTTGAAGAGCTAAAAATGAGTGAAGACGAGTCATTCGACTCATTCTATAGCAAGTTGAATGAGGTGGTTATTGGCAAGTTCAACTTAGATGAGAAGACGGAGGACTAAAAGATAGTGAGGAAAATCCTTTGATCATTGCCAGAGAGCTTCCGAGCAAAAGTCACAGCTATAGAGGAAAGTAAAGATTTGGATGAGAACAAAATCCAAGAGCTCATTGGATCTCTCTAAACATATGAGCTGGGACTGCCTTCTCATAAGTCGAGTAAATCTCTTGCACTTAAAACCATCACTGAAAGAATGGATGATTCCTCTGAAGAAGATGGAGTGGAGAAGGAGGTAGCATTTCTTGCAAAGAACTTCCAAAAATTTTTGAAGATGAAGAACAGTGGGAAACCATTTAGCAGGGGGAAGTTTTCATCCTCCAAAGATGATAGGAAGGAGTTTAAGAAGAAAAACAGGAAGGACTCTCAATCTCCTCAAGGCATTATGTGTTATGAATGTAGTGGACATGGACATCTCAAGAAGGAGTGTCCCAACTATCTAAGAGGGAAGGGCAAGGCGTATGCCACAACACTTAGTGATTTGGATTCTTCCAATTCAAATTTGGAAGAGAGCTGTGATGGAAAAGGGAATTACTCTGTTTTTATGACTATTGCTCATGTTGAGTCCTCAGAGGACTTGAGTTTGCTAGTGGAAGAGCTCGAGGAACATAGTGAAGAATCTTATGCTGAAGAAGATGAAAGTGCAGTGGGACTTCAAGAAAACTATAATTCCCTACTTGAGAAGTCAAAAGAATATACAAGGGTGGCCAAGGCAGCCGTTAAAAAGATGAAGAAGGCAGAGAAGGACTATAGAAGTCTCCTAGTGCGATATAAGGAGGTCAAATGTGAAATAGAGATGCTGAATGGAGAGCTGACCGAAGCCTACTAAAAGATAAAATTCCTTAAGCTTGAGGTGGTTCAAGCCAATGCAAAAGTAAAGCGAGTCTCCTCTAAGAAGCTTGATGAAGTCCTCTCTCATCAAAAACATTTTACCGACAAAACCAGATTGGGATATACTGGAGAAAGTAGTTCAGCTGTCAATGTAACCAAGGAAGTGAAGTTTGTGAAAGCCAAGGAGCCAATTGTAGCTACCACAAAGGCTGAGAAAGTAAAGCTGGAGAAGAATAGAAATGTGGCTGACCAATGGGTGTTGAATAAGCCTCGTAACCAATCAGTGATTAGGTCTAAAGCCAAAGGGAAATCACTTCCAAAATCACAAAGAGGTTTGAGAATTCAACATTTCTATCATCACTGTGGACTTCAAGGACACACCTTTTTTGTGTAAGAAAACTATGCATAGAATGAAAAATAAGATGTCAAAGTTATAGTAAGATGTTGAGAATAGGAGGAGCCAAAATAAAGTGCTGGGAAATTTAGACCTCGGTTGATAGAATTAACAAGTTTTAAACCCAATTTGTTAATTATATTAATTATGAATAAACCTTTTTAAAACAAACAAACATCAATATCATGTTAAAATCATGTGCAACGAAAAAGTAAATAAGACAAGATATGATGACCCAAGAAAACTAATGAAACAAACTAATTTCACAGTAAAAAAACCTGGGAGGAAACCTTCCCGAAAAGCAATTCACTATAGTAAAGAGAAGTTTCAGGTCTAGTACAAAACCTTTGTCCCTAGACTCTACAATCCCCATAGATGAATCTACAGCAGAAACCTTCTACCGCTTCAGAACCTCTAAACTCTTCAATATATGAACGCTACCCTTTTACACGAATCCCAGTAGGTGACTAACCAATGATGCATAGCTCCCAGTATATAACTAACACACCAACTTGAAGAAGATGTTGGCTACAAAGTTCTTCACTTCATCAACAATGAAGATCAAGAAGCACTTGGTTACAAAAACCTAAGGCGTAAAGACGCAGTAGCTTTCTTCAAAGAGAATAAGGCATCGGTCACCTTTTCATGTGTTCTTCTTGTATTCTCTTATGTGACGGCCTCTAAAATAAGCCTTATATATGTTTAGGGTTGTGAGAAAAGAAACCCTACGCAAATACATAAGCATGGACCAAAAATCAGATTTGAAAAACTAATTTCCGTAATTCTCAATAGATACCTCGAGAGATAGTATCTGTCGAGCCTCATTAAACCTCGATAGATAGCTATTTGTCGAGCAACTATCGAGCTATCTGTCCGCAGCTGTTGAGCTATCTGTCCAGCTTTAATGAACAACTTCTCTTCACTTGTTTCTTGGTCCAATCTTCATAGCTTTAATACTAGACTTGAACAACATGTTTCTTGAAGTACTAAGCCCATCCTAGATCTACCCAATTACAAGTAAAGTGTGTTTTGTCAAGGGATTAGCTAATTACATAAAATATGTCCTTAACAATCTTCCCCCTTGGCAATCCGTGACAAAACCACATCAAACAAATGAATATATGAGAGAAGTCATAAATCACTTAACTTATACTCACTTGTTGAATACAATAAAATCTATCCTAACACAAACTCTTGAAAACCTTTGCAAGAAGAGAGTTTATGGCAAGTAAACTTTGACAACCTGTATTTCTGAAATACTTGAAACAAAACTCATGAAGGCATCTTTGTGTGAAACATGAATAATAGATTGCATACAAGTATAAGAAATATGTGTATAAAGAAAGAAAAGAAACAACACATGGAGAGGTAGGTGAAGAAAACACACATCATCATATATATATATCAAAGATAAGTATAATGTATGTAAACATGGTCACAAGATCGGTGTACAAGAAGAAGGAGGTAAGCACTCCCCCTAACAAAGTGAAACACATCTCCCCTTTACAAAGGCATGTATTTCTCCCCCTAACATTTAGAATCTTCAAAAAGAAACCACATATTCTCCCCCTTTTTGTCATGATTGACAAAGGGTACAAGAAACTAGAAAGCTTCACCTGAAAAATATAAAAATGATTAAGGGGGCACAAGGAATCCATAAAAATGCATGAATGTAATGTGTAAGGTTGAATTTAATCAACCATTCTATTGGCTTTATTTCGTGCCAAATTTATTGTATTTTAGCATTTAGAAACCCTGTATTTAGCTGGTATTCATGTAAGGGTAGTGTGTGTGAGAGTGTGAAGAAATGCTCAAGATTGTGTAGTGAAGTAGGGACTCGCGACTGGATCTCGCAGGTAGCTCGCGGCTTGTAAGCCGCCAGAAGATGCTCACATGCCAAGCATGTAGAGAAGCTGAAGCGTCATGCCAGCTATTGCACTACAAGACAAAAAGTCCAGACTAGCCATTTAGTTATCTCGTGGCTTGAACTCGCGGCTCAGTCAAGTCGCGAGGCAAAGTCGCCAGCTAGCTCTGTTTTGGAAAAATGACTCTTCGCATTCCAAACACCCACCACTATATATAAACCCTTATACCCACGAAATGTAGAGAGCTTCTAGAGAGAATTTTGAGAGAGAAACCCTAGAGAAAAACAAGATTGATTCATCCACAATCTTCACATAGAGACTCTTCAAATTTGTCTACTTTCACCCTCTCCATTATTTCATCCTTGAGAGGTTCTTACCCAAATCCTTTTCTCACCATACTCACATCTATGAGAAGACTATTTGGTGCTTTGGGAAGCAGTTAGGAAGGGACCAATGGTTATTGGTTGATGCTATGGGCTATAGCGGAATCCAGTAAGGTAACGAAGACAAAGGTTTGGCGCAACCTCGTTGGAGCAAGAAGCTTGGAGGGCTTACGTACACTGGGTAGATTAGGCTTGGAGGGTCTTCTACTGTTCATGTATCCCACCTTCATTTTTTAGTGGACTATTGACCGTTTGGGGGGCGACGGAGAGGTTTTACACCGAGAGCTTTGGTTTCCTCTTCAATAACACATTGCTGCGTTGTCCTTGTGTTTGCATCTCTCTTCCCTTAATCTTTGCCATTTAATTTCTGCTGTAGATGTGATTTTAATTGGTTTAGATTGTTTATCAATTCTGTTATTAGCTTGTGTTATTTTCCGCACATATACTATTTGACATTAAGCTTGAATTGATAATTTTGTAATTGGGGGTCTAAACGTTCATAGTGTTTTATATGCTATTTGAACATTCAATTGGTATCAAAGCGGGTACACTTATTGTGGCTTAAATACCTAAGTGTGATCTTTGACCCTTGTGTTTATTTGCCATGGATTGTGCTATGTATGCCTCTTTGTATGATTTGGTTGATGATGAATGTAGTATGTCACGTGTTTGTGAAAATGCCTCTATGAGTGTTAATCCTCATGATTGTGATGCTATGTTACATGAATCTTTGGGTGTTGTTAATATTCCAAATGACAAACTCTTGAAGAAAAAGGCTAAGAAGTTTCAAAAGAATTTGAGCAAGTTATTTTGTGAAAAGGATGATTTGATTGCTAAGCTCAATGAATCCAACATATTGGTTGAGAAATATAAGAAACTTGCTGAAAATTCTCTTGAAAAGCTAAAAGAGTTTGGATGTTTGAATATGGACTTGGATGCTAAATTTGTTTTGTCTAACAAACTTATTGATGAGCTAAAATATGAAAATGAAACTCTTAAGATACATGCCAAGTGTTTGATTGCTGAACCTATTGCTAAAAAGGATGAAAATATTTGTTGCAATCATGTTGTGGTACCCGATTTTGTGCCTATTGTGTGTTCTACCTCAAAGGACAAATCGGTGTACATTCCTCCACATAAAAGAAATCAAAAGGTGGAGAGAAAGGTTGTTAAGTCAAAACCTCTGTTTGGGTCTCAACCTAAGGTTTTGGATGGATCTATGTTTGTTCCAACTTGCCACCATTGTGGTGTGATTGGTCATATAAGCCCTCAATGTCATAAGTTGAAGACAGAACAAAACCATGTTGCAAGATCCCTTCCCAAAAAGTCTAGTAGACTTAAACACATTGTTTGTCACCATTGTGATGCTTTTGGTCATCTAAGACCTCGTTGCTCTAAGTTTCATGCTTTTAAAAGAATCAAAAGAAAAGAGAAACTTGATCTTCTTGGATGTTGTGCTAAAAAGAGTAAACCAGATTTGAGTAAAAATAGCATGTTATTAAAGAAAGTGTTTAATGCTCTTAACTCCTTGACTATGTGCATCTCCGGTTCTCATTTTTCCAACCCTTATCTCATTTCTCATGAGACACTCATTCCAAATAATCATTCTATTTGGATGAGGAAGGGTTCCTATGGTTGAGCTTTTGCTCTTTTGGTCCTTGATCTAATTCGTTTGATCTTTGTGGGACCCTTCATGCATTGAATGTCATATCTTCATGCATTTTGTGCATCTTACATTTATTCATATGCATTGTTTTTGTTTTGATCTTTCTTTTATGTTTTAGTTTTGTATGAGTAAAAATTCCAAAACCACATAAAAAGTGAAAAATTCAAAAAGTTTGATCGTATATGTTTGAGCACATATCACATGTGAGTTTTGCCTTGTACCGTTGTACTAGTGGCTTTGTGCATTTACGAGCTTTGCTTGTTCTTTATGCACTTATATCTTTGTGGGAAAAATCTTGACATCTTTGTGTGATTGTTGTAAATCGATCATCAAGCTTGTCATGAATGATTAATCAATAGTCATGTTGGTTTTGATACACGCGTAGACTTGTGCCTATATATCTTCCCACTCTTTTATTTATTTATTTATTTTTTTTTTTTTGCTTAAAGAGCTCAACAAATGTAAATCTCTAAATGAAAAGAGATAATAAGATGCAAAAGCCGTCGCACATACTAGTATTTGACTAGAAAAAAGGGAAAGCGACTTTTAATAAAAATGTATGATGCCCAAAAAGCCAAAGGCTTGTTCCTCAAATTGAAATATCAAAAATTTCAGGCATCGATCTCAAAAAAGATGTAAAGATTAAAAAATAAAAATAAATAAAAAATAAAAAAAGATCAAATGATATGATGTATATGGAGCCAAATGTAAAGCTTCAAAGTTATGTTATCAAGTTTTATGTGGGAGGTCATATATGCATATTTCAATAAGTGAGATAGACCACTTGACTTAGTACTAGTTGTGTATGACTTGATTGAATTGATCATTGAAGCTTCATTCTAGACTAAGGACTATTCCACACTCGATACACACACACAACGCACATGCCTAATGTTCAATGAATGCCTTATTCATTTGTTCGATTGTACTTGTTTAAATGTGATGCGTGTGTGCTCAACTATATATGGATCAATCCAAAAATATTTTTGATCATTTTATATGTTTTTTGAAGTGATTTTTATCACTCTTTGTGTTCATGTTTTATGCTTGCTTTGTTTTTCATTGTTTAAACATGTTCTGTGTTGAAAAACAGGTGTCTGAGTTTTTTGCGACTCACCTCGCAACTGACTCACGACTCACACATTATTCGTACGACTCACGAAAATTTTCGCGACTCATCTCGTGACTCGCCAATCGCGCAACGCAAGTCGCGAGTTCATCCAGAATATTTTCATGACTCACTCGCAACTTGCTCGCGACTCGCCTAATTGCGAAATGCCCAGAAATAACTTTTTAAAGGGCTTTTCGTAGGAAACCTATTTTTAACCTCTCACATCCTCTTTTAAACCCCTCTTTCAATATTTTTACATCAAAACCCAATCAATTTAAATCCTTAGATTGTGTTTTGGTGAGTTTTGTGCTTTTGGTTGGGATTTTCATCATAGGGGTTGGGGAAACTTTATTTTTGTCAAATTTTTGTATGGGATTGGTTTCTTTTGATGATTTGCTTTGGATGTTGGCCCCTTGTGGCAAAAATATCATGTATTAAGGGTGGATTTCATGATGTTCATGCATTGTTTCACATTGTTGTTCATAGTGTGCATGCTAGGTGTTTGATTAAATGCCTCTTAAGCATTTTCTCGCTTGTTTGGACTCTGATGAGTACCAAACTTTTGGGTTTCTCATGTTTCCTCATTAGGAACATGCTTGGTTCATTGGTTGTGTATTTAACACACCTTTCCCCACATGTGTATTTTCAATGCTTTGGTCATGCATTGCACATAGCCACCTCTTGCACACACCTTTGCTACCCTTGTCCTACATTGATCTATACCTTGTTTCTTCATCCTAGCATGTCATGTTTACCTTATGCATTGTAGCATTTTGTTTTGTCTTTGGTTTGAGCTTTATTTTCTCATTCATCTCACACCCCTCATGCATCATTATCATTGGTCGTACCTTCATCTCTTGCCACCTTTTCTCCTTGACCCTTTGTCTATTCGTGTCAAAAAGGGGGAGAGTATACTCTAAAGTAGTATACCGGAAAGTTTTTTTCATTTCTATATGACTCTTGTGCACATCCTTAAGGGGAGAAATTCTATTTCTCGTGCTCATTTGTAGGGGGAGAGATATTCCATGGGGGAGATGCATATACCAAGGGGGAGAAGACATTGAGCTAATATGTAAACTCTGTTTCTCATTGCATCATGTGTATGTTAGGTGTTTGATCTAGTTGCTCATATGTTTCACAATCATATTTACTTGATCGCAATTTACTTGTTACATTATACTTGTCCGTTTATTACTTGCTTTACCTTAAAGGTCTAATGTGTTTTGTGCAAGTGTTTCAGGTTACAGGTATATATGTTCCAAGTTCATCACAACTCCTATAATTCATGATAAGGGGAGTGATATGATAAGGGAAGTACTTTATAATTTGTACATTTTGCTTTTGTAAACTTTTAAGGTTTTTGTTCCCATGCTTTGTAGCTTTTGTACTTGTCATTAAATGTCATTCATTTTCTTTAAGTACGTCACTCTTGTGCCCTTTGTTGGATTTTATATCCTTAATGCATTTACCTAGTGTTTATGCATTGGTCGAGTGTTAGACATGCAAATGATACTTTGCAATTAAGCTTGTTAGCTTGTATGTCCGGATGTTCATTCCATGTATGAATGAGCATTGTGACTACTATTTTTAGTGATTGTTCATTTTTGGTCAAGCCATGATTTATTACTTATTTCCATTTTGCTTGATCGCAATGTGCTTGCTTCATATGCATTACAAGTTTTTTGCATACAATGATCATATTGTGTTGTTGTGTTTTAGGAGATACTTGTTCTTATGATTCAAGAGCTTCACAGATTCTAGAGTTAGGTGTGAGTGAGTTTTGTTCAACTGTTCCCAACTCTCGCGTTAAGTCTAGAGTTTGTTGTAGGGTTTTGTCACAGAATAGCCAAAGGAGGAGATTGTAAGGTTGAATTTAATCAACCATTCTGTTGGCTTTATTCCGTGCCAAATTTGCTTGTATTTTAGCATTTAGAAACCCTGTATTTAGGTGGGATTCATCTAAGGTTAGTGTGTGAGAGAGTGTGAAGAAATGCTCAAAATTGTGTAGTGAAGCAGGGACTCGCGATTGGATCTCGCAACTTGCAAGCCGCCAGAAGATGCTGAAGCATCATTAGCTGTTGCATTACAGGACAAAAAGTCCAGACTTGCCATTCAGTTATCTCGCGGCTTGAACTTGCGGCTCAGTCAAGTCGCGAGGCCAAGTCGCCAGCTAGCTTTGTTTTGGAAAAATGACTCTTCACATTCCAAACACCTACCACTATATATAGACCCTTATACCCACGAAATGTAGAGAGCTTCCAAAGAGAATTTTGAGAGAGAAACCCTAGAAAAAAACAATATTGATTCATCCACAATCTTTACATAGAGACTCTTCAAATTCTTTTACTCTCACCCTCTCTATTGTTACGTCCTTGAGAGGTTCTTACCCAAATCCTTTTCTCACCATACCCACATCTATGAGAAGGCTATTTGGTGCTTTGGGAAGCAATTAGGAAGGGACCAATGGTTATTGGTTGATGCTATAGGCTATAGCGAAATCCGGTAAGCTAATGAAGACAAAGGTTTAGCGCAACCTCATTGGAGCAAGAAGCCTGGACGGCTTAGGTACACTGGGTAGATTAGGCTTGGAGGGTCTTCTGCTGTTCATGTATCCCAACTTCATTCTTTAGTGGATTATTGAGCGCTTAGAGGGCGGCAGAGAGGTTTTACGCCGAGGGCTTTGGTTTCGTCTTCGATAACATATCGCTGCGTTGTCCTTGTGTTTGCATCTCTCTTTCCTTAATCTTTGCCATTTAATTTTTTTTGTGGATGTGATTTTAATTAGTTTAGATTGTTTATCAATTCTGTTATTAGCTTGTGTTATTTTTCGCACATATACCATTTGATATTAAGCTTGAATTGATAATTTTGTAAATGGGAGTCTAAACGTTCATAATGTTTTATACGCAATTTGAATATTCATAATGAAACAAGATGCTATGGATGGCAAGATAATCAAAAAGATGCAAAACATGTGAAAAACAATGCATGCAAGAGGATCTCGATGGATCGAGAGGTGTCGAGAAGCTATTGAGTAGAAGCCAACCTCGATGGATCGAATAGCTATTGAGAAGCTATTGAAGGGACAGAAAGTTTCTCGATCGATCGACCTAACTATCGAAAGGTGTCGAGATTGTGATAAAAAGCAACTGAAGAGCTCGATAGATAAGCTTGGTGTCGAGAGGTGTCGAGGAGCTGTCGAGATTGCTTAAAAATAGTTTTTTAAGAAGAGAAAAACACAGATATGAATGCAATCAAACAAGCAACTCAACCAATGATCCAAACAGCATTTTGAACTCTCAAAATCATCTTTCAACCAAAAAATTAAGCACATAGATCCCAAAAATACACACACACACTAAACAAGTCTACCCAATTTTTTATTTCAAAAACAAGTTATGACAGTTTAGTGAGCATACATTAACACATGTAAACCTTGTGGTAGCCAAATCACATTGTACTTGCATATGTATCAAGAGTAGCAAAGAATATTGTGTGTTGTGTGTGAAAAACATCGCTAGATTGGATAAGTGTATACATGTTATGACAATTTGAGATATGAGAAAATCAGTTTAACTCACACACAATCATAACTGTTTGATGGGGACTATCACCTTTGAGGTACATCCTATAATTCCCACATCTCCTAGAATACACGCTTGTAATCATATATAAAGCATTTTGATTTTTTTGCTTTTATTTTTCTTTGCATATTTTTCTTTTTAAGCAAATCATGCATGGGCATATAAGAGAAAGAAAAGAAATATCCAATGATGTTAAGCATTTGACATTGCACTTTTGCTATGCCGAAGCATATAGATGTCATTTCATGATTGACGGGCAACAGTGGTGAGATGATTATTTATGCATTTTTCTTAGGATTTTGTAGTTCTTCCCGTCAAAAAGAGTGATACGAGTGTTAAGTACAAGAGATCACTTAATCTTACTTATCACAAACACGAGCCACAAAACTCACTTGCTTAGTTGTGCATAGAAATGTTTATCTAAGCTATAAGAGATAAAAAGTTTAGAAAACTTTGTTTCAATGTCCATCCGAGGTACACAAGTACTAATGTACACAAACACACTGTTTTTGTATTTTTTTTTTTTTTTTCTCTTTTATTTTGAAGACCAACAAAATAAAGACTAAACAACCAAACAAAAATAGACAAACAATCATGAAGGTATGAAGAAAGATGCATATGCATGAAAGCATGATTCCAAAAATAGATAAGAAATCAAGTAAAGAGAGTCCTACTTTAGATAGAAAGAATTAAAATAGAGGACAAATAGAAAAGACAATTAAGTCTTAGGCTCATTTCTCACCCACACAGCACGAGTCTTTGGCCGTGAAGATGAAAAGGCACGTGTACTAGTATGTCTACTAAAGGACATAGAAGAATTAGAATTCTCCTGAAATTGAGTTAAAAAGCTCAAAACTTTTAATAACTCTCCAAACAAATTTGTAGGTCCTTGAGAGGAAACTTGTGACTATTTAGACACTTGCTTTTGAGGATACAACTTAAAGCAATTAGGACAGATGTGTCCAGAAACACCACAATGGTGACAAACATGAAGTCTAACAAAGGATTTAGAATTAGACAAATGAGTTATGGATTTCATACCTTTATCACCTTTCTCAGATTGGGGCACAAAGACAGTCCTTGATCTAGAAGCCATGGAAAAGGAGGGGCTGGAGGAAACAGCATATCCTAAGCCATTCTTATCAGAACTAGGCTTTTGAGCACTCAATACCTCATCAAGCTTTGCATTAGACATCCTCTCTATTTGAGTTCTAGCTTGACTAAGCTCAACCTCGAGATTCTTGACCTCTCTTTCAATGAGGTGTTCTCCACAATAAGAGTCTCAACTAACCTTGTAGTCTCATCAAGTTTGACTAACATATAAGCTTTTTCAATTTTTACCTCATTCAGCTCTTTTCTACATCAATGAGAAGTCTTTTCAGATTTTATGAATTCAGTGCATAGCTTATCATAGGCTTCCTGAAGGGTCATCTTCTTGGGTACTTCATCATCAGAAGAATCCTCACTGTCACTAGTACTCTGCATAATCACCTTATCAGTTGAGGCAGCAAAGGCCATAACATGACTACATTCATCCACGTACTCATCAGAAGAGTCATTCTCAGTATCACTCCAAGTAGCAACCAACCCTTTATCTTTTGACTTCTTGGTCTTTTCCTTTATAAGGTAGTTTAGGCACTCTATCTTCATATGACCAAAACCTTTGCACTTATGGCATTGGATGATGGATTTCTCATTCTTGCCCTTCCTTGAGGATTTATATTTCCTAGGAGGTTTGCCCTTATCATTTTTCCTAAATTGAAGAAGCTTGATAATTTCATCAGTTATGAAGGTTAGATCCTCATCCTCATCATCATCTTCAGAGTCCTCAATCTCTTCCTCTATACCCGTAAGAGCCAAGTTTCTACTCTTTCCACCTTCTCCCATTAAGCCTAACCCCATCTCATAGGTTTGAAGGTTCCCTACAAGCTCAGTCAAAGGAAGTTGATCAATGTCCTTCACTTCTTCAATGGTTGTGATCTTGGCATGGAATCTTTCAGGTTAGGACCTAAGGATTTTTCTAACAATTTTGGATTCTGTTATAGATTCTCCAAGGTTGAAGGCATAATTCACAATATCCTTGAGTTTAGCATAAAACTCATCAAAGGTCTCATCCTCCTCCATCCTTATTTCCTCAAAACTACTAGTGAGCCTTTGAAGCTTCACAGTCTTTTCTGCCTTGGTACCTTCATAGGTGGTCTCAAGAATGATCCATGCTTCCTTGGCAACTTCCGTGGATGATATTTTCTTAAATTCCTCATTGGTCACTCCACAAAACAAAGTATTCAAGGCCCTACTGTTGAAATTTGCCGCTATGATTGTTGATTCATCCCAATCCACTGATGCTTCCTTTGGCTTAATCCAGCCAACTTCAACAGCTTGCCATACTTGTTCACCTAGAGCCTCTAAAAAAACTTTCATACGAACTTTACAGTACGTATAATTAGTTCCATTAAATAAAGGAAGAATCAAAAGAGATTGTCCACAATCCATGACAACAGGGGTCAATGATCACACTCAGGAAATTAATCCAATCAAAGTGAACCCGCTCTGATACCAGTTGTTGGGAAATTTAAACCCAGATTGATAGAATTAACAAGTTTTAAACTCAAGTTGTTAATTAGATTAATTATGAATATACCTTGTTAAAACAAACAAACATCAATATCATGTCAAAATCATATGCAGCGGAAAAGTAAATAAGACAAGATATGATGACCCAGGAAAACCAATGAAACAAACTAGTTTTGCAGTAAAAAACCTGGGGGAAAACCTTCCTAAAAAAAAAATCATTTGGTTTGTTTGTTTTATAAAAAATATCATGCCGTACTTGAAGGTTTCAGTGATGTCAACTAGAATACTTTGTCAAGTGATTCTCTATCTACTTTAGGTTGTGGTCCAGTATTTTGGAAATCTAAAAAGCAAACCATTATTGCTAACTCTACTATAGAGGTTGAGCTTATAGCTTTAGCTTCAGCAAGTAAGGAAGCAAATTAGTTGAGAGATTTGTTGCATGAAATTCCCCTTTGGGATAAACCAATACCACCTATTTTAATTCATTGTGATAGCACTGCTGTAATTGGTAGAGTACATAATCGTTTTTATAATGACAAATCCAGACCCATAAGAAGAAAACACGGTACTATGAGATCTTATTTGAGTAATGGCATCATTAATATAGAATATGTTAAATCTTGTTATAATCTTGCAGATCCGTTAACTAAGGCCATAACAAGAGAAACGGTCTAGAATACATCAAGAGAAATGGGATTGAAGCCCATACAATCATGAGCCTTGTATGAGGATACCCAACTCGGGGACCAGAGACCCTAAGAACTGAGTTCAATGGGAAAAACGAATCATATGATGGTAGTAAGAAAATGCATTATTGATTTTAATTTTATTTGAAAATAAATAAATAATCCATCCCTATGGTGTAAATGCATTTATCCTGTAACATGTACGAGGTTGAGTTTTTCAAAGCTCTTAATGAACAATCTGTAGCTCTTATAAGTGGGGTGTCAAAGTTGCAGGAGCACCCTAGACAGATTTCACCTATAAGAGTGGGAGTGGGGCCGCTCCCTATGAGAATTGGGCTTATTTTAAAGACACTCATGAAAACTGGGATTAGCACAAGGCCGTAATGTGCTAGCTAGTAAAGCTCATGTCAACAACTAGATCATTATGTGTGAGCAATAATGCTTTATTCCCCTTTAAGTAGTCATAGTTCAAGTCGGAGACCACTACTGACTCTAGAGTAGAGATTGCTGATTCACTAAGTGGGACCTCTATTACTTCTAAATCTTTTTATTTTTCTACCAAATTGGTTCTCAACTTCTCTAAGAAATTCTTTAAATTTCTCAAAAGCATCACTTTTATTTTTTAATAGATAAACATATGCATATTTGGAGAAATCATCAATAAAGGTGATGAAATACCTATTTCCTCCACAAGTTAATTTTCCTTCAAATTCACAAAGATCTGTGTGAATTAGTTCTAACAATTCAGTATTTCTTTCAACATTTTTATGAGGTTGTTTAGTAATTTTAGCTTGACTACATGCTTCACATTTTTCAAAATCTTTTGTTAGTCTTGGAATTAATCCTATGTTACTCATAATTCCCACATATCTACTGTTTATATGGCACAAGCGAGCATGCAAAAAATTCACAGAAGATAGCATATAAACAGAACTAGCAGATGATATATTATTTTCAATATTTAGTTTGAACATTCCATCACAACCATACCCTTTGCCCACAAATAATCCTTTCTTAGAGATTACATATTGATCAGATTCCATTGTTTGTTTGAAGACAGTCTTATTCAGCAAATAGCTTGACATTATATTTTTCCTCATGGACGGAGTGTATAGCACATCTTTCAAAGTTAGCACATGTCCAAAGGTAAATTTCAGCTCAACCTCACTACTCCCAAGTACCTTGGTTTTACTAGAGTCACCAAGCATAATTATTTTTTCTTCTTCAGAAGGAGTGTATATTTTGAACCGATTTTTATCATAACAAACATGCCTATGGCCCCAAAGTCTGCCCACCACCCTTCAACATATTGGATCATGTAAATGTTTGTAATCATAGTCACTAAAGGCTCTTCGATAACATTAGCCTGTGGGACAGACTCATGTTTTTGAAATTTGCATAATCGAGCAATATGCCCATTCTTTCCATAGGCAAAACATGCATTAACTTCTTGGTTATTTGAAGGGGGTCCTTGGTTCTTATTCCTGTGACTAGGATTGCCCCTATTGTGAGGTCTACCATAATTTTTCATATTTTTCTTTCTTGGCCTCAATTGTGCATTTTTAAGAAAATGATCTTTGGGTTGGTTTTTGCTTGCAGAAATTAAATTTACCTTGGTGGTAGAATGTCCATTACCCTCTTGTGTTATAAGTGCATCTTGTCCTCTAGCTTCCTCCTCTACGCGGATGCGGGTGATCAAGGATTCTAGGGACTTCTCCTTTTGCTTGTGGCGCATTGATTTTTGGAACTCTTTCCATGATGGTGGTAGCTTGTCAAAGATACCAGCCACAATAAGGTTGTCCTCAATCTTTATGCCTTTGGATCTAACTTCTGCCACGATCATTTGAAAGTCTTGAACCTGTTCCACAACAGATTTGGTATCCACCATTTGATAGCGAAAGAAACAACTAGTTGCATATTTCTTTGCACCAGCCTCTTCGGTATCATATTTGCTTCGTAAAGCTTTCCAAATTGTCATTGCAGAAGTGTAAGTAGTATTAAAATAATCATAGAAATGATCCGCAAGACAATTTAAAAGATAATGACGACATTTATACTCATCTTATTCATACTTATCTATTTTTTCTTGGTGATCATAAAGTTCATCTCAGGTCATGTCGTCAATAGAGACCTTGTTTGGATTCTTCTCAGTGAGGACATAGGCTACCTTAAAAAAGCTTAGATAAAAAAAGAACCTTGGCTTTCCATCTTTTGAAATGGGCTCCCTTAAAACGGAAGGGTTTGTTGAGATCTCTGACATTGTCATTTGGCTTCTTAGTTGTTTGCTCCATGTTGAATCTCCTTAAATTTTTTTGAGAAATTACCAATAAAATGATAAATTAATTACAATAAGAATATAAATATAAACATACAATGTCGGACTGAGGCACGGAAATGTCGCTCTCTTTAAGGAGATTCAAGCTCTCTACAGTTGGCAAAGCCTAGAAACGATGCAGCAGAAATTCACTTCTGACTTGTCCCCTTCAGGATAAAATAGCCCAATAGTTTGTTGTGTAGCTCGAACCAACTCTGCATAAGTGGTTGAGCTCAAATCTCCACCCAAAGAAACACCTTTTTTTGGCCTAAAATCTCTCAAGTATTTAGGAGAATTATTGAATTCACTCTCTCACACAATACTCTTTGCTTTAACTATTTATCTTCATTCACTCTTGATATGAAATTAGTCTGTAGCATAGCCATGTATATAGTCTTCTAATTCTTCTCATAACCTACATGTTATTTATTATTTTAGATAACTCTGCTAAATTTATTTAATTTCACTTACATACAAGTTTAACTCTTTCTTTAACAAATTCCACTATAACTCATCTCTTTATTAATCTTCTGTTAATTTAAGTTTTAACGTACTTTAAATTAAAAAGCACTAACATAAACTTACACAATTATTTTTTATATAAACATATAAACGCCCTCTTTTTATTATGTCAAAGAATGTTAGATGTATTTGGTTAACTCTTAGTTGGAATTGCTGAGTCAGTTGAAAATTTTAACTAAAATGTTTTATTTCATTGGGCTACCTCTTACACGTGACATGAATTTCATATTCACCGAAGGCATGTGATTTGCTCCCCAATTAATCGTAATTAATTGGAAAATCTAAAAATGCATGGAAAAAAATAATGTTAACTTAAAGGGGTTGACTAAGTGGTTCCTAAGGTCTCATGATATCCATAAGATTCTGCGTTTGAAACCTCTTGCCAGTATTTTAGGGTCACCATCAAGGGATTTTTTCTGGTGAAACTCAATATGAGATGGGGAATTGTACTCTATTACAATTCTCTGCACTCTTCTTAAAAAATGAAACTACATTCATTACAACCTCTATTTAGAAATTTGAAACAATACAGGTTTTATGTTCAGAACTTAATTCCTTTAGAAAAACCAATTCCTCTCTCTCTCTCTCTCTCTCTCTCTCTCTCTCTCTCAACACACTTCAGTTCCTCTTCAATTTAACTCGCACTATTGTGTTTCTTTTCAAATTTATATGTTGATGGATGCAGCTCCAAAAATGTTTTTTAGAGTAGTCATTAAGAAACTTAAATTATAAAAAATCTAATAAAAAGAGAACTTCATATATTGCCGACAAAAAACACACACACACACACACACACACATACAAACACATAAAATCTTACAATTTCCTTTTATCAATTTTCTTATTCAGAAATCATTATATGATAGTCTCATTATTAATGTTGCAAGCTACATCTCTTTTAAATTTTTATTAAATAAAATTTTTCTTGGATTTTTTTTTTTTTTTTTTTTTTTGTAAGGACCTAATATATTGTTAAGTGAATTAAAGTTTAAGGACAAAATTTGGGTACAAACTAAGTTGTAGTACAAGGCTACAACTCTTATTAAACAAATTAACATTATAAAGTTGTAATTTACAACTATGTGTTTTTTGTTGGCTTTTATTTCGTGCCAAATTTGATTGTAATTATATTCAATATTTTGTATCCTGTATTTATTGTGGGATTTAATTGTAAGTGTTGTGTGTTAGAGAGAGAGAGAGTGTGAAGACTCAAGCAATTGAAGACAGAAGATTTCTCGCGAGTATCTCGCTACTAAGCATCCCGCGAAGTGATGCGTGTTCCTTGCACATGACTGGAATGCGAAGAGTCAGTACAGTTCGAGACAGCTGTGTTTCATGAGTATCTTATAGGTAAGGCCTTCTCGCGAGACACTCACAAAACATTCTGTTTTGCCAAGCTATGCTATCGGATACACACTTTCTATAGCCACACTATATATACCCACATTACCCACAAATGTTGAGGAATGCTTCTGAAAGAAAACCCCAGCCACAAAACTTGAGAGTTAGAGATTGTTATACCCACATTTCTCTACACAATTGCTTGTGGATTTTCCTCAACTCCTACCTCTCAATTTCCATACCATTGAGAGGTTAATATCCCAAACACTTACCACACCCTTTCAGAGTGTCAAGTGAGGTTTTGGTGCTACTAGGAAGCATTGGAAGAAGCCAAGGATGGCAGATGCAACATGGAGCTTGTTGCGGGATTTGGAGAGCTAGACAAGACACGATTCCGAAAAGCCTTGTTGGAGTAGGAGCTTGGAGGGCTTAGGTACATCGGGTAGATTAGGCTTAGAGGGCCTCTTGCTAACCCATGTATCCCAACTAATTGTCTAGTGGATCGATTACCGCATGGAGGGCGACAGAGAAGTTTTTCGCCGAGTTCTTCGGTTTCCTCTTTAATAACACATCGGCGTGTTATCTTGTGTTTGCATCTCTCTTCCCTACTCTTTTACATTCCATTTTACTGTTGTGTTGTCTTGATTATGGATAAGAATAGCTTGTTTGTTTATCCGCTTGCATTTACACTATTCCGCACTTAGTATTAAGTTAGTGTAAAATCTATTGAGCTGTAACTTTAATTTGGAGGTCTAAACAGCTCTTGTGTTTTCAACACATTTTCGAGCTTTCAATTGAAATCAGAGTGGGTGCACTAGCTGTGGTTTAATTACCTTAGTGTGATCCTTGACCCCATTTGAGATGGACCAGTCTCAATCTTTAAATGTTCCACCATATTTTGATGGTAGCAATTATGCCTTTTGGAAAGTCTGGATGAGGGCATTCTTATGTTCAATAGATGACACTATTTGGGATGCGGTAGGAGTAGGATGGACTAGGCCGGAGGCCGCTAAATCCACTTGGGATAAGGTAGCACTTGCGGCAACTAACGCTAACAGTAAAGCTTTGAATGCAATTTTTTGTGGTGTTTCTCCAGATGAGTTTCACAGGATTTCTCACATAACAGTTGCCAAGGAAGCTTGGGAGATATTGGAGACCACCTATGAAGGCACAAAGAAGGTGAAGGATACTAAATTGCAGATGCTAACCACTTGATTTGAAAAGCTGAAAATGAGTGAAGACAAGTCATTCGACTCAGTCTATAGTAAGCTGAGCGAGGTGGTTATTGGCAAGTTCAACTTGGGTGAGAAGACGAAGGACTCAAAAATAATGAGGAAAATCCTTCGATCATTACCGAAGAGCTTCCGAGCAAAAGTCACAGCTATAGAGGAAAGTAAAGATTTGGATGAGATCAAAATCCAAGAGCTCATTGGATCTCTCCAAACATATGAGCTGGGACTGCCTTCTCATAAGTCAAGCAACTCTCTTGCTCTTAAAACCATCACCGAGAGAATGGATGATTCCTCCGAAGGAGATGATGTGGAGAAGGAGGTAGCATTCCTGGCAAAGAACTTCCAAAATTCTCTGAAGATGAAGAACATTGGAAAACCATTCAGCAGAGGGAAGTTTTCATCCTCCAAAGGTAATAGGAAGGAGTTTAATAAGAAATATGGGAAGGATACTCAATCCTCTCAAGACATTGTGTGTTATGAATGCAATGGTCATGGACATCTCAAGAAGGATTGTCCTAACTATCTAAGAGGGAAGGGCAAGGCATATGCCACAACACTTAGTGATTCAGATTCGTCCAATTTAGATTAGGAAGAGAGCTGTGATGGAGAAGGGAATTACTCCGCTTTTATGACTATTGCTCATGTTGAGTCCTCGGAGGACTTGAGTTTGCTAGTGGAAGAGCTCGAGGAACATAATGAAGTGGAGTCAATGGGAGTAGTAAAAGAATCTGATGCTGAAGAAGTTGAAAGTGAAGTGGGGCTTCAAGAAAACTACAATTCCCCCCTTGAGAAGTTAGGAGAATATACAAGGGTGGCCAAGGTAGCCATTAAAAAGATGAAGAAGGCAGAGGAGGACTATAGAAGTCTCCTAGTGCGATACAAGGAGGCCAAATGTGAAATAGAGACGCTGAATAGAGAGCTGACCGAAGCCTACTCAAAGATAAAATTCCTTGAGCTTGAGGTGGTTTAAGCCAATGCTAAAGTTGAGCGAGTCTCCTCCAAGAAGCTTGATGAAGTCCTTTCTCATAAAAAACCTTTCTTTGACAAAACCGGATTGGGATATACTGGAGAGAGTAGTTCGGTTGTCAATGTCTCCAAGGAAGTGAAGTTTGTAAAAGCCAAAGAACCAATGGTAGCTACCACAAAGGCTGAGAAAGTGAAGGTGGAGAAGAATAGAAATGTGGTTGACCAACAGGTGTTGAATAAGCCTCCTAACCAATCAGTGGTCAAGCCTAAGATTTAAGGGAAATCACTCCCAAAGTCACAGAGAGGTCCGAGAATTCAACATTTCTGCCATCACTGTGAACTTTAAGGACACACCAGGCCAAATTGTCATAAGCTGAGGGCATTGAAGAATGCAAGTGATCAAAGGTCAAGAGGACCAAGAAATGACAAAAGGAATTGGGTTGTTGAGCAATCAAGAGGTCGAGTTGGTGATTCCGAAGTGATGGATGTGATGAAAATGATTGATGCATTCACCACCTATTTGGTAAGCTTCTCCAAAAGGTTTGAAGGCCACAACACTCACACCCAATCATATAGGGATAACAACCCAAATGCACGTGACGTGTGGGTGAAGAAGGGTACTCATGCATGATCACCTCCTATGTCCATGCATTAATACTTCCAATGTTTAGAGGCATATATTCATGCATCATGACATGCATAATTCAATTTGTGCCAATTGCTTCTGGTTTAAAGCATGTTTCTTTTACTTGTTTTGGTTTGTACCTGTTTTTTTTTTTTTTTTTTTTTTTTTTTTTATTTTATTGATCTTACTTTACTTGTTCTATTTTTTAGTGTGTTCAAAAATTCAAAACCCCATAAAAATTGAAAGATCTTCAAAAATTTTGATCGCTTGTGTTGTGTGTATCACATGTGAGTTTGGCCTAATACATTCATACTAATGGCGTAGTGCATTTTCGAGCTTAGCTTGTTTTGTATGCATATATATCTGTGTGGGAAAAATCTTAAAAACTATGTGTGATTGTTGTAAATAAATCTTCAAGCTTGTCATGAATGATTAGTCAATAGTCTTGATGGTCTTGATACTTGCATAGACTTGTGCCTATATATCTTCCCACTTTTACTTTTATGTTTTTGCAATAGAGCTCACCAAATGTAAATCTCCAAATGAAAAGAGATATTGAGCTGCAAAAGCCTGTCTTCTAATGAAATGTATGATGCTCAAAAAGCCAAAGGCTAACTCTCAATGTTGAAATATCAAAAATTTCAAATACCGATCTCAAAAAGAGATGTATTATCCAAAAAGGATCAAATGTTATGATTTATGCAGAAGCCAAATGAAAAGCTTCTTTGCTTTGTAATCATTATCATGTGGGAGGTCATATATGCTTATTTCTATAATTGAGATAGTCCACTTGACTTAGTACCAATTGCGTATGACTTGATTGAATTGATCATTGAAGCTTCACTCTGGTCTAAGGACTATTCCACATTTGATACTCACATACAACACATAAGACTTTGTTCAAATAATGCTTATCTCATTTGTGTGATTGTACATGTTCAAATGTGATGTGTATGCTCAAGTACTTGCTGATCAAAGCCAAAAAGATTTTTGAGTGTTTTATATGTTTTTGAAAGTGATTTTATACTTTCGGGTCTTTAGTTTTTGATCAAAATGCATTTTTTTTGCTTTTCTCCAAAAACTGGTTCAAAGGCTGTTTCGCGAGAAGCTCGCAACTTAGAGCTTCCCGCGAAATGTGCTTAAGGGAAATTAAAAAGTCACATTTTCATACAGAGAGTCTTGCTATTGCCTCGCGAGTATTTCGCTACTAAACCTTTCTCGCGAAATGTTTTTAGGCAAAAACTGGAAATTTTTCCAATTCATACAGAGGCTATCACGACTGTCTCGCGACTTATTTGCGACTAAAAACTTCTCGCGAAAGCTTTTGAGCTTCAGTGGCCATTCTCGTGATTGTCACGCTACTGCCCAACCCGCGAAAAACGCGAGTTTTCAGTTTTTATGTAGCAGATGTGACATGTTTTCAAATACTCCTAACTTCCCTCGCATTGCTTCTCTCGAACCTTGTCCAACCAAAAACATCTTTTCTTTCAAACCACATCTCTCTCAAGCATATTTTTTGCATTTCCAACTTCAAGGTATGTTTTATAAAACATTTTCTTCATGTTTTTCTGAGATTATGTAGAAATTTAAGTTAAGGTTCTAAATTTGGGGATTTTTTCGAAAATGGGTTGGAACTCTTAATTTTGTGAAATTTTTTTCAAAATTTTGATTGGGCGGAGTCCCATTTGCTGTGTTTGTATCTGTGTTGGCCCCATGTGGCAAATTAAGCATGTATTAAGGTAGTTTTCACCATGTTCATGCATTGTTCATAGTTGTAGTGCATTGGTGCATTTTAGGTGTTTGACAGAATGTCCTAGTGGCACTCTTGTGTTGAATTGGACTCAACTGAGTTCCAATGCTTGGGTTTACTCTTGATTAAACATGTGTAACATGTTTTGGTCAAAGGGTATGTTTTTTTTTTTTTACACATTTTCCTAATTTGTGCCTCAATGCCATGTCATGCACATACTAGGCACACACTAGGCATCATCTAGGCACACCCAATGCATCACCTACTACACTCACATGCATCAACACATGCACAACCCAGACACACACATGCACAGTCACTTAATTCATGCATTGTGCTTTTGTTTACATGTTTTATCGTCTATAGCATGCTGTTTTAAGGTCATTTGCTCTGTTTTGAGTTGGTTATGCTCTGTTTTAGGTTGTTTTACCTATGTTTTGGACTAACTTGAATCTAATCAAGTTTTGTGTTATGTTTTGTCTTTTTTGCACTTGTCTCTTTTTTGTTTTGTGTTCCTTTGTGCAGATGTCTCCTGCTAAGCATGCAGCTCCTAAGAGATCATCCTCCAAACGTGCACGCATTGATATGAAGTATAATGACTGCTATAAGGATAAAACAATCATCATGGAAAGGGTCGTACAAATGGAATCACTTAAGGACACTTTCATACATGAAGTGCTCAAGGATAGGACATGCACAAAGCTCTTGAACCCGAGTGGAGTTGTGTACTCGGAGATCATCAAAAAGTTCTTCTCCAATGCCAATGTAGAAGAAAATCACATAGCTTACTGGGTGAGACACAAAGAGTTTGTCATTACTAGGGAAAGTATTCAGGATTTCCTAGAAGTTTGTCCTCCCTTACAGCCAATTACAATGCCATATGAGGATAGATTGAGTTCTAATAAAGAGATGATAAGGATACTTAGTGGTACACCGAAGAAATCATCCATGAACACAATACCATTCTCTCCGGAGATGAGGACACTTGTTCATGTGATGATCCACAATCTATATCCGGTCACCAACCTTAACACATTGTCTGCTCCAAGGACAATCTCCCTGTATGATCCCTTTACCCACAAAGAGATAGATATTTGTGGACACATTTTCTACATTTTGAAGAAGAGCATTGAGAAGCAAACTTCTAGAATAGTCATGCCATTCCCCTCACTCATTATGGGCCTCATTGCATAGACAAGGCTCAAAATTCCTAGTGGCCTCACTGTGATTCAGAGGGACTATCCTATTGGTGCACACACAGTGACTAGGAGCACAACTCATATCAAAGGCTCCAAAACAGGTGTGTATACTATACCACAGGCTCGTGTTTAGGAGGAGGGAGGTGACATAGAGGATGAGATTGACAAATTCACCATTGCTCTAGAGCCTTCAGCTTAACCATCATCCTTAGCACCAGCACGAGGACCAGACAAACTCGATCGCCTTTTAGACAGAGTAGAGCAGATGTACACTATGCTAGACTCCCATGTGCAGCACACAGTGGACCAGTTTGCTTATGTCCAGGGTCAAATCATTGCCTTATCCTCTTAGATTGATGATTTGTTAGTCGGCCATGGTTCAGATTCCGAGTCCGAGCAGTTCTAGCCTCTTTAGCCATTTCGGTCAAAAAGGGGGAGAAATTTTTGAAGGGGAGCTTACACAGTTAGAGGAAGCATAGTTTAGGCCTAGATACATTGGTTCTTTCAGGCGGTTGATTTTTAGTTTTTATAACTATTGGTTTATTGTTTTTACTGCTTTCTTTTAAAGCTTTAATACTCTGTTTTTAATTTCAGTTTATATTCAGTATTGCGATCATCTCAGTGCTTTGTAGCATTTTTTTAGTACTTTTAGATGTTGTCTACATATCTTGAGTACCTCACTCTTGTACCCTAGAAGGATATTGTTTCCTAGATGCAAATACTTCGTGTATTTTGCATTGGTTAAGTGTTGGACATGCAATTGATCCTTGGGATTGTTCTTAATTGCATTGCATGTTCAGATGAGCATTTACTTCCTAAATGTTCATTGTAGTCATTCTTTAATAATTGTTCTTGTATGATCAAGATATGCTTACATGTTTATAGTATTTACAAACTTGATCGCATTTTACTTGTTCATGTACGTACCTTATGTTCAACTTGTCATAAGCTTAATGAAAAATTTGTTTGTGTGCAAGTGTTTCAGGTTACAGGTATATACGGACAAGTGCTTCACAGCTTCTACATTTGGTGTGAGTGAGTTTTGCCTCTGTTCCCAAACTCACTATTCTCAAACTCACGTTTAAGTCTAGAGTTTGTTTTAGGGGTTTTGTTACGGAATAGCCAAAGGTGGAGAGTGTAAAGTTGTAATTTACAACTATGTGTTTTTTGTTGGCTTTTATTCTGTGCCAAATTTGATTGTAATTACATTCAAACTTTTGTACCATGTATTTATTATGGGATTTAATTGTAAGGGTTGTGTGTTAGAGAGAGAGAGTGTGTGAAGACTCAAGCAATTGAAGACAGAAGATTTCTCGCGGGTATCTCACTACTAAGCATCCCGCGAAGTGATGCATGTGCCCTGCACATGACTGGAATGTGAAGAGTCAGTACAACTGGAGACAGTTGTGTTTTGCGAGTATCTCTCGGGTAAGGCCTTCTCGCGAGACACTCGCGAAACATTCTGTTTTGCCAGGCTGTGCTATCTGATACACACTTTCTGTACCCACACTATATACCCACATTACCAACAAATGTTGAGGAGTGCTTCTAAGAGAAAACCCTAGCCACAAAACTTGAGAGTTAGAGATTGTTATACCCACATTTCTCTACACAATTGCCTGTGGATTTTCCTCAACTCCTACCTCTCCATTTTCATACCATTGAAAGGTTGACAGCCCAAACACTTACCACACCCTTTTAGAATGTCAAATGAGGTTTTGGTGCTATTGAGAAGTATTGGAAGAAGCCAAGGATGGCAGATGCAACATGGAGCTTGTTGCAGGATCCGGAGAGCTAAACAAGACATGGTCTGAGAAGCCTTGTTGGAGTAGGAGCTTGGAGGGCTTAGGTACATCGGGTAGATTAGGCTTGGAGGGTCTCTTGCTAACCCATGTATTCCAACTGATTGTCTAGTGAATCAATTACCGCTTGGAGGGCGGGGGAGAGGTTTTTCGTCAAGTTCTTCGGTTTCCTCTTCAATAATACATCGGCGTGTTATCTTGTATTTGCATCTCTCTTCCCTACTCTTTTACATTCCATTTTACTACTATGTTGTCTTGATTATGGATTAGAGTAGCTTGTTTGTTTATCCGCTCACATTTACACTATTCCACACTTAGTATTAAGTTAGTGTAAAATCTATTGAGCTGTAACTTTAATTTGGGGGTCTAAACAGCTCTTGTGTTTTCAATACATTTTCGAGCTTTCAAGCACTGTTACATATTTTGAAAATCTAACTATTAAATTGCATGTGTCTTTATATTCTTAAAGCACATGTCAAATTTCATGTCAAATTTCATGTCAATCGGATGTTATTCTATTCAATCTATAAACTTATTTTTTATGTATAATTTTAGACTATGAAAACTAAAAATTTAAACATTTGATTGGTAACATAGCTATTGATCTTTGATCTTCTCGAAATTTTGCAAGTATGGAAGATACAAGAAGAAAATGTAATTAAATGGTACATTTGTCAAAATTTAGATCCAATAAAAAAATATTAAATGGAGTTGTAGCCTTAACTTGCAACTAAGTTTGTTGCCACATTTTATCCAAAGTTTAATTATGTTGGGCCTAAAAAAATTTTTGGTTTGTCACAAAGTTTTTTTAAGTATAAAAAAATAAAAAATTTTAAAATTTATACATAATAATTGTTATCTTTTTTAGGCCAAGGTTGTCTTGTGACCACCCAGAACTCTATGTAGAGCTGCCAGCGGATGGACTGTCCTTCTATTGATAGATCGAATCTTCCTCTACGAGTTCCTGGACAACAACTCCTTCATCACTCGGTGTTTGCAAATAGATTAATATTGCTGAAACTCTCTCTGTTTCTTTTGGTTCATTTTTTTATTTGAGGGATTGAATTTGTTGTATACAATGTTTAAGGGAACACAGACTCGGGAAAATCAAAACTTCAACTTCACCGGTTGAGGTACAAAATATGAACTAAAGAAGAAATAACCACTAGGCAATGAATTATCAAAACCTTCTTCTATATCTAGTAAAGAGGAACAAAATACTAACTTTGTTTCTTCATTTTTTTTGCTGTTGTTATGTAATGAGTCTTTTCTAATCGAAGTGGGTTGTTTGGTTTAGATAGTTATTGACCCACACTGTTTCTGTAATTTATAACTTTGGCATGTAGAAAAATTCATGATAGAGAGGCCTAACTAACAGATTGAGCTTTCCAACGTCACGTGCAATGACATTGAAAACCCATGTATTTATATGAATTGAATCACAATCAAAACAGCAATGGAGGAAAAGCTTTCGTAGTGGATTGGCATTGCAAAGAGCCTAGGAGAAGTATATATTTTATTTTAAATTCATATTGTTTGATAGAATGCTTGAAAGAAAATTGATAAATTATATTTCTAACTTGATGGCTTCATAATTTATTTTTGTTTATTCCGTATTTTATTTTGAAATTAGAAACAATTAAATGTGGGAAAAATTGACTGAAAGAACTAGAAATACATAGCTTGCGTCTTTTAGGTTTTCTTTATTGTTGCTCTATCAATGTTGGTTGTATTATGTATCAGCTTCCACTTAACATAGGTGGAAACAAATTAACTTAGCTATAGGTAAGAAAGTGGTTTTTTTTTTTAAAGGTGAATAATTTGTTTTTAACTATTGAGAGTTCAGGATAATTTGGCCACAAATTTTTAAACGAATCACCACAGTCTACAGATATTATATATGTCCAACTAAATGATAGAGACTCAATACCCAAAATTACGAACAAAAAAATTCACTTAGAATGTTTTCTCCATTATTTGAATGTGAACTTATCATCTATATTAACTTAGAATCTCTTCATATGAAAACATGTCTGCTTCTTGGTATTAATATGTTTTATAGTGAAAGATACTATAGCAACCCTAGCAAAAATTTAGAACCTTGAACTATGATTTTTACGGCTAAATCACTTTTAAGAAAAACTAATAAAATTATTCCAAGTGTAAATGATTAACTAATTCCCATAAACTAAGAGCTAAGCTAATCAAGACATATCAAACACAAAAGCAATATGGAAATAAGGTAAAAGCATGCAAACCAAAGCCAAACACCAAGAAGTGTTTAGGAAAAGGGAAACCTGAAACACCAAGCGGAAAAACCTCTCTCTTGACCACCCGTGGGAAATTTCCAGTAGACAAGATAGTTGCGGCACATAAGAACACTATAAACCCTCCAAGCCCACATGCCTATATGTACTTGAGCTGTACAAGCTCCAGCTAACTTCACCGAGCCTTTTCTCTTTGAAGCTTACTAGAGAACCTCCATCGAAACACCAATGGAAACACCACCAAAATGAATTGAATTTTGAAAGGGGCTTCTTAAATTTCCAAGAACCATCACTCAACTCACAGGGTTTGAATTTGGGTGAGACTAAGGAATACAATATCTTAATCAAGGGCTGGATTGAAAAAAGAAGGTGGAGTTGTTTTTTCTCAAAACCAAAAGCTCTCTCTTTTCCTACATGGAATAGCCACTCTTGGATATTCAACTAATCTTCTAGGGTTTGTTAAGACCCTTTTCTGAAGGCTTGTCCACACACAATAGCTGTGTGTTGATAGAATCACAATGACCAAAAAATGTATAGAGAGCAGAGTACAATGATCGTGCAACTTTTGACCTTGTCGTGGCTTGGTTGGTCATGAAATGGTCACGACTTGTCTAGTCATCACTCTAATCCTTACATTTTGCCAAGTGTCGATTTGTGGGCAAAGCAGGTTTGCCTGAATTTGTGAGATCACTATGAATGCAGCTTTCCAAACAACATATGAGGCTCAAGAACTTTGACCCCAAATACAATTAAATCCTAGAAAGATACATTAAAAAGTAAATAAATACATACAAATTTGTTACTGAATAAAGCCAACAAAAACATGGACTTTTCATATAAGTACACCTTTTTTCAATTTTTGTTAAATATTTTGATCCATGTCTAGCTCAACCAATATTGAAACATCTTACTTGTTTCATTTAGTTATACCATTGATCTACTTGATTTTCTTATTTTTGCTTTATTTTATGAAGACTTTTAGCATGTAGACCAATGGAAGCAAATTATCTTAAGTTTGGAAAATGAAATGTGCTTAGGGAAGAGAGTTTATTGGATAGCATCCAAACCTTAGGCTCCTTAATACTTATGTTTTAGTTTCTTTAGAATCCTTTTATGTGACAATCCTCATCATCCAATCATATGTTTTTTAAGCACAAAATTTCCTAGATGGGATTATTTAAGAGTTATGTCCTTCGTACATAAGAATAAATGCATAAATGCAAAATGTGCACACTAATGCTAAGGATGACAAAACCTAAGAGCCATAGGATGTAATGATTGTAGTTTACTTTGAAGAATAAGAAGAAGAAAGACAATAGATTGCAATGATTGTTAGCTCAACTGGTAAAGTCTCTAATGATTAAATAAAAGATCTAGAATTCAATCTCTGTCTACACCAAAAACTGATTGATGTCTTGTTCTAATGATAAGGAGCTATCATTAGGAGTGGACGACATAAGTTGAAACTCTCTCAATTTTTTATTATTAATGATTTATCAAATGGGTATTGGACTCATATCCCACAACTAATCTCAGTAGGCCCAAGAGTCTTGGTGTCACTAGTTTTTCCCAGCTTTACGGCCTCTACCTTTCCTGTCAATATGGAAATTTTAGGATTTAAATCATCCTCTTCCTTGAGGTGATATAAACCTCCTTTGGAACTAGGTCCAGGTTTTGCCCTTTCACTTGTATTTGTGGTTTCTCAAACTTGAGCATTGTTAGCAAAAATATCAAGATTTGGCTTTCTCCTTTAATGAAAGGGAAACAGTTTGAGCTTTACAATATGGTAATATTTTTATATTGCAATGTAGCTCATACCTCATCTAATTCATTGAGGTGCAAATACGGGTGCAAATACGGGCTTTCACACTCAATTTCATATCCCCTCAACATCAAGGAACACCATACACAAAGGTGTACTGGTTCTAGTATGTTGCAGATAATCCTTAAGGGATTAGACAGGTGGGTCATTATAGTACTCATTATCCCCGTAGATATTCTATTCTCATCATCAACCATGGTTGAAAAATTATCAAAATGTTTTGTATAAGGGTTAGGTAACTCAACAGTAAAATGCACCAATTCTATTCTATAAAGACGTTTTGTATGGTTACTTTGCCAAATGTATAAACACAATTAAATCAGTAACTTCAGACAAATTGGAACAAATTGCCTTAAAAGTTTTGTTGAAGTTTTTAATTTAATAAGTGTTCTACAAAATTGATGAACCATCCCAAACTGTGCTCCTTGACATGAATAAGTACCTAAAAATTAAAAATTAAAAAAAAATTAAAAACAACTAATCTAAACCAAAATCTAGCAAACCACTACAAATAACAAAAATTAAAACACAATGTTCAAGACGCATTTCCCAGCAGCTGTACCAAAAACTTGTTGTGATTAAAATAATGTAAACCAAAGTGTAGATTTTTCACAAGTAATAACATCTCAGTGAATCAGAGGTCTATCCATAGGGAATGATTGACACTAATGTAAAAGCCTCTATTATTAAATAGAAAATAAAAATTGTTGTTTGTTGTTTTTCCACCCAAAGATTGAGCAAGATAATATTAAAACTACAATTAAAATAGAAAAATAAATTTGAGAGAAATTAATGGAGAAAAATGTTAGGAATTCAAAGATCTACCTAATATTTTATCATATGAACTTGAATTATATTTAACTTAGTTAGGGTAGAGAGCCAACTCACCTAATTGGAAGGAAAAACAACAAAAATACTACAATAGCATGAAAGTAGTTTGAATATGAGTGATTGAGCAAATAATTCAATTGACATGTTACAGGGAGATTAAGTATTCAATATATTCTCAAATCATATTGAATCAAGGAGTTCAAGCATTCGATATATATAAAAATAATATTAAAGCTTAAAAACTTGTTAACATGCATTGATTCCAAATCATAAATCAATCTCAAAATTCAACCATCAATCTATGAAAAACACATAGATAATCCTAAGAACTCATGATAAAAGTATTTGGTTTCACCTCTAACCCTAGTTAGTGATTTAGCCACACATAGTTATGCAAAAGAAATCCATAAAAACAATGCTAAAAAATATAAAATAAATAAAACAAAAAATGTAGAACATTCTAGGGTTTTTCCTCCTCTATTAGTTAAGCCTCCTCCAAAGAAAAGGAGAAATTCCTCAAATATAGGAATTGAATCCCTTAATTTTCTGAGTTTTTTTTTACTGTCCGATTCCGGCCTACATTTGGCCTCAAAACCATTTTTTATGACTTCATGCTAAACTACAAAGTTTTAGATCTTCAAATCTTCTTTCTATAGCAACAAGAATCAGGTCAATCAGACATTTGTGCAAGAATTTATGCGAACAATACTAAAATAGTGCAAAATGTTTCCATATTAGGATTTTTCCAATTTTGGTTTGAACGAATTTGAATCTTCCCTTATTTATTCTCACGAGTTTGTTACTTATTTAATGCTTCAAAAACCAAGCCTTTACTGATCTTGACCCTTGGATTCGTTTGGCTACACATCTGCATGAGTAGCTAACTAGTTTTTATGCCTTCATGCTTTATTGTTTACCTGTAATTAAGTATAAAATGGATGCGATATTATGTATCAAAACTAAGATAATAGTGAAAACTTAAGCAGTTATCATAAGCTTTTTGATAAGAGAAGGAAAGGAGCTCATGTAGGGACTAGGGAGTTTATGCTTCCTCTAAGTGGTTTAAACTCCTAAAACAAGAAGATGTAGATGTTAGAATTTAATATTTTGTAGAGTCCTATGTATTTTAAATTTATCATTTTTGTGATTTTCTTTATGTAATCTAGTTAGGTTCATTCTAGATAAGTGGAACACAAATTCTTTGTGGCAATTTTTGTGTTCCACTAATCATAACTTGCCATGTGGTTGATTATTATTATTATTATTATTTTTCATTTTTAACTTTGGTTATTTTATAAGAAAAGTAAAATGAATACATAACAAATAATTATTAATGGAGTATGAAATGGAACACAAACAGTGGTACAAAAATTTGAATTAAATAAAAAAAAAAAAAAAAAAAAAAGGGTTACAGCCCATATTGTTCAAAAATAGTTGATGTTCCATCAAAAAATAATTTGATCTTCAATGGTAAAATCTTAAAATAGCTCATCAAAATCGATATCACCACCTATTTTAAAGTCCACTATAGATAGCTAACTTGTGTTAATAACCACAATGATGTTGAGTAACTATTTGAACCAAAATATGTCTAGCTTGTCACTTCAATTTGTTCCTTAAAAAAGCTAAAAACACACCCGAAAAGTTTTCCCTAATTATGGTAAACCTCACAAACCAACCCCTCTTACCGTCTCAATTCGTAAAAAACAAGAAAGTTAAGGTGGTTTCTAGTCAAACACTTCACCGTAGAGAAAAAATATATATATATTATAAAAAATAGTAATGCTATGTCAACATGTTTATAATAAATTATAAGTTGTTAGTTGTTATTGGTTGTAATTTAAACTACTGTTAAAATTACTTTTTTACCCCACCATTAACAACATGGAACAACCTGTAATGAATTTATAAGTCATCTTTCCCTGAACCCAAACAATAGAGAAAGCCTTGTAGTTATTTAATCTAACAAAACCATGGTTTTCAAGGACCCACCTTTTTCTCTTGTCTTTTTAGCGACAGCCTTCATCCTCCTCGCTGGCCCTGCTCATGGCGCTGGCCTATGCGACAAAGCTCCAAATAAGGCTGTCTGTAATTCAATTGTCTATCGACGGACTGACCCTCATAAAGCCGTGGTTGCATTCATTCACAAATTGGTTAACCAGACCAAAGTTGGAAAGGTGGTGGCTCAAAAGCAAGCCAAGTCCTATGAAATTGTTAAATGCATAACGGAGTTTGACAGGTCCATTGAATTCGCCAAGGGTGCCTTGAAAGGCCTCGATAACGGTGACCTGGCTACCCTGAAGAACTACATCACGGCCGCCCAGAATAACTACTTGGTATGCGATGAAGCGTTCCGGGCAAATGGCAAGACCAATCCCATTGCCAAAACTACTAAGTTCTTAGAGGAAATTGTTGGCGTCGGTTTGTATCTATCAAACTTAATTAAATGAAGAAGAGCTTGGTAGTTGTATGTGAGTGGTTAAAAGTTCTCTGAAGAAATTGTAATAAAAAAGTTTTTGGCTTTTTTTTTTTTTTTTTTGTCTTTAATATGAATTTATGGGTTTGCTCAAAGAAAAAAAAAGTTGATGGGGGAGGCCGTATTTGTTGTATTTGTGTCTTGTGTATAGCTCTTTCTTGTGCCATTATGATATGAGAAAATCTTTTATTCTTAAACTTTAAATATATATATATATATATATATTTCTTGACATTTATCCGTATAGAATAATATAGTACGAGATGGATTAGGTTTTCGAAATATTTTTTGCTACTCGTTTCATTATGATTTCTTTCCATTACTATACAATAATACAAGCACATACCTCTTACTAATAATGTTTTCTAGGATAATAATGTTTTCTAGGATAGTCCGTAAGAAACCTAATAATATACAAAATCTAATAAAATAGAACTTGAATATATGGACATAAAAAAAAAAAAAAGACACAAATATGTAAATTTAACAATTTATTTCTTCTAAAAATGAAAAAGTAAAAAACAACCGATAAGAGATAAATTGTGAATTGAAAAATCCTATGATAAGAGTAATAAAGTAATAAAGAGTCTAAAAAGATGATAGAGTAGATGAGAAAAAAGGAGAGAGAGAAAGAGATGGCACAAAGCAAGCAAGACAAGCATATCATCACACAGAGTAGAGAAGGGTATGCATTGAACAAACCAACGTTATGGAGATGTGTTCTCACAAATGGTTACATCCAAACAAGCCACAAGAGGGATGGATGCAACCAAACAAACAAGTGGCCCTAAAGACCAACAAGCACAAACCCATGGAGGGAACAAAGAATGGCGAGAGCCTAAATCTAGTCAAACAAACATGGATCTAAAGCATAAAAGCAAGCAAGCATACATATGCATAAAGGAAAGGAACCAAACCCTTTATTGTAGGCCAAGATTTATGGATGTAGGCCTAGACCATAAGATCTAGATCTACATCGTACCTAAGAGCCAAAGCACAAGAAAGCGGCATAACAAGAGACATAAAGGCAAAGCCAAACACAAGGCATAGCATCAAACATGTAGATCTAAACACATAAATACGGCAAAGAGCTTGGAAACAAGTAGATCCAGATACAAGCATGGAAACAAGGTATAAAGCACTTAAACATGTAGATCTAAGCACAAACAAGGCATTTAGACATATCCTCGCCCAAGAAGTTTAGGCCAACATCATCAAAGTGATAAAACATGTTAGAAAGCAAGGGGACATGCTAGAAAAGCTATAAGGCATGCTAGGAAGCAAGATAAAGCAAGAGATACACTATGGAAAACAATAAAGCATGTTATAAAGCAATAAAATAAATGGGTGTAGATAGTAGCTAAAAAGTTAAATCTACACCCCTAAAACCTCAAATCCAAGGTGCAAAGACCAAGGAGAGGAAAAAGAGTACAAGAACACTACCTCTTGATTGTTGGGAAAAGAGGAAAATCAAAGGTTTTTTGGTGTGTTTGAGAGAGAATTTAGAGACGAAAAGAGAGAGAATTTGTCCAAAAAAATGGTCCAACTTCAAATTTTTCATTTTTTCTTGAAATCTACAAGATCAGGGGGTATTTATAATGAAAAAAATACCTTTCAGCTTCCGAGGCACCTTTAAGGTGCGCCGAGTTAACCCGACGGCCCCTTAAGGTGCGTCGGTTCAAGTACAGTGACATCAGCAATTTCTTCTTTACCTGTCCGACTTTGATTGCATATTTGAAGGTCTTCCTAGACTCTGATTGAGCTGATCTTGGTGTCCCTAGAAAGGTATGGATGTCTAGTTTCTAAAACACTAAGTAAAATGAAATTCCAATAGTCAGATAAAAAGTTATGCCTTGGGAAACGTGCTAATGTGCCCGACGCAGTTTTCAATATATCTTAACCGTTTTAACTTCAATTGCAAGCCATGAATAGTTGTTGGATATGAAATTTAATAATCTTTGCAATGGTGTTGGTTTCAACCCGTTCTAATGGTTAGATCAAAATTAGGGTTTTTAGGGCCCTCAAGAGTCAACCCCAAGTCAAACTTGGTCAAAGTTGACGAAAATCTTCGTAGCTCGAGTTTCATGTAAAAACATGAAAAAAGTAGTTTTGGAGTGATTTTGACCATCTTTGACTTTTAGTCAACCTAGAGTTAACTAGGGGCATTTTAATCAATTTGACCTAAAAAGGCACTTCGAGTGCTTCGACGCCTAAATGGATTGCGCCAAGTCGATCTAGATGTTTCCACGGGCCTATGGAGAAAAGTTAATATTTTTGGAATTTTTGGGGTTTGGCACGCAGATTTGAGGGTAAACATAATAATGTATCTACATAACTTAATTAGTGTAGAAAGCAAACTTGCCTAATTGGAAGAAAAAAATAACAAAAATACACCAATAGCATGTAAAGTAGATCGAATATGAGTGATTGAGCAAATAATTCAATTGACATGTTATAGGGGAGATTAAGTATTCAATATATTCTCAAACTGTATTGAATAAAGGAGTTCATGCATTCAATATATATATAAATAATATTAAAGATTAAAAACTTGTTAACATGCAATGATTCCAAATAGTAAATCAATCTATAAATTCAATCATCAATCTATGAAAAGCACATAGATAATCCTAAGAACACATGATAAAAATATTTGGCTTCACCTCTAACCCTAGCTAGAGATTTAGTCAGATATAGTTATGCAAAAGAAATCCATAAAACAATGCTAAATGTATAAAAGAAATAAAATAAAAAATGAAAAACGTTCTAGGGTCTTTCCTCCTTTATAACTTAAGCCTCCTCCAAAGAAAAGGAGAAAATTCCTCAAATTTAGGAAGTGCAGCCCTTAATTTTTGGAGTTTTTGTTCACTGTTAGATTCCAGCTTACGTTTGGCCTCCAAAACCATTTTTTTTATGAATTTGTGGTAAACTAAAAAATTTTATATCTTCAAATCTTCTTTCTATAGTAGCAAAAATCTAGTCAATCAGACATTTGTGCAAAAAATTTATGCAAAAAATACTAAGATAGTGCAAGATGTTTCCATAATAGGATTTTTCCAATTTTGTTTTGAATGAATTTGATTCTTCCCTTTTCGATTCTCATGATTTTGTTAATTTTTTAATGCTACAAAAACCAAGCCTCTATTGATCTTGACCCTTGCATTCTTTTGGCTGCATGTTTGCATGATTAGCTTACTAGTTTTATTGTCATGCAAGAGAAAAATACAAATAATGAGTATATTTCAGAGAAATCTTTCAAATTCAGATATTTACCTGTAATTAAGTATAAAATTGATGCGATATTATGTATCAAAACTAAGATAATAGTGAAAACTTAAGCAATTATCATAAGCTTTCTGATAAGAAAGGGAAAGGAGCTCATGCAGGGACTAGAGAGTTTATGCTTCCTCTAAGTGGTTTAAACTCCTAAACCAAGAAGATGTAGATGTCACAATTTAATATTTTTGTAGAGTCCTACGTATTTTAAATTTATCATTTTTTGTCATTTTCTTCATGTAATCTAGTTGGGTGCATGTTAGATAAGTGGAACACAAATTCTCTGTGGTAATTTTTGTGTTCTACTAATCATAACTTGCCATGTGGTTGATTATTCCCTTTTTTTTTTTTTTCATTTTTAACTTTGGTTATTTTATAAGAAAATTCGTATGAATACATAACAAATAGTGATTAATGGAGTATAAAATAGAACACAAAAAGTGAGACAAAAAATTTGAATTAAAAAAGAAAAAGGGTTACCGCCCATATTGTTCAAAAATAGTTGATGTTCCATAAAAATTTGATCTTAGATGGTAAAATCTTAAAAAAGCTCATCAAAATCATTATTTTTCCCATTTTAAAGTTCACTACAAATAGCTAACTTGTGTTGATAACCTCATTGATGTTGAGTAACTATTTGACCTAAATATGTCTAGCTTATCACTTCAATTTGTTCCTTAAAAAAGCTAAAAAATATACTTAAAAAGTTTTCTCTAAAGTAAACCTCACAAACCAACCCCTCTTATCCTTTCAATTCGAAAAAAAATAAAAAATTTAAGGTTGTTTCTAGTCAAACACTTTGCTATATTAAAAAAATAATAATAAAAAAATAAAAATAAAAAAATAAAAAACCAATAATTCCCCACAACTAAAACAAAAAATAAATAAATAAATAACAAAAAAAAAATTACCAAAAAAATGACAATGTTATATCTACAATATTTTCACAACCAATTATTGGTAGTTAATTATTATTGGTTATAATTTGAACCTACCACTAAAATTACTTCTCTTTTATAAATAGCATTTTGAAATTTGTATAAATCACATCTCACCAACATCACAAGTCATCTTTCACTGAACACCAACAACAGAGAAAGCCTTGTAGTTATTAAATCTAACAAAAACCATGGTTTTCAAGGACTACACCGTTTTTCTCTTATGTCTTTTTAGCAACAGCCGTCATCCTCCTCGCTAGCCACGCTTATGGTGCTGGCCTTTGCGACAGTGCTCAAAATAAGCTCGTCTGTAATGCAATTGTCCAGAATCGGACTGACCCTCCCAGTGCCTTGATTGCATCCATTTACAAGTTGGTTTACGAGAGCAAAGTTGCAAAGGTGTTGGCTCAAAAGCAAACCAAGACCCCTGAAATTGATGACTGCATAAGGAACTTTAAGAGTTCCATTGACAGTGCCAAAGACGCCTTGAAAGTCCTCCCGACCCATGACCTGGATAGCCTGAATACTGCTCACGGACGTGGAGGTAATAGAAATGTCCAATGTTTCAATTGCAACAAATTTGGACAGTATGCATTAGACTACGGGTACAATAAATTTGAGGAGTACAATGAACAATCTAATCTTGTTGAGGCATCAAATGTTGAAAATGAAGAATGTACTTCTATTTTTGCACAAGAGGAGGCAAATAATTGTAAGAGGTGTGGTATCTTGATTTTGGAGCTAGCAACCACATAAGTGGAAAAAAGGAGCACTTTGTTGAGCTTGTTGAAGGTGTTCAATGCGATATTCACTTGGGAGACCCATCCAAACTGCCTTTAAAGGGTAAAGGAAAAATTAGAATATGTCAAAGGAATGGTGTTTTGCAATTTATCTCCAATGTGTACTATGTGCCTAACATGAAAAGCAATATTCTTAGTATTGGGCAACTTCTAGAAAAGGGGTATATCATACACATGGAGAAACTCTCTCTTGTTTCAAAGGATGGCTTGTTGCAAAAGTTCAAATGGGTCACAGTCGTATATTTCCACTACATCTTAACTCAACAATGGAGAAATGTTTCCATGGGCTTGTAAAAAATGAGTCATGGAAGTGGCATCTTTGCCTTGGGCATCTCAATTTTAGTGGGCTTAAATTATTATCCACATCAAGCATGGTGCATGGATTGCCTAGTATTGAAAAGCCAGAATATGTGTGTGAGATTTGCATTCTTGGCAAGCAACAAAGAAGTCCTTTTCCAAGTGGGAGATCATGGAGAGCACTTAACCCATTAGAGCTGGTGCACACGGATATTTGTAGTTCATTTGATCCAATTTCTATTGGAGATAACAAATATTTCATTTCCTTTATTGATGATTTCAGCAGAAAATTATGGGTTTATCTTATCAACGAAAAATCTGTAGCTTTCACTATATTCAAAAGTTTCAAGGCACATGTTGAAGTGGAAAGTGGTTGTAAAATCAAAATATTTAGATATGACAGAGGTGGTGAGTACACCTCAAATGAATTTCAAGATTATTGCAGGAAAAATAGCATCAAGTAATAGTTTACAACTACATACACACCACAGCATAATGGCATTGCAGAAAGGAAAAATCGAACGATCCTTGATATGACAAGGACCGTGCTCAAAGAAAAATGTTTGCCAAATAATTTCAAGGCAGAAGCAGTGGCATGTACAGCCTATTTACTCAATCAACGCCCTTCAAAAAATGTTGAGAATATGACACCACAAGAGGCATGGAGTGGCTACAAACCAAGTGTGTCACACTCAATAATTTTTGGGTGTATTACATATGCTCAAGTGCCTAAGACTGAGAGAAAGAAGTTGGATGATAGTGGGGAGAAGTGCATCTTCATTAGGTATAGTGAGGAGTCGAAAGCTTACAAACTCTACAATCCACTTACCAACAAAGTAGTGGTGTGTAGAGATTTCATTTTCAGTGAAGAAGAGTCATGGGGATGGAATAATGACATCACAAGTAAAGAGGAATCACTAGAGTTAGAAAGGCAAGAAGAAGATGTGAATTATGAAGGTTCAGAGAGATCTTCCTCAACACCCCACCACTATGCATCATCAATAGGCACTTCATCAATCCAAAGCCCAAGTAGCATTTCTCCATCTCCAACACCAATCAAAATGAGAGGCCTAGAAGATATCTATGCACAAATTGAAGAGACAAATCTCTTTTGTTTGCATGTGGACCATGAGCCTTTTACTTTCAAAGAAGCTGTGAAAGAGAATTGTTGGAGGAATGTCATGCAAGAAGAAATTTATGCCATTGAGAAAAACAACACATGGGAATTGACTACACTTCCTCTAGGTCAAAGAACCATTGGTGTGAAATGGGTGTATAAGATTAAGCACACAACTAATGGGAGAATTGAGCGCTATAAGCCAAAACTTGTAGCTAAAGGTTACAAGCAAAAGTACGGGGTAGACTATGAAGAAGTCTTTGCTCTAGTAGCAAGACGTGACATGGTGAGGACGTTGATTTCTCTTGTAGCACATCATAGTTGGAAAATATACCAACTAGATGTCAAATCGGCATTCTTAAACGGCATGCTTGAAGAAGATCTGTATGTAGAGCAGCCTAAAGGTTTTGTGGTCGAAGGAGAAGAAGACAAGGTGTATCATTTGAAGAAAGTTTTATATGGGCTAAAGCAAGCTCCTCAAGCTTGGAATTCTCGTATTGACAGCTATTTTCAAAGAAGTAGTTTTGTCAAGTGTCCTTATCAACATGTAGTCTACATCAAGAAGAATGCCCATGGGGAAATTCTTATAGCTTGCCTTTATGTTGATGATTTATTATTCACAGGAAACAGTCAGCAAACGTTCCATGAGTTTAAACAAGCTATGGAGTTCGAGATGACAGACTCTGGACTTATGTCGTTTTTCCTTGGGATTGAGGTAAGATAGCAACCATATGGCATTTTCATATGTCAGAAAAAATATGCAAAGGAATTGCTTGACAAATTTAATATGAAAAATTGCAATACTCTCCATACACCTGTTGCAGTGGATCTAAAATTAACAAGAGAAGGAGAAGGGAAAATTATAAATCCAACTCTATTTAGGAGTTTGATTGGAAGTTTAAGGTACCTTTCAATCACAAGGCCAGACATTGTTTATGGTGTCGGTCTTTTGAGCAGATATATGGAGAAACCAAAGGAATCTCACTAGCTTACAGCAAAGAGGATCCTAAGATATATAAAAGGTACCATGGATTTTGGTCTTTTATATTCATATAATAATGATGCCACATTATATGGATATTTAGATAGTGATTGGGGAGGTGATCAAGATGAAAGGAAAAGCACTACTAGATATGTTTTCTATCTTGGATCAATAGCTTTCACTTGGATGTCCAAAAAGCTGAGTATTGTAGCTTTGTCAACATGTGAAGCTAAATATGTGGCAGCATCCTCTTCTGTTTGTGAAGCAATATGGTTGAAGAATTTGTTAAAAGAATTTGATCATCCACAAGAAGAATCCATAATTATTTATATGGATAACAAGTCTGCCATAGAACTTTCTAAAAATCCAGTTCAACATGGAAGGAGCAAACATATTGACATGAAGTATCATATCTTGAGAGATTATGTGAAACAAAAAGTTGTGAAGCTCTAGTATTGTAATACAGAATAGCAAGTAGCAGACATTTTTACCAAAGCTTTACCAATTGATAGATTCAGAAGACTGAGGACAATGCTTGGTGTGAAGATGCTTTTGGTTTAAAGGGGAGTGTTGGAAGTGGTAAACCAAAAGGTGCCTCTTGATATTTCATAACAGTTTGTGTCTTTTGTTTTTCCATAATGTTTGTGTCTTTGAGTCTTCTACATTCTAAAATTTTCTATTATAAAACAAAGAGTCATGACAATAATGATAGCGCTTGTAACTTCATCCTATAAAAGGGGATAGATGTATGATGTGAAAGTGTGTGAGAGAAAAAGTTGTAGTGAGCTCTCAAGGCAATAGCCTAATCTCTTTGTTTGTGAGTTTGAAGTACTCTAATAAAATTTTCATTCCTCTCTTTCTTGTGAGTATTTTGTTGAATTTTAAGTCAAGGCTTTATAATGCAAACACTTCCTACTCTGATAAAGACAGTTGGCTCCACTCCTAAAACGTCATCCATAGAGAGAAGACGTAAGAAAACTGAAGATCCTAGCAAATAAAAGACCACGAGAGAAGCGTAGCTCAATAACCCTAAAAGAAAAGAAAAAAAAAAAAAAAAAAAAGAACTTCACAAGCTCTACGGATAAAACAGGTTTTACCCAAGGGGCACAAAATCCTTTGGAAGAAGGAATAGAAATTCCACAGCCTAAGAGAAGGTGGGAGCCCCACCTTTCGCTAGTGATAGAGAAACCCTTCCCAAAAGCATGTTAGATGAGTGAATAGCGCTATTTTGTTATAAAAAATAAATAAAAAAGGAAGAAAAGCGCTATTTTCCAACCCCATAAAAATTGCAAATCAATATGTATATATAAAACCAAAACCTCTGAAACTTCCACAATTTTCCACATTAGCACAGTATTAAAAAAGAAAAAGGTAAACCTAAAAATAAAAAACATAAGCGCATAAAAAACCTTTTCTAAAACCCGATAAATGCAAAACTAGCCCTCTGCCTTATCCTTCCTCCAAAACGCAGACCCACGCTCTGCCGTTCCTCTCTCTTCTCTATTCTCTACCTTCTCCTTCCCTAAAACCCAACACTAAAAATCAACCCTGCCAAGAAGCCATCCCCATACTATCAAGCCCGAGATAGAAAAAGGCATCACCGAACAAACCACTGTCCCAGCTGTGGCAGAGGGTATGGCTACTATGTATAACTCTCTTGGTTCTTAATTTCACTTCATAATTGTAAGTCTACTTTTTCCTTTTCCTGATTGGTTTCTCACAATCCTAAAAAACCACAAACTAAGCAAAGAAGCCATGAGTCGTGGAGTATTGATGTAGATTCAAGATTGGTCATAAAGATTGGGCTTTTAGGGTCATGTAAAGTTGTAATTTACAACTATGTGTTTTATAGGCTTTAATTTCGTGCCAAATTTGATTGTAATTTTATTCAATCTTTTGCACCTTGTATTTATTGTGGGATTTAATTGTAAGGGTTGTGTGTTAGAGAGAGAGAGAGAGAGTGAAGACTCAAGCAATTGAAGACAGAAGATTTCTCACGGGTATCTCGCTACTAAGCATCCCGCAAAGTAATGCATATGCCCTGCACATGACTGGAATGCGAAGAGTTAGTACAGATGGAAACAGCTATGTTTCACGATTTGCTCACGGGTAAGGCCATCCTGCGAGACACTTGCGAAACATTCTGTTTTGTCATGTTGTGCTATCTGATACACACTTTCTGTACCCACACTATATATACCCACATTACCCACAAATGTTGAGGAGTGCTTCTGAGAGAAAACCCTAGCCACAAACCTTGAGAGTTAGAGATTGTTATACCCACATTTCTTTACACAATTGATTATGGATTTTCCTCAACTCCTACCTCTCCATTTCCATGCCATTGAGAGGTTGATAGCCCAAACTCTTACCACACCCTTTCAGAGTGTCAAGTGAGGTTTTGGTGTTGCTGGAAAGCATTGGAAGAAGCCAAGGATGGCAGATGCAACATGGAGCTTGTTGTGGGATCTGGAAAGCTAGACAAGACATGGTTCCGAGAAGCCTTGTTGGAGTAGGAGCTTGGAGGGCTTAGGTACATCAGGTAGATTAAGCTTGGAGGGTCTCTTGCTAACCCATGTATCCCAACTGATTGTCTGGTGGACGATTACTGCTTGGAGGGCGGGGGGGAGGTTTTTCACCGAATTCTTTGGTTTCCTCTTCAATAACACATCGGCATGTTATCATGCGTTTGCATCTCTCCTCCCTACTCTTTTACATTCCATTTTACTGCTGTGTTGTTAAGTTTATGGATTAGAGTAGCTTGTTTGTTTATCTGCTCGCATTTACACTATTCCGCACTTAGTATTAAGTTAGTGTAAAATCTATCGAGCCGTAACTTTAATTTAGTGGTCTAAACAGCTCTTATATTTTCAACACATTTTCGAGCATTCAGGTCATTTATGAGAAACCCAAATAGATTTTTTGACGGGTTTTGTTTGATTCTTGTTTGGGTGTAGACCTAAGCTTCTTCTCCAATGTCCTACTTCAGCAACCTTGGCTTCGCCCTCTGCCAAATTTATTTGTTAGTGATGGTAAAGTTTGTATATTTAATTTCGATTGAGCCATGGAAGCTTAAGATTCATAGTAATAACTTAAGGCTTGCTATTAGCTACTACTGAACTTCTTTTTTTTTTTTTTTTTCCTAATTACTACCATGCCCAAACGAGGACCGAATATGTAGAGTTTAAAAGCTGTTTGCAAATCCCAACAACAGAAAAGTGCATGATTTGGAAGTGAAGGAAAAAGGTAGAGAGCAGTGTTTTTTCATCTTTCATATCTATTTTTGAAACATATTTTGTGGGACTTCACCATGATCCAAGCTGGTATATTGATTTTTGAATCTAATAGGTAGTGGATCATTTGTCATTTTTGTGTTGCCTTTGAAAAGTGGGAGGATTTGCTTTGGAGGAACATTGGTTTATGCGCTTTTTAGTTGCAGTTCAACTATTTGAAAAAATTACTCTTCTAACTATGCATCTTTATTCAATTGTATTTGTGTGTTTTGTGTATGTTTCTTCCATTGTTTTATTTATGCATCATGCATGGTTGTGTGCAATGTGACATGGCCTAATTTTCCTAAAAAAATTGGTCTTCTATTTGGCTTAAGAACCATGCTAAATCCAAATCTAGAAAACTATTCTTGGTCATTTAAGAGCCATAGTTTTTTTTTTTTTTTCAAAACAAAGAGAGTTTGTTAGGATATATGTTTCTTTGTTATAAAATATGTTCCCCCATTCCCATTGGACAAGAGTCTTTATAGAGTTTACTACCTTATTTCACAATGAAATCTTAATTCTTTTCAGGTCGAATTGTGATGGGTCTTTTTGGGAAGGCAATTCCAAAAACCGTAGCTATGACTGAGTACTATCTGTTTTGAAAACACTGGATTAGATGATAGATACAATACATCATCCTTTCAAACTTAATACATTATATGATTATTGACTTTTGCACCCTTCATTTTGGATTGCAAATGCCTAAAAGAGGTATTGTATCATGTTTATAATTTCACCTCAGTATCAGAGGATGTAGCTAACTAGTGCCTATAATCTCTCTCTTATTTGTTTCATTTGTTTCTCTTTTATTTTCTCAGGCCTCAAACTCAGACCCTATCCTCTCTCTCTAATCTCAGCCAAATCCATCACCACTCTCAATTTGCTTCTGTCATTGATGTTGCATAAGGTAGTAATGTTTTGTATTCAATTCTTTATTATATAATATTTTCTCAAATTTAGTCAGTGTTTTGAGACTTAGACCAACTCTTTTCTTAGTGCTATTTTATTACAATTTAGATGTCATGGAGTCAAACTTAATTTGTGTTGATAAAATTGTTGATCGGTCGATTACAATTATGCTTGATGCTCTATTCATTCTCTAACATAACAAAAGCTATAAACTATACTTGTCAAAGTTGCGTCAATGAATTTATGGTTGCAGGGCTTGGTGTTCTTTGAATTGTGGTTAGCCCATGATAGGAAACTTGATGGGATCTAGAATATGAATGATTAATTCTTGGGTTAGTGGTTTAAATGTTGCTTTAGTTAAATTTATATCCCACATAATTTTCCTGCCAAAATTTAATGCAAATTGGATTTTGGGTTTTGAGTTTTTATGTGGTCTTTTAATACTGTGAGTGATTCCAGGCTTATACAACCTACACAAAAGATCAACCTTAGGCAGCCTGTTGAGGTAAAAACAAAAAGCTATGTTGTTGGGGGCATAACCACATAAATTGCTGTATTTGTTATGTTTGTTTTCATATTTAGTGTCACAGTTCTGTTTTTCTTTTTCTTTTTCTTTTCCCTTTTTTTGAAGAAGAAGCTGAATAATATTATTAAAAAAGATTGGCCAAATCAGCCTGAAATACAGAAAAAAGTTGCGGTGGAACATCCTCCATCCACACTAAAAGTTTGGAATATTAATAGCGTGTCTAGCCAAACTATGAGCAACAGAGTTCAGTTTTGCTATATTGGTAGTTCTAGCAATAATAAGTTGTGCAATGTGATATTGGCATCACTATTTTTTACTTTTTTTGGTACCCTTGCAACTTCTTGAAACATACAAATATATATGCATTATTTAATCACACATCCCTACATTGTGCAATGCTTGAATGAATTTTTTAGAAGTTTTCCACTTTTATTTGCTATTGGCCAGAATTTGTGACTTTTTAAAAATAAATGGCATATATAGTAGGCAAGATCACCACCGAGCAATTGTAGGCAATGAGAGTTTTAGTAGGGATGGCATTAACAAAACAAGATCCTTGGTCCCTTTGTAAGTGTTTGTTTCCTATTAATTTGTTTCTTCTCTTTGATTTGTATATTGTTGGGATATGCTCTTGGTGTTGTTGAAATTGTTTTGGATATTAGGAATTGAAATTGTCTTGGATCTTGATAAAAGCTTAAAGGAGTTGGGATTGTTAAATTAGCTTCACCATCCCATTTCAGTTTTCAATTTACTCTTCTACCATATTTTTAGAAATCTATGCATACAGGACATAAATAAGAAAACAATAAAGTCAGTACTATTATTCAAAATGAAAATGGCATCGACCATTTCAAAAGCCAAGAATTTCCTACTATATAGCCCATAGTGAATTAATTCCTTGCCAAGACCCATTGTGGATTGTTGCTACAGCTCTGTTGAGAGCATCACATTTGCTGGCATTAATTCACTTGGTATATTTTCAATAAAATTCTATTACTTTTGATTAATAATAATAATAATTATCATAAAAAAATAATAATAATAATAAACTATTTAGTTTAATTCAGTTTTGTCATTTCTAAAAAATAAAGGTAGGATATTTATCCCAAGGTGAGATTTTATTCCTCTATTTTCTTCTTTCTAAACCCTAGAACCTACACCTTTTATGGTTTCTAGACCTTTCCCTTCCCTTTAAAATACCATGTTCTTACTTTAACTCTCTGTTTGTAATCTTTGTCATTCCAACTATAACATCATGAACTACAATGTCTCCAATGTCTCAAGTCTAGCCTTTGTTTAGTATGAACATGTGACTGTGACAATTTTTTATTTATTTTTTATTGTTTATTTCTCTATAGTTTTGATTATAAATACATTTCCTCTATAGTTTTGCAGGGTTGCTCTGTCACTATATTCTCCCCCAAGGTTTTTTCCCCTTTAACTCACACCCTTTTAATTTTCATTATTAAATACCCATCTTTTTACATATTATCTGCATCTTTATTTATGTATTTATTTATTTAGGGTTGTTTTTTAGTTTGCAATACCACATAGATTTTGACTTTTTTGTTTTTTTTGTTTTTGTTTTTTTTTTTTTTTTTTGTTTGTTTGGAAGACTGTACAAATTTTGACAACACTACCAAGCCACAAAGCCTTTATGAACTACACTCAGGCATGCCTTTAGTTTTGGTTTGACATAAACTTGAAACAAATGCCATAAATATCTAGATTTTTGGCTTTTGTATTGTTAATGTTTGAATAAAACCATGTAGTACAATTTAAACAAGTTTCACATAAGCTTTTGAGGTCTTAGGTCACGTTGTACTTATATATGGAAAAAGATAGTACCATTTTCCACCTTAGCACAATTTGTACTGATATTTTATTTATAATTTGGAGTATTGAAGTTTTTTTTTTTTTTTTTTGTGAATAATCTATTTTGTTTTTTATTTCTGAATTTCATGATGAAAACCAATGGAATACTTATTTTCATGAAGATTATAGAAATGTTGAACTTTTTTATTAATTCAATAGTTGGGGTGGGGTTATTATGAAATTTATTGACGTTAAGAGTGTTTGGTTTTACATTGTAAATCTTTGATGAATTGATATAATTTGGTGTTATACTTGATACTAATTTGGCGAAAAATTAAATAGCTTGAAGAAGTTGAGAAAAGAGAAGAGCCTAAGAAAGGGAGGAAATGCATTCTTGAAAAGCATTGGATAAAGCTTGAAGATGTAAGCACAGTTATATATTTATTCTATTTACTGGTTCTTTTGTAATACTTAATAAACCAAATGTAAGAGCACATTATGATTATTGTAATATAATACTTCATAATATTTGTATTTATCTCATTTTTAATTATATTTCGTAATATTACATGTTTCATCTTATATTAGAACCAATTTAGCTTTCAATAATTGAAATTTGAGAAATGTTTAAACCTGAACATGTTAACATTTGATTTAAAACAATCCCGTACATCACACGGGTTAGCAACTAGTTTTCTTGAAAAGCAAAGCAATATGTAAATTAATATGTAAGACTTATTGATCACTCATTGAACTGGGACTAGGGGTGGCAAATGGGCGGGTTGGGTCATAAATGGGTTGGGTGTGTAATTTCCCATTTATCAATTTATGACCCGTTTATATATAAATTAATTATCCATTACCTGCCCAACCCATTTAATTAGTAACCCGCCCATTTAACCCAATATGATCCAAATAAATAAATAACTTGTTAAAAACTTTAAAAACAAAAATTAAAAAGTTCAAAAATCACTTTTCCTGTTCTTTCCTTTCATTTTCCCTTCACAAAATTCATTTCTCAGCAACCAAACAAAGCCACAGAGAGAGGGGGGAAAAAAAACTTTTTTCTTCTCTCTTTTTTTTTTTTTTTCTTTTTTTCTTTTTTTTTTTTTTTCTCAACAACAAAACAAAGTCTGAGAAAATATTACCTAAAGAAAAAGAAAAGAAAAGAAAAATAAAGCCCTAGCAACATCATATAGCTAAGGAAAGCCCAATAAAATTCATGAAGCACGGAGAAGTTAAAAGGAGGGAAAAAGTTTTCATGGAAAAACAAAGCTTTCTTGAGAAACAAACATGGGGTACATGGGAAGAGCTTCTACTAGCTTGTGCCATCCACCGTTTCGGCTGGGACTCCTTCAAGCTCGTCGAATTCCGACGCCCATTCCACAAACAGCTTCCTCAGCTGTGACAAAAGACTCAAAGAATTAACCCTGGACTTCAAATCTCCGACGTAACCGCCACCGAACAAAAGATCTTGGTTAAATATCAGAAATATCAGCTGGATTTGGCCATTAACGAAAACATCATCCGCCGATATCAGGGACCCATCTAGATTCATTCAAGAAAACGAGAATGCCGGCGAACATAACCAGCTTCGCCGGAGACAAAGCTGATACACTACCTCTAGTGAACTCCGATTTCATCCCCCTTCTCTCTCTAGAATTTCCTTTTGTTTGGTTACTGAGAAAATCTTAGGGAAAGTGTTTGGGCTTAGAAATCTAGAGGTTAAAGTGTTTGGAAATGTGTTTGGTTATTGAGAAAATCTAGAGTTCATACTGTTTATTTAAGATTTAGATTTTAGAAGGGTTTGGGTATTAGTGGATTTATTTAATTTTAAATTTCAGATGAGTTTAGTAGGTATTAGTGGGTTTATCCATTTAGACCTATTTAATTAAATAACCAAATAGATCTTTATCCATTAAACCCAAATACTCAAATGGGTTTGGTTAAGACTTATTCAAATAAGGTGGGTAATGGGCGGGTTCATGGATATGGATAAAAATTGCCACCCCTAACTGGGACACAAGCACAACCCACTTGTGATAATATCCATTTCTTTGTTGCCATAATCAGCTAGTGAATTTTAACAGATATAATTAAGAATCACATGAAAGATGATATCCATTTCAAGAAATTATAAGGAAAAATTGTACTAATCTCTCTCAGAGGTTTTCAGTATCACACTTACCATCTCTCTAATTCCAAAAAAAAAAAAAAAAAGACTAGAAAAAAAAATGAGAAATATTTACATTCTCTAACATTTTTACAAAAATTTCATAATAAATTTAAAGTAGTAAGTCGTCATTGGTTCTAATTTGAATCTATCACTAAAATTTCTTATTTGTCTACTACTAACAATCAATAACATTCGATCACTTAGAATTTATTATAGAAACTGTAAACGTTGCATTTCTCTTTTAAAAGAAACCTTGAAAAAAATAATCTTTGAAAAAACCATCTAATTGGGGTTGGTAATTATAGTTTAAGTATCTGGTAAAATAGAAAATTCAAGAATTTTTAAAAAAAAATTTCCTTTTTTTCTTTTCTTCGAGATGTGAATGTGATATTTGATTGATAACCTCTCAATTAGATGATCCGTTGCTTTACTGGCCAAAACCGGTAATGAGAATCGAGCTAGGTCACCATTTGATCCACAACCTGAACTAAAATTTTGCGAAGACTTTTCAAATAGCTCTCAGTTTTCTAATTCCACACAAACATCACGTCCAAGACTTCGTACATTATTGACTGGTCTGCTCCTCCTTCTTATTTATTTATTTATTCATTCATTCATTGATGTCATTTACTCGTTGTATTTAGGGTTGAAAAGAATTTAGAGGCTTTCATTGATTTTATGGGAAATTAAACAAATTTGATTAATTAACCAATTATGTATAATTGTATATAATTAGTTCAATTCCAATTAATTATAATAGGTGAAAACTATTGAAAAAATAACAATAAATCAACAAGTTTGATTCAAGAATAATATCCCAAATGATTAGCTAAAATGTAAATTTTGAATATTAGTAAATAAAGAGAAAAATAGGATAATCTCACAGTGTTATAGAATCACATAAAGAGTGTTGTCTTTAGGGCATGTTTGGATTGAGGGAGGAGGATGGGGAGTAAAAAAGAGCAAAGTATAATTGGTTGAAAATAGACTAATTTTGAGTCAAATTTACTTTACTCTATTCTACTCACTCTCCTCCTTCAATTCAAACAGACCATTAGAGATTGATTTGTTGCATTATTTTGAAAAATTAATAGGCATTTGCAATTGTCCTTTAATATGAACACATCTTGATGGCATAAAGTCAAATAAAAGGTAAGTGGGTGTGGGGATATGACTTATGAACTAAGACTCATCCTCAACGCGCAAATTAACGCATATAAATTTGTTGAGCACATTATTAGTTGGTGGATGTAGCCGATTTCTCGTGCAACACGCGGATACGCTATAAATTTCTTTTAAAATATTTTGCAATAAATTATTATTATGACGCATGTATAACATTTTTGGAGGACCAAATTCAGTTATAATAGGATATATAGATTTGTTGGCACGTGGGAAAATTTTTAATAGTTGAATAAAGCCTAAGCCAAAAATTTATTGATATCTAGATGTTTGTTTGGATACCCCTTGATGGGACTGACGAATTCATCTCACATGGACGATCATAACAATTATGGACGAAAGCACCCTCGGACTATCAGAGCAGATACCCGCGTCACTGATGAGGATAACCAGGCCATTCAATGCAATACAATTACACCCAGAGCGATTACAAGGCCAACTGTACAAACCGTTGGAGCACATTAAGACCTCATCACACAGTACCAAACGTTACCAAGGGGAGCATTAAGGCCCCCATAACTATTCCAACGGCTAGAAACTATGAAAACATATATAAAGCCTACACATCACCAAATACAAGGTACACATACACACAGACATAGAGTGATTTCTTTTATTCTAAGATATTGCATTTTGTTCAAGGATTGTCTCATACTGACTTTGGCATCGGAGGCATGGTGGCAGGCACCACACCGGTGACCACCATTGGAGGTACATACACGGGTTAGGAATTGCTTCCATCTGAACACCTCGACTGACGAACTTACGCTTCATCAGTTTGGCGCCGTCTGTGGGGAACTGACATTTTTTTTGTTCAGACTCGAAAAAGTAGTTTCCAATCAACTGTTACTTTCAAATGGAGTCCAATCAAGATTCCGCAGCCTTAGCCCAGTAGGTTTAGGCTCTCGCAACTGCTGTCGAAGAACTCACCAGGCAAAATCAGGAAATGAAACTATGGCTTCAACAGGAGGAGAATCGGTTCAAAAACAATATGGAGGACGAGGGAAATAGCCACATAAGGAGCGACCATCAAAGGCCTACTACTCCAGTAGAACAAAATTCAGATCCTCTTCAGGAGATGAGGAAGGAGATGGACGAGTAGAGAAATGCTATTAGGGAGAAGACAGACCAAAGCGTGGGCAGATTGGTAAGGGCAACAAACTCGCCTTTCACAGCAGCGGTCTTAGGATGCCCAGTACCATCGAAGTTTCGGCTGCCACAACTTGAGCCATTTGACGGGCTCAAGGATCCACAAGATCACCTCAACACCTTCAAAACGACACTAAGGCTTCAGCAACCCCCTGACGAGATATTGTATCGTTCCTTTCCTACCACCTTTAAAGGAGCTGCAAGGGAATGGTTCACCAAGCTGCCTACCTCGTCCATTGACAACTTCAAGCAGTTGAGCAACGCCTTCCTACGTCACTTCATTGGAGGACAACGTTCGAAGAGGCAAGCCGACCACTTACTCACCATCAGGCAAGGAAAGAAGGAAACTCTGAGGTCGTACGTGAAACGCTTCACTCGGGAGACGCTGGAGGTAGATGAGGCTAACGATAAGGTACAACTGACGACCTTCAAAGCGAGACTCAGATCCAGGGAGTTTGTTGCATCACTGGCAAAGAATCCCCCAAAGACGATGGCCGAGATGCTCCTGAAAGCACAGAAGTACATGAATGCTAAAGACGCTTTAGCAGCCATAAGGGACATAGAGAAACTAGGAGACAAAGGAAGGAAGGATGACGAGCGCAGGGGACAAAAAAGGGATCGTCAGGATCGTCGGATCAATGATGGGAACAGAAGGAAAGACGATAAAACCCCAAGAACGGTAAAATTTACCCCTTTTGTTATGCCTGTTGACAAAATTTTAATGCAGATTAAGGATGAACACTACCTTAAATGGCCGCGGCCATTGCATTCATCTCCTAACGTCCGCGATAAGAATAAGTATTGCCGATTTCACAAGGATCATGGCCATTACACAGAAGACTGTCGGGACCTAAAGGAACAAATAGAGGAGTTGATACGGAAGGGGAAATTGCAGAAGTTTGTGAAGAAGGGAGAGTACAACAAATTTCAAGACGGAAATAAGAACCAGCATGAGTCCTCGTCCAGGGGCAAGATGATCACAGGGGGGCCCATCACCGGAGGATCATTCAGGCCCCTTAAGAAAGCATATCAACGGCAGGTGAACAGCGTCCACATGACACCCCCGTTGAAGCAGAGACGAACTGAACAGGACATGACTTTAAACAAAGGAGACGCTAGGGGAGTGAAGCAACCTCACAACGACCCCTTGGTCATAATGCTCACCATAGAAGGATTCAACACCAAAAGGATCCTCGTGGACAATGGTAGCTCCGCTGATATCATCTACTTCCTGGCATTCCAGCAATTGAAACTGGATCCAAAAAGACTACGTCAATTCGATTCCCCCCTCGTCAGTTTCAGTGGTGACAGTATATATCCCAAGGGCATAGTGACGTTGACAGTAACAGAAGGGACTTACCCTAGGTAGCTAACCCGTCAGATAGACTTCTTGGTGGTAGATTGCCCCTCATCTTAAAATGTGATTATTAGGAGGCCCACACTCAATAAATGGAAGGCAGCTACGTCCACCTATTGCCTGAAGGTGAAGTTCCCAACGGACAACGGAGTTGGAGAAATAAAAGGAAACCAGGTCCTAGCCAGAGAATGTTATCAGGCCGTCTTGGCTGCAAAGGAGAATCACACATGGACAATTGAAGAGAAAGCAGAAGACAAAATGGACGCCTTGGAAATAGTGGTATTAGACGAAGGAAAGGTAACCAAGACGACGAGGATAGGGATGACACTAAGTCCCGAGATGAAATCAAGTCTCGTCCAGTTCCTAAGATAGAACCAAGATGTCTTCGCCTGGAACCACAAAGACATGCCAGGCATATCCTCAGGAGTCATTCAACATAAGTTGAACGTAGACCCAGAAAGGAAGCTCGTCAAGCAGAAACGAAGAGTCTTCACTCCAAAACGAGATCAAGTAGTTATAGACGAAGTTAACAAAATATTGATGGTAGGATTCATTCGAAAAGTATATTGCCCCGATTGGCTGGCAAACATCGTCCTCGTGAAGAAAGCAAATGGGAAGTGGAGAATGTGTGTGGACTTCACAAACTTGAATAAAGCGTGCCCGAAGGATAGTTTCCTCTACCAACGATAGACCAGCTTGTGGATTCTACTACCGAACATAAGTTGTTGACATTCATGGACGCCTTCTCAGGATACAACCAGATAAAAATGGCAGACGAAAATCAAGAGAAGACTGCTTTCATTACAAGCCAGGGGCTCTATTGCTATAAGGTAATGCCTTTTGGGCTAAAGAACGCAAGAGCTACATACCAGAGGTTAGTGAACAAAATGTTTAACAAACAGATTGGCAGGAATATGGAAGTTTACGTGGATGATATGCTCGTCAAGAGTAAGGAAGAACTCACCCACCTGGATGACCTAAAGGAGACGTTCGCCACCCTCAAGCAATACCAAATGAAGTTGAATCCTAGTAAGTGTGTCTTTGGCGTAGCCTCAGGCAAATTCTTAGGATTCATGTTGTCCCAAAGAGGAATAGAAGCAAACCCGGAGAAGGTGCGAGCCATAATCAACATGGCATCACCTAAGACCGTCAAGGAAGTGCAAAAACTCACAGGAAGAATTGCAGCTCTTAACAAATTCGTCTCTAGAGCGACGGACAAATGCCTCTCCTTCTTCAAGACTTTGAAACAGGCATTCAAGTGGACAGACGAATGCGAAGCAGCATTTTAGGAACTAAAGTGTTACCTGAGCAACCCACCCCTCTTGAGTCCTTCAAAAGAAGGGGAAACCCTGTATTTATACTTGGCAGTATCAAATACAGCCGTGAGTGCAGCTCTGATTCGAGAAAAAGACAAGAAACAGCTCCTAGTGTACTACGTCAGCCAAGCTTTCCAGGGGGCCGAGTCCAGGTATCCAAAGATTGAGAATATTGCATTTGCGTTAATAGTGGCCTCCCGAAAACTAAGACAATATTTCCAAGCAAATCCCATCCTAGTGATGACAGACCAGCCTATCAAAAAGTCCATGAACAAGCCTGAAGCAGCTGGAAGAATGGTCTAATGGGCAATTGAACTCAGCCAATTTGACATCGAGTATCATCCCAGGACAGCCATTAAGGCACAAGCCCTGGTGGAATTCATTGCCGAGTTCACTTCCCCGGATGAGGACAAGCTCACCAATGAGGTCGAGAAATGGACAATACAGACCGACGGTTCGTCAACTCGAAAGAAGGGGGGAGTAGGGGTCGTCATAATCACCCTAGAGGGAGAAGTACTAAAGTACGGAGTTCAGCTAAAATTTCCGGCCACCAACAACAAGGCCGAATATGAAGGGATTCTGACGGGATTAAGACTCAGAAAGGTGCTTGGGGCTAAGAACCTATTAGTCCAAAATGATTCAAAACTGGTAATTGGACAGATCTAGGGAGAATGTGAAGCAAAGGAAGAAAGAATGCAGAAGTATCTTAGGATGACGAAGCGTTTAGCTCAGGAGTTCGATGAAGTGGAATTTGTACAGATACCGAGAAGCCAGAATATGGTGGCAGACGAAGTCTCAAAGATAGCCTCGTCAGAAGAAGGTACGATGAGTGTGGACTTAATGATGGAAATCCAGAAAAACCCTAGCATTGAAGAAGTTCCAACGTTCGCAATCTAGAGCACAGATAGCTGGATGACGCCTATCGTATCCTTCCTTCAGGACGGACACCTCCCCTCGAATACAGACGAGGCCAGGAAGATTAAGAAGAGGGCTGCCAGATTTACAATCGTCAACGATACCCTATACAAGAGAGGCTTCTCCTTGCCCTACTTGAAGTGTGTTAACAGAGAAGAAGCTAGGTACATCCTGGAAGAGATACATGAAGGAATTTGTGGGGACCATGCTGGCCCTAGATCCCTGGTAAGCAAGGTTATTCGAACGGGTTATTTCTGGCCTACTATGCAGGTGGATGCAATGGATTTCATCAAGAGATGTGACAAGTCTCAACGGTTCGGGAATGTCCAACGACTTCCAGCAGAAAGACTGACGACGATAACGTCTCCATGGCCATTTGCACAATGGGGAGTCGACATCGTCGGCCCACTGCCCATAGGTAAAGGTCAGGTAAAATTCTTACTTGTTGCTATTGATTACTTTACAAAAATAGGTTGAAGCAGAGCCACTGGCGACCATCATTGAAGCTAGGATCCAAAGCTTTGTGTGGAAGAATATAATTTGCAGGTTCAGGATTCCAAGGACCATCATATCAGATAACGAACGACAGTTCGACAGCCAAGGCTTCAGAAGCTTCTGCTCAGGACTGGGCATTAAGAACCAGTTCTCGTCTCCAGGACATCCACAGGGGAATGGACTGAAGGAGGTGACAAACCGTACTTTACTCAAGATCATAAAAACCAAGCTAGACGATGCGAAGGGTGCTTGGCCAGAAGAGTTGCCCAATGTCTCGTAGGCATACAGAACCACAGCAAGAACCCCGACGGGAGAGACCCCCTTCAGACTCACCTATGGCACTAAAGTCGTGATCCCGGTCGAGGTAGAGGTATCTAGCACTAGATGAGAAGTCTTTAGCGAAGAAACCAATGACGATCGTCTACGACTCAACCTGGACTGTCTAGACGAAATAAAGGACAAAGCCTGCAGCAGTATGGCGGAGTACCAATAGAAGATGACTGACTATTACAACAGAAGGGTAAAACTCAGGCGGCTCGACATTGGTTATCTCGTCCTGCGCAAAGTAACACTGGCGACCAAAGACTCTGCTCAGGGAAAGCTCAGCCCTACATGGGAAGGACCCTACAGAGTTATCCATTACTCCAGACAGGGTAGCTATCACTTGGAAACCCTAGACGGACAAAGACTCCCTAGGCTATGGAACATTGAACACTTGAAGAAATACCATCAATAGATGTAACAGTTACATGTATTCATTATTGAAGTTAATAAAGAAAGTATTCAGCTAATGTTTCTCTGCGAGTAGGTCTATCCAATAAAAAGCCAAAAATGGCTAAGTAGCAAGATTCCACTTTGACGGATGTAAACTACTGACGATGACAAGATCCTTAAAAAAGGTGTAAGTCAATACTAAGTGGCAAGATTCCACTTTGACGGATGTAAGATATTGACGATTACAAAATCCTTTTAAAAAAAAAGGGTGTATATAAGTCACTTTCTACATCTCTTGCATCTTTGATGTAAGAGATGCCAGTTTGGCCTCTTGAGTAAGGTACTCAGAAGCGATATGCAAACTTTCTCCCAGCACCTAAAAAGAAGTTTCAAATCGTCAGTAAAAAAAAAAAAGGGGTGCTTATGGGAGAAGTAGAAATACTCTACCTGAACAAACTTGTGGACGTGCCCACCAGCAACGGTGTTAAATGGAACCCCAGAGAAAACCCTTAAGTCATCAGCCATCACGACGTTGTGGGCCCTTTCAACTGCCAGCCTCTCGTCCCCCTAGACAGTGGACGGGCGGGAGTCCACTTTCTCCTTCTCCTTCTCCGACAGGCGCAGCCTCTTAGAGACGAGCGTAGGGAGCTCTTCAACCGAAGTAGACGGAGAAGCTATCCTCGTCGTCTCGGTGCCGAAGACAAGGGGAGTGACGGAGGCCGTTGGAGTAACAGAAGGACCCCTCCCAGTCACACGCACGGTCTTCTTTCCTATACTCGACAAGGGCTCGTCTTTCTTCGCATACATGTCCTTATTAAATTTGGACGTCATCTCTGCCAAAAGAAGAACACTTACTCCCGAAGAAAGAGATATATATAAAAGAAAAAAGGAAAGGGAAAAGAAGGTCAACATTGACAAGTCTAACACTTACTCTTTCTTCCTTCCATGTCAAGGTTACGCAAGACGAAGGCAGAGGGTTCTGGCCCAAGGCAATAAAAGGCGAGAGTCCCGGAATCAACGAGATCGTCCCAACTCTCGATTGTCTGCGCGTATTCAATGGCCTTCTACACCCGCTCTTTGTACCTGCTCTTGAACTTCGGTCATCTCTTTACTGCACCCAAAAAAAAAAAAAAAAATCAACAGCCATAATGGTAAGCACAACAGAATTCAAGAGACGAAGAGAAATATTGACGCACCTAAATTTGGGGTTTCCCACCGATGACGCAACCTTGGGAGATCACCCCAAACCTCGCTAGAGGGAGTCTCAAAATCGTCCCCAGACACAAAGAAAAATCTGGACTTCCAATACCTGAAAGAGGACGGTAAACCTTTGACGATCCTAGTTCTTCTTTCCCAGGGCACCAATTCATAGTACCCATGCTCTTTAGACGCTTTTAAATGGTACAAATAAACAAGCTCGTCAACCTTGAGCATGTCCCCGTCATTGGCAGCCAACCAAATCCCCATACAACTCACCAAAATCCTCCACGAATTGGGCATAAGCTGCCCGGGAGCAATACCAAAACGGTCCAAGAGCTCCATGAGAAAAGGATGGACTGGAAACCTCAATCCACAGACGAAGGCAGATTCGTAGAAACAAACCTCCCTGGGAAAGAAGTGACAGGCCCGATCCTCCTCACCAAGCAAACAAACCCTAACCCATTCTAGGAACTGAAATCTATCCTTAAATCTACCCAGTATATCTGCGTCCAACCCACATTCCTCCTCAAGAGCATAAAAAGCCCTAACCTCTCGAGGAGTAGAGACAGCTGTATCCTCCTCCGCTGGGTTACTGCTAGACGATAACCCAGTCTCGAGTTCACTAGACCTAATCTCAGACATTGTCCTACCCTCCTTCACCAAATTATCAAACCAATCAATTGACTGACGCAGCAAAGGCAGTAAATCAGCTAATATAGCAGTCAAACAACTACCCTCGTAAACAAAATTCTCAAGATGTGGAAAAATTCCTAAAGACCCCCATAGTCGAGCAAAAAGAAATGAGATGGATGGACAAGCTATCCTAACTTCAGAACAACTGACCATGGAAAAACTAGAGAGAAGAATCTAAAAACCCCAAGACCCAAAAAGCCAAACACAAAAAAGAAAGAAATGGGGCAAAATCAAAAATCTACTATAATATGTAAAGACCAAAACGAGAAGAGAAGTGGAACAAAAAACATACCTTGAAGAAAGGAATCACCACACAGCGCACCGGTTTGGGGGAGAACAGTAGAGAGAGGCTAGCGAAGAAGATGCTCAAAGAAATGATTGAAAGTCTTTGAGAAAAGTGAAAAAGGAATAATGAGAAGGGAGGAAGTTTAAAACTAAGATTTTGGAAACTGAAAAATCAGCGGGAAGCCCAATAGTCCCAGTAATTAGAGCATTAACTCCACCAGCCAGAATGAGCCACGTGGACTGCAACCCGGAGAACGCCGCCACTATTCATCTAATACGGAACGAAACCCTAAGAGTCACTTACCATTTGAAAACCTTCCATATTCCATGGCCGTCACACCTGGACGACCACAGAATCGAGGGGCAGCTGATGGGACTGACGAATTCATCTCACATGGACGATCATAACAATTATGGACGAAAGCACCCTCGGACGATCAGAGCAGATACCCGTGTCACTGACGAGGATAACCAGGCCATTCGATGCAGTACAATTACACCCAGAGCGGTTACAAGGCCAACTGTACAAACTGTTGGAGCACATTAAGACCTCATCACACAGTACCAAACGTTACCAAGGGGAGCATTAAGGCCTCCATAACTACTCCAACGGCTAGAAACTATGAAAACATATATAAAGCCTACACATCACCAAATACAAGGCACACATACACACAGACATAGAGTGATTTCTTTTATTTTGAGATATTGCATTTTGCTCAAGGATTGTCTCATACTGACTTTGGCATCGGAGGCGTTGTGGCAAGCACCACACCGGTGACCACCATTGGAGGTACATACACAGGTTGGGAATTGCTTCCAGCTGAACACCTCGACTGACGAACTTACGCTTCATCACCCCTTATTACTGAAAACTGAAAACATTATAGCAAAATAATTTTTAAATGTGAGAATAGTGCCGTAGGACCCAATTTTAAAATTGTTTTTGCTGAAAAGAGTACTTGTGGATCCCGTTAACAATGCACGGGACTCACTAAAAAAAGCACCCGTTGGAAAACGTGCAAAATGCACTTTCCAAACTCACACTAAGACTGATGATAAGGAACTTTTATTAAGAGCGGACCCCATATCATTTGGGTTTTATCAATAAAATTGTCTTAGTTGAGTGAAATGTGTTCTATCAATGATTATTGTACTTGACTGGTACGATTAATTTGTTGCTTAAATTTTTGGAGTGTTTTTTTTTTTTTTTTTTTTTTTTTTTTTTAGAATTATTTTTTTTTTTAGAGAGTTTCAACATATAGTATCCACTCTTAATGATAACTTTTTATGGTCAGACCAAGAGATCAATCAGTTTTTAGTGTAGGCGGGTATTGAACCCTAGATCTCTTATTCAACTATTATAGACTTTACTAATTGAGCTAAGGGGGGTACCATGCCTTTGTGTTAGAACCACTTTCTATCTTCCTTGTGTGTGTGTGTTTTTTTCCCTATTTTTATCCCTAAACTATTGATAAACTATTTACAAAATTTAAAGATGAAAAAAGAACTTTTTAAAGTTTAGAGATGAAAAAAAAAAATTTTGGTAAAATTTAAGGACCAAAATAGTATTTTATCCAATATCTTAATATTTCTCTGATTGTATGAAATTGTATTCTCTAGAAGTGATGCCCCGAATCCCTTTTTGTAACTTTCTAAAACTCTTTTCTAAATATTGCCATGTCATGGGCAATATTTATACATACCAAAAGCTCATTAGGTCTTTCTAAATAATGCTGTTACAAAACTCTATAAAAATTGAAAAAATTTCTTGCAATAAGGTAAGCACAGTGTAAATTTAAGGGTTATTATCGGCTAACTTTCCTCTACTCTCTCTCCATATAAACTGGCCATAAATGATTTGTTAATGGTCTTAAGTCGTACCAAGAGAAAAGAAAAAAAAAAAAAAAAGGTAATTAAGAATCATATGAAAACTGATATCTATCTCAGCGATTATAAACAACATTCAGACTAGAGAGAAAATTAGATAATCTATGACAACACTTTCTAAAACGTGAGATGATTGATAAATTATGCCATGATAACTTACCACATATCAAAAGCATAAATTATTAGAAAAATGATGAATTAAATAATTTAAATATTATTCTAAAAATCATTCTAAAAAAAACTATATATATATATAATTATTATAAAAATGATAATCGAGCTAGAATACCATTTGATGATAACCTGATTGGCACAAGTTAACCAGTCTGATATTTCTTACCGATCTATAATATGATATAGGGGGGGTGTCCAACTCCAAATATATCTTTTGGCTATTACTGTATGAACTATGAAGGGTCTTTAATTAGATTTTAATTCTGAGAGATTTCAAAGGAGTAGTTTTTACTTTTTACTCAAAGAAAAAAAAAATAAATAAATAGAACAAGGAGTATAATACAATAATGTTATGAGTATCTTAGACAATTTATTTATTTTTTGTTTTTTTTTTTAATTCGCTAAAATAATTATCTTAGATAAAGAGAGGCCCGTATGAAAATGATGATTATGTCCTAACATTAATATTATTACAAATGACCGCTTAGCAACAAATATATATAGGATTTGACTTGGGCTCTTGTCTGACATTAATGTACGGGTGCGATAAGTTGCAATACTTGAAAATTAGGCTTTTGCAATTGTCTTGATTTATAAAGACAAATCAAAGGTAAGTGGCTATGGTATGGGTGTGAGAATTAAGATTCATCGTCAACACGTACAAACGTATTCATTTATTGAGGATACCATGGTTGGGTCAACGCCGGCGTTTGCCTCTCTTTGCCCCCTTTGTGGGCTTTTTTTCTATTCTTTTGTGGGCCTTTCGCGGTCCTTTGTGGCAGTTTTCATTGGCTCTTTCATGAGTCTCGAGCTGGTTCTACGCGGCCTGTCTCCTCCATTGGTTAGTTGGCAGTCTGGCTGCCCTCAAATGCTGCTGGGGTTGGCACTGGTCCATATTTGACACGGAGTGGTCCGGATCTAGGCTACTTTGCACCTAATGATTTGGATCTCAAGGCTAGAGCCCTAAAACTAGTGGATTTCATTTTAGTTTTTAAAGGGGTGGGCTTATTCTCTTAGATATGTTGCTTCCCTGAGTAGTTTCCGTGGCTTTGAGATGGATTGGAGGAGGAGATAGATTGTTTATCTATACTACTGGACTTTTTTCTGATTCAAAAATATCTCTACACCCTCGAATTTAAGCAGAGACAAAATTAAAGAACACCTTGGTAAAAATTCATCTCTAACCTCCTACAAAAAAATAGGATTACTTTTCTATTGCTTTTCAAACTCAAACTCTCATATTCCTCCGGTTACTAGAAAACTCACCCACGTATGCACTTTTTTTCCCCCCTTTTTTCCTTTGTTAAGATTTATCTATTTCTTTTGTCCTTTTTTTTTTCAAAAAACAAAATTTAGTTTCCTTACTCTAATCTAATCTCACGTTTTTATTTTTATTTTTAAATCTCTTCTTATTTATTTTGGAAAAAAAAGACTCTTATTATAAAACCACTACTATAACTTTTATCCATATCCTACTATAAAAACCACTACTATAACATCTTTAACTCTCACCTAAAACATTTCCTATAAAATAGGATTATTCTCCTACTAATCTACTTCTTCAAAGCAACTTAAAAAAAAAAAAAAAAAAAAAAAGGAAAACAAATTAAACTAAAAAAAAAATTTAAACAACCCCTTAAAATAAAATCATCCTCACGATTATCTTCCTACCAAAAAAAAAAAAAAATCCTCATGTTTATCCAAAAAATAAAAACTAACTGCTTTTAACTACTTTTTAAAAAAACTAATTGTTCTTAACTTCTCCTTATTTATTCACACGCACTCAACGTAAATTAACAATATCAAATCCTTCATTGTTCATAATTCTATCTCTATAAGTTGGAAGTCTTAAATCCAAGAGGATTAATGTGATTTTTTTTTTTTTTTTTTTTTTTGTGTTTAATCATTAATGTTGTTTTGAAAGTCATATGCCTGATTTTAGGTTCACCACAAATGCATTATGCTGTTATTTATTTTTATTTTGTTGTGGATGAATTTCTTGGTTAAGACTTTTGCCTTGCAAATTGCGTTGGGACCTCAACTATCAGGTTTATTGTTTCAAATTAAAAACAATGTCAAAATTTTATATTGCTTTAGACAAGTCTTCACGTCTATCATGTTCTATTTTGCTTTAGTTTTTGATCTCGCATATTCTGTCTTCATCTTCTTTTTCTTTTTTACCCGTGAGTTAAGGTTGGAGATGTGTTCCAATCTAAGCAATACTGATGCGGCAATAGGGATGAAGGGAGAATTGTAGTGAAAAGAGAGAAGAGAGAGACGCAAAGGGAGCATGGACTCTTGGGTTGTCATCCACTGCATCACGAGCTGATGTACAACACTGCATGTTCTTTTTTTCTTTTTTTCTACTGGGGTTATTGTTGAATACTGTTGAATACTTGGATTTTGGTGGTAATTAATACACAGTTGCATGGGATAAATCTTCACGATACAATAGCATTTTTTTTTTTTAATGAGAGTTAGGAAGTTAATCATGAAAGTTACAATAGTTTTATTTATTTATTTTATTTTATAGTGCCCGCTTGAGAATTACTTATTTCAGATAATTTATTTGCATATGTGAGATAAAAAAAAAAAAAAAAAAAAAAAAAAACTGACTTATTTACACAAAATTGAAACTTAAATTATTTGAAGTAAAGTTGAGATAAAAAGTAATGTGAGACACACAAAAAATACAAAAACAAGTGAAAAGGCTATCCATATATATTATTTAAATAAATCATTAAAATAGTCGTTTAAATAAAATTATACATTGATAATTGTTTCAATTGCCACATAGTGAGTTTGAGAAAAGTTCTTCCAAATCAATTTGGAACAAAACCATTTCCTAAAATAATACTCTGCATTATGAATAGATTGATTAAGGAAAAGTAACTTATTTGAAAACTAGCAATTTAATTTTTAAAGTAATATTCCAAGTGAATTATTTTTGGGAAAAATATCAATGTTATGTATGAGGGGATCTATTTCAATAGCTAATTAAGTCATGAAACATGATAGTATTTTGCAACGATTTGATTAACGAAATTGTATTGAATATAATATTTTATCAATGAAATATTGAAATTTGTCTAGCACAATTATGCAAAGTAAATATTGATAATGAATTGTATCAAGATTGCATGGGTTAAAGACTTAAAGGTACATATTAATTTTAGTAATGCACCAAAAAAGTGGATTGATTCATGTTAATTAAGAAAACTAGCATCTGATCACGTGCTCACACACGTGCTCAAAAGCTCTTCTATTTTTTAGTAAAGGTTAATAATTTACATCTATTATAATTTGTGATTACTATATTTTTCAATCACAAAAAACCTAGGAGTGTGATGAAAAAATTATTTCATCCAAAATGTATAACCCTCATCACACCCCTAAGTATTTTTGTGATTGATAAAGTAGTACTTCCAAATTATAATGTATGCAAATTTTTAACCTTTACCAAAAAAATAACCTCTGAACACGTGCGTGAGCACGTGTTTAGAGGCTAGTTTTAAGTTTATATTGATGTATCTACTTAGTTTGTTCAAAAAAATTTGGTTTCCAACTTTTCCTTTAAGATTTTAGATCTCTCCCGATCTATATTGCATTGCACTGTTTTTTCCTTATTCTTTTTAATTATTTGATTTGTAATAATTTTTTTTATTGCCTCTAAAAAAACCCTTCTAAAATTAACACCTTTGTGATTTTCATTTCTTTTTTGCATTTGTCACCCTACATAAACTCCACAACTTTCGTGAGGCTTCATTTAATCCATTGTGGCTACAACTTACAAGCTGTGAAAGAAGAGATACTGCTCAAGAAACTACTGCTTGGATACTAGCTCGATTCCTTGAGATCAATTGAGCTCCATTAAAGCTTGACACCATTCAATCGATCGAACTTTAGGCCTATTAAGCTCGTTATTATATATATATATATATATATATTGTAGTATTTCTTGTTGGACCATTTTTGTTTCAAAAGGTATATATGATAAAAGAATTTTTTTTCTAAATAACAATAAATATTAAAAAATTTAGTTAGTTGTCACGTTGCAAAAAAATTTTGAAAACTAGCATCTCGAGTTTCTGAAACTCGAGTTCCAAGATAAAAATCAAGTTTTTGAGGCTTGATTTGTAAAAAAAAATCCAAGTGAAAATCGAGTTTTAAAAACTCGAGTTCGGAAAACGCCGCTATAGGGCTTAAAAACGTCACTATAGGGTTTAAAAATAGAGTTATAAAAAAAATTTAGCAGAAAAACGTCGCTATAGGGCTTTAAAACGTCAGTATAGGACATAAAAACGCCACTATAGGGCTCACTGAACTTGGTATTGAACACTTATGAAAAATTTTTGCAAGAAAACGCCGCTATAGGACTTTAAAATGTCACTATAAGACTTAAAAACGCCACTATAGGGGCGATAAAACTAAAAATTTTTTTGCATGGAACTCGAGTTTCTAAAACTCGAGATTTATGTAAATGGATCTCGATTTTTTAAAACTTGAGATGCCTAGTTTCCTTTATAGTTTCACGCGTTGTCTAACTAACCAAATTCTAGTCTTACCCATGATTATTCTGCCCATTCCCCCATGATAAAATTTAAACTTGTCACTGTGAGAGAAGAAGATTGTGCAAATCAATAAGTTATTGCAACCTTGTGCACCTAGGGTTTTGTATCGAGCTACTTTTAGTTCACTATTGAGAATGTATTTGTTACAAAGACATATGCACCAATATCCTCCACAATAAAAAAAAGGTTGATTGTGTGAAGTCAGTCACAGATTGGACATCTGTGCACATTGAAGAAGTTCACTACGAAGAGTAGTCCAACTGGACTAGAGCTACGCTTGGATACTTAAGTAGGTTCTACTCTAGGTAGTTAATTACTCCAAGATTGGGAATATTCTTTGTACTTGTAACCACAATCTTTTATAGTGAATTCTTCAAGTCGGTTGTTTAATTTAAACCACATATTGGAGTTTTTTCGATTAGTATTTTCCCCATCGTGACCATATTGCCTATGTTCAAATTTACTTTATGTTGCATAAAATTTAGTTTTGACAATATGGTTGTATCCAACATAAATTATTTGGACCTTTGCATAAATTGAACTAATTAATCAATTTAGGTAGTTGGTTAATTCAACTAAGGTTTATTTATAAGCCAACAAGATTGATGACTTATGTTCCTTTATATCATAAGGGGCAAGGTTTGGGTACAAATTTGATTATAGCCTAAAGTTACAACCCCCACTAAAAAAATTAATATGATTACATGTTTTGAAAATCTAATAATTGGATTACATATTCATTATATTATTAACATATATGTCGAATTTCGTGTCAATGTGATGTTATTTATTATTAGAATCATAAAATTATTTTTTATACATAATTTAGACTACAAAAGTTTGAAATTTAATTTTATTGATAACATACCCTTTTATGTTAGATCTTCCAAAAATTTTACAAGTGTGAAGAATATAAGAAGAAAATTTAATATAATTATAGATTTGTTAAAATTCACATCCAACAAAAATATATTGATAACATACCCTTTTCGTTCTAACCTCTTGTTTTAGGAAATTAATTACTTTAGATTATTTCTATGAAAACGCGATAAAGAAGTGGGGGCGTAGTCGGTGAGCATTTTACACATGAACCAAAAAGTCTTTCTGTTCTCACGTCCTTTTTTGGACATTAAATTATCACCGGTATTTAGATTGTTTTTGATGAATAAGCCATTTTTATATTGTTAACCACTGAGGCTTCACAAAAGCTTGGACATTTCCTATAAATAGATGACCAGTCTTGTAATGAAATTTCATACGCAGTACCTAGCTACTTAGTTAATTTATGGTTTTATTGAGCTTTCTGAGCTATAAGAATTCCAAACATGGTTGAGACTCTACAGTGTAGAAGAATTTTGACGAGTTTGCTTGCCTTATATATTCTTTCTTCAATAAATGTTCAAACTGTTATGGCAGGAACTCAATTTTACGACTGGGAGGTCAGGTATGCCTATAAATCTCCCGATTGCTATAAAAAGCTAGGTATGACTATCAACGGAGAATCTCCGGGGCCTACGATATATGCACAACAAGGGGATACAGTCGTTGTAAAGCTTACAAACAGTATGACGACTGAGAATGTTGCAGTGCATTGGCATGGAATCCGACAGGTAGTGTTGTTACCTATTTATCTTCTTGTAAAATTATCAAGTACTCTAGTATGCAGTGACATACCATTCACTTTTTTTCACATTTATGATTAATTAGTGATATTCACCATAACTGTAAGAAAAATAAATAGTATAAAAAATAATAATAAGAGAAATGCTAGCGATTGCTCTTAAGACATTAGTTAACAATTCATTTTAAGAATGTTTTAATATCACTTTTATGGAAAATGAAAAAAACTATCAAAACATTAATTGCTTTTTTTTTTCCCATAAAAACTTTCTTTAATTGAATTGTTAACCAATGCCCTAAGAGCAATCGTTAATATGACCCAAATAATAATAACAAGAAACAAACACCACCTCATCATACTTCGTGACTAGCTAATAATTATTCTATATCATTTGTCAAGTTTTTAAACCTTGGATTTAAAAACTACGAAAGTTAAATTTTTTTTTTAAAAGGTTAGTTTTGAACCTTTCTTTAATTTTGAATAATAATGATTAATTTAAGTAATTAGTTGTAGTTCCAAGAAATTTTTTTTTTTAAAAGGGATTATTAAGAAACTTAAATTAACAAAAAATAATAAAAAAGAATTTGAGTATATTGAGTTATCGAAAAAAAAAAAAAGCAAATACATGAAGTTTTACAATTTTCTTTCACAATTTTTCATATTTTGTAATCGTTATATGATAGTTCATTATAAGTTGTCGTTATCATATATATATATTGATACACATAGCCACACTTATCCATATATAAATGATACATTAAGTGTCTACTTAACTAATCAAATACTTGAATAATCACTAACTTTATAACAAAACGTTATTATAATATGATAAAAATACACAAACATCTGTATTTCAAAATTATTAAATTATATAAAATTATATTATAATTTTTTTGCTGAATTTTTTATTTTATATATACTATACATGCACACATTCACACACATCACAATTCACACAAATAACATAATAATAATAATAATAATAATAATAATAAAGAGAGATATACTCAAAATTCACAAATAAAACTTACTCTTTACCCTTAAAGTTGGAGAGAGAGAGAGAGAGAGAGAGATCTGTGATTTGTGTTATTTGATTTTGGAATGGGTTGATCTATGTTGTCGTCTGATTTTGGACTAGGCTGATATGTGATCAAGGTGTGAAAAAATATTTTTAATAGCAAAGTAAACTGGTAAAAAGTATTATACACACACACACACACATATATATATTCCAGGTCAAGGTGTTCATCTGAACCCCTTGGAATACTTGTAGCGTTGCTTGTGATAAGTAATTTAGTTCAAACTCATAGTTCTAATTTCTTAGGTAAAGTTGTGTTTTTATACATTATATTAATTATTCAATTGAAGTCTCTCCAAAAGTATTATCTTGCCCTCACAACGTAAATTGATTATGTCCATGGGTAATGTCAACCAAAGACTAACAAATCAAAAAACGAGTGATTCATAACCCAAACCCTATATAAATTTAACATTGAAGACGTTTGACTTTTATTTGGTTTCAAGTTTCATACTTATTAAAATATAAATTAAAAAAAAAAAAAAGAATAAAAAACAAATCGTATAATGATGAACTTTCCTATACATTGAACAGGTTACCAACTAGCTAGAACATATATTTAATTATATGTAATTTCGTTCAGAATTTTCCCAAGTTCTCAACTAATAATTTTGTTCCAGGCATTTTATTCCATGTTGCAATATACTAAGGTATTGGGATGTGATGCATTTAACGTCAAGCAGAACTTTTAATCATTTTTTGAAATTACTTTTAATATTCTTTTCTATTTAGCAAAGAGTAATAGTGTTTTCTATTATCACCAAGTAATAATTTATTTTAATGTGCTAAATGTGATACATCATATGTATTCATTTTTGCATATTAATTTTTTATAAGTGATGCACTAATTATTAATATAAAAGTAAATTTATATGGTTCATTTTTTTTCCAATAAGTCGAAGAACACAGCTTTTGCCCCAAAACAAAATTCAACAGAGGTTGACTTTGGTTCTTCCGGACAATACCATTAAGATACAGGAGTCTTCATAATTTATATGGTTATTTTCTTAGGTTCATATTAAGAAGCATCTAATTTGGAATATGACATTCTTACCTAGGTTTAGTTGTTGTAGTAGCAATTGAAATAAAAGCCAACAAAGTAAAAAGGCAAATTTAATAATACATGTGATAAAAAAAATATATAGAAATAATAGTGCAGTTAAGTTTATCAAAATAATTACATATTTGTGAGTTCATTTAAACAATATGTTCATATACTGAATCATATCAATCAGAATAATTCACATATCCTCAATTTTTAATGACATGTAATATAACTATTCTAAAATATAATACTATATAATGAATAATATACATGACCTATCACAATAAATTTTGTTTCATATAAATGTTGGGGTCTTATGTGTGAGTGAAGTCCGATATGGAATAATAATGAGAGGAGTAAGTGGTTAATATAACATAATTGGCTCAAACTTATAGGCCTAAGTTTTTGGGTCAATTGGTCTCCCTATATGTTATGTTAACTACTTAATTGGAGTCTTCCCAACAATGAACTTATAATGTACTTTGCATCATATGGGATATCCATTAAAACACGCAATGGAGCACTCTAAGTCAAAACAATAGACAACACTCAACTATTTTTACGAAATACACTTCATTTCTTTTTAGTAGTCTTCCCCTCTCCACATGGAAAGATCTTTAGGCCAAAACAACCAAACACTTTACAACACTATTTACTTATTGAGCAACTAAGGTGTCTTTCCTACTTAAGTGTTACCATAGCAGCATTTTAGCCACTAGGTTCAAACTTAGAAGTAGGGGAATTGGTGATTCATAGCTGTTATCGTAGCAGCACAAGGACTATTGAACATTGAGTCATAGGCCTAGGGATATAGGACTTCACTATCTATCTATATCTTTTTGGGATAGCGGTAAAGTTTTTAGTGGATAGGAAATACAAAATTACTTCATTTTTTTTTATAAGAATTAAATTTCTCTCCACTTAATTACAAGAAAACCCAAAGCAAATTCGAAAAGGAATTTGTTTCAAACTGTTAACATTTATTTTTCAATGCAATTTTGAATGTGTTCGATTTGCCACAGCATGAAACACCTTGGTATGATGGAACTGAAGGGGTGACTCAATGTGCAATTATGCCAGGAGATACCTTTAATTACACGTTTGTAGTTGATAGAGTAAGTCATAAATTAGCAAACATTGCACAAATATTCATTCAGATTTAATTAGGTCCTTTTTTTTTTTCTTTTTCTCTCATACACCTTTTGTCTTGGTAATTGTAGTCTGGGACATATCTATACCATGCGCATTATGGATTGCAAATAACAGCTGGCTTGTATGGATTCATTATTGTATCAGTACCTAATGGATTTTCTGAGCCCTTTGTCTATGATTACGATGGAAGCATCATTCTAAAAGATTTGTACCACAGCAGTACTTACGAACAAGCCACTAACTTATCTTTCAAAGCCAATAGTTGGATTGGAGAGCCTCAGGTAACAGATTTCATCGCAGTACATATAAAACTATACAAGTGGTGTCACATAAGACCATGATACTATTCCATTATTTTCCTTTCAGTCACTATTGATAAATGGAAGAGGAAGGTTCAACTGCTCTGCATCAGAGGTAAATTCAGGAGTTTGTAATGCAACAAATCCAGAATGTTCTCTCTATTTTTTGACAGTAGTCCCTGAAAAAACATATAGACTAAGGATTGGCAGCTTGACTTCTCTATCGGCTCTAAGCTTTGAAATTGAGGTAATTAATCCAAATCCTTTTTAGATTCACCTGAAATGAAGACAATTGATTTCCAGTTTTGATTTTATTTTTTAGAGTGTCACGCTATTTAAAATTTCAAATTACTTATAAATTTTTATTAATTAATCTATATCATAAATTTCCTTTCAAAATGTGTAGGATAATTAATCTCATAAAACTTCATGAAATATTTTTGTGATGCAGGATCATAATATGACTGTTATTGAAGCTGATGGAAGCTTTGTTGAGCCATTTGTAACAAAGAACCTATACTTAAATTCTGGAGAAACATACTCCGTGCTAGTGAAAGCTGACCAAAACTCTTCAAGAAACTATTGGATCACCACAAACGTAGTTAGCAGGGAGCCCTCAACCCCAACTGGTCTAGCCATCTTCAATTACAATCCAAACTATCACTATAAATACCCACCAACAGAACCAACCACAGGTCCTCTTTGGAACGATACGGATTCACAATTGGCTCAAAGTCAGGCCATCAAAGCCCACCATGACTTTGTTCAAGCTCCACCTCCCATCTCAGATAGGGTTATTGTGCTTCTCAACACACAAAACTTGATCAATGGTTATCCCCACTGGTCTGCAAATAATAGGTCTCTTAGTCTTCCTCACACTCCTTACCTTATTGTACTGAAATATAATGTCACTGAAGCCTTTGATCAAAACCCACCTCCGGATACTTATGACATTGAGAATTACGACATATACGATGTTTCAGAAAATAAAAATGCCATTTCTAGCAATGCCATTTATAGGATAGGTTTCAATACCACAGTGGATATTATTCTTCAAAATGCAAATACCATGAAACCTAATCACAGTGAGACACATCCTTGGCATATGCACGGCCATGAATTCTGGATTTTAGGCTATGGATCAGGTAAGTTTGACAAGGTACATGACACAAAAAGCTACAACCTCATCAATCCAATCATGAGGAATACTGTGCCACTATATCCATATGGATGGACTGCTTTGAGGTTTCGAGCTGATAATCCTGGTGTTTGGTTATTCCATTGTCATATTGAGTTTCACTTCTACATGGGCATGGGAATTGTGTTTGAAGCTGGAGTAGAGAAAGTGGGAACTTTGCCTACGTCTATTATGGGATGTGGTAAAACGAAAGGCATGATTAGGCCTTAAGGTTTTGAAAATAATTAAGTACATCTTGTATTGGGTACTGCTGGTTAAGCCCTTTATCCTTGAATAAGTTTTATTGGCATGAGTGTACAACTTTGATATTTATCGCATCTACTTTTTTATATTTACCCTTTTTTGGTTCACGTCTACTGCCTTAATTGCATTTAAAATATGGGTCATGCTCAAGGATTGCATGTTGTGGCTGAACAGTAGGGGCTCACTACGAGTTGAGGAGCAACAATTTGGCCCCTGGATTAGAGCGCCGCAGTTCAACCATTTGAGAAAAGCAGTGATCGAAGTGCAGGGTTTCGACCAACCGCGAAGGACGACAACGAAATCGGCGACTCCCAGCGATGTGAGATCGGACCAGGAGACGATGGTTTTTCGAGGAAGAACTGATATGGCGATCTCGATCACTGAAAAGCCGGTGCCTGAAGCTGAAACAGCGGCGCCGAAGGATGGTTACGGCGGGGGAGTTCAGAGGTGTGATGGTGAACGTAAGCATGACGTGGAGGTGCGAGAATCACGGACACACATCCCGGATTTTGAGGAAGTATTAAATGAGATTGATAATGCGATCAGTAACGGCCCTGGGAGTCCGAAACTTAAGGTTGCTATCCCTGAAACAAAGGCGAATCAGTTTGAAAGAAATTTAAAGCTGGTTGACGTTGAAATCATGGAGGAAAATCCGGGTTGGATGAATAATGAGCTGGAACGGAATGGAAAGCAAGATGTTTTTAACATGGAAACAATGATGTCAGATGCTGAATTTAATTTGGGCTGGGTGGATATGGGCTTCAAAGGAGCAATAAGTAAGGGTAGGCCCAATAAGAGTGGCAGCAAGGGGAAACTAAAAATAAGGCCCAATGTTTTTATGGAAAAGGGTGAGGGTGATATGTCAGATAAGGGGTCTGTGGGCTTAAGTGAGGGGTCTTGGAAAAGGGCGGAAAGACAAAGGCCAACTAAGATGGATCCATATTTGAATATTGGAGTAGGAACGAAAAGAAAACATGAAAGTTCCAACAGAGACTCTCTCGACGTAAACGTGCATGAAAAAAAGAAGAAGGTGACTGAGATGAATAACGAAGTAGTAGCGGCGGAGGTTGCTGGGCAACCCCGTCGAGAACAATGAGTCTTCTAAGCTGGAACTGCCGGGGGCTTGGGAACCTCCGGACAGTTAACGCCTTGGTGAAGGTGGTAAACAAAGAAGAGCCCATCATAGTCTTCTTAATGGAGACGAAATCAAGCAGAGAGTGGATGAAGATGGTAAAGGAAAGATGTAAAATGAAACATGGTCTTATTGTTCCTAGCAATGGTAGTAGGGGTGGATTGGCGATGTTGTGGAAAGAGGAGGTTAAACTAGACGTACAAACTTATTCTGAAGATCATATTGATGCATGGGTGGATGGGGGAGCAACGATGGGGTGGTGGCACCTAACTGGTTTCTATGGCAATCCTGAGACAGCAAGACGACCGGAATCATGGGCAAAGCTAAAACATTTGAAGAATACGTCTTCTCTGCCATGGGTGGTCCTAGGGGATTTTAATGAAATTACGGGTCTCTCTGAAAAGGAAGGAGGACGTACGAGACCTCGGAGACAAATGGAGATTTTTGTTGACGCCATAAATCATTGTGGCCTTAGAGAAGTGGATTATGTGGGTCCTAGGTTCACCTGGATATACCATCGTAAAGATGGAGAACAAATAAGGGAAAGGTTGGATAGGGCGTTGGCAACCCAGGAGTGGATGGAGCTATTCCCTACGGCAAAGCTCCACCATCTCTCTTCTTCGGCATCTGATCATTCTCCTATCTCTCTCCATTTTGAGTACCGGCAAAAGAAAAGGAAAGTACAAAGAATGTTCAGGTTCGAATCCATGTGGCTCAAAGATAGTAGATGCGAAGAAATAGTCAAGACAGTATGGGAGGAAGAGGAAATATTAGCCACAGATAGAGTGCTGGAACTATGTTTGGGAAGATGTAGGGCCGAGTTGTCGGCATGGAATAAATCAGATTTTGGACATGTGGGTAGAAAGATATCTGAACTACAAAGTAGATTGGAAGGGCTAGAAAGGCTACCAGCATCCACGGAGCAGATACGAGATTTGAAGAATACCAGAGTTGAATTAAATGTTTGGTTAGACAAAGAAGATGCAATGTGGAGGCAAAGGTCGAGACTTAACTGGTTCCAGGGGGGTGACAGAAACACAAGTTTCTTTCATGCTAAAGCTTCAGCACGACAAAAGAAAAACCTAATAGTGGGGTTGATGGACGCCAATGACATGTGGCAGGAGGATGATGCAAGAATGGAGGAAATCATGGTAGAGTATTACAATAATTTGTTCTCTTCAAGTAACCCGGATGACTTCTCTGAATTACTGGCTGCAGTTCAGCCAAAGGTTTCCTTGGCTATGAATGAAGAGCTGACCCGAGTTTTCACTAGTATGGAGGTTCACTCAGCACTAAAGCAGATGTACCCTCTTAAAGCTCCAGGACCAGATGGTATGCCTCCACTTTTTTACCAACATTTTTGGAGTACTAGTGGTGCGGTGGTAACAAAAACGGTGCTTGACTTCCTAAATCACGGTATTATTCCTCCAAATTTCAATGAAACTCATATTGTGCTTATCCCTAAAGTTAAGGACCCCAAAAGAGTCACTGATTATAGGCCTATTAGTTTATGTAATGTTGTGTACAAACTTGCTTCAAAAGTTTTAGCTAATAGGCTTAAAAAGATCCTTCCTACCATTATCAGTGATACCCAAAGTGCTTTTGTACAGGGGAGGTTTATTACTGACAATATTTTGATTGCTTTTGAAACTATGCACCACATTAACCAGAAAAAAGGAGGAAAGGAGGGTGAGATGGCACTTAAATTAGATATGAGCAAGGCATATGATAGAGTGGAATGGATATGTCTGGAGAAGATTATGGAAAAGTTGGGGTTTGCAGAGAGGTGGAGAAGTCTTATTATGCAGTGTATTACTACTGTCACCTATGCCATTAGGATTAATGGAAGTCCTAGAGGTCGCATTATTCCATCTAAGGGCATCCGTCAAGGAGACCCCTTGTCACCTTATTTATTTCTTCTTTGTGCAGAAGGATTATCAGCACTGATCAAGGCAGCGGTGAAATCTGGAAACATGGAGGGAATAGCTATTTGTAGAGGGAGTCCGAGATTATCTCACCTTTTCTTTGCGGATGACAGCCTTATTTTCTGCAAAGCTTCGCTGAAGGAATGTGACTCCCTTCAAAGAGTTCTAGAAGTCTATGAGAAAGCTTCTGGCCAACAGTTGAACAGGGCTAAAACTTCACTGTTTTTCAGTAGAAACACGTCTAGTGAGATCCAGGAGGAGATTAAAAGGAGATTTGGAGCTCAAGTAATTAAGCAACACGAAAAGTACCTTGGTCTACCATCACTTGTGGGGAAGAATAAAAGGGGCACCTTCAATGACATTAAAGAAAAGATTGGTAAGAAGTTAGCCGGATGGAAGGAGAAAATGCTGTCTAAAGCGGGGAAGGAAGTTCTTATAAAGGCTGTGGCTTTTGCTATTCCAACCTACACTATGAGTTGTTTCAAATTACCGGACTCCCTTTGTGATGAGATTACAAGCATGATTAGAAATTTTTGGTGGGGACAACGAAAAGAAGAAAAGAAAATCTCTTGGATTAGTTGGGAAAAGTTGTGTGAGCCCAAGGCAAGTGGTGGATTAGGTTTTAAGGACCTTAAAATTTTCAACCTTGCACTCCTAGCAAAACAAGGTTGGCGGTTGCAGGTGGGACATGAGTCATTGGTGTACAAAGTCTTGAAAGCGAAATATTTTCCAAGGAGTGATTTTATTAATGCCTCATTGGGTCACAACCCCTCCTATACTTGGCGCAGTATTATGGCGGCACAAAATCTTGTCAAGGAAGGTCTAAGGTGGAGGATAGGTGATGGGGCAAATGTCCGGGTGTGGTTGGATAGGTGGCTGCCTATGCCATCAACGTACAAAGTAAGTTCTCCTCGGGGGTTTTTGCATGAAGACACACGGGTCCAAGAACTGATTGATACCACTACGGTTAGTTGGAAGAAGTCAGTAGTTGAGACTCTGTTCCTTCCCCACGAGGCGGAAGCAATTTTGGGCATCCCTTTAAGCTCTCGGTTCCCGCCTGACAAGCAAATATGGACTGAAACTCACAATGGCATTTTCAGTGTGAACAGTGCTTATAAACTTGCAGTGAAGTTGGCGGTCAGTGGGTCACATGGGAGTAGCTCGGACAGCAGTTCTTTAAGGCGACTCTGGAAAAGGATTTGGAGTTTGCCAACCCCACATAAAGTACGTCATTTTGGGTGGAGAGCATGCCGTGAAGCCTTGCCTACCAAAAGAAACTTGTTGAAACGGAAGGCGATATCGGAGGATATTTGTGAGAATTGCAACGAAGTCTCGGAGACAGCTGGACATGCTTTATGGAGCTGTCCGAAAGCAAAGGAGGCGTGGGATTGTTCTAAGGCGACGGTGCAGGTAGCAAGGGCAGAGGGTGTCTCTTTCTTGGATGTCATGTGGCAACTGATGATGGTGGATGGTGGTAATGATGAAGTGGCTGCAAGGGTGGTTACAATTGCATGGACGTTGTGGCATAATAGGAACGAGATGCGAAACGGTGGGGTACGGAAGTCTGGACAGAGGTTGGTACAGTGGGCGATGGAATATTTGGCCGAGTATGGAGCTGCCATAGAGTTAACTGACATAGAGTGTTAGAAATACTGAATATAATTGTATTGTATTTCATCATCAAAAGAATGTACATAGGAGCCTTTATATAGGAGGCATATGTGTGCAGTACAAGTAAATATGTGTGCTATACAAGTAACATAATTGGGCCTAAAGCCCACAACACTATATACGTTAACAGCCCCCCTCAAACTCAAGGTGGATGTGAGACCAACTTGAGGTTGTCAACCAAAGTACGAAGGCGTCCCTTAGGATGTGACTTGGTGAAGATATCTGCAAGTTGATCTTTAGAGGAGACTGAGATCAGCTTGAGAGCACCATGGACAAGATGATAATGGATAAAATGACAATCGATCTCGATGTGTTTAGTCCGTTCATGGAAGACATCATTGTGAGCAATATGAATAGCACTCTGGTTGTCACAATAAAGAGGAGTAGCAGAGGATGTAGACACACCTAAGTCTTTGAGAAGCCATCGTAGCCAAAGGAGCTCAAATGTGGTATCAGCAAGGGCACGATATTCTGCTTCAGTACTGGAGCGGACCACATGAGTTTGTTTCTTGCTTTGCCAAGAAATCAGAGAAGAACCAAGAAGAAAGCAATAACCAGTGGTGGACCTGCGATCAGTGGGGTCTCCTGCCTAATCAGCATCAGAAAATGCACGGAGAATAAGAGGAGACTGAGCAGAGTAGAAAAGACCATGGAAGAGAGTGCCCTTTATGTATCAAAGAATGCGCAGAACAGCAGCATAGTGAGTTGATCGTGGAGCAGACAGATACTGGCTCACCTGGTGAACAGCATAGGAAATGTCTGGACGAGTGACAGTGAGATAAACCAAGCTGCCAACCAAGCGTCTGTAAAGAGAGAGATTAGACAATGGTTTCCCCCCTGAGGGAGTTAGATGCGCATTAAGCTCAACTGGAGTGTCAACAGTCTTGCTATCAATGAGTCCAGCTCGAGATAAGAGTTCAGAGGCATACTTGGCTTGAGTAATATAAAGTCCATCTGTAGAATGAGTGATTTCAAGACCCAAGAAGTAGCTGAGATGTCCAAGATCTTTCATCTCAAACTGCTGACTGAGAAAAGCCTTGAGTTCTTGAATGCCACTGAGGTCATCACCAGTTATGATCATATCATCCACATATAAGAGAAGTAAAATAGTGCCTTTATCAGTGCGGTGAAGAAATAAGGCAGAATCATAGTGACTGGCCATGTAACCCAAGTGAGAGATGGTAGAGCTGAATTTGGCAAACCAAGCTCATGGAGCTTGTTTAAGGCCATAAAGTGCACGTCGAAGGTGACAAACTTTGTTTGAGTCAACAGAGAGACCAGGAGGAGGTTGCATATACACTTCTTCACTTAAATCCTCATTAAGGAATGCATTTTTGACATCCATCTGAAAAAGGTCCCATTTACTGGCAGCAGCAACAGCTAAGAGGGCACGAACAGATGAGATACGAGCAACCAGAGCAAAGGTCTCTTCATAATCAATCCCATACTCTTGTGTAAAACCTTTTGCAACAAGACGAGTTTTGTAGCGCTCAATGGACCCATCAGAGCGAGTCTTAATCTTGTAGATCCACTTACAACCAACCACAGATTTTCCAGGAGGAAGTGTCACCAAATCCCAAGTATGGTTTTTAGATAATGCATCAAGTTCCTCTTTCATTGCAATCTGCCATAAAGGGTCAGTGGAAGCCTCACGATAGGTGTGAGGCTCGTGTAATGTAGCAAGAGCAGTGTAACAATGATAGTCAAGTAAATGTGCAGGAATAAATCTTACCCTAGTTGAGTGACGAGGTGGAATGTCTTGTGCAAGATCTTCAAGCAGAGCAGGAGCAGGAGACCCAAGCTCAGGATTGGGGTTGGGTAGCTCGTCTTCAACCTGTTCATCTTCCACCTGTTCATTAAAGGGTGAACTAGGAAAGGGATCAGTGATATCTGGTAGTTGGACAGAAAAGTCTACAGCAACAGAATCAGGAGCAACTATAGGAGGATCAAGAGCAGCTACAGAAGGAATATATGCCTCATCTGGAAAAAGATCTAAGACAGAGGAGGAAGACAAGGAAGCACTAAAATGAGAGAGCTCGACAAAAAGGCGATGTTCCCAAAAGTCAACATTACGGGAGATACGAAGACGATAAGAGACAGGATCATAACACCTATTCCCCTTTTGAGTTTCGCCATAGCCAAGAAAACAACAAAGCCTTGACCGAGGCTCAAGTTTGTTATGCTCATGTGGCTGAAGAAGAACGAAACAAGCAGAACCGAAGGAGCGAAGGTGGTGATAGTCTAGAGGTGACCCAAAAAGGCGCTCATATGGAGTTTGATTTTGGATAACAGGACTCGGAATGCGATTAATAGTATGAACAGCATGAACAGCAGCTTCACCCCAAAAAGGAGCAGGAACTTTGGCAGAGAGAAGGAGAGCACGAACAGTGTCAAGAATATGACAAAGTTTTTGTTCGGCTCTACCATTTTGTTGAGAGGTACCTAGACAAGTTAGTTGATGAACAGTGCCATAGGAATGCAAAACAGCTTAGAAAGCATATTGAGTGTATTCAAGAGCATTATCAGATCGAAAAATTTTGATGCGTTTGGAAAACTGAGTTTCAACCATTTTTGCAAAATTAGAATATACTTCCAATAATTCAGAACGATGTTTCATATCAAAAATCCAGCTATAGCGAGAGTAATCATCAACAAAGACAACAAAATATCGAGACTCACCAATACTAGAGACAGAGGAAGGCCCCCAAACATCAAAATGAATAAGGTCAAAGATATCAATGGATATGGATTCACTAATATTGAAAGGCAAAACTGGTTGTTTTCCTAACTGACATGAAACACAATCAAAATTTTTTGTAGACACCGAACCTAACAAACCTCTAGAAGCCAATTGTTGTACCCGAGAGGAAGATGCGTGACCAAGTCGAGCATGCCAAAATGCAAGGGAAGGAATTGAAGAAACTGTAGTAGCTGCAGCAATAGAAACAGGAACAACAAGTGGAAGACGAAGGTTGTCCACGGGAAACATACGCCCAACTCTGGGACCGGTCCCAAGCTCTTGTCCCGTCCTCGGATCGTGGCTCTGATACCATGTTAGAAATACTGAATATAATTGTATTGTATTTCATCATCAAAAGAATGTACATAGGAGCCTTTATATAGGAGGCATATGTGTGCAGTACAAGTAAATATGTGTGCTATACAAGTAAATATGTGTGCTATACAAGTAACCTAATTGGGCCTAAAACCCACAACACTATATACGCTAACATAGAGAAACCGGTGGTGGAGCCCCCAGTGACTTGGACCCCTCCAAGGAATGGGTGGTTCAAGATTAACGTAGACGGAGCTATTTTCTCAAAACAGAAAAACGCAGGAATAGGGGTGTTGATCAGAGATGAATGGGGGAGAGTAGAAGCAGCTATGAGCAAAAAGATTGAGGCTCCCTTAGGTTCGGTGGAAGTTGAAGCCAAAGCTCTTGAGATGGGCCTGATGCTAGCACGAGATGTTGGACTTCAAGAAGTGGTTCTGGAAGGAGACTCTTTAAGTTTAATAAATGCATTATGTGGGACCGTTCCACCACCTGCATCTGTGGAACCTATTGTCATGGGTGTATGGGATTTGTGTAGGAATTTTAGAAGGACAGCTTTCTCACATGTACGTAGACAAGGGAACAAGCCTGCGCACCTATTAGCAAAGCACGCGTCTTGCGTTGCTGATTATATTTGTTGGATTGAAGAGGAACCTTGCTGTATTGAGCAAGCTCTTATCCATGATGTAATGTCTTTTTCAAGTATTAAATAAAATCTCAGTATTCCTATCAAAAAAAAAAAAAAAAAAAAATATGGGTCATGCTAATAAGTACTCTTAGAACAATAGTTAACATTCAATTTTAGAAAAGTTTTGACACTATGTTTATGGGAAATGAAAAAAGCTATCAAAACGTTAATTGTTTTTTTTTTCCCCCCATAAAAACTTTCTTTAAATGAATTGTTAATCATTGCTCTAAAGACATCCATTAGTATTTCCTTAAAATATATGTAAAATTGAACCTTTATTTAGTTCTTTTATTCAAAGTATTTAAATTTGGGTTTGGAGTAGAACCCATAGGTAGAGTTTGAAACTGAAATGTCAAGAGATGGAGGAAAAAGCACAAGATAACGGAGACTTTAGGGTTTGAGTAAAATACAAGAACATTAGTTAGTTTAAAAAATAATTATTTTGTAAAAAATTTGAGTCTTATCTACCACCAATTGAAATTTTATGAAATAAATAAATAAATAAATAAAACTACAATAAACATTCAAAATGCCGTGAATAGCAGTGACATGCTAAAATCTTGGGTTGTTGTAAATTTGATAGCGTTGGACGTGACAGAATGTGAAGCCAACTAAATAAAGTGAGAGGCTTGGGTCCAATGAATCTTATGTACTAGACTCGATAGGATGCTAACATGTGGCAATTTTCTGAACACATGGCAGCATTTTATTGGATCTAGCACACATAATACTAGACGCAACTTGAGTCCAGTATCAGCATTTTATTGGTTTCAAGCTCTTGGTGTTGTTACTGTAAACTTTTTAGTGCTATTAATAAAGGGCTGCAACTTGAGTCTCTAATGTGGATGACAGTCTTGTTAAGGTGAGAATCACAGATGTTAGGACTTGTTCCTACGTACAGAGAAATAAAATTGTATTTTGATTTTGTGTTGTGCAACTAAACGCCCAGGGGGTATTTATAGGCAAGCATTCATTCCTTGGGAAGAGACATAAATTGTTAACAAATATATCAATTCCAAGAGTCGCTCGACACATCCTTACCTAAATACCATTTAATGAGTAATTTTTTACATAAACAAATCCCACATATGTGAAGTAACACTATTCACTAAGCGGGAAGTTATTGTATGCGAAAGTATATCATATTATGATGTGACCACCCATCATAAACTAACATATTCAATACATTTGGTTGTCTTCTCTAATTAATAAGATTTTTTCCTACAAACTCGGCAGAAAACAAAAACAAAAAACAAAAAAACAAAACAAAACCCTAACTGAACTTTTTGTTATCCAGTGAATCTAACATTTTCAAATGGACCGGGACCAACTTAATATTGTTGAACGCTATTGCAAGTGAAGTCTATCGAATCATAAACAGTCGGAAGATTTCTGTGCAAAGACCCGCGCAAGTTGTAACATTGAGATGGACAGGTCTTCGAGGTCCCGTCATTTTAATTTGCTTAGTCTCCCGAAGTTACACCGACGAAGATTGCAAATGACTTGAACCAATGTCAGAATGACCACGAAGGATTAGTTAGTTTGCACTATCAATCACGACTATTTTGGCATAGAAAACACAACACCATTAATAAGGACTAAAACGCAATCTTAGTTTAAGTTTTTTTATTTTTTATTTTATTTTATTTTTTCTTCTTCTTTTTCTTTTTCTTTTCTTTTATAAGAATCTTAGTTTAAGTTTGGCTAACTCTTTGTTAATATTACATAATTCAATAATATTTTTATTGAATCTTTTTTCTTCTTTGATAATTTCGTACATATTAATTGTGTGATAGATTACAGTATCTCTTTATATTCCTTATGCTTATAAAATATTAAAAAGAATTATTTACAAAATATTTATATCAATCTCATTCGTACTTTATAATTATGCACACACAATATATATATATATATATGATTCCTAAAATGGGTAATTTGATTAAAAACAAATTTTACATGAGTATTAGAAATAAGCTTATATCTAATCCAACTACAAGATTTTCAAAATATAATTCTTATCGAATTTTATTAAATGATGTTAAGTTAACAAAGTGTTATTTTGGTGTAAACTCATGGATAGCCTTATTACACACAAGAGGAGATTTGGCTAATTGGCTTGACGAGACCCAATATAAATGAAAAATTATTTAATACTCCTGAAACACGTAATATGATGTTCATTCATTTCACATTCATAATAAATTGTATCGTGAATTTAATTAATGAGATCAATGTCTATGGTTGGCTCAATTTATTTTGGGGTATAAGATGAAAATTTTGAAGAAAGCCCTCTATTATTTAAATTGTAGGGTCAAGATTTGTAACCCAAGCCCATAAGATATGGGATGTAAGCCCAATAAGCCCAATATAATGAATTTGTAGAGAGTGAGTGAAAGAACTGTGCTATTTGTGAACTTAACAACTGTTAATCAAGATTTTAAAAGATGAACAAGTACAAAAACACACTTGAAACTTGAATAAACTTGTGGCTGAGGAGATAAATTATTGTTTGAAAGGCTAATACCATTCTTATAGCTACAGTAAATTTTCCTTCTTCTTCTTTTTCCCTTTCTTTCGATCCCCCTTCTTATGGGAGGTCTTTTACATTATATAATTACTTTTAGGTTATTCCAATCGTACAGTACTTGTTAATCATCTAAGCTTTCACTTGAGTACATGTCTCATCAATCACCTCCTTTGCCTTTCTGTGAGTGGCGGTGGTTGAGACTGCACTATTCAGGGGTCTTCTCCATATAAATGCGACCAGAAAAGTTGTTGCAGTACACTTAATGCGGTGGTGGCAGTTTTTCTTTAAGATATTTCTGTATTCTTATCTTCTTTGTACGTGCCTGAAGTTCATCCTTATCACTGGAATTTCATGAAGGGTTACCTACACTGCCTAAATACAGGTTTGATTGATGTTTGTCATATCCGACGAGGGGATACTACTCGAACAACACTTCCCCATTCATCTCCCACGTGGCTCTTAACTTTGAAGTCTCTAAAAAACTATTTACTCCTCCTCGAACGCACGCTAGTCCTCGGACAAGGCCCAAGGCCCACTATCTAAATTTGGATTCTTACCCCCACATAAATAATTAAATAATATGTATTTATTTGTTGGCCAAGTTAAATAATATTTATTTAACCTATGATATTATTTTTCTTCTTAAAATTTAATTTTCTATATTTTTTAAGATATAAAATTGATAATTAATTTTTTGATGTGATAAATGATGAGAGAGATCTTTCAAATTTTATAGTTGAAGGATGGGATTCCTATCAGACTAGAAGATTGAAAAGTTCAAGATTAAGTGGGTGTTTGACAAAAATTAACAAGACAATTTATTTTACTATTCAGCTTATTTTTCCTACTATTCATGGATCCCACTGCACTTATTGGTACTATTTATGGGTTCTATTATACTATTTCAGCTAACTTTTACCTTTATCTACAATACTTTCAGCAAAAATTTTCAGTTTCAGCAAAATAAATGGATCCCAAACAGACCCTAAATATATAATAATAATAAAAAAAAGTACTTAATAGACTAGGAGTATTGAGTGGATGGATGACAGCATAAGATTGAAATAAACTTTACTCTTTCAACAAAAGCAAAAGGTTGAAACGGCCCTTGCAATGGTAGAAATAACCATAAGAAGAAAAACAAAATGAAAGGGAGAGTAAATGAAAGCCCATAAAAAAAATCTCTCTCTCTCTCTCTCTATATATATATATATATATATATATATATTAAGGTTGTCAAAATCGAAATCTTAAGTAGGATCGTTGAAAGTAGGTGGGATAGTAAATCGTAGAATCGGATCGTAAATTGTAATATCCTACATATTTTCAGATTTAAAGCAAAAAACACATTAATAATGGTTTTGTATGTTGAATAATCAAATAAATTATAAATTCATCCCTTAAAAAACTTATAGTTGCATCATATGATATAATTTGCATGTCATACATCGCTAAGTCTATACTAACGAAATATATATATTTAAGTTTGACCCAGTGTATCTAAAAAGTTCAATACATGTTTAATTAGCAACCAAATACCAAAATATTTATAAAAACGTATGGAAAATATTTTCCAAGTTCTAAGTTCCAAGTTTGAAATCCAAAATAAGTTAGCAAATGGGAACTAGCTAACTACAATGTGAAATCCAAAAGCAAGATGAATATTAAGGTAAAGTGAACATTTAATTATTCTCATTCTAAGGTTCTTATAACCACCATTCTAAATTCCTATTCATCATCATCCATTTCTTCATCTATGTAGACATTATATATTTGTATACTAGAGCTGCAAAAAATATCAAGATACAATTTCACACTCAACTATTCAAGTTATACCATTCAGCAACAATTAAAGAGCATACTAAAAAAAAAAAAAAAAATCAATCAATATACAAATACAAGCATAACTGATAAAATTATATATAAAAAATATTTTAGTAATATTAGAACACAAATTAGTATATTGATCAAACAAATTTAACAACATTATAGCCTAAAAGGCAGCAAAGCCAGCATCAAATTCTTCATTTAGAAATGATGAAGCATTCCTTCATTTTGATTACAAGTGAACTAGAAACTAAAAAACATTTGCTTAGATTAACATAATTTTATAAAATTAAAATAAAAAGTCATATCATCACAACATAAAAAAATAAAAACCCTTAAAGTTTCATCAAAACAAAAAATTTATCCCATAAAAAAAAAAAACAAAAAATTTATGTTTATGGTAGGATCGGTAGGATCCCATACGATCCTACGATTCTACACGATCCTACGTACATTCCTACCATTTTTATATTCCTAATGTGTTCCTAAACGTTTTGGTGAGGTGGGATTGCAAAATCGTGCGATTTTGCGACCCAAATCGCGATTTTGATAAACATGATATATATATATATATATATATTAATAGCCAAAGTTAAGAGGAAATCCAATTAGATTTCAAATTTAAATTCAATTAGAGTTTAACTTTGCGTCACGTATCTTAACTAATCTTAAATTTTTGTGTCAAGTGAGTTAATTTAGTATAAAAATTGGACTTCAATTAGAATTTAATTTCGCTTAGAATAAACCAAAGCTTAGAAAAAATTTGATTAGAATCAAAATTAGATTTTTCCTTTCTTAGTTTTTCATACAAATTAAATTGTTTTTATTTTTGCTATTATTTTTTTTTCCTGAACTAATGAGTATATTTTTTATACTATTTCTACTTAGATATTTTGTATGTGAAAATCTTGAATGTAACAAACTGTAATTAAGCTAAACGATACCATGTACCTATCCCCATTCAATTTAGGAGATACTATTGAACCAAATTATTCTTTTTATTTTGTGTTGTATTTAGTAGAATTTCACAGACAATGATAGTGCCTTGATATTATATATGTAGTGTCCAATAGTGATTTTCAAAATTATATACATGATAGCATTGTAATGAGAAACTTGGCATAACTAATATCATTAAAATTTCACGAAAATATCATTTTAGTACCTCCAAATGTCTTAGTCGAACTAATGTCCTATATATTTAATAACCGAAACTAACTTCAATAGCATCACTACAATTCATCATTCTTGTGCGTAAGCACAGGTTATATACTAGTATATATTAATAGTCGAAATTGAGAGAAAATCCATTCAAATTCTGAATTGGAGTCTAATTTTGCCCCACGTGTCTCATCTAATTTTTAAATTTGTGTGTCAAGTAAAATATTAGATGCACAAATCAAAGAGTCTAAATTTAATTAGATTATACATTGAATTATAACTGGAGTTCAATTTTGCACCATATGTCTCATCTAATTTTTTAGGCAAACGAATTATTGGGTGCAAAAACCAAAGAGTCTAGATCTAATTAGATTTTAAATCATATACATATATATGAGAAACCATTACATATTTTAGAAACTCATGGCTTAAAAAAATATGAACTCATATATATATATATATATATTAATAGGAAAAACTTAGAGAAAGTTCAATTAGAATTTGAAATTAGAATCCAATTTTGTGGCATGTGTCTAGATTTATGTGGGGACTAAAACATAATTATCTACTTAAGTTTGTGCCATGTGTCCACTTAAGTTTTTTAATCTTTGTGCCAAGTGAGTTAATGAGTGCAAAATACTAAGAATTTAATATTAATATATATATATATATATATATAGGTAAAGGTGAGAGAAAATCCAATTAGATTTTAAATTAGAATTCAATTAGAGTATAATTTTGTGTCACGTGTTCCATCTAATCTAGGTTTTTAAATTTTTGTGCCAAGTTAATTAATTCAGTCTAAAAGTCTATATATGTGTGTGTGTGTGTATTAATAGGTGAAGATAAGAGAAAATTCAATTAGATTTTAAATTATACATTTAAGATTTAAATTCCTCCACCCCAATTATATATATATATATATATATACACACGCACACTATTAAATCTGGTTGTGAAGTCTAAGTACAAGATAGATACACTAACAGGATTGTTTGGTTGCTAAGATTATATTATATACTTTTAGTTTAGTATGTTGTATTTGTTGAGTTGGGTGCTAAATTATGACTCCAAATGGTTTATTTTACTTTTAATTTTTTAAATAATTCAATAAGTAGGGTAAGAGAATTTAAATTTTAGATGTCTCAGATAAAAATGAGAGGAGATACCAATCAGTTGAACTACAAAACTCTTGGCATGCATTTAACATTTTATTAATTGATTTGTCTTATTTTTATTGGATCATAAGTTACATATTGCATTATTACATATTATCAAAACTCTCTCTGTTTTTTAAGGAATTTCCTGTTAACAAAACTAAGGATATTCAATTTGCACTTTGATGTTAATCAATAATATTAGAGACAAAAACAATTTCACAATTGTTAAGATAGGAAGTTATTGTTGAAAGGTTAAAAAATGATGTCAGTGAAGACCAGTAAAAGTCTACCAACTAAACTGTTGTATAATTTACTATTTTATTTGTAGCATTAATAATTCAAAGGATCTTCTTGAATGTAGAGCACCCCGCAATAAATAATTGTTGTGACTTATAAAAATACTGTTGTTGAGGGTCAGTGGTCATCTATGGGGAACAACATTTGGAGTTAAGGTCAAGGAACTTAATTTTATCAAAAAGAAGCTATTAAAATAGTTAACAATAGTTATTAAAATAGTATCAATGTTGGCCCAATATGAAAGTTAATAATAACCTACCAAGTCAACATCTGTAAATTTTATTATAAAAACTCGTGTCTATAGCATTGCTTCTTGTTGAGACCAATTGCAACTTTTCTATTAGAGAACACTCCTCCATACAGTAAGTGGTGCTACTAGAAATGTTTTTGGGGGTTAAGCAAAATATAGCAAAATTCTAAAGCAAAATCTTTGGATGACTCAAAACAATTAACTTTCATTTGTTGAGCTTTAGGTTCTTTTATGATACTTAAGTCAATTATAATTGATAATAAATTTTCTAATAATCTATATTCTCTATAACACAACATTAAACAATTACTCAAAAACTATTTCCATCTTGTTACAATACTTTGTTTTGATAAACTTCATGACTGAAAACTAAATTTTCCATATATGCTTATGAAATACAAAGATAAGCATAAAGCTTTTGTTTTTTTTCTTAGAGATAATTATAATATGCTACTAATTCCGCTACTCAAACCATTTTCCTCCAACACTGTTCAAACACTTTGTGCATGGGGGGTAATAATTTAGTTACAAGGCCCTTGGCAAGTAAGCACAAGCCTAATTAGTCCTTCAACAAAATTTTGTATCTGTCAATAGTATTATTAGAAGGGAAATGTTTTGCTATATACAGGGGTATGTGGTAGAAAAAAAAAGGGACATATGTTAAAAGGTCATGTGCAATGCACATGATTAGATGGACCTTAAACACATCCATTTCTCTTTGCTGCCACATATTGATGCATACAAGTATGTAGCAAAATGTTTCCCTTATTAGAATGTCTTAATCTTGAGCATGCAATAAATGCCAAAAAAAAAAAAAAAAAAAAGAGAGAGAGAGGAACATATGGTAAAATAAAAGAAGGGCAAATTATAAGTTTGGTTCTTAACCTTTACATTGAATGTCAATTTGGTCCCTAACGTTTTAATGCATCAGTTTAGTCCCTAACCTATTGGTGTTGTGTCAAAATGGTTCCTACTGATAAATAGTGGATGGAAAATGCTGAGTTGGCTAATGACCAAAATAAAAAATTATTTTTATGCCACATTAGATGACATGTGTGCTGTCACTTGGAATAAATTTTTATTTCAAAAATTTTTTTGTTAAAATTAGGATCTCAAAATCGGTGTACCCCCCTATGATCATTTGAATTTTACGGCATCAAGGTCGAGAATGTGGACCTCTCAATTGCTTTCCAATTAGACTACGAATGGCCAAGAAAGTCTTCAAGCTTTGGAATAACTTGTTGGTTTTGGCAGTCAAACTTGTAAGAAAAGAAGGAATCGACAAGGTTTTGTGCTTCACCTTCTTTGGCTTGATTTTCTCCTTTTGAGCGTAGAACACTTGGGAGTTGGGGTTTGGTTAATCAATAGTGAAAAATGATTATAATTAATAGATTTATTCCATACATTTATCCCTATCATTAAATTGACTGGACAATATTACCTCAATATGAACCTAACGCTTATTCAAATATATATATATATATATATATATATGAACCTAACGCAATCATATTCTAGATCTATAGCTTAGTTATCTCAGGCAAAGTAGAATAAAACCTTCAATTTTTGAAAACATGGAAAAATCACAAAACAAATATTCAAGTCCGTAAAAAGTTGCGGTCTTTTTCACAAGGCTCAACTAAAGATTTGAGTCAGTGATTTATTAACATAAACTGGTTTTGAGATAAACAATTCTTTAAAAAAAATTCCAAATGGCAAACACACGTCATCTAATTTGGCATAAAAATAACTTTTTATTTTAACTGTTAGACATATAAGCATTTTTCATCAATCACTTAATGGTAAAGACTATTTTGACACAATACCAAAATGTTAGGGACTAAACTAACACATTTAAAACGTAAGGGACTAAATTGATATTTGGTGTAAAGCTTAAGGACCAAACTTATAATTTACCCAATAAAGAATTAAAAACAAAACAAAATGATAAATCATATGAGGTTTACTGAATGCAATATATATATATTAAATAAAGTGTAAGTGGGGTTGCTAATTTTTGCTGAAGGGCAAGGGTTGCATTGAAACCCCATTTTTAAAAGCTTTCATATATAGTTCCAATAACATGGTTAAAACAAAAGAGTGCCATAAAGAGTGTAGCAGACCATACCGCTGAAATTTACAAAAACATTACATATAGCAAAATAAGTTCGTAGGAAGCATCAGTTGATTAAGCCATTGCCAAGGGAGGCTTCAAAAGAATTCGTTGTTAAACCAGCTCCTATGATTTGCTGCCTCCGCACTTTCAAGGCAGCCAATTTAGTTTCTTCTTCAGCAATCTCAGAATCAAGCTGGTCCTACTCGATTTTCTGTTTTCGTGCGTAAGAAGCTGTTATGATCCTAGTGTCTCACATGGATTGAGTATAAGTTATCAGTGTGTTTATAAGCTTTTGGGCACTCTCCTCTTACAAACCGATTTTCAAGGGTGCTTTCTACCTATTGGTTTGTAACAGAAGCCTTAATGATGTCAAGAGAGATTTCAACAACAGCATTGTCAGATAACACACCAGCACCGTTATCATGCTCCATTAGTTCCTGCATGAGTTCCAACACCTCCAACCAACAATTTCAAATGATCTTCAATTGGTGGAATATCATTGAAATTAATAAAAAAAAAAAAAAAAAAAAACCTTCCTTGTCCTAAATTGTTGGTCCTCTAGATCTATGGCATTTGGGGATGTTTCAAAACATAGTTCCTTTCGAAAAGCCAATAAATAAAAGTCCTAGCTTACCATATAAAAACTCGAATATTGCGATTGATTGACGTTTAAATTATTGGAAATAACTCTTTTAAATTTTTTTAAAACTTTTGGTAAATACATATTTATTCAGAGTATATATTTAAATATTTTGAAATTTTAGTGATAAATTTTCAAGCATTTGTTATGAGTCATACAGAAGAACGTCGCACAATGAATAATGGTCATATCAAGTAACATAAATAATTGTTTCTCAAAAAAAAAAAAGTCACATAAATTATTATAGATAATAATAAAAAATTAATAAATAATCCTTTTGGAAACCTTTTTGGTTAGAGAATTTTAATTTGAATAAAAACTTAAATTTCTTAGAATTTGGGTAAGAAAGTATCGTGTAAAACAAAATGTCCAAGTAATACATGCGTACGTGAAATAAAGAAAATATTTTGATAATATAATTAAAATGTTTCAAATTCATCCCTTGAAAGTTTCAAATTCAAGTTGAAACTGATTCGAAGATCCCAGCAAAAACAAACGTTGGGTCATCCTAACCCCAGCAAAAACTCTCTCTATTTCGTTCAAACTTCTACAATCTCTTCCTCTCTTATTTTCTTTGATTTCTTTTTCATTCGATTCCTCTCTCTCTCTACAAAATTTTTGGTGTGCTGGAATATCTAATCGGAGTAAGGAATATTCAAGCGAGCAAGGTTAGCAACACCGATGAGAACTGTAGTATCCTCTGTTATTTCCTCCGGCGAATCTTTTGATGGCATTTATGCAATACAATCGTATTGTTTGAATATTGTGCATTGCTTTTGTTGCTGTATTTGTTTTTATTGATTGAATGTGGCAATTAGGGTTTGATTTTGGTGTGTGATTTGGGGTTCAATTTTGGTGAATATAGGCTTTTGGTGTGTGATTTAATTTGCTCCTTCAAGCTTTGTTTAAACACTCATCTGATTTTTGGGAGATTTTGCTGTGCTTGTTTATATGATTTGATCTTTCAGGAATTTCTTATTCTTTTGGATGATTACCTATAACTTCTGCTCCATTTTTTTTTTTTTTTTAAATTCAATACGAAATTCAAATAATTATTTAACTAGATCATCCAAACTTCATTTAAATCTAGGAGACTTTGCTGAGTTTGTTTATTAGAATTTTACATTTCATAAATTTCCTACATTTTTTGAAGCACTACCTATAAGTACTTATACTGTTGCGATTGCGGGTTTTTTTTTTTTGGGCGGGTAACTCCACTGGTTTAAGCTTTTGATACTTTTATGAATTGTTATCTCTCTCTTATTTATTTATTTAATATACATCGAATTTTTTTGTACCTATTGCTTTTGTATAACAGTGTGATCTTGTTGAGGTAAATTCTTATGAGGTGTGAAATAATTGGTGCATGTATCACTGAACTTTTTGAAGTTTATGCAGCACTGAGGAGGTATGCACTCTCTAAATTATTCAACCTTGAATTGGCAGAGTCCATAATTGTATGTGATGATAGAGTTTTGTTAGTACATTTAATTAGTATATCATGTTTTATAATTTTTATTTCACTTCAGATGTCGGTCATATTATAGTGTCTATAAAATGGTAAAGAAACTATGTTTTTAAGGACCTTAGTCAGGTTGGTACAACCCTCAATCTTTTCCTTTTTTTTTTTGGTGGCCCTGATATTAGGAGATTACAATAGTTCTTTGATTGCATTTCTTCTTTACAACTATGCCTTACAAGTTTCTTTTTTCTGCTTTTTCAGTCTTGTATTAGTAAACTACTTCACCTCAGATGACTCCTACTAGTGTTTGGACTAAGCAACCACAGTGTATCTATAAGAAGAATCAAAATATTGTATGATTCCTAGGATTACTGAAAACCTGAACTATTGTTTGTATTTTTTTTTTTTTATTATTTTTTTTTTATGGTAACTATTGTTTGTAATTGTTGAAAAATTCACATAAGAGCACATGCAGTCACTGGTACAGTTTAAATTCTTTCCTGATCTCTGCAAGTTATTTACCTATAACTTAGTATCAAGTGAAGGACAGACTTCAAGTGATGGAATACTATTAAGAATATGCTTTAGATGTCATTTATCATGATGACATTGTGTTTGTTTATATCTAGGAGATTTTGCTGTGTTTGATTATATGATTTAACATTTCACAAATTTCCTGCGTTTTTTGAAGCTCTACATTTAAGTACTTATATTGTTGCAATTGCGATTGTAGTTTTTTTTTTTTTTTTGGCAGGTAACTCTACTGGTTTAATCAATTTTTTTTTGGGTAATCATTTGCAATCACCTTGTGGAGGTTAATTATGAAAAAATTTCAATACCTTTCTTGACTCTAAACTTATTGTTTCTTTGATAGCTGGTTGTATTGAGGATGGTCTGTATTGAATTCTTTCTATGCAAGAGCTGGTTGTGTTTAGCTGGTTATTTCAATGATAAGAATGTTGATTCCTCATTCTTAGGTCTTACACTAATTTATGCAGAAACTGTGTATACATCATATCCATGCTCCACTTTTGGTTTTTGAAAATCCACTTTGGCAATTAGGAACATACAAATTAGCAGTAATTCTCAGTGGATAATTTGCTGAACTCAACAAAGGCTTTAGAGAGGCCACTTAATTTTCCATATTTTCACTTTAGTAAATTAAAATTTTCCATGAGGTACAATTCAGTAGTTTCTAGATTGCTGCTCTCACTGACATATTCTGAAACTATCATGATCAAATAGAAAACAAAAGTGAATAGGCCTATTTGCTTAATAAAGCATTTTTAAATATTATTTGGCAAACCCTGAAACCTAGACCAGCTCCACCATCCAGATTTTCCTCAAGTTCAACCTCTTCTAGGCTTATAACAGTTGCGAGATTTGAATCTAAGGACAAGAATCAAAGGCCAATATACACTTATGATTGTAACCATGGCAGCAATCATATAGTATCACCTATATATACATCTGTATAGCTGATCAAGTGCATGTACTCTGTTGCAATGATGGGGATCTTAATTTTATCATAATTGTATAAAATAGTGACCTCATGTTTGTGCACTGTTGACTGCCTTTAGAAATAGTTTGCTTTTTTAGTTGCACTAGAGTTCCACATACTTTGCATTTGGGTCTACTTGATGGGAAATGGGATGCCAAAAGCGTATTTAAATAGTGCTGGAAAAATGTACTTGAAGCCATACATATAGTTTTTTTGTTGCAATCATACTGGTGGTGGTGGCAGTGTTTAGTAGCTTAAGAGCTTGCCAAACTGGTTTGGGGTCCTTCACCCACCCAACCACCTATAATTAGGTACTAAAATTCTGCTCTCTGTGGGGGCTTTATTTATAAGCCTTCAGCATTACCAATGCTTATAAATAAAGTCCCCACAGAGAAATCTTTTGCCCAGTATGTTATGAATGATTTTCCACCAAACAATTAAAGGTAAACTCTGTCCTAATATAGGTGAAACAAAGCCAATCATTGTCAGAGCAACAAACCCTCAGCCTTACCTTGTATATTCATTAAAAAATGGGGAAAAGCATATCAAATTAACTCAAACAACATGAGTCATATGACATTCACAAAATATGCTTTTTCCCATGCTCACCTAGTTGATTATGATATGCCAACTTATCTCATTAGTTTCACATGAGAGAGAGAGAGAGAGAGAGAGAGAGAGAGCATGAGGAATAAGGGTGCTTGGGCAACATTAGGCCAATCACTTGGCTTCATGTTTTCTCAACACATTGATGGCTCCTCATGCCAGATTAGTAATGCTCTTAAGGGCTCTTTCAGGGGGACAGGCTCGGTCTCCCTACTTGAGTTGGATTGATGAGCCCGATGAAGGGGTAGCATGTGGAGGCACCTTGCTCCACATGATGCCCCATGGCTATGGCAAATGAGTGCCATGGTGGGCAGAGTTGGTTTTTATGATGGGCAGAAGTAAGTGGTGCTGACCCTATTTGGTGGTGCATGACATTGGTGGCTTGTTGGCTGATTGCTTGTGTGTGGGCTTAGCGGCTTGTGTGCAAGACAGGGCTGGGCTGCTATGATGATCAAATGTTGTGTTCAAGGCATTGGGCTGGTGGGTGATGGCTAATGCATGAACAAATGCTAGTGGGTTGATGGGTGGTGGCTAATGCATGAGCCAAGCCTCCCAAAACGTGGGGAAACATGTTGTGTGCACTGCTGGAGTATGGGCAGAAGCCTATGATTTGCTGAGACATGGGCTGTGCATATGCAGTATATGCAGTGGCAGTTACAAGTAGTTCCTAGTTTCCAAATGATCAGACTTTCTATGTAAGGGCTAAAAACATGGAGAGCAGACCAAGACAACATCAGTTAAAGGTGTGCTAAGTCAAACCAAAGTAGCAGAATGTCCAAGACCTAGGTAGTTACTAGGCACTAACTACCATATTAGTTATTTCTATGTATATGACCCTAATCCTGTTGGGGGTATCAACAACAGAGTGTATTTTGCCTTAGAGAGAATTTTGTGTATTTCTCTAGGTTTATAAAGGGCTTCCTTTGTACTTGAGATTAAGTAATAAAGGTTGGGGGTGGGTTCCCTGTAAACATAGTGTGTGCTGTATGTGTGGGAGTCCCTGTATAATCTATTCTAAGTGTTTCTTGTAGTGTGTGTAAGTGGTGTTGGATGAGACTAAGTCAGGAACTAAGGGCCATCATAGGCAGAAAATTGAGTGAAAAATTTAACCTTGTGACAATTGGTATCAAAGCCTAGCTGCAATGTCTTTGGATACCAAGGCAAGAGTGACTATCTTAGAGACCATACTTGAAATTCTGGCAGAGGGAGAACAACTTTCTATGTGTGATAGATTGGATGTACTTTCTGTAGAAACTTCTGTGGTAAGGAATGAACATTGTTGGCTGCTGCATTGGATGCCTAGGGCAGTGCAACAAAAGAGACCCAAAGCCAACTTGAGATAGAAATTGCCTTGTTAAAGAGGGCAATGCTTGATCTTCCTAGGGAGGAGGAAGTTGCCACAAAAGTGAAGGTGCTTGAACCAAAGCCCTTTAATAGTGCTAGGAGTGCCAAGGATTTGGAGAATTTCGTTTGGGACATAGAGCAGTACTTCAAGGCTGCTGGGGTGCCTGATCAAGAGAATGTGACTATTACTAGCATGTATCTTTCAGGGGATGCAAAGTTATGGTAGAGAACCCGTGTGAAAAATGACGCAGATGTTGGTAGAGGGAAGACTGACTCGTGGGATACCTTAAAGAAAGAATTGAAGGACCAGTTCTTGCCTACCAATACTGCTTGGGTTGCAAGAAACTCCTTGAAGAAATTGAAACATACTAGTATAGTGCAAGAGTAATGATGGCATGAGGAATGAGGGTGCTTGGGCTCTCATGTTTGAGGAGCCCTCATGTTTTCTCAAAACATTGAGGGCTCCTCATGCCAGATTAGTATTGCTCCTAAGGGCTTTTTAAAGGGGACAGGCTGGTCTCCCTACTCGAGTTGGATTGATGAGCAAGATGAGGGAACAACATGTGAAGGCACCTTGCTCCACATGATGCCCCAAGGCCATGGTGAGGAGTGCCCTGGTGTGCAGAGTTGGTTTTTATAATGGGCAACAGCAGTTGGTGCTGACCATATTTGGTGGTGTATGGCATTGGTGGCTTGTTAGCTTATTGCTTGTGTGTGGGCTTGGTGGCTCGTGTGCAAGACAGGACTAAGCTGCTTATGATGATCAAATGCTGTGTGCAAGGCATTTGGCTGGTGGAAGCTGGCTAGTGCATGGACAAATGCTACTAGGCTGATGGTAGTTACTTGGCGTGCTGCATGTGGGCATGTTGTGTGGGTTGTGTTGTTGATGAGGGAGGGCTTGGGCATAGGCCAAGCCTCCCAAAACGTGGGGAAACATGTTGTGTGGGCTGCTAAAGGATTCGCAGAAGCCCCATGATCTACTGAGACATGGGCTGTGCATGTGCAGTATTTGCAATGGAAGTTTCAAGCAGTTCCTAGTTTCATGATGTTCAGACCTATTACGTAGGGGCTGAAAAGGTGGAGAGAAAACTAAAACAACATCAGTTGAAGGTGTCCTAAGTCAGACCACAAGTGACAGAATGTCCAAGACCCAGACAGTAACTGCCATAGCAGTTATTTCTATGTATATGACCCTAATGCTATTGGGGGTGTCAAAAGCAGAGTGTATTTTGCCTTAGAGAGAATTTTGTGTATTTCTTCAGGCTTATAAAGGGTTTCCTTTGTACTTGAGATTAAGTAATAAAGGTTGGGGGTGGGTTCCCTGTAAACATAGTATGTGTGCTATGTGTAGGAGTCCCTATATAATCTGTTCTAAGTGTTTTTTGCCGTATGTGTAAGTGGTGTTGGCCTAGACTAAGTCAGGAACTTAGGGCCATCATAGGTAGAAAATTGAGTGAAAATTTTGACCCTATGACACACAAGGAAGTATCTACAGAAAAATCACACGTGCTCTATTTATGAACATAATTGGTTCCCCCACATATGATTCACAATTTTAGGGATGTAGAGTAATTGATTTTTCATTTTCATGGTTTATATTTCATAATTTGGGACAGGTACACTTGGACACTAGCAGTTTTCATCAACTGGCATACAGGACAAGCACTAATTAACACATCAGAGTCCTTGCATAAACACAAGTGCCTACAAGGCATCAATATCATAGACACCTCCCTTCCCTTGCATGCCCTGCAAGTCATGTGCTCCTTCAAGCCATGGCAATTCATAGAAATAGATGTGATGTGATGAAGACTACATAAAAGCTTGAGACCAATAAAAAGCCACTATTTCGTGGTTTGGTCATCTCATGAGGTTCTTCAGCAAAGTTAGAGCAATGTTTTCCCTCAGAAAAATATTTGTGATATGGTGTTCCCTTGAACATATCCTTCTTATGTTCATTAAAGCTTTGTTGTATATCCTTATAGTGGATGTATGATCAAGAGAGGTCATTTTATCACTTGTTGGTGTTCCATGTGTTGGAGTGATGCTATGTGCCATTTTGGGTTCACTCTACGGCTCTAGGAATTGTTTTCTCTCTTTTCTGTTTTGCTTTATGCCTGTGTCTGTGGCAGTATACCTAGATCACTGGTGGATTTGGTAGCTAACTAGAGAGGGAGGTCTTGAAGTGTTAAGTAGTGGTAATGCCTGGAAAGCTGTTCCTTTGTAGTTGGTACGGTGTATATAGACGAAGAGGGAAAAGCTGGGCTTATTGAGGGTAGTAAGCTTCCTTTTTACTATTTTGAGATGGTGCTATAAAGGTCCAATTTTAATGGCTTTAGTTTATGTTCTTTTTCCTTATTTTTATTTTTATTTTTTATTTATTTATTTATTTTTAAATGGGTAAGTGATACATGACCCAATGGGTTTTGAAACCACAACCTCACCATGGTAATGACACTTTCTAGAGAATAACCATGGTAATAGTTGGATCCAATTACTCAAACCAATAAAGAACACATTATGACAATATGATGATGCAAATGTTGAGTTATATCACCTCACAATTAGCTCAATCTAGTAGTGATCACTAAGGTATGAAGATCAATTCAAGCTAGTCACTTGTGGGGTGTGTTTGAATTGAATTAATTTGTGAACGTTTGTGTTTTTGAAAAAAATTGGAACTTTCTCATGTGTTTGGCATTATGTAGAATGACAAATAATGTGATGAATTTGGAGGAACTGGTATTTTAGACTGCCAATCTTGAATTTTGGGTCCACTGAGTTTGGTTAATTTTGATATTGAGGCTATGCGATTTGCTACAAAAGGAATTGGAGTTGCCTGTTTGTGTGACCAATATTATTTGGGCTGAACCTGATAAGTTCACTAGGATCCATAGAGTTGACTTTGATTCGGATTAAATCTTGGTTTCATTAATGTTATGTATTTGACTAGTTCTTGCAGTTGGGAATGATGATTTGTTTCTTTCAATTGTGTATTCATTTTCATGTGTGCTGATACTAGTAATGGCATGTTATTCTGTTTATATATTGATTTTTTTTTTCTTTTTCTTTTTCTAATAGGAGAATTTTTATTCTTACTTTAGTTCTCTTGTTTCTTTCAATTGTCTAGGAGTGGTATGCTTATTTTATTAGATTTAGATATATGGCAATTAATACCACCATGCACCCTTAGTGCGGTGGTCACTCCACAAGTATAAGTGCTTGTGGGGTGTGGGGGGAAAGGGCTGGGATTCAAGTCTCCAGGAGAGAGTTTCACACACATATACACTTAGATTAGGCTAGAGTATAAATTATATCTTGTATAAAAATAAATAAAAAAAGATATATGGCAATTAATGGTTTGTGGAGTGTTGTAATTTTTTACCCTCAAATTTTGGGTAAAAGTTGTAAAGATCAACATGGCTTGTTATCCCAAATGCTGGACTGATTTGTTGTCAAGGAGTTGGTTTTAATTGTTATCATTACATTGTAATGTGATTTGGACATCTACCATTCTGGTGTAGTGTGATGGCAGGGAAATTGGTTTTGATATTTTTTGTTCATATAGTGATGAGTTTACACTATTGAGTTGTGTTTTCTTCATGACCATGTAACTGACATTGATCTATAAAGTTACTGTCACATTACAATTATAGGATTTGTTTGTGAAGAATTAATTGTGGATAATGATGTTTCTAGAAGTTAGGTGAAAATAGATTTTTCTGTTTAGGCTTTCTCCTGCACCCTTCCAAAGCAATGAAGTATTTAAACCGTCTAAAATTCTAAATGGTTTTCTGCTACCCTTCGATTTTTAGACTGGGGTTTGTTATAACTTTCTCCAATGTTTTGCATTGTTATCTTTGTACAGTTGCGTTTCTGGATTTGATACCTAGGGTTGCAAGAGAATCTCATTTAACTAGCATACTAGCAACTCCACTTCCTCCGCTGCTTCAGTCCCTCCATTGATAATCTGGATTTTTATTGCTTGTTAGTTTTATGTTGGCTTAAATCTGGTTTTACCTTGGTATTTCAGCTTGCTCTAATCAAGTTGAATCAGATTTCCAAATATATATTTTTAATGCTTATTTTTCAAGATATTTCTCATGTTTCGATCTTTAATGTTTTTAGCTTTTGTACTGAATGTCTCTTTTTTCTTTCTTTTTTTTTGAGGAGAAAACCAAATGTTTCATTAAACAAGAAAAGGAGTACAACAGAAGCCAAAAGCAAACGCAGAGATCAAACTAGGTCTGATTGAATCAGATGAGCTACAAAGGGTGGACAAACACCCTTCCAAGTTTGGTTGGCATGATTACATTTGGCAAACTGGGCAAGCTCATGAGCAACCCTGTTGTAGTCCCTTTTCAAGTGATGAAAGGAGCAACTATTAAAGGAAGCCTTTGCAAGCTGAATTCCCTGTATCAGGTGTCCCATTTCACTACCACTGAGGTCTTGGGAGATGGCTTGAATGACTGAGAGAGCATCTGTTTCGAAGATGACATTGGAGAGTTCCATTTCCTGGGCCAAGAGAACCCCCTGTTCCATTGCAAAGAGTTCTGTCCATTCAGCAGGGTAGTGCGAGGGCAGCATTTTACTGAGAGTTGCTACAACCATTCCTTCCTCATCTCGAATGACCACACCGACTCCTGAGTTCCCAGCACCTCTTGTGGATGTCGCACCATCTACGTTTACCTTGAAAGAACCAAGAGGAGGCCCCGACCAGCCCCTATGGATTGGCTGCTTGGGGGGAAAGTCCATCACGATGGCCTCTTGGAAATCCTTGACAAGGTTCTTTGCCATCTCCCAGAGTTGCAGGAGGGATAGGCCATGCTCATAATTTCTCATTTGTCATTTGCATTTGGAAATAGGAAATAGGTGCATTATAAGGTAGAAGTAATTGTTACCCTAGATTGGCCTGCTTTTTATGGGTTTTGTTTGATATTTTGAAGTAGTTCCCTTGAAATTGGGAAATATTTAAAGTTCTCACTTTGTGCTGGAAAAGATTAGTTTCTATCATGATTGGTTTTGAGGGGGTTATAAGGTTTTCATACAGGTTGTTTGAGTTTGGTACAAGCTTTTGAGTTGAATACCGAGTTCAAAGAATATCTGATAGAGTTTAATGATTTCTTATAACAGATTTTGGAAAAGCAGACGAGTTTTGTGGAAGAGCAATTCTGGCTAACCCAAGTGATAGAAATGTCTTGTCTCTTTATGCTGATTTGATATGGCAAACAAAGAAGGATGCTGATCAAGTTTAGATTTATTGCCCCAAACGATGGGTAAGAACTAAGAAGGCTAGTTTTGTATTTGGTTCTAGTACATTGGACTTTTGATGTATTTGGTTATAGTATATTGGACTCTTGAAGTATTTGGTTGTACCACATTGGACTTTTGATGTATGTGGTTGTAGTATGTAGTTTTTGTGCACAGTTGTGTCTTTTTTTTTTTTAATCTTATTTTGAGGGCCAGGAGACCCTTAAATAACTTTATTTATCAAGGGTTGTACATATAAATTTTTTAACCCTTGGTTATTTATAAGTTTTTCTCGGCAATGGCACCAAAAACTTGTTGCGATTAAAATAATTCAAACCAAAGTGCATATTTTTCACAAGTAATAACATCTTGGTGAGTCAAAGGGGGCAATCCACAGAAATGATTAACACTAATGTAAAAGCCTCTACTATCAACCAAAAAATAAAAATAATTGTTTGTTGTTTTTCCACCCAAAGATTGAACAAGATAATATTGAAACTACAATTGAAAATAACAAAATAAATTTGAGAGAAATTAACGAATTCAAAGATCTCCCTAATATTTTATCATATGAACTTGAATTATATTTAACTCAAATAGAGTAGAAAGCCAACTTGCCTAATTGGAAAATACAACAATAGAGTACTCAAATAACATGTAAAATAGATTGAACATATGTGATTGAGCAAATAATTCAATTGACATGTTACAAGGGAGATTAAGCATTCAATATATTCTCAATTCATATCGAATCAAAGAGTTCAAGCATTCAATATATAAAAAAATCATATTAAATCTTAAAAACTTGCTAACATGCAATGATTCCAAATGGCAAGTGAATCTCAAATTTGAAATTTCAATAATCTATGAAAAACACAAAGATAATCCTTTGTTTTTTTTTTTTTTTTTTTTGAGAAATAACACATAGATAATCCTAAGAGCACATGATAAAAATATTTGGTTTCACCTCTAACCCTAGCTAGTTATTTAGACACACATAGTTGTGCAAAAGAAATCCATAGAAACAACGCTAAAAATATGAAAGAAATAAAACAAAAAAGAAAGTTCTAGGGTTTTTCCTCCTCTATAACTTCAGTCTTCTCTAAATGAAATGAGAAAATTCCTTAAATTTAAGGAAGTGAACTAAATTCAGTCTTCTCTATAACTTCCAGCCGACGTTTGGCCTCCAAAACCATTATTTATGACTTTGTGGTAAACTAAACAGTTTTAGATCTTTAAGTCTTCTTTCTTGGCAGAAAGATCAGGCTGATCGGACATCTGTGCATGAATTTATGCTAAAAATACTGAGACAATGTAGGATGATTTCGTATTAGGATTTTTTCATTTTTGGTTTGAATGGATTTCTTTCTTCCATTTTTTACTCTCACAAGTTTTTTAATTATTTAATGGTTCTAAAACCAAGCCTTTACAGATCTTGACCCTTGGATTCTTTTGGCTTTATTTCTGTTTGAGTAGCTGACTAGTTTTAATCTCCTACAAGAGAAAAATACACGTAATGAGTATATTTTAGAGAAATCTTTCAAACTCACATATTTACGTGTAGTTAAACATAATCTTGATGTGATATTACCTATCAAAACTAAGACAGTAGTGTAAACTTAAGCAATTTTTATAAGCTTTCTGACAAGAGAAGGAAAGGAACTCATGCGGGGGCTAGGGAGTTTATGCTTCCTCAAAGTGGTTTTAAATTCTTAAACCAAGAAGATGTATATGTTACAACTTAATTTTTTTGTAGAGTCCTATGTATTTTCAATTTATCATTTTTTGTCATTTTCTTCATGTAATCTAGTTAGGTGCATGTAAATTTGTATTCAAACAAGTGTAAGTTTTCCTTAAATAGATATTCATCTATTTGAAGATATCCACAATCAATAAAGAAGAAAAAAAGTGAAAAAAAGGGTTACAACTCACATTGTTCAAAAATAGATGATGCTCCTCCAAAACAATTTGATCTTCGATGGTAAATCTTAAAAAAGCTCATCAAAATCAGTATCCCCTCCTATTTTAAAGTCCACTACAGATAGCTAACTTGTGCTAATAACCACGTAGATGTTGAGTAACTATTTTACCCAAAATATGTCGAGCTTATCACTTCAATTTGTTCCTTAAAAAAAGGCTAAAAACACACAACAAATTTTTTCTCTAATTAATGTAAACCTCACAAACCAACCCCTCTTATCCTCTCAATTCATGAAAAATATAAAAGTTTAGGTGGTTTCTAGTCAAACACTTCGCTGTAGAAAAAAAAAATCAATAATTTCCCATGGCTAAAGAAAAAAAAAAAAATTACCAAAAAAAGTTCTATAATAGGCTTCTGAAATTTGCATAAATCACTTCTTTCACTGAATCCCAACAATAGAGAAAGCCTCGTTGTTATTAAAGCTAACAAAAACCATGGTTTTCAAGCACTACACCTTTTTCTCTCATGTCTTTTTAGCAACAGCCATCATCCTCTTCGCTAGCCACGCTCATGGCACTAGCCTATGCGACAATGCTAAAAATAAGCCCTACTGCAATGCAATTGTTCATAATCGGACTGACCCTAATGATGCCTTGGTTGCATCCATTAAAAAATTGGTTTACCAGACCAAAGTGGCAAAGGTGTTGGCTAAAAAGCAAGCCAAGTCCCCCGAAATTGATGACTGCATAACTGCCTTTGAGGATTCCATTGACAACCTCAAAGATGCCTTGGGAAGCCTCCCGAGCCATGACCTGGATGTCCTGAATAGCTACATCTCGGCCGCCCAGACCAACTACGGGACATGCGATGACGGGTTCTCGGATTCTCGCAAGACCAATCCCATTGCCAAAACTACTGCGTTCTTAGACGAAATGGCTAGCGTCAGTTTGTATCTATCAACTTTAATTACATGAAGAAGAGCTTGTGAGTTGTATGTGAGTGGTTAAAAGTGGTCTGAAGAAATTGTTATAAAGTTTTCAGCTTTTTTTCTTTTTCTTCTCTTTGATAAATATTTATGGGCTTGCTCAAAGAAAAAAAAGTGTTTATGGGGAGGCCATGTTTGTGATATTTGTGTCTTGTAGAGCACTTTCTTGTGCCATTGTGACGTATGAGAAAATATTTTATTATTAAATGTTTATTTATTTATGAATATATTGACATTTATCCTTATAGAATAATACAACATTAGAATGGATTAGCTTTTCGATAGATTTTTTTCCTACTCTTTTTGTCATGATTTCTTTCCATTACCTGTTTAATAATACAAGCACATACCTGTTACTAATAATTTTTTCTAAGGTAGACTGTAAGAAACCTAATTATACAAAATCTAATAAAATAGAATTTGAATATATCGACATAAAAAAAAAAAAAAATACAAATATGTGAATTTAACAATTTATTTTTACTAATAAAATGAAAAAGTAAAAAATAACTAATGAGAGATAAAGTGAGAATTGAAAATCCTATGATAAGAGTAATAGTGTGATTGAGAGTCTAAAATGATGAGAGAGAGAGAGAGAGAGAGAGAGAGAGAGAACAATGAATGATACTATTTATGAGTGCGAATCAAGCCGTTGAGAAAAGTAGAGTTGTTGCTTTTGCATAAATAGGAAGAGTAGAGTTGTCGGTGTCGTTAAGAAAAACTCATTGTCACAGTATCTCTCTTAGTAGGAAAATGAAATTAGAGATTATTTTTATAGAATGGGTTGAATGACTTACGAATCTAAAATAATTGAGTTCTTTTTTTTTTTGAAATTTTTTTGTTGAATATTTTGTTCATTTGATGTTATTTGGTCTAATCTTCTTATTATTTGGGTTATTTTTTATGTTATTAGGGCTAATTTTTGTTGTTATTGTTCAAAATTAGTTGATGCTACATTTGAAAACTACAATAAATAGCTAACTTAGGTTAATAATCACATTGATGTTGAGAAACTATTTGGCCTAAAATATGTTCAGCATGTCATGACTTCAAATTGTACCTTAAAAGAAGCTTTAAAAAAAATATACAAAAGTTCTGCTATAAGGGTAATGACTAGTGCACAGTGCAAACTACATGTTACACCCAACAGACAATGTGTAACAAACACTAATGTGTGTGTATATATATATCCACACACACTAAATTAACAAATTATTATAATTCTAATAAAAATGTTGAACACCCTCACTTGGGAATTACAAGAATTTAGGTTAAAAATAATAAAATAGTATTGTTACCTCCACAACATTTTTACAATAGTTTCACAAAAAATCTTTTGTGATAAGCTGTTACTGTGGGCGCAGTGGTTTCCTTCTTAGGAAAGGGGAGTACGCCTCGGTCAAGTGGACCAGGGTGGAGAAAAGATGGAGTCGCCACCTAGATTAGATCTAGGAACCATAAAATAGTGCCCTTACGTGGAAGGACTAATCTTACTACCAGAGTATAGGTTTGGAGTTTAGGTAAGGGGATGAGAAGGTATTAGGCACTCAACCCCACCCGACTCGTGGGTCCGCTTCTAGTCCTTGTATCTTACGTCTTAATCTCATTGAAGGCCTATTCAATATTGTTATCTATACTCACACACACACTAGCATACATCTAGCAATCAACATGGCATCAGTCATCCCAAAACCCTAACATACATCTATATATCATGGCAACTCATATCAAACTTAACATACATTCATCATGCATACCATATTATCTCATCCAAGGCAGTAAACAAATAAAGATATCACATGGACATGACAACATCAGAGAATTATTGGAGAGCATCAAGAACATCAAGAATACAAACATATTCCAAGTTCATATATCATATTCATCAAACCTAAAATCCCAATCAAATGCATGTACATATGAATGCATGCCTTACCTCACTTACCTTATTGCATCACAACACCTATGTATCAATGTGTGATCATATCATATGCATGTTCATAGTAGAATAAAGAAAACATTTGAAGAGAACCCTAATCTAACATGTGAAGAACAAACAAGTAAACAGAGAGATAGAAACTCAAAAACATAAGAAAGGTTCAAAACAGAGGCATATTACATGAAAGAAACAAAGAAACTGAAGCAGAAAACTCAGATTAGGGTTTCTGGGCAAGAGTATACGTACGCATGCATAAGCCTGCATACGTGGGCTAATTGTATGCATATGCATACTTCAAGTATGCGTACGCATGCAGAAGCATGCGCATGCATACACGCCTCAAACCCTAACCCAAAAACTAAAATGCAAAAAAATAGAGCAGAAATTTAAAACAAAGAACTAACAACCTAAGCATGCTTCTAATATAAAAATAGACAACCTAAACTAACAACAAAGATATTTAAAACAAAACAAAAATCTATTCCTAAACATGCATTGGATCTGATAGGCCAAATACGTATTGACCACTTGTGATGAATTAATTGATTAATTTGCCAAGTTTATTAATTAATCAAATTAAGATGCAAACGCGTGGTAGCACAAACAAATCACTAATAAGTAAAGTATGCAGTGGAAAATAAATTGACACGGTGATTTGTTTATGAATGGGGAAAACCTACACGGCAAAAACTCCACCAGGTGATTTTAAGGTCACCACTCCCGAAATTTCACTATTATCACAACAAGCGGTTACAAGTAAAGGAATTCCAGTACCTTATGCCAACCTATAGTTGAATCCTTACTCCAATATCCAATTGGACTTGTTCTGTAGTGACAATTTCTCCTTTTGATGCACGACTCCTAGTACGTGACTAACCAATTGCACGGATCCTAGTACGTGAATTCAATCACCAACTAGAGAAGATTGTTAGCTGCAGAGTTCTTCAATTCATCCCACGATAAAGATCCAGAAGATGCTTGGTCATAAAACCCTATGGTGTACAAACACAGCAACTTCTTTAGAAGAATGATGAACTAGGGCAAAACTTCATCTCTGGTCACAATTTGCTTGAACAAACTTTGCTCAATACTTGTGCAACTTGTGTACCCTTTGACGGCCCTTAAAATAATTCTTTTATATGTCTAGGGTTAGGAGAAAAGAAGGCCCAAAGACACATTCACGGATCCTAAGAAAATCATATCAGAATTCTGAAATTCGTAAACCTCGATAAATAGGAGCTGTCGAGCAGGTGTCGAGCACACGGGCTGAGATAGCTTTCTTAAACTCGATAGATGCAGCTGTCGAGCCAACTGTCGAGCTTTAACGAATTTGCACTATTCAGCTTGTTTCTTAGACAGACTTGAATGACTTTAACACTTGATCTTGAAACCTTGTTTCTTGAAGTATTAAAAACATCTAGATCTACCCAATTACAAGTAAAGTGCGTTTTGTGAAAGGATTAGCCAATTACATAAAATAGTGACATATGATCCTAACAAGTGAATCACATATGTCCTAACAGGATCTAACAACAAACAAGAACAACATTTAACACATCAAAACATGTTCATCAATCTATCCAATCATTCAACTCTCCAATCAAAACATGATGAGACACAATAAAATGAAATGTAACAGAACAAAACATATTTCTAAGCATATATAACATGTAAGTCAATTAAGAACAACAAGAATGCAAGTTATAAAAACCCCAATCAAGGAAAAGCCATGAAGAGAGACTCACCTTACTTATGGAACACAACTTGGTTGATATTTAACCAGCCCCTCAGTGTCTACACAACAAGATTCAATGAGATATCAAAGCTAATAGAAGATTTCAATAGTTTATAGGTAATCAAAACTCAAAATAAAATAATATTCTTGAAAAGATTGTTTGAAAAGGGTTTTGGAAATATTAGAAAATAGTTTCTGCATTAAGAATAATAGAGAAAGGTTTTGAAGAACTAAAAAATGTGCATAGTCTTGTGAGTGCAGAAAGTTTTGAGTTAGAAAATAGTTTTGGAGACGTTTATGTGGAAAATCAACTCTCTTTAGCTAGGGTTTGAGTTTGGAGGCATAAGGTTATATTTATATGTTTAAACCAGGGTTTTCAGACTCATTTGGAGGGTTTTAGACGTCCCAAAAGGTCTAGGTTCCAGAGTCCATCAAAGAGGGAGGCTTTGGGCCCTAAAAAATGAAGTTCTGGGCTTCTGAAATTTGGCCTGCATATGTAGGTTTGGGGATGCGCACGCATGCCCACGCACGCGTGCATCCTAGAATCCCTAATTTTAACAACTCTGATGGCCCAACTTCAAATGGCCATAACTCACTCAATATTAATCCAAATTAGTCAAAATATGTGTTCAAATTGAAGCTTGGGATGTCTACTTGCCAATGAATTAAACCTCACTAAAACATTCTTTATGAATCAAAATTTATTATGAAATCAATGAGCAAAGGTCATTTTTTTAGCATTGTTTTCAAAGCGATTTGAACACTTTTGAGTTGTGATTACTTCCAAACTATCAAAATAATTTCAATTACCTTTTGCAGACATGCCAAGCTCATCATTAGGACTAGAGACTAAAATTTGTTAATGGGTACAAAATGTGGTGTCTATAGTTACTAATTCTAATTTTGGGCCAATAGTTATATCATTTTTTCACCCACTAATAATAGCTTGTCTTATAAGATTTGTTGTGGAAATGTTGTGCATATAGCATTACTCCAAAAATAATAATCCTCTCTTAATCCTTTCCTCTCTCTTACTCTTTATCTCATAACTTTCATACTAGTTCTACTCTTACTACTTGTTTTCCCACTTTCTGTTGAGGCAAAGGCTTATCAAAACCACTCCAATGTAACACATTTAGGATCTTCGCTTTCTCCCAATTCAAACCATACTTCATGGCTCTCTCCTACTGGACTTTTTGCATTTGGATTCTACTCATAAGGTGATGGCTTTGCTATCGGAATATGGCTGATTAATCAAGCTGAAAAAACAATAACTTGGACTGCAAATCGAGATGACCTGCCTGTCTCCTCAAATGCTTCCTTTCACCTAACCAGAGACAGAGCAAGGGTGACCAAAAAACATTTCTAGTGTGCCTCATCCTGCAATTCAGTTGCTTTGCTAGATTCTAGTAATTTAATGCTCTACAACATGACTTCCAATATCATATGGGAGGGCTTTGATTTTCAAACTGACACCATATTAGGAGGTTAGAATCTTTCTTCCATGAAGGACTTGGTTTCTAGTGTCTCTACATCAGACCACTCAAGTGGACTATTTAGGCTTTCTATGCAGCAAGATGGAAACCTTGTTGCCTATCCTTTAAATAGCTCGGCTGAACCAGTTGGCACTTATTGGTTCTATGGTACTTCAAATTAATATTTACAGCTGAGTCTTAATGATATCAATATTCTATTTCTGAGCAATGATAATTTGGTTGTACAATTTTTGGCTAACAGCTTAAGAAGTCATGTTTTATGTTGGCTTTATTCACTATCAAAACTTTATATGTAATGCATTTTATTGGTGATGTATTATTTTCTAGGTTTTTGTGTAAGTTAGGGTAGTGTACTTGAGCCTCTTCCTGAAGACTGAAAGCTACATCAAGCTGAGATTTCGCAGCCTGGAGGTGACCTGCTCATGACCTAAGCTGCCCGCAAAGTCCACATGGCAGGTGTTTGTTTGAGAGCACAAATGTGCACCTCACGACCATCTTGCGGCCTTGGGGGACGAATTGTCACAAGTTGTACAATCTCTATACTCTACAAATTGCACCAACCATTGCTTTTTTGCCAGCACACACACAAAGCTATAAGGCGTTGCAAGGGCTTCAGATAAGTATTCTCCTAACCCTAGAAACCCTAAGGGTGCCAAAAGAGTGAAGTAATTCCTATGTATGAAAGGAGAGAGCTTTATCCTTAGAGAAAAACCAAGTTCTTAATCTTCCTTTTCCATCTCTTTCATTCTATTGATAGAAATTCTGTAAACACATTCCTCATCCACAAACACATACTTGCGAGTGAGTGAATGCGTAAGGAAACTTAAGAAGCCACAACATAAATCCAATCTTTATTGGTGGTGATTCCATTGGTGCTTCAATGGAGGGTCTTTGGTAAGCTAGGAAGAGAAAGGGCTCATTGAAGTCAGTTACTAGTTGGAGCTCGGAGGGCTCAAATACATGTAGGAGCTTAGGCTTAGAGGGTTCATTGTATGCCTTATGTACTGCAACTATCTTGCATAGTGGAGATTTCCGACGGGTGGTCGAGGGAGAAGTTTTTACACCCGGGGCTCGAGTTCTCCTCTTCCATAATACTTGTGGTGTTATGTGTGGTTTGCTTGTCTTCCCCTTTCTATTTCCTTTACCTTACGATATTGCCATGCTTGTGTAGTGTAGTTTGTGCGTTGGAAAATTTGCTAAGTCACTTACACTTTAACTATTGCTTAGTTTAGTGTTAAAACCAACTTAGCTGTAAACTTTGGTGTTAGAGGTTCTAAATATTTACTAGGTCGTATATAGCAATTTATCAATTGGTATCAAAGCGGGTTCATATTTGCTTGTGATTCACATCACATTGTGTGGACCTTGAATCCTTGTTGTGTTAGTATTTTCCTTTTTTGTGTGTTTTTCCCTTGTTTTTGTTGCGTTCCTTTTGGTCTTTACCCTTATGGAACGTGGCCAATCGATAGCTACTGCCCCACTCTTTGATGAGAGTAATTATGCTTTTTGGAAAAGGCGCATATGTACTTTCCTTTATTCCATTAATGACAGTGTTTGGACTTCCATTGAGGAAGGTTGGGTAGCACTTGATAAGCTTGAGGCTGAATGGGATAAGGTTGCCAAAGATAAGTTTAACGCTTACAACAAAGCCTTGAATGCTATATTCTGTGCTGTGTCTCCTGAGGAATTTCATAGGATATCTCACATGGAAACCGCCAAAAAGCATGGGACATCCTTCAAACGACCTACGAAGGAATGAAAAGGATCAAGGATACCAAGCTACAAATGCTCGCAATTCGTTTCGAAGAGTTGAAGATAAGGGCTAAGGATGGGGGAAGATGAATCATTTGAATCATTCTACTCAAAGCTAAATGAGATTGCCCGAAGTGTTTCGTCCTAAAGTTGCTGCAATAGAGGAGAGCAATAATATTGATAAAATCAAAATTCAAGAGCTTTTGGGATCATTACAAACCTATGAGATGGGACTACCTTCACACAAGTCTGGAAAATCCATTGCCTTAAAATCGATTGAAGAGTTGAAAGTTTCAAATTCCAATGAGATTGACATTGAGAAGGAGGTGGCGTATCTTGCAAAGAATTTCAATAAATTTCTGAAATTCAAGAAAAACTCAAGAAGGCAAGATGGAAAGCCATTTAGGAAGTCATTTGATTCAAGAAGAGAGTTCCAAAAGGACGATGGGAAAAGGGACTTCAAGTGGAAGAAATCTAGTGAAGGATCTTCAGACTCCACACCTACATGCTATGAATGCTATGAGTGCAATGGAGTAGGTCATTTGAAAAGAGAATGCCCAAATTACCTAAGGGGAAAGGGAAACGTTATGAATGCAACTCTTAGTGATTCAGAAAGCTTGTCATCTGAATTCCGATGATGAAGTAGACGAAGATGGAAATTACACTACTTTTATGGCCATCACTAATGGTGATGCTACAACTCATCATGATGAGATAAATGAAGAGGATGGTGACGATCTGGAGACCATCCCTATAGAAAACGAAGTTGTTCCTGAAACAAACTTCTCCCATTATCAATTTTAAGATAATGAAGAAGAGTAAGGGAAAAAAAGAATTAGAAATTCTTCGGCAAAATTATGATGCTTTGCTCAAGATGAGTGGCAAGTACGCTAGGACAGCTGAAAATGCCACCATACGAATGAAAAACGCTAAAGAAGATAAGAAAGCTACATTGGAAGAATTGGAAATCTATATGTGGCTACTATTGTCTACAAGAAATTAAGGACGTCGACAAAAGTCTCATCCATAGAGATTGCTGCTCAACACTTGAGTAATTTTTAGTTAAATTCATCAGAATTGGGATTTATCACACAAGCCCACTACTTTAAAATATGGGAGTAAATTCTCCAAAACTTGCTCCCACTCCCCCCACTGAGTTAATATATCTCCCATGAGGAGAGGGACATAAAACAAGGAGGCCCACTCAAGATTCCTTATATAAAGACCAAACCTCATCAAATTCAAGGTATGTGAGAAATTTACTAACTCTTGTATTTCGAGAGTTCATGGAGATCTTGAGAGAGTTTCTAACTTAACCATATCAGGTCCATGGCAGGCACCATACTAGTGCACTTCAATAGTATTTTTCCTCTCTTTTCAAGTCTTAGCTTGATATATACATTCATAGAGATTTTAAAATCTAGCAATATAGTGATATACTTCTTAATTATGTAAAAGCTAACAATATACTCTTTAAGTATAAACATTTTGATTTTGGTGTGGTAAGAATTTTTTAGCAAATCAAACAAGTACTACTAGGGTTGTTGGGACATAGTAAGTAAACAAATATATGCTGTTTCATTTTAAATGCTTGTATTACTTCTTCGACTTGATTATTAATGGAGTTATAAATTTAAAACTTGTTTTATGTGTTGATGTAATGGACATATGTATGCTCAATATGAAATGAAAGTTTTTTTTTTTCTTCTATAAATTTAATGTCTACCATTTCGGAGTTATGGTGAGACAGACTTATAAGATGTGTAAAAGCTATTAGTTCCTTACATGACAAAGTGGCACATCTTTTGGTATAGTGGTTTCACTCATTGTCGTGAAATGAGAAGTCTCTATTTAATGAATATTATTTTTGATTTTCTCTTGTTTGTTTGTTTGTTTGTTTATTTTTAAGTTACAATGGAAGATAAGATTCGTCTCCATTTGAAACATCAAGAATTGCAGCAAGTTGGGTTATAAGGCTCTTGCCAAAACAACTTTTTTTTTTTTTTTCAAAAGTGTTTGAACCAAAGTACCAAACAATATAATAACAAGAACGTATTTTCAGTCCTTAAGAAAGAGATAAGACGTGGGATGCAATGGGTAGGTGATAAAATGTACAACGTTTACTACTTTTTGTCTGTCTAAAATGTAGATTTATATTGCAAAGAAAGGTTCTTTACGTATTAAACCTTGGAAAGAAAAAAACACACACACACTCACACAACAAAACAAAGAAAAAAGAAGAAGCTAAATGATGGGTCTGTTTCACCGCAATTATTTAGAAAAAGAGAGTAAACTAGATGTGTGCCATTGTTGTCATGAAAATCCACAACATATCGAAATTATATATAAATATATATATATATATATATATATATTTAAAAGCTGAAACGTAGCATTTATTGTTGCTATACTCCAGTTGAGCCACATTAGCGACCACATCACCCACTTATTTCCAACCATTTTTCTCTTATTTTTTGACTCTTCTTCTTCTTATTGATTTTTTACCTTACTGTTACATTTTCTCCAACCATTACCCCTCCCTTTTACTTTTTCATTTCCCCACTACTCTTAACCTTAATGTAACTCTTCCTTTATCCTCCCTATCCTCTTGCTGTAAATTTCCAATTCTCTCATTCTACACATATTTTCCTAAAAGGTTATTACTCTCTCTCTCTCTCTTTGTCTCATGTTTTTTTTGTGGATTTTTTATTTTATATACCTCTAATTTATGTTGATGAAATTTTGTGTTCTTTAGAATTCTACTTTGGGTTGATGCAATTTGGTTTTTTTTTTTTTTTTTCATTGTTAAATGTTATCATATTGCATTATAAAGTAAAATATATAAGAATATAATTTTATTCTATCATATAGCATGACTTGGATAATTTGGTGTGACTATAATCACATCATCTTTCTACTTTTATCTTTCTATTTTCTCACTAACATTAATGAGCCGTTAATTTCAATTTAGATATATATATATATATATATATATATATATTGCTCAAATTTGATAGTATTAGTGGAACTTTCATTATTTTATTATGTTTAATATGGATTAAAAATTTTCTCTCTCCCAAGTAGGAGCTTCTCTCTCTCACACAACCATGTGGGTTCTTCCTCCACCTCTGTGTGGCCTTTTCCACCATCTCTGGGTGGGTTTTCTCCACCTCCGTGTGGCTATTCTCCATCATCTACGTGTGGGTCTTCTCTATCCACTCTTTACTAATCTTCTGAAAATCCCTAAATCTAATCCCAAAAACTCAGTTACATATCAACCATCTACCATCCCATATCTTTCTCAATTAGCCTTTTATTTGTCTGCTGGTTTTGGTGCGGGCATCACCAGTGAATGAACTCAAGAATCCTCTCCAACCCAAACTCTTTGATGGCTAGGGTTTTTAAAGCTAAGTACTTTCCTTATGATGATTTTCTAAAATCTAAAAAAGGTGGCAGCCCCTCGTATGTTTGGCGGAGCATTCATGATAGTCTTGGAGTAATCAAAAAGGGAACAAGATGGAGGGTTGGTAATGGTCGAATACATATTTGGGATGATAAATGGTTGTCAACGCCATTATCTTACAAGGTGATCTCTCCCCAATCAGATTTTGGTGACTACCCAATGGTTTCCTCCCTTATTGATAATGACACTAGGTGGTGGAAAGTAGAAGCGGTCAGGTCCATCTTCCTTCCTTTTGAAGCCAGCACAATTTTAAAAATCCCTCTCAATTATAATCTCCCTGAAGATAGCCTCATTTGGATTGGCAATAAAAGGGGGGTTTTTACAGTCAAAAGTGCATATCACATTGCCTTAAGCCTAGTGGACTCAAATGAGGTGGGAGAATGCTCTTCTCCTGATTTTAGAATTTGCCTTTGGAAGCGGATTTGGCATCAGAAAATCCCTCAAAAGCTCAAAATCTTTGCTTGGAGGTCTTGTGTAATTGGCCTTCCAACCATGCTCAACTTAAGCCATAGAGGTATTCACTATTCAAGCTTTTGCCCTATTTGTGATAAGGCCTTGGAATCCACTGCCCATGCTCTTCTTTTATGTGATCATGCCAAGCTGACTTGGGCAAAGTGGCACAATTGCCCAGTTGAAGTAACTTCTACGCCTAGGGACTTAGTGGATGTTGCCTTGGAATTTATTGTGAAAGGATCCCCTCATGATTTGGAACTATTCTTTGCTGTGGCTTGGTCCATTAGGTGGAACCGCAACCAAGCTATACATGAGGATTCGGGTTCTTCTCCAAGTCAAGTCTGGGATATGGCAAACAGAATTTTACATGAGTATAAAGATGCTTGCTCTCTCCCTGCCTTCTCTTCAGCCCCTTCTCTAACGGCTTGGCAAGCCCCTCCCTCCGGTTTTTTCAAAATTAATACTGATGGTGCTGCTTCAGATGGCAGCCCTTCCTGTACTGGAGTGGTGATTCGGGATTGTCGGGGTTGCCTTATTGCAGCTTTAAGCAAATTACTGCCATCATCATACTCTACCAAGGTCACAGAAGCTTTGGCGCTGCAAGATGGTGTGTTGCTTGCTTTGGAGTTAGGGATCTCTCATGTTATTGTTGAATCTGATGCCCTCTCAATTATCCAAGCTATTAATGAAGGTGTTTTGGGAGGTGAGTTGGGTCACATTGTGCAGAACATAAAAGACATCTCTTCTTCTTTTTCTTGGTGCTCTTTTCAGCATTTGAAAAGGAGTGGCAATAGAGTAGCCCATGAACTTGCAAGAGCAGCTAGAGATTCAGGTGTTACGCAAGTTTGGAAAGGTGTGTGTCCAAGCTTTGTGGAGCATATTATCTTGAAGGATGGTTGTACGTAGCTGTTGTTGTTTGTTCTCCCTGCTGATGTTTTGTTCTCTTTGTTGTAGCTCTTTTCAGTTGCTGGTTTATTATATTGTATTTCCTCATTTAAAAAAAAAAAATGTTTAATATGGATTAGAATTGTATGGGCATTGAAAGTGTAAATGGAGGCACATACACCTTTATGTTTATTTATTATTATTATTTTTGGCTGGAAAACACTGTTCAGTAACGGTATAGTAAATGTAAATGTAATAAATTCGAATACAAGGGTGCCTTTTTTGAGGTTTACATTTCCTCAAGGTGGAATAAATGGACCAAAGTTCCTAGATATGCTGGAAGTGTTTCTCACTATGTGGTCCAAGATGTTGGATTAACAGGCCTGCTCCCCTCCTCTATTCGAGCAAGCTCAAAAAACATCCCAAAACACCCCTTCCTCTCCCAAACCCTCTGGAACAAACCTAAAGTAAGATTGATGATGTTTTTGTTGTTGAAGGAGATCTAGAGCCATCAGATGTTCATAGGACAATCCAATAAGACAACCCAATAGGCATGGATTACATGAATCAGTTATGAAATTATTGTATGTTTAGTCATAATTAAACCACTATTTGAGTTTCTTTTGTCTTTTGGAGGCCATTGGGTACAGCGGAAGTCCTTTTTTTTTTTTTTTTTCCCCACATAAATGTTAAGTTGGGGTCAATGCCAGTTTGTGCTCACCTAAAATATATTAATATATTATTTAGTATCAGAGCATGATATCAAGCCAAATCGAAACACAAATACCCATTGCACTTTCTAATAAGAAATAGGAATGATTTGTTTGTCTCCCCACAATATAGCGCTTTTATTTTTTTTCTTCACCTATACGTTTTTTTTTTTTTTAAATCAAATCAAACTTTATTTAAATCTACCTTTTTTTAGATCATGCCTTTTATGTTAATAAATCTTCATTTTTCATAAAATGCCTTTTAGGTTACTAAGGGAAAAATTGTTGGGAAATATGAATAAAAATATTTAAGAAGTAATTAAAGGAGCTTAATATAGTGAATAATTATTAAAATGGTGGGAGAAATAGGAATGATTTGTTTGCCTCCTACAATGTAGCACTTTTATTTTATATTTTTCCTCACCTATACATTTTTTTTTAGAGTAATGCTAGAGATACAAACTTTTTTTTACAAATTGCTAATGTGGTAAGTGGTTATTAGCAAATAAAAATGTAATATTAATGGTGGATCTAGATGAAAACTAATAAGAAGTTGGTCACATCATCATTTTGTAAAAATATTGTAAAATAGTTTGTAATCGTAGAATTACTTTTCTTTTAAGAGTAATGTTAGAGACACAAACTTTTTTACAAAAAATTTTACAAATTGCTAATATAACGAGTAGTTATTGATAAATGAAAAAGTAATGTTAGTGGTGAGTCTAGATGAAAACCAATCAAAAGTTTCCAACAACAATAGTTTGTGGCTGTAGCGTTACTTTTTTTTTTTTTTTTTTTAAATCAAATCAAACTTTACTTAAATCTTCCTTCTTCTTTTTTTATTTTTATTTTTTTTAAGATCATGCCACTGTTGATGAACCATTATATTTTTTATAACACTATTTTGAGTTGATACGATTTGGTGGTGTGTGTTTTGAGTTCTCCATCACAAGCTCTCTCTCTCTCTCTCTTATATAGCTTTTGTTTGTTTTTTGTTTGACATAATACTTAGTTATTTTGAAAGTTAGAAATTGAATTTCTATCAAAATACAATCTTGCTATGTATTTGAATGTGTATGTTAACTATTTAAGTAATATTAGGTGTAATTTTGTGATAAGTTTTTATTACCATGATAATCCCCTTTAAAAGAACGAGAAAATTGAATAATATATTTGAAACTTAAAGAGTTTAGTTGTAAAAAGAAAAAAAATATTTAATGTACCATAACATAATTTAGAAACATATGCATCACCTCAAAAAATAATAATATCAATCAAACACACCAAAAATATTAAAATGGTATATTTGAAAAATAATTTTAGAAAATACTTATATATTCTCACGCATCACGAGGGTTTATAACTATATCTTTTTTAAAGAAAAAGCGTTCAACTACGACCACATGCAAGTTCATGCAACCATACCTCGTACATTAAAATTTATATCCACTTTCATTAGACCAACGAGTAATGGTTATTTTCTTCTTTCGGCACTAACTCACTAACTATTGTCTATACATTTAAACATTAAAGTAATTCTACTACTATTGTCTCATAGAATCGCCCCATTCAAATAATGCATCTGACCTCACCAATATTTAAACACTTGCATTTCCATTTCAGCAACTAGAGAAATTCAGTGTTCAACCATTGCTACCAAATTACATATTCTCCAATTTATTTTCCTTCTTTTTATCTCATGCCTCTGTACTACACACGCTGCAGAAGGGAAATTAAAATTGGGAGGCGATAGTCTCAAGCCAGGCGACATGCTCAATTCCTCAATTGGCCTATAGGTTTCCGCAAAAAGGAAGTTCATTTCGAAGTTTTTCAATAAACACAAGAACTCCTTTTTGGGAGTAACGGACAAGGAAGACAAATTTGTTGTATATGTTGCTAATCCAGGCAAACCTATTGCCAACGATTCCGGCATGCTCACCTTGGATAATACAGGAACATTGAAAATTATGCACCTAGGTGGGGATCCTATAGTGTTATACTCTTCTGCTCAACCTACAATGAACACTGTCGCTACTCTACTGGACTCCGTAAATTTTATCTTAAAAGAATTGTACTTTAATGGATCTACTATATAAGGGGGTCTTATGGCAAAGTTTTGATTATCCATTCGACACACTTTTGCCTGGTATGAAATTAGGGATCAACCACAAAACGGGCCAGACATGGTCACTTACATGTGTGTTATCTGATGAAATCATAGCTCCAGGCCCTTTCACTTCGAATGTAGTGGCGAAGCCAGAATTTTGTCTTTGGGGGCCAAATAGAAAAGGATATGAATAATTTTCTTCTCTATATATAAACTATATATATATATATATATATTTTTTGTTATATATAGTAATAAAAAATAGTACTATTAATGTAATTTAAGCACTTTATAAATCTTTTTCTTAATGGAAGTACTTTATAAATCAATATGTACTATATTTATATGATATATTTTATCCATTAAATTAGAATTCATAAAAATAATTGTAATAAGCTTAATACTTTTTGTGTTATGAGATTTAGATTTAAAAGTACCAAGATTTAAACCTTGGATTTGAACCCTTTTAGTTAATTGAGTTACAACACTTAAACTATACAAATACTATATTTTATAATATTTGTATACAAATGCTATATTTTGTAAAATTTACATATGATAAATAAATGTTTGAATTATATTTTGTGATTGATGATTCATCATTTGTAATTGGTGGGGTAAAAAAGTAATCTTAATGCTATTGTGTAATTTTTTTTTAAGAAGAGGAGTGCACTTTGCTGCCTCCACTGCTTGCCAACCATCAACCTCTAGTACGTAAGGGAAGTGTTTTTACTCGCCTTTCTTTTTATATATATAAAAAAAAATTTCTTAAAATGCATGAGGAACAACCAAAAACTAAGAACCCTTTCTATTAAGTCAATTTCTTTTTTAGGGATTCAGTTAATTCAATTTTTATAAACATATCAAAATTTTAATGGGATTGGGGGGCCAATCAACCTACATACTCAAGAAAAAATTTTAATTTTTGTATGACTCATATATTTGAGTATATATATTTGAAAATACGATTTCATCGTCGTTTCAAATATGGATGAAGAATACTTCACTTATAATAATATAGATCAAAGTCAGCAGTCGAAATGGATGCTTGCTTCTATGGGGGAATTAAAGGATCTCAATTATGGATCTAGTATTGCCCGAGCAAATAAGTATTATGGCTATAACACTAATGGAGGATGTCAGAGATGGAAACAACTCGTATGTAGGCATCGTGGTGAAGCATTTGAACTTAGGCCTCGTTATTACTACTCTGATCCATCAATTTTGTCAAATTCAAGTCTCGGCATCAGTGATTGCAGAGATGCTTGCTGGAATAACTGTGCCTGTGTGGCCTATTCTTCTCTATTTGATAATGGCACTGGATGTCAATTTTGGATAGAAACATCCATATTTTTTCTTGGAACTGAAGGGAAAGTTTATTTTCTTGTACTGCCATGATGTTGTGGAAGCCTGAAGAAAGTACACTCGATGCTCTCTTTAATTGATATAAACTAAACTATTAGTTCTTGGGTAGTAAACCTCAAATCCACGAGAGGTTCCTTGAATCCACGAGCTGATAAAAAACTAGAATCCACCAAAGAAGAAAATTGACAAAACATTTGTGTTTATATTGATAATAGTCTAATTTGGCTCTGGTGGCTATAAAATGTATAAATACTAAAAAGTAAAAACCTAGGACGACTAGGAAACGTCCAATACCCTAATTCACACTAATTACGTGATTAGGTGACAAAATATTGAAATTTACCAAAAATGGCAAAATTGAGTTAAATGCAAAATCATAAAGTACTAACCTTAAGGGTCATCCCAAAATAAGCGGGACTTTATTTTGACTTTTGAGCAAAAAGTTATTATGAAAACAAAAATTACTATAAACGGAAAAATCGTAAATTTTCGGGGCCTAAAAGGTGGAATTCATCATTTTTAGGAGGTACCTCATAACAAAGCAATGACTATTGCTCAGAAGTTCGTTTTGCTTCATGTAAGGTTGAATTTAATCAACCATCTTGTTGGCTGTATTCTGTGCCAAATTTGCTTTTAATTCAGCATTTAGAAATTCTGTATTTAGGTAGGAATCATGTAAGGGTAGTGTGTGAGAGAGTATAAAGAAATGCTCAAGATTGTGCAGTGAAGCAGGGACTCGCAACTGGATCTCGCGGGTGGCTCGCGACTGGCAGGCCGCCAGAAGATGCACACAAGTGAAGCATGCAGAAAAGCTGAACTGTCATGCCAGCTGTAGCACTACAGGACAAAAAGTCTAGATTGGCTATTCAGTTAGCTCGCGGCTTGAACTTGCGACTCAATCAAGTCGCGAGGCCAAGTTGCCAGCCAGCTCTATTTTGGAAAAACTGACTCTTCGCATTCCTTTCTCACCCCAGTATAAATACCCCTTATACCCACGAAATGTGAAGAGCTTCTAGAGAGAATTTTGAGAGAGAAACCCTAGAGAAAAACAATATTGACTCATCCACAATCTTTACATAGAGACTTTTCAAATTCCTCTACTCTCACCCTCTCCATTGTTACATCCTTGAGAGGTTCTTGGCCAAATCCTTTTCTCATCATACCCATATCTGTGAGAAGGCTTTTTGGTGCTTTGGGAAGCAGTTAGGAAGGGACCAATTGATATTGGTTGATGCTATGAGCTATAGCGGAATCCGGTAAGCTAGAAAAGACAAAGGTTCGGCATAACCTTGTTAGAGCAAGAAGCTTGGAGGGCTTAGGTACACTGGGTAGATTAGACTTGGAGGGTCTTCTGCTTTTCATGTATCCCAACTTCATTTTCTAGTAGATTATTGACCGCTTAGATGGCGGCGGAGAGGTTTTATGCCAAGGGCTTCGGTTTCCTCTTCGATAACTCATCGTTGTGTTGTCCTTGTGTTTGCATCTCTCTTCCCTTAATCTTTGCCATTTAATTTCTGCTGTGGATGTGATTTTATTTGGTTTAGATTGTTTATCAATTCTGTTATTAGCTTATGTTCATTTTCCGCACATATATCGTTTGACGTTAAGCTTGAATTGATAATTTTGTAATTGGGGTTCTAAACGTTCATAGTGTTTTATACGCTTATTGAACTTTCAATTAGTATCAGAACAGGTGCACTCTTTGTGGTTTAAACGCCTTAGTGCGATCCTTGACCTCGTATTGAGATGGACCGGTCTCAATCTTTAAATGCCCCACCATATTTTGATGGTAGCAACTATGCCTTTTGGAAAGTCAAGATGAAGGCATTTCTATGTTCAATGGATGAAACCGTTTGAGATGTGGTGGATATTGGATGGACTAGGCCGGAGGCTGCCAAATCCACATAGGATAAGGCAACCCTCGCGGCTTCTAATGCAAATAGCAAAGCACTTAATGCTATTTTTTGTGGTATATCTCCAGATAAGTTCCACAGGATATCTCACATCTCTATTGCCAAGGAGGCATGACAGATATTGGAGACCACTTATGAAGGAACGAAGAAAGTGAAAGACACTAAGTTGCAGATGCTGACCACTCGGTTTGAGGAGCTGAAAATGAGTGAGGACGAGTCATTTGACTCTTTCTATAGCAAGCTGAATAAGGTGGTCATCGGCAAGTTTAATTTGGGGGAGAAAATCGAGGATTCCAAGATAGTGAGGAAGATCCTTTGGTCATTGTCAGAAAGCTTCCGTGCCAAGGTGTGAAGAGAGTAAGGACCTTGATGATATCAAAGTCCAAGAACTGATTGGTTCACTTCAGACTTATGAGCTGTCATTGCCCACACAAAGGAAGAGCAAATCTCTTGCTCTTAAGACAATTAATGAAAGGGTTGAAGCTCATGACTCATCGCATGAGGATGTTGTCAATAAAGATGTGGCATATCTTGTGAAGAATTTCCGAAAGTTATTGAAATTCAAGAACAATGGAAAATTTGGTAATAAAGGGAAATTCCAAAGTTCCGGGAAGGAGAAAAAGGAATTCAAAAGGAAAGATGGAAAGGAATCCCAATCTACACAGGGAATCACTTGCTTTGAGTGCAACGGGCATGGACACTTCAAGAAAGAATGTGATGGAGAAGGAAGGGTAAGGTGTATGCTACAACTCTTAGTGACTCGGATTCATCCAATTCTGATTCTGAGGAAAGCTGTGATGGAGAAGGAAATTACTCCGCTTTTATGACTATTGCTCATGATGAGTCTTCGGAGGACTTGAATCTACTTGTACAAGAGCTTGGAGAGCATAATGATGAGGAATCAATGGGAATTGTAGAAGAATCGGATGTTGAAGAAGATGAGAGTACAAAGGGTCTTCAAGAAAACTTCAATTCACTCCTTGAAAAATCAGGAGAATATGCACGTGTGGCCAAGGCAGCCATGAAAAAGATGAAGAAGGCAGATGAGAACTATAGAAGTCTCCTAGTGCGACATAAGGAGGCCAAGTGTGAGATAGAGAAGTTGAATGGAGAGTTGTCGAAAGCTTACCTAAAAATTAGATTCCTTGAGCTTGAGGTAGTTCAAGCAAATGCTAAGTTAGAGAGGGTCTCCACCAAGAAGTTAGATGATGTCATTTCCTCTCAAAAACATTTCTCAGACAAATCTAGGTTAGGATATACCGGAGAAAGTAGTTTAGCTGTCAAAATCACCAAGAAGTGAAGTTTGTGCAAGCCAAAGAACCAGTAGTGGCTGCCTCTACACCTAAGAAAGTAGAGGATGAAAAGAAGAAGAATGTGGCTAACCAAAGGGTTTTGAATAAGCCCTGTAACCAATCAGTGACCAAACCTGAAGCTAGAGGGAAATCTCTTCCAAGATCACAAAGAGGTCCAAGAACGAACCATTTTTGCCATCATTGTGGACTTCAAGGACACACTATACCAAATTGTCATAAACTTAGAGCATTAAAGAATGCAACTGATCAAAGGTCAAAAGGACCAAGAAATGACAAGAGGACTTGGGCTGTTGAGTCATCAAGAGGTCGAAATGGTGATCCCAGTGTGATGGACGTGATGAAGATGATCGGTGCATTTACCACTTGCTTGGAAAGCTTCACTAGAAGGTTTGAAAGTCCTAACTCTCGTACCCAATCCTATAGGGATATCACCCCAAACACACGTGACGTGTGGGTGAAGAGGGGTATTTATGCATAAGCATTACAACATGTCCATGCATTAATGCTGCCTATGCTTTGTAACTTTGATTGGTTATGTGCTTTTTGTTTTTGGTCCGGCTTGTGCTGAAAAATTGTGTTTGTTTGCAATTGTTTTGAATGTTTTTACATTGTTGTCTTCGATCAATCTTTTCTTGCTTTTGTGTCAAAAATCCAAAAACACATAAAAAGTAGAAAATCTAAAAAGTTTGATCAACATTGTTGAGTTTTGTCTCAAAGCATGTTTTGCCTTGTTCCTTTGTACTAATGGCTTTGTGCATCTATGAGCTTAGCTTGTTCCCTATGCACTTATATCATTGTGGGAGAAATCTTGAAATCTATGTGACTGTTGTAAATAGATCTTCAACCTTGTCATAAATGATTAGTGAATGGTTTTGTTGATCTTGAGACATGCATAGACTTGTGCCTATATATCTTCCCACTCTTTATTTTATTGTTTTTGCTTAAAGCGCTCACCAAATGTAAATCTCCAAATGAAAATAGATATTGAGCTGCAAAAGCCTGTCGCACATACTAGTATTTGACTATGAAAAAGGGAAAGCGACTTGAAATAAAATGTATGGTGCCCAAAAAGCCAAAGGCTTGCTCATCAAATTGAAATATCAAAAATTTCAGGCATCGATATCAAAATGAGATGTATTGATTCAAAAAGATCAAATGATATGATGTATATGGAGCCAAATGAAAAGTTTCAAAGTTATGTTATCAAGTTTTATGTGGGAGGTCATATATGCATATTTCTATAATTGAGATGGGTCACTCTATCTAGTGCTAGTTGTTTATGCCTTGGTTGAATTGATCATTGAAGCTTCACATTGGACTAAGGACTATCTCATTTTTGGTACCTACACACATCACAGATGTCTATGTTCAATGAATGTCTTATTCATTTGTGTGATTGTACTTGATTAAATATGTTTTCACACACTCAATCTTTGTTGATCAAACACAAAAGGATTTTTGAGTGTTTTAGTTGTTTTTGGAAAGTATTTTGTTTTTACGAAAATTGTCAAAATTTCAAAAACAGTGTTGCTCTGTTCTGGCAACTCAGTCGTGGGTCTTTCCAGTCGCATGCCCACAGTCGTGAACATTACTCAGAAGGTCTTCGCGACTCACTGGCGAGTCAAAGCTCCAGTCGCGGAAAATACTTAGAATATTTTTCAAAATTTGGGTTTTTATGTTTCTCGCGGCTTAATGTGGTGACTTGTTCGCGGGTGGAAGGTCCAGTCGTGAGGGGTACACAGAGATTTTCGCGGCTTACCTCGCGACTTTCTCGCAAGTAGACCTTCCAGTCGCGAAAAACAGTTAGAAAATTTTTCAAATTTTTGTTTTTAAGTGTTCTGGCGACTGGCCCTGGCGACTTGTTCACGACTTGGTTCAATCGCGAAAATCGCATGTTTAGCGCTTTAAGGGCAGTTTTCAAAACTTTTTAGTTTTCCCTTGAACTTTTGTGACTGTTCATTGTCTTCCCCATTTCAACTCTCTCCCAATCGCACTGTGTTTGTCTCAAAAACTCCATTTTTCTTCAACATCTCAACATCAATCTTCAAGAAAAGGAATGGGTTTTGTTGTTCTTGACTTTAAGTTGTTAAATGTTATTATTATCATGTGTGTTGCTTCTGTTATGAGTTAGTTTTGACTGATCGGTGTTGGTTTGAACATCTCATACCCATTAAGATATGTCTCATTGACATATGCTTTCTTTTGGATATATGTGTAATACACTGCCTGTGAAGTATAGTTGGTTCAAAATGGTTGATTATTGCTTGTTGAAATCTGTGCTTGGGAGTGTACCCTAGTGTGTTCATGATTGAGTTGTTGTGCTCACTGTCACAATGTGTTATGCATAAGAATTGTTGATAGTTTGTTCTGTGCTTGTCTGTTTTGAGTTATCTCATTCAATGTTGATCCTGAAATGTGTTTGGTTTGAATGTTTGGTATAATACTCTGTCCTTTTCTATGCCACTAACATGTTACTAATATTTTTAGTTTCCATCTATTGTGCTCTGTTCTTGTGGACTCTACTACTGTGTTTTGCAGATGACTCCTACCAAGAAGAAAACCACTGCCAAGAAGGGTGATAAAAGGCTGAAGATGGACAATATCAAGTTCAGGTCTCTTCATCACTTTGAGAGATATAGAGACTTTTACTTGAAGGCTACCATCATTCAAGAAAGATTTGTAGACTTGGTGGATTTGAAGGACACTTTCATACCAAGTTGTTTTTAGGGCAGAGGTTGGGATAAGTTGTTGAGTGACCTGCCTGAAGTGTGTGAGCCTCTGATCAGGGAGTTTTATGCCAATGCTGTGTTAAGAGAGCATGAGATCAATTGTTGGATAAGGGGACATGAATTCACCATAGATGTAGATGACATAGATGAGGTGCTGGGGTTTGAAGATTTGGATGACCATGATTTCACCCATTACAAGGACAGAATGCTATCCATTGAAACTGTCCAATCTCGTATTAGTGGAGTTGGAGAGGGGAAATGCCTTAATACTACTACCTTTCCAGCTAACATGATGTGTCTTACAACCATCATGATGTTCAATCTGTACCCAGTGAGGAAGCTGACCACCATCAACAATGCTAGAGGTATCTTCCTCATGGAGCTCAAGGAGAACACCTACATAGACATCAGTGCTCATATCTTCCACACCATTGTTGATGAGACCAGAATAACCTCTAGGGCCAAGCTGATTTTCCCCAGCCTACTTATGAGGCTTTTTAGAGCAAAAGGTGTGGCAATCCCTCAAGATATCAGCCTCAGGCCTACTCCTTTAGCAATTAACAAGCTAACCATCACAAGGATAAGAGTTCGTCTTCCAAGTGATGAAGAGGAAGGTGACCAAGAAGAAGGTGAACCCATGGACACTGAGACAGAGGCTGTAGGAGAACCCTCAAGCTCAAGAGGTCGTGGGAAGAGTAGTAGAGCTTCATCCTCATCAGCTGTACCTCCAGATGCATTCCAAATCATCCTTGAGAGTATTGATGGGCTCAGAAATGTCCAGAATGAACAATTTGACAGGCTAGCTGCACTTCAAGATCAAATGAACATCCTCTTAACAAAGTTTGATAGCTTCTCCACTCAGCAGTGACCCTTTGGCCATTCTGGTCAAAAAGGGGGAGATTTTTGGGGGTAGCTCTTGAGAGGGAGTGCCAGTTTGAGGGGGAGATTGCCATAAAAACTTTATTTTAGTGTTTATTTTATTATGGGTTTATGTCTTCTGGTATTATGGTTTGGTTAATTTAGTGGTTTAAACTCATGATTATCTTAGGTCTTTTAAAACTCTACTCTTGTTGGTACTGTGGTTTATATATATAAGATATTATTCAGTTTTTATTTTGTACCCATGCTTTGTAGCTTTAGTACTTGTTGTTAAATGTTCTGCATTTTCTTTAAGTACATCACTCTTGTGCCCTTGTTAGATTTTTATCCTTGATGCATTTACCTAGTGTTTATGCATTGGTTATGTGTTGGACATGCAAATGATACTTTGCAATTAAGCTTATTAGCTTGCATGTCCGGATGTTCATTCCATGTGTGAATGAGCATTGTGGTCACTTTTTATAGTGATTGTTCGTTTTTGATCAAGCCATGGTCTATTGCTTTATTCCTTTTTGCTTGATCGCGTTGTGCTTACTCCATATGCATTACAAGTTTTCGGCATACAATGATCATACTATGTTGTTGTGTTTCAGGAGATACTTGTTCTTATGGTTCAAGAGCTTCACAAATTCTAGAATAAGGTGTGAGTGAGTTTTGTTCAACTGTTCCCAACTCACACGTTAAGTCTAGAGTTTGTTGTAGGGTTTTGTCACGAAATAGCCAAAGGGAGAGATTGTAAGGTTGAATTTAATCAACCATCTTGTTGGCTGTATTCCGTGTCAAATTTGCTTGTAATTTAGCATTTAGAAACCCTGTATTTAGGTGGGAATCATGTAAGGGTAGTGTGTGAGAGAGTGTGAAGAAATGCTTAAGACTGTGCAGTGAAGCAGGGACTCGCGATTGGATCTCGTGGGTGGCTTGCAATTGGTAAGCCGCCAGAAGATGCACAGGAGTGAAGCATGCAGAGAAGCTGAACTGTCATGTCAGCTGTAGCGTTACAGGACAAAAAGTCCAGACTGGCCATTCAGTTAGCTCGGGGCTTGAACTCGCGACTCAGTCAAGTCGCGAGGCCAAGTCGCCAGCCAACTTTGTTTTGGAAAAACTGACTCTTCGCATTCCTTTCTCACCCCAATATAAATACCCCTTATACCCACGAAATGTAGAGAGCTTCCAGAGAGAATTTTGAGAGAAAAACCCTGGAGAAAAATAAGATTGACTCATCCACAATCTTTACATAGAGACTCTTCAAATTCCTCTACTCTCACCCTCTCCATTGTTACATTCTTGAGAAGTTCTTGGCCAAATCCTTTTCTCACCATACCCACATCTTTGAGAAGGCTTTTTGATGCTTTAGGAAAAAGTTAGGAAAGGACCAATTGATATTGGTTGATGCTATGGGCTATAGCGGAATTCGGTAAGCTAGAAAAGACAAAGGTTCGGCGTAACCTCGTTGGAGCAAGAAGCTTGGAGGGCTTGGTACACTGGGTAGATTAGACTTGGAGGGTCTTTTGCTGTTTATGTATCCCAACTTCATTTTCTAGTGGATTATTGACTGCTTGGAGGGCGGCGGAGAGGTTTTACGCCGAGGGCTTCGGTTTCCTCTTCGATAACACATCGTTGTGTTGTCCTTGTGCTTGCATCTCTCTTCCCTTAATCTTTGCCATTTAATTTCTGCTGTGGATGTGATTTTATTTGGTTTAGATTGTTTATCAATTCTGTTATTAGCTTATGTTCATTTTCCGCACATATATTGTTTGACATTAAGCTTGAATTGATAATTTTGTAATTGGGGGTCTAAACGTTCATAGTGTTTTATACGCTTATTGAACTTTCACTTCAGCCTACCAAATTTCATGCCAAATGATTTCTACTAGTGTCTTTCTGCCTTACATGATTTTAGGCACACTAAAGAGTCCAAAAAGGCCATGATGATCTGTTCTACATCATACCAACAATACACAAGTTTGCAATTTCACCTTGATTATCAATAACACAGCTTAATTGGTGTCGATCACATGCAAATCTAGAAAATATCATACAATTTTCCAAAAAAAAACCTTAACCTATTAGAAAAAATGAATTTAGTGAACATGACACTGGTGAAAATCATTAAACTAGGTTAACACACGTCTTATTTATATTTGCAACTATTTTTTACTTATAAGAGCATTCACATTGGGAATGTCATATGCCATATGTAGGCAAAATTTAGCCTAAAGGCCTAAAAAACCCCCCATATTCGTACTTGTAAAAACCAACTATTGCAAAAAAATTTGCAATATTGCTACAGTGCTATTCTAAAAGTAGAATTGCACTATAGCAGTATTGTAAAAAAAAAAAAAAAAAAACTAATATTTTATTCGGTTATCAATTCCTCTCCCTCTCTCACCGGTCACACTCTCATCTTTTTTTTTTCTTTTCAGTTCACTCATTCAATCCCTCCCCCTCTCCCGTCCCTCTCTTCCCTTTCATTTTTTTTTTTATTTTTATCCTTTCTATTTTCCCTTGAATCAAGGGTTTGATGTGGTGGAGGGTTTCAGTGGTGGTGGGGATGGGTGATTGAGGGTGACGGTGTGGGTTGTGGGTTGTGGGTTTGCTGGCGTGGAGGTGGGTTGTGGCGAGCTGGGTTCCAATGTGGATTCTGACGAGGCATCAGTGGTGGGTTTCTTTGGAGGTGTGGAGGCTGTTGCTGGCTCCGATTGGTGGGTGTGGTGGCTGTTGCTGGCTCTGGTCATTCTCCTCGGAGTGGTGGGGATTGGAGTCCCATATTGTTAGAGACGAGCAAGAGCATGCGGTCGACCCAAGAATCGATGGCGGATTTCCAGTTATCGACAAGCTTTTGGTCGGTGGATTTGTCGAAGGACTCTGATAAGAGGCCGTGGGTTTCGATCAACAAAACGATGGCAGAGAGCTCCACCGAGTTCTCGAACAGGTGCTTATCGTCGCAGATGCAATCTTTGATAAGCGTACAAAGGAGGTGAGGCTTCATATCGACGTCGTACAGATTGGTTTGATGGTTTGTGTGTGTGTGGCTCAGTTGATGGTTTGATGGTTTTTGTGTGTGTGACTCAGTTGATGGTTTGATGGTTTATGTTTGTGTGTGTGTGGGGGGCTTTGTTGATGGTTTGATGGTTTGTGTGTGTGTGTGTGTGTGTGGTGATGGGTTTGGATAGGTGGATCGGGGTATCATGGGTGTGTGTGTGCGTGTGTGGCTCTGTGTGTTGAAACCAGTGCTAGAGGTTGAGGGAGAAAGAGAGGAAAAGGAATAGAAAAAGAGAAATAGTAAAAAAAGGAATAAAATAGAATATTTAAATAAAATGGGAAAAAAATAGAATTTTGGAATGTTGAGTGTGTTGTAAAATGATCTGGTATAATTGATAAAGTAGCTTTTTGGGATGGTAAAATAGGATGGGATAGCATTTCCTAATGCGAATGCTCTAAGCTTTTAGGGAGTTTTCATATTGATTTGGAAACAGCTTCTTGTGGATGCATGTTACACAGATCTCTTCAACAATTAGCTTAACTAAAATGGTGATCACTAAGACACTAACACGGGTAATTATTACCAAATGTAGGAAAAGGATATGGACTGGCTCTATCATTGCCGTTGCTCTGCTTTTAATTTTAATTTTTTATTTTTAAAGTGTAACCTGCTAAGAAGGAGAAAATGTATACCTGAAGGTAGATTCTTAGCAAATAGAATCAACAAGTTATATTGAATTAAGCAATTTTCTAATTAGTTGTTATTGTTAAAAATACACAGGGAATAATGAAACAAAGGCTGAAATAGAATTTCTTGTTTTAGTCACTTCAGAGAGATCTATCCACGCCGATGATATTCCAAATGATGGAAAAAAGGGGCATGATTTAACTTTCTTTAGCTATGCATTTGTTATGGTTGCCACAAACAAAGGCTAATTTGAACCATGGTTTTCAGACTCAGACCGTTTAATGAATTGTAAAAAGGAAAGGTTCAAGGTTTTTAAAGTCGGAATGAGGTCGAACCATGATTATGTCATAATTAATTGGCGTAAATGCACTTTTAGTCCTTATATTTTGGCTTTTTTCCATTTTGGTCCCTACATTTTCATTTTACCACTTTTAGTTCCTAAACCAATTAACGCGTGACATTTAAGTCCTTACCGTCACCCAACTAATAGAAAAGCTGACATGGCTGACGGCACATTAAAATAATAATTAAAAAATCTATTTTGGCATTAAAAAATTCCACATCAACATCTAAATTAAAAAAATTAAAAACAAAATCTGGAAAACCCAGCAACGACAAGACCTAAGAACATAAGAACTTGTTCTTCAATGTTCTTCTTAAATCAAGAAATAAACCCAGCAACGACATCAAACCCAGAATCAAAGAGCAAACCCAGAATAAAAGAACATGAACATCAAACCTACAGGGGGAAAAAAAACCATGAACATCACAAATCAAAGAGCATGAACAAGAGCAAACATAGGAAAACCCACACAAAAATGTCATTGCTGGGTTTGCTCTTTGATTCTAGGTTTGATGTCGTTGCTAGGTTTGATGTCTTTGATATTCAATCTGGGTTTGCTCTTTGATTGTGGGTTTGATTGCTGGTGCACTGGAATGTAGCTCGTGATTGCTATTCTTGGGAAGGTGTCACCTGCAGCAATGAAAGCTTCAGCACAGGATACATTATTGGTCTCAATCTGGAAAACAAATCAGTCTATGGTGAACTTGTCAATTCAAGTAGCCTTTTCAGTCTTCAGCATCTCCAGAACCTCTTTGCCTTCGCCTTTGCTTTCGGCTCCCCTTCCAATGGCTTCATCGGTCGCCACTTCTTCGGCCTCAAATCCATCCCTTCCTCCTTATTCGACTACTGCAATTTCCTTTACTAGTGGGCTTTTGCCATAGCCCCCGTAGGAATCACCAGCGGCTCAATCGCCGAACGAACCCAGTTCGTCATCTACCTCATATATTCCTCCTTCCTCACTGGCTTTGTATACCCAGTTGTTTCCCATTGGTTCTAGTCCGCCGATGGTTGGGCCAGCGCTTTCAACACAAATCAACGACATCAAACCTACAGGAAAATGTCATTGCTGGGTTTGCTCTTTGATTCTGGGTTTGATATTGTTGCTGGGTTTGATGTCTTTGATATTCAATCTGGATTTGCTCTTTGATTCTGGGTTTGATGTCATTGCTGGGTTTATTTCTTGATTTAAGAAGAACATTGAAGAACAAGTTCTTATGTTCTTAGATCTCAATTCATGTAATTTTTTGTTTTTAAATTTTTTTATTTAATTAAAATTAATAAATTAATTTTTTTAATTTATATGCTGATGTGGCATTTTTTAATGCCAAAATAGATTTTTTAATTATTATTTTAATGTGCCGTCAGCCACGTCAGCTTTTTCTGTTAGTTGGGAGACGATAATGACTTAAATGTTATACGTTAATTGGTTTAGGGACTAAAAGTAGTAAAATGAAAATATAGGGACCACAATGGAAAAAAGCCAAAATGTAGGGACTAAAAGTGCATTTACGCCTAATTATTTAATAATTAATTAAAATATAAATAAATATATTAAATTAATTGAAAAATTACCTAAAATAGTTCCAAATATTTGACTATTTATAAACTTTTTTATTTTATTTTTATGAAACCCAATATAAAAGTTAATAGACATTTCTCATGAAATTATTAAAAAAAGAAAAACAAACAAACAAACAAACAAAACTTCAAAAGTGGTGGCAGTGGTTATTGGTTTGTCTCCCACTCAACTTTTGTCTTTTGTTGAGAGACCCAAGGCTCTGGTACTTTACCCATTCCCCCAGGAATTTTTAAAAATAAAATATAAACTAAAGCTAGAAGCCTAGAAAAGTGAGAAAGGAAGACATTGTTTTGTCCACTGGATTAAAATCGAAGCCCAAGAATAAAGGCTGTGCTTAACAGTCATGTAAGGTTGAAATTTATCAACCATCTTGTTGGCTTTATTCCATGCCAATTTGCTTGTAATTTAAGCACTTAGTAACCCTGTATTTAGGTGGGATTATTGTAAGGGTAGTGTGTGAGAAGATGTGAAGAAAAGCTCAAGTATGTGCAAAGAGGCAGAGTTTTGCGGTTAGGACTCGCTGGTGGCTCGAGGCTACAAGCCGCCAAATGCTGGCACGTGAGATGCACACAGGGGAGTTGAAGGGTCGCGCCAGCTGTCGCACTACAGGACAAAAGTCCCAGGCTGGCCAGGCCGTTACGTCGCGACTTGAATTCGCGACTTGGACAAGCCACGAGGTCAAGCTGCCAATCAGCCCTGTTTGGCAAAAACTGACTCTTCGTATTCCAAACACACACCACTATATATAGACCTTTATACCCACTAAATTGAGAGAGCTTCCAGAGAGAATTTTTGAGAGAAAAACAAGATTGGTTCATTCATAATCTTTATCTTAGAGTCTCTACAAATTCCTCTACTCACTTCCTCTCCATTGTCATACCCTTGAGAGGCTATTGACCAAATCATTTTCTCACCACACCTACGTCTGTGAGAAGGTTCATTTGGTGCTAAGGGAAGCAGTTTGGAAGGAACCAATATACATTGGTTGATGCTATGGTCTAGTAGCGGAATCCGGGAAGCTAAAGAAGAAATAGGTTCGGCGTAACCTCGTTGGAGCAAGAAGCTTGGAGGGCTTAGGTACTTGGGTAGATTAGGCTTGGAGGGTTTTCTGCTGTTCATGTATCCTAACTACATTCTTTAGTGGATTATTTCACCGCTTGGAGGGCGGCGGAGAGGTTTTACGCCGAGGACTTCAGTTTCCTCTTCGATAACATATCGTGTGTTGTCTGTGTGTTTGCATCTTCCTTTCCTTTATCTTTGCCTTATATTTACTGTTGTGGATGTGTTTATATTTGGCTTAGATTGTTTATCAATTCTGTTATGAGCTTGTTATCTTGTTCCGCGCATTAATTGTTTGATATAAAGCTTGAATTGGTAACTTTGTAATTGGGGGTCTAAACGTTCTAGGGTGTTTTAGACACATATTGAACTTTCAATTGGTATCAGAGCGGGTGCACTCTTTGTGGTTTGATTACCTGAGTGCGATCCTAGACCCCTTGGCTATGGATGCAGATGTCAAAAGGGTCATGCTGAATTGTGGTTTAGGTGTTTGTGATAATGACTCTATGAGTATGTTTGAAAGGTATTCTAAAAATGAACTCTTATAGTTAATTAAATCCAGGAAACATGCTAGGATGTTCATTCACATGCTGAAATACTTTGAAAATAAGAACCACATTCTACACAATAGTCTATGTGAGTCTAACTCTTTGATTGAGAAATACAAAAGAAGAAATAGAATATTGTGTGAAAAGGTTGATAATCTGAAAAAGAAAATTCAATCTGGAAAAAGCATGGAAAATAAAAATGAATTTCTGTTTGATGGTCAAGAATGCTTGTCTCATGCTTGTATGTTTGTGCACACCTTATTGAAGGTATTTAACTCGTGCTTATGGTACCTTGACAGTGGATGTTCTCGTCGTATGACAGGAGATAAATCACTGTTTAAGACTCTTAAAGAGAAAGCATGTGATTATGTGACTTTTGGTGATGGGAGTCATGCTCAAGTTCTCGGGAAAGGGACGGTTGAAATACCGGGATTACCTCTACTGAAATAAGTGCTATACATCAAAGGATTGAAGGAAAATCTCTTAAGTATCACTCAAATATGTGATGAAGACTTTCTTATCCAATTCTCAAAGAAGGGGTGCATAATCATTGATGAAAAAGGGATTAAAGTCTTGGAGAGAAATAGGACTATTGATAATTGCTATGGAGTAGTTCCTACGGCACCTATTTCGTGTAGAAGTGCTCGTGTTGATATGCTGAAACTTTGGCATCACAGGTTTGGACATGCAAACTTCAAACAAGTATGTAAAGCCTCTAAACCGGAGGTAGTTGAAGGACTTCCAAAGTTTGGGAAGGTGGAGAAGACTATATGTGGAGCATGTCAAATGGGGAAACAAATAAAAGCAAACCATCACAAGGTGAATGTGATTGCTACCTCACGGTGTTTGGAACTTTTTCACGTTGATCTAATGGGGCCTACAAGAACTGAAAGCCTAGGAGGAAAGAGATACATTATGGTGGTAGTTGATGATTTCTCAAGGTACTCTTGGGTGGAATTCCTTAGCGAGAAGTCCGAAGCATGTGATAAAATGCGAAGATTATGCAAGAGACTGCAGAATGAAAAAGGAGTTCCCATAGTCAAAATCAGAAGTGATCATGGGAAGGAATTCGAGAATGCTAAATTTGAAGCGTTTTGTGAAGAGCATGGTATCAAGAAGGAATTTTCAGCTCCAAAGACTCCACAACAAAATGGGGTGGTTCAAAGAAAGAACCGGGTGATCCAAGAGATGGCAAGAGTCATGCTACTCAACAAAAACATACCTCAAAGGTTCTAGGCTAAAGCTGTGAACACATCTTGTCACATTTGTAACAGAATCTATTTCTGAGCAGGGACAAAGAAGACGTCATATGAAATATGGAGAGAAAAGAAACCCAAGGTGAAGTATTTCAGAGTATTTGGGAGCACATGCTACATTCTAAATGATAGGGAAAATTCGGGAAAATTTGATGCTAAGAATGATGAAGGAATATTCCTAGGATACTCCACAAATAGTCGAGCTTATAAAGTGTACAACAAGCGTACTAAGACGGTGATGGAGTCAATCAATGTGGTCATAGACGACACCATATCTGAAAAGGAAATTGAGGATGATGGAAAGGGGCTCAAACTCTAGGAGAATAAGGATGATGATGATATGCCTCTAAGTGATGATGCTGAGAAAGAAACACTCGGAAAGGAGTCCACACCTCCTATATCAAGAAGAGAGACTAGATCAACACAAGAAGTCTCAAGCCCACTCACTCCTGCAGAAGTTCAAACCCTAATTTCTCGTGATGAGGAACTCTTAACTTCCAAGAAACTTTCATCAAGAGTGACTCTCAATCACCCATCAAGTAATATTATTGGGGATGTGAATGAGGGACTTCGTTTAAGAAAAGGGCCAAAGTATACTGCCAACCATGTAACATACAACTGTTATCTTGCTCAATTTGAACCTAAAAAGGTAGAAGAAGCACTGAAAGATGAGAATTGGGTAGAGTCTATGCACCAAGAGCTACACCAATTTGTTAGAAATGATGTGTGGGAATTGGTTCCAAGACCTGAAGATACACATGTGATTTGCACCAAGTAGATTTTCAAGAACAAAACAAATGAAGATGGTGAAGTTATCCGAAATAAGTCTAGATTGGTGGCTCAAGGGTATACTCAGGTGGAAGGCATAGATTTTGATGAATCATTTGCTCCAGTAGCAAGACTAGAGTCCATTCGAATTCTCTTATCCATAGCATGCATCATGGATTTTAAGTTGTACCAAATGGATGTAAAGACTGCCTTCTTAAATGGCTTTCTCAATGAAGAAGTCTTCGTTGAACAACCAAAGGGGTTTGAAGATCCTCACTTCCCGGGTCATGTACTAAGATTGAAGAAAGCCTTGTATGGGTTGAAGCAGGCGCCAAGAGCATGGTATGATCGTCTCACTACTTACCTATTGGATCGCGGGTTCAAAAGAGGTCAAGCAGATCGCACATTGTTTGTTAAAAGAGATGAAAAATCCCTTCTTGTCACTCAAGTGTACGTGGATGATATTGTATTTGGATCCACAATTGATCAACTAGCTCACAAGTTCTTGGAAGAAATGAAAAGGGAATTTGAAATGAGCATGGTAGGAGAGTTGAACTACTTCCTTGGGCTTCAAGTGAAACAACGGAGAGATGGAATATTTATTTCTCAAGAGAAGTATGCCAAAAATCTTGTCAAAAGATTTGGTCTGAACTCCAAGAAACATACTTCTACTCCCATGAGTTCCTCGGCAAAGTTAAGCATAGATGCAGTTGGTGTTGACGTTGATCCAACCCTTTATCGAAGTATGATTGATAGCCTTCTCTATCTCACAGCAAGTAGGCCAAATATTGCATTCAGTGTCGGAGTATGTGCAAGGTTTCAAGCTGCTCCTAAAGAATCCCACTTAACAGCAGTTAAGCGAATCATCCGCTATGTAAATGGCACATCTGACTATGGGATTTGGTATACAAAAGATTCGAATGAGTGTTTGGCGGGATATTCAGATGCTGACTGGGCAGGGTGCATTGATGATAGAAAAAGTACTTCTGGTGGGTGCTTCTATCTTGGAAATAACTTGGTTTCATGGATTAGCAAAAAGCAAAATTCAGTATCCCTGTCAACGGTTGAAGCTGAATACATTGCAGCAGGAAGTTGTTGTGCCCAATTGTTATGGATGAGAAAGTTATTGCATGACTATGGAATCTCTCAAGACACTATGTGTGTGTTCTGTGATAACACCAGTGCCATAAACTTGTCAAAGAATCCAGTTCAGCACTCCAAATCAAAGCATATCGAGATCCGCTATCACTTCATTCGGGACTTAGTAGAGGACAAGATAGTATGTCTAGAATTCATCAATACTGACAATCAAAAGGCAGACATATTCACCAAACCTCTTGATGGCCCGAGGTTTGAATCCTTGCATAAGACAATTGGTGTCGATATCATTCCTTAAACTCAATCTTCCATGATATCTTATTGTGTTCTAGATTGTTTTGTGTGTCTTATGTTTGTCTGAATTTGTTTGTGGATATTTTTTTTCAATGTTTTTACTGCTTTTGTGTCAAAAATCCAAAAACACATAAAAAGTAGAAAATCCAAAAAGCTTGATCGACTTTGTTAAGTTTTGTCCCAAAGCATGTTTTGCCTTGTACCTTTGTACTAATGGCTTTGTGCATTTAATGAGCGTAGCTTGTCTCTTATGCACTCATATCATTGTGGAAGAAATTCTGAAATCTATGGGACTGTTGTAAATAGATCTTCAACCTTGTCATGAATGATTAGTGAATGGTTTTGTTGATCTTGAGACATGCATAGACTCATGCCTATATATCTTCCCACTTTTTATTTTTATGCTTAAAAGAGCTCTCTAAATGTAAATCTCCAAATGAAAAGAGATATAGAGCTGCAAAAGCCTGTCGCACATACTAGTATTTGACTAGGAAAAAGGGAAAGTGACCACAATAAAATGTATGATGCCCAAAAAGCCAAAGGCTAACTCATTAATTGAAATATCAAAAATTTCAGGCATCTATCTCACAATGAGATTCTCTTTGCTCAAAAATGCAAATGATATGTTAAATATGGAGCCAAATGAAAAGCTTCAAAGAATTGTTATCAAGTGCATGTGGGAGGTCATATATGCATGTTTCCATAATTGAGATAGGTCACATTATCTAGTGCTAGTTGTGTATGACTTGATTGAATTGATCATTGAAGCTTCACATTAGACTAAGGACTATCTCATCTTTGATATCCACACACAACACACAAGTCTATGTTCAATGAATGCCATACTCATTTGTGTGATTGTACTTGATTAAATGTGTTTACACAAGCTCAATCTTTGTTAATCAAACACAAAAAGATTTTTGAGTTTTTTAGTTTGTTTTTGGAAAGTGTTTTTGTTTTTACAAAAATGTCAAAAATTTCAAAAACAGTGTTGCCCTGTTTTGGCAACTAAGTCGCGGGTAGGTCTAGTCGCATGATCCAGTCGCAAAGCTCTCTCCGAGATCTTCGCAGGTCATTGATGGGTCAGCATCCCAGTCGCGAAAAAGACTTAGAAATTTTTCCAAAATTTGTGTTTTTGCATATTTCACGACTCAGTGTGGCGACTTGTTCGTGGGTGGAAGGTCCAATCGCGAAGGGTACACAGAGATTTTCGCGGCTCATATCGCGACTCTCTCGCGGGTAGATCTTCCAATCGCGAAAAACACTTAGAAGATTTTTCAGGAATCTCATTTCATAGTGTTTTGCGGCTTAACCTGGCGACTTACTGGCGACTTGATCCAGTCGCGAAAAACGCGTGTTTTGCGTTTTGAAGACAATTTTAAAATGGTTTTCAGTTTTTCCCTCGTACTTATTGTGACTGTTCATTGTCTTCCCCATTTCACTCTCACAAACACTCCGTGTATTTCTCTAAAAATCATCCATTTCGTCATCGTTTCTTCTCAAATCTTCATCCAAAAGGTATGGGTTTTCTTTCTTTTCCTTCATACCTACTGCTTTGGGCATTTTTTCTGTTTTGTGGAGATTTATTGTGGTTTGTGGTTTATCATGTTTGAACATGGGTTTCTAATTTACTGGTTGAAATGTCTGTTTGTGATGGTCTCTACACTGTTTTTTCTCTATCTTGTGTACCTACTTTGGTTATTGGGTGTATACACACTCTCATTGTCATGATTTGAACCTAAACCTCAAGAGTTTAGGGTTTCCTTCAGTATCCATGGTGTGAATCTGACACATGCTAATAATGTTTGGTGTCTTTTCTGGTGCCTCTTGTGTATGTTAAATCATGTTGCAGTGTCAAAATGTCTTCATTCAAAAGATCTGCTGTGAAAGGAGGTAGCAGCAAAGGGAAGGAACCTGTCATTGAAATTGATGATTTCTCCCCTCCACCAAAAAGGACTCGTTCCCCATCCGGTGTGTTCGATCCTAACAAGTTCCGATCGTATGCTGCTTTTCAGATTTATGAAAATTACTTCAAAAAGGCTACACCACTGATTGAAAGAGTCTTTGATCAACATTCTCTCTTTGACACCAACATTCCTCAATGGTTTGCCCGCAAGGATTGGAATTATCTCCTCTCCGACCTTGATGATGCATATGAAAATCTGGTAAAAGAATTTTATGCCAATGCAATTGTCGATGGAGACGAACTTAAGTGCTGGGTTAGAGGAAAAAGTCTCTCCCTCATACTTAGTAGAGATTCTACACATCAACCGGCCAATACTTGGGGTCTCACCAGTTTATGATGATCTACATCCAGATGAGGAATTACTTAAAGCTGTTCTTGGAGAAGATCTGAAATTTTCCTCAAATGGGAAATCAGTCAGTGTTTCATCTCTTCCTCCAAAATTGAGGGTGCTTACAATTGTCATGTTTCACAACCTGTATCCCTTATCCAGCACAGGGTATATGAACCTCGAGCGTGCACTGTTTCTTCATGATCTGATTTCTAATGTAGAGATTGACATCTGTGCTCATATCTTTCATGTCCTTCGCAAAACTGTTCTACGAACAGAATCCAGGATATGCGTTCCTTTTTGCTGTCTCATCTTATGGATTCTGAAGCTTAAAGGGCTCCATCCTTCTGAGAATGAATTTCCCTGCACAAAACCATGTCTAATCAACATGCGCACATACAACGCTAGCATTGGTCATAGCAAGAAGGGAATCAAAACAGAAGCTTCCGCGTCCCACAGTGGTTCGCACTTCAGTTCATTCCCCGTCGACGAGAAGCTAGACTCTATTGTAGCATTCGTTCATGAACTGAGTTCAAAGATGTCTGGACTCACTTCCATCTTGCACCATCTCAACATTCGGTGGGATACGAAGTTCACTTCTATTCAAGCTCAATTGGATGAAATTCAAAGAAAGCTAGAAGATGATGACGACTAGCTATTCCATGACAAAAAGGGGGAGATGCTGTTGGCAGGGAGAGCTCAACGAAAGGGGGAGATTTCAGCTAACTGGCTTTTGTTTATTGCTTTTGTCTATCTTTAGCTTTTATCTTATTTCAGTATCCATTTTATATTATTCAGCACATGTACTGTTATGCTTTTGGTTTGTACCTGCTACCTTTGTAGGTTTTTAAGGTTTATGTTTCCGGCTTGTACCCATGTTGCTTTTGTAAGTTTTAAGGGTTTGTTCTTATGCACACTTGTAGGCCTTTGTGGTTTGTGCCATGCTTTATGCAGCCTTTGTGCTTTGTTAAATAAGTACTTCTAACATAATGCTATGCATTCCTTTTTAAGTACTGTCACTCTTGTGCCCGTGTAGGATTTTTCCTAAATGCACATACTTCATGTACTGTGCATTGGTTGAGTGTTGGTCATTCAAGTGATTTGCCTTGTGTTTGTCAACTTGAATGTCCGGATGTTCATTCCAAGTGTGAACGAGCATTGTGATCACTTGGTTATAGTGATTGCATGTTTTTGGTCTTGCCATGGTTTATTGCTTTACTCCATTGTGCTTGATCGCATTATGCTTGCTCCATTTGCATTACAAGTTTTCTGCATACAATGAACTTATTGTGTTGTTGTGTTTTAGGAGTTACTTGTTCTTATGGTTCTAAAGCTTCACAGATTCTAGAGTTAGGTGTGAGTGAGTTTTCCAACTGTTCCCAACTCACACGTTAAGTTTAGAGTTTGTTTTAGGATTTTGTCACGAAATAGCCAAAGGGGGAGATTGTAAGGTTGAAATTTATCAACCATCTTGTTGGCTTTATTTCGTGCCAATTTGCTTGTAATTTAAGCACTTAGTAACCCTGTATTTAGGTGGGATTATTGTAAGGGTAATGTGTGAGAAGATGTGAAGAAAAGCTCAAGTATGTGCAAAGAGGCAGAGTTTCGTGGCTAGGACTCGCGGGTGGCTCACGGCTACAAGCCGCCAAATGCTGGCACGTGAGATGCACACAAGGGAGCTGAAGGGTCGCGCCAGCTGTCGCACTACAGGACAAAAGTCCCAGGCTGGCCAGGCCGTTACGTCGCGACTTGAATTCGTGACTTGGACAATCCGCGAGGTCAAGCTGCCAATCAGCCCTGTTTGGCAAAAACTGACTCTTCGTATTCCAAACACACACCACTATATATAGACCCTTATACCCACTAAATTGAGAGAGCTTCCGGAGAGAATTTTTGAGAGAAACCCTAGAGAAAAACAAGATTGGTTCATCCACAATCTTTACCTTAGAGTCTCTACAAATTCCTCTACTCTCTTCCTCTCCATTGTCATACCCTTGAGAGGCTATTGACCAAATCATTTTCTCACCACACCTACGTCTGTGAGAAGGTTCATTTGGTGCTAAGGGAAGCAGTTTGGAAGGAACCAATATACATTGGTTGATGCTATGGTCTAGTAGCGGAATCAGGGAAGCTAAAGAAGAAATAGGTTCGGTGTAACCTCGTTGGAGCAAGAAGCTTGGAGGGCTTAGGTACTTGGGTAGATTAGGCTTGGAGGGTCTTCTGCTGTTCATGTATCCCAACTACATTCTTTAGTGGATTATTTCACCGCTTGGAGAGCGGCGGAGAGGTTTTACGCCGAGGACTTCGGTTTCCTCTTCGATAACACATCGTGTGTTGTCCGTGTGTTTGCATCTTCCTTCCCTTTATCTTTGCCTTATATTTACTGCTGTGGATGTGTTTATATTTGGCTTAGATTGTTTATCAATTCTGTTATGAGCTTGTTATCTTGTTCCGCACATTAATTGTTTGATATAAAGCTTGAATTGGTAACTTTATAATTGGGGGTCTAAACATTCTAGGGTGTTTTAGACACATATTAAACTTTCAAGTCAGGTTGAGGAGTGATTCTTAGATACTCTCGGAACACGGAGAATTGTACTCCCTCCTTTCACATTCATGGTGGGGTCCACTCATTAAATTCATGGTAGGGTCCACTATGAATGTGAGATGAGGGAGCATCATTTCACTATACTCCAGGACTACCTAAGAATTTTCCTAGGTTGAGTATATGAGAAGGCAAAAACAAGAAATAACAAGAGAAGAGAGGAAGACAGAGAAGGCAAAAACGTAGAAATAACAAGAGAAAATGAAGAATACTGAGACAGAGAAAGAACAAGAGAGAGCAATATAGAGAAGAAGAATGAGAAGAAACTATGATGTAGTTTCAAGTCTCAATGTCTAACAGCATGTTTGAAGCTACAATAATGGAGATTTACTTTTGTAAACCTGTACAAGGTAGATAATTTTTATTTATTTATTTATTTAAGCTTGGACTGGAACTGTGAGAACCATTTGGAACCTGTTTATTTGGAATGGTATAAACAAATTCATGAACAATGATGTTATAATAAACTAAATCTAACATTAACCTAAACCCTATTTTGTCATCACATCGGGGAAAATTGCAAACCGGAGAAAATATAGCCATTAAGAAATTATCAAGATGCTCAGGACAAGGAGTACTTGAGTTCAAGAATGAGTTGATACTCATATCTAAACTCCAACACATGAATCTTGTTAAAATTCTAGGTTGCTGTAGTTGTGGAAAGGAGAAAATGATAATATATGAATTCATGTCCAACAAACGCTTGGATTACATTATATTTGGTTCAAAAAACATTGACAATTTTCTTTAGACTTCATATATACATTTTTATGTCAGACAAATTCAAATAGAAGCAAAATACTAGATTGGAAGAAACGCCTCAACATAATCAAAGGAATTGCTCAAGGATTGATTTACCTCCATAAATACTCCAGATTAAGAGTGATTCATAGAGATTTAAAAGCTAGCAATATACTCCTTGATGAAAATATGAACCCCAAAATCTTTGATTTTGGCATGGCCAGAATTTTTCAACAAAATGAACAAGAAGCAAGTACTACCAAGGTTGTGGGGACATAGTAAGTAAACAAATATATTCATTCTTATATATTTTTACTTTAAGTATTGGTTTGAATAGCACTTAATCTAAGTCTGCGTTTCCCGTTTGCATTTTTTTTTTCTTTTTTCTTTTTTGCACTTGTTTCCGCTTTTAGAGACAAAATCCACTATTCATGAACAGTGTACGCACTGTTCACGCACTGTAACAGCACTGTTCACGCATTTAAAAATATTAAAAATGGGCCCCACGGCACTATTCACACATTTAAAAATTATTTTGCTATAGTGTTTTCAGTTTTCAGTTTTCAGTTTCAGCAAAAATAAGTTGTATCCAAACGGACCCTAAATTCTTAGCATTATTTCTTCCACATGCTTATTGTTGTATTTATAAATTTAATACTTGTTTTTTTATTTGATGTAGTGGATATATTTCTCCTGAGTATGCTATGGAGGGAGTTTTTTTTTCCATAAAATCTAATGTCTACAGTTTTGCAGTTCTAACACTTGAAATTTTGAGTGGCAGAAAAATTAACAGCTTTTACCACATTGAGCACCCACTTATTCTAGTTAGATATGTACATCAAACACATGAAATTTGTTGACATTTTTACTATGTGTGCAATTGACATTTATACAATATTAATTCTTGACACAGGCATGGGACTTGTGGATGGAAGGCACATGGGTAGAGCTAATGGATCCAACACTATGTGATTCATGTATTACACAGCAACAGTTAAGATGCATACAAGTTAGTCTCTTATGCGTAGAAGAGAGTGTGCATTTGATAGACCAACGATGTCTGAAATTATATCCATGTTGACAAATGAAAATATGCCATTGCCAATGCCAAAAAAACCAGCGTTTTCATTTGGAAGAGAAGTAAATGAGGTGTACACATGTGAAAATGAATCAGAAATTCATTCATTCAATGGCATGTCTCTTTCTAATATAACTGCACGATAAAGTTTGCATTATACTCTTATGTATGTAGGTGCACAATAGACTTTGTAATTTTTGTAATACTATTTGTCTACTTTCCAAAATTCTTGCATGTTGACTTTTGACTATTGCTCTCTCTAATAAAAGTTTCTCTTTGTATGTTTCATTTGTTAATTACAATGCAACGATTAGAAGGCAGTGATTGGTTGGTTAATTAACTTTTGTTATGCTTTGTTTAGTGATTAGTCATATAAAAACAGAGCATTTGTATCTACTTATCCTAATGAGAAATTGAGATATTTTTCTAATCAATCCTGTTGTCTCAGTAGCCCGAAATATTTTTTAGAAATTTTGGAAATGATGGGTTGAATAGTACAGTGGGACCCATAAATAGTACCAAAAAGTACAGTGTAACTTATAAAATAAAATAAAAAGCTTAAAGTTTCAACTTATCCCAAACAAATACTAAGGGTCTATTTGGGACCCATTTATTTTGCTGAAACTAAATTTTTTTTACTGAAAATACTGTAAATAAAGGTAATAATTAGCTGAAATAGTACAGTGGAACCGATGAATAGTACCAAAAAGTGTAGTGAGACCCATGAATAGTAGTAAAAATAACCTAAATAATAAAATAAATTGGCAAAATTAATCATGCCAAATAGACACTAAATTTGAAAAATCCTTCCCTAGCATTGCAACCAAAAATTTGAAAATTCTTTCTGTACACAACAATTTCACACCATTTCTAAATCAACCTATCTCTAGTTCATGTGAATAAACCATTTTAGAAAAATTTCAACACCTAATTAATCATATAAAAAGTTTCTAAAAATATTTTATATTACAATGTTTTTAGGATACTGATTAACTTTTTGCTTAAATTTTTTATTATGTACCTAGCTTTATTGAAATTCTTTTTCCCAGACATACGCTAAAATCAAACTATGGCTAAATTTTGAAAATTCTTGGGCTCGTTCGCCCAAATCGGGAAATTTCCACATCCAAGATCCTATAATGTGACATCCTACCTAAAGATTCTCTGCCCAGACGCAAGTTCACACTGACTAAATGCAGTCAAGCATTTAAATGTTTTTTTTTTTTTTTTTTTGATGAAAGCATTTATATGTTTTTTATTATGTTCACACTTGGCATCATTATACCAATGAGAAGTTTTGCAAAATGTGATCATCGAGCATGCAAGCTGTGAACCATGTTCGAGTGGATATCTAATAATTGAATTCAGCTGATTTGATGGTTTTACAATTTACACCCAATTATTTGGGGAATTCTAGCCTTTTACCCTTATTTTTAAAATATTTGGCAATATGCTCCTGTTTCCAAACTATTTAGGTCCATGTCTCTGTTTTGAAACTCGATTTTCTCAAAATCAAGTTTCAATGAAAAACTCGATTGGTTTAAAATCGAGTTATGCCCGACCAAACTTAAAAAAAAAAAAAAAAAAAAAAAAAAAAAAAAAAACTTTTATGGAACTCGAGTTCATGCAGCTCGAGTTCCATTTAAAACGCCACGGACTTCCTAAACGCAGCTATAGGTATGGGGCAATCAAACTAAAAAAAAAAAAAAACTTGCATGGAACTCGAGTCCATTAAGCTCGAGTTCCATTTAAAATGCTAGTATAGCACTCCCTAAACGCAGCTATAGGTTTGGGGTGATCAAGCTTAAAAAAAAAAAAAAAAAAAATTACATGGAACTCGAGTTCATGGAGCTCGAGTTCCATTTAAAATGCCACTATAAGTCTCCGTGAATGCAGCTATAAGTATGGAACTCGAGCTCCATGAACTCGAGTTCCATGCAATTATTTATTTATTTATTTTTTTTTATTATTATTTTTTTTAAGTTTGATCGGGCAAACCAATTGAAACTCGATTTTATTAAAATCGAGTTTCAAAATAGAGGCATAAGCCTAAATAGTTTCAAAACAGGGACATATTGCTAAATTTTTTTAAAAAATAAGGGCAAAATGCTAGAATCCCCCAATTATTTGAGAGTAGTCACCCCATAATTTTCTTAAGGGGGCATGTATCTATCCCTATTGTGAGGTTTAGCTCCAGATCAAATTCCCTTATTTATATTTAAAGAAAAAAATAGAACATGATTTCATAAATAATTTCGTCTTCACAGAAAGTTCCTTCCATTCAGTTCTACACACACACACACACACACACATATATATATATATATATTCCTTCCATTTATGAAAATATGGAAAAGTAGGATATCACCTATAAAAAATGAGGATTTTAAAAAATTGTACATAAGCCAATTAGCTAAGATGTTAAAATTAAAAGGCAAAGATGCATAAACACTTCTTGAGTTTTTGGTCATTTTTAAACATAGCCCTTCTTTAATATCAATTTATATTTTTAAGCCCTTGAACTATCACAAAAGATAAATTTGACCCCTCTATTTTAGTTCGGTTAATTCTAAGTGATGGAAAGTGAGAATGTCCATTGTAAAAAATTTAATTTTGATAATTTTTAATAATATCTGACTTTTAAATTTAATAAGGTTATTGCAAACTACACTTCTAATGTTTGAGGGTGTTTGGATTTTACGTTCTAAAATTTTAGAATTTAGATTTTACACTTTGAAGTTTCAGAATTTAGATTTTATCCGTAACTAACTTCCAAATTTCAGAATTTGAATTTTACATCTTGAAGTTTCAGAATTTAGATTTTACAAAACCAGAGCCTTAACTAAGTTCCAAACTATGCGGACTACCCCTCCTAAACAAGCTAACTAACTAGCATGTGCTACACATGTGACTAATACAAGAATACAAGTCGTCTACTCTAATCTGTCCTTTAGCTCCACTTCTTACAACTTGCACTTTATCTTCTTATCAGGGACAAAATTGGACCATGCCCTTTTCAGGCAAAATAAGTAGCATTTTGCCTTATTTCCCAAACTAATTACGGAAATGCCCATATTTTGAAACTCGATTTTATCAAAATCGAGTTTAAAAAAAAATGTTAGGACATATGTGTTTTTCACTTGTTAAGAACATATGTCACTTTTTATGTAAATTGGCTAATCCTTATGACAAAACGCACTCTACTTGTAATTGGGTAGTTCTAGGTGTTTTTAATACTTCAAGAAACATTGTTTCAAGATCAAGTGTTGAAGTCATCAAGTCTGTCCAAGAAAAAGCAAGCTGAAGTGCAATTTCATTAACTCTCGACACCTGCTCGATAGCTACCTCGACACCTGCTATCTGTCGAGAATTACTAAAATCAGTTTTCTGATTTGATTTTCTTGGAATCCGTGAATATGGTTTTGGGCTTTATTTTCTTCTAACCCTAAACATATAAAACGATTGTTTTAAGAGCCGTCAAACAAGACACAAGTTGAAAAAGCATTGAGCAATCCTTGTTCAAGCAAATCGTGATCAAAAGACGAAGTTCTTAACCTAGTTCATCTTCTCTCTTGAAGTTGCTGTGTATTTGCACCATAGGGTTTTGTAACCAAGCATCTTCCTGATCTTCATCATGTATGATGAACTGAAGAATTTTGCAGCCAACCTCTCCTTCTAAAGTTGGTGTTTGAAGACGCGTACTGGAATCCGCGCATTGGTTAGTCACGTACTTGGGAGCCGTGCATCAAAGGTGGAAATTGTCACTACAGATCAAGTCCAATTGGGTATTGGGGTAAGGGTTCAACTGTAGGTTGGTAAGGTACTTGGGATTCCTTTACTTGTAACCGCTTGATTTGATAATAGTGGAGTTTCGGGAGTGGTGACCTGAAAATCACCCGGTGGGGTTTTTGCCGTTAGGGTTTTCTCCATTCGTAAACAAATCACCGTGTTATTTATTTTTCCGCTGCATATTTAGTATTTGGTGATTTGTTTGTGCTTCCACGCAATTGCATGCTTAATTGATTAATTAACAACTTGGCTAATTAATTAATGAATTAGGGTTTATCACAAGGGGTCATTCAGATTGTGGCCTATCAAAAAAAAATTCTGGAGCCCTATAGTGGCGTTTTAAGGAGCCTATAGTAACGTTTTAAGGCCCTATAGTGGCGTTTTGGAACTCGAGCTCCATGAACTCGAGTTATAGGTTTTTTTATTTTTTATTATTTTTTTATTTTTTATTTACCTATAACTTGAGTTCATGGAGCTTAAGTTCCAAAATGCCACTATAGGTCCTTCAAACGTCACTATAGGATCCTTAAAAATGCTACTATAGGGCTTAACTCGATTTTGAGAAAATCGAGTTTCAAAAAAGGGGCATTTCCCTAATTAGTTTGAAAAAGGGGGCAAAATGCTACTTATTTTGCCCGAAAAGTGCATTTGCCAATTTTGTCCTTCTTATTAGACTTGTTCCCTTCAAGCTGTTGTGCCATTTGTTCTTGATCATTCTGGTAATAATTAAAATTGGCATTGTATAATAAAATGATGTGACATCATTTTTTTGATGAACTAAACACCTGTAGAAAATTTATGTGACACCTAACAAAAAATAAGGATGGAGAAGTTGCTGATGCAAATGGAATAGAGCTTTAAGGGGTAAAATATAAATTCTGAAACTTCAGAGCGTAAAATCCAAATACATCCAAACTTTAGGGGATAAAATCCAAACACCCTTAAACTTTAGGAGTATAAAATCCAAATTCTGAATTTTCATGGTGTAAAATCCAAATACCCCCAAACTTTAGGGGTATAGTTCGCAATTTAGCCATTTAATAAAAATTATTATTTTTTATACAAGATAAAATTTCTACTCTAACTTAATTTAAGTGTATATGTGTGTGAAGCTCCCTCTTGGAGACTTGAACCCCGGCCCTTGCCCCCCACAAGTACTTATACTTGTGGAGTGACCACCGCACCAAGGGTGCGCGGTGGTCATTTAATAAAAGTCTCTCTTTGTAAGTTTTGTTTGTTAATTACTATGCAATGATTAGAAGGCAGTGATTGGTTGGTTAATTAACTTTTGTTATACTTTGTTTAGTGATTAGTCATATACAAACAGAGCATTTGTATCTACTTATCCTAATGAGAAATTGAGATACTTTTCTAATCAATCTTGTTGCCTCAGCAGCCTGAAAGATTTTTTAGAAATTTTGGAAATGATGGGGCTGAATTTTTAGTTGGGATATGGAACACACAAATCCTGGCCTAAATTGGAAAAATCCTTCTCTAGTTCATTGGAACCAAAAATTTGAAAATTCTTTCTCTACTTCACAACAATTTCACACCATTCCTAAATTAACCTATCATCTAACATATGGGTCATTCATTAAAAAAAATTGGCACACTAATTTTGGATCATGTTAACGGGTGTCCTTAAGACAATTGTGAATAAACCATTTTAGAAAAGTTTTTACACCTATTTAATATGAAAAATCGTCAAAAAAATTAATTATTTTTTCATATAAAAAGTTTCTAAAAATATTTTATATTACAATTCTCTTAGGATATCAATTAACTTTTCTCTTATATTTTTTATAAGAGAAATGCTAACGGATGTTTTTAGGGTAATGGTTAACAATCTATTTAAAGAAATTTTTATGGGAAACGATGAAAAAAATAATTAATGTTTTAACAACTTTTTCAATTTTCCATAAAAATAGTGTCAAAACTTTCTTAAAATGAATTGTTAATCATTACTCTAAAATCACCAGTTAGCATAACCCTTTTTATTATATACTTAGCTTTATTGAAATTCTTTTTCCCAGGCATACGGTAAAATCAAACTATGGCTAAAATTTGAAAATTCTTCGGCTTGTTCACCCAAATCGGGAAATTTCCACATCCAAGATCCTATAATGTGACATCCTACCTGAAGATTTTCAGCCCAGGCTCAAGGTCACACTGATTAAATGCAGTCAAGCATTTATATATTTTATCTTCTGTTCACACTTCGCGTCATTATGCCAACGAGAAGTTTTGCAAAATGTGATTGTCGAGGAGGCATGCTGTGAATATCTTTTTTTTTTTTTTTTAAGAAACTGATCGAGTGTATATCTAATAATATTCACAGATATTCACTAGATATTCATTTGATATTAGATGTTCGAGTGAATATCTAATAATTTCATTCAGCCGATTTTATGGTTTTACAATTTACACCCAATTATTTACAATTTTATGATTTTATGCAAAAAAATTCATATTTTACATCCTCAAAACTTACTTTATCTATTATACTATTTCATTTTATAACTCACCCAACATCTCAGTTTTTATTTTTATATACAACTCATTAAAATAATACTAGCCTCTGAGCACGCGCTTACACGCGTGCTCAGAGGTTTTTCTATTTTTTGGATAAAAATTAATAATTTGTATTTATTATAATTTGAGATTTCTACTTTTTTCAATCACCCAAAAAAAAAAAAAAAAAAAAAAACTAAGGGTGTAATGATTTTTTTTTTCAAAAATGAAAAAAAAAAAAAAAAAAAAAAAGAGGACAGAAAAAACAAATACATTGGGATGAAGTAAAAAAAAAAAAATACGTGGAGTGAGTTTTATAGATTAGAGGAGTTTTAAAACTAATAAAAAAGTAATCCTATTTTGTGGGGAGTTAGTGAGTAGAAGTAGGAATTTAGATCAATGTAAAAGTCGGAGTTTATTAGAAGCAGGAATGCATTTCAACGTAGAAGTAGAAATTTATTATTTTTGTCAATTTACTATTTTAACCTTATTTATAAGTTTTAGGTAGGGGTATTTTTTACAGTAAAAAAAAGTAATAACTAACTTTCTTTTTTCAATTTACTATTTTAACCTCATTTTTAAGTTGTTGGCTAATTAATTTAGGGGTATTTTTGACAGAAAAAAAAACAATAACTAACTTTCTGAATTATCTTAATATATACAGATAAACTACTCAATTAAATAATAATATAATATAAATAACAATTCACTTCTCTCTCTCCATCAAACCATGGACAACAATCATCACCACCTCCAACAACCCACCAAAGCCAGCAACCACCTATCACTGAAAGTCAGCCCAACCACCAAAAGCCATCCATCTAAACCACCACCACCACTAAAACACAACATAATCGGAAAAAACAAAACAAGACAAAAAAAAATAAAAAAATAAAAAATAGCACTAGCCACCACCACCGCCGAACCACAATAACCCATAAAATAATCACCAACCACCACCACTACAACATTGACACACCACAAACCCAAAAATTTTAACAAAATTTCCGTACACACTGAGCTACAAACAATCACCAAGATCCATACCCATTGCCAAATCACCAGTCACCATTGCCAATCAAACACCACCATCACCAAATAACAAACACCCAACATACCCTTTAGTTTTGAGATGAGAACAAAGAGGAGGAAATGGGTTAGTGTGCTTGGCTGGGTTTGGGTGAAATGAGGGAGCAAATCTGGGTTCTGTCGCCATTGAAAGAGAGAGAGAGAGAATGTGTGTGTGTGTGCGCGCGCGCGCAAAGAGGACAGATTAAAGGGCTGGGTTAAGTTGTTGCCTTCGCCGTGTTCAGAAACCTAGAAACGACCATCGATCTAAACCCAAGACCTATGCTAGCAAAACCTAGAAATGAGCAAGGTTCAAGCTGCCGCCGCTGCCGCCGCCGCCGCCTCCTTCAGTCTGCCGTTGCCATCACCACCGAGAGAGACTTACTTGAGCCGCTGAGATGGGAGAGAGGACAGTGATCAAAAATTATGGGCAAAAAAGAGGTAGAGAAATGAGAGAGACAGGGAGAGTGAATCTGAGGAGAGAGAAAAAGATAATAAAATGTAATATTTAATGTTAAGAACCTGCTACAGTGAGGTTGTGTTTCTACAAGTAGCAGGTTGGGAAAAAATTATGTTTAGAAACTAGAATGTAGCATGTTTTTAAGGAATTGGGATGTAAAATAGCAACTGGGGGGTATAACACCCCCCAATGCTAGTGCTCTAAAGGGGCATGTATCTATCCTTATTATGAGGTTTAGGCAAGGTTGTATAGATACCTATATGAGTACGGGTACGATATGAGTACGGAAGTACGGCAATTTTTGAAAAATAAGAGTACAACACGTCTAGGGTACGGCGATTAATTAATTAATATTTATATTTAGGTATATTTTCAAATTTTATTAGACATAATTTATATTTATTGAATTTAAATCAACTAAGAACAACAAAGAAGTACAATATCACTCATAACATAGCAAATACTAAACAACAAAACAATTAGTCATTTACTAAACCCATAAAAAAACCCATAAAATTAGAAATAGTCAATTACTAAACAACAATGTCAACAAAACAAATAGTTAAATTACTAAACCTATAAAAGAAAACGTAGAATAAAAGAAAATGTGTAAGAAAGAAAGACCAAAAGAGAGAGAGAGAAATTGAAACTTTAAGGAGAGAGAAACTTTGTTCTATGATGAAGAGGAAGAGAGGGAGTGTCGGGGTCGCCGGCAAGGGTTCTTTTGTCACCGATCTACAGCAAAGTGACTCACTCAACACTAACAAGGCAAGAATAGAGCAAAGAGAGGTTAAGGGGCTTTGATATGAGAGAAGGAAGAACTAAGAGGCAGGTGTCTTTTAGGGCTTTTAGTCGATTGTTATGCTCAAACTAGGATCAACGGTGAGTGGTTTGTCCAATTGTCAAAATCTTGCTTCTTTTTCTTTTATTTTTTAATTTTTTTTTAATTTTTTTAATTTTGAAGATCTGTTATGTCTGGGACGTATTAGCATATCGCGACCATGTCCCGGCCGTACCCAAATTTATATAAAAAAAAAAAAAAAAAAAAAATTCTGGTATGCATTGGGTACGGATTTGGAAGTACCTTACCAGTACCTGTGTTAGACATGTGTCGGACATGAGTACTTGCCTAAAATTGGCGTGTCTGTGCAACATAGGGTTTAGCTCCAAATCAAATTCCCTTACTTACATTTAATGAAAAAAGTAGAACATAATTTCATCATATGGTTTGGCCGAAATTACAGTTTACCCTTCTGCGGTTTGGTCGAAATTTAAATTGCATACATGTAGTTTAAAATTTGATACTTTACTCATCTAAGGTTAACTCTATTAGAGTTTCGTAACCCACCTATGGCTCTTCCATTAAAAAACAACTTTGAACATTAAAATATAATATAAAACAGATCAAAAGGCTAGGGCTTGAAGACTGAATGCTAGTCTTCACCGATATTTCTTTCAAGAATCTCGAAAATATAATGTTGAAAGCTATGAAAAATGAAAATAAAGGAAAACTTACGGTCATCTGGTGTTGATATTGTAAGGTTGAAATTTATCAACCATCTTGTCAGCTTTATTCCATGCCAATTTGCTTGTAATTTAGCACTTAGTAACTCTGTATTTAGGTGGGATTCGTGTAAGGGTAATGTGTGAAGAGAGTGTGAAGAATTGCTCATCTTTGTGCAAAGAAGCAGGGACTCGCGGCTAGGACTCGCGACTGACTCGCAGCTTGCAAGCTGCCAACTGCTGCACATGTGAGAAGCATGCGTGGAGGTGAAGGGTCACGCTAGCTGTCGCATTACAGGACAAACGTCCCAGGCTGGCCAGGCCGTTATCTCGCGACTTGAACTCGCGACTTAGACCAGCCGCGAGGCCAAGCCACCAACCATCCCTATTTGGGAAAAACTGACTCTTCATATTCCAAACACGCACCACTATATATAGACCCTTATACCCATGAAATGTAGAGAGCTTCCAGAGAGAATTTTGTGAGAGAAACCCTAGAGAAAAACAAGATTGCCTCATCCCCAATCTTCACTAAGAGACTCTTCAAATTCCTCTACTCTCTTCCTCTCCATTGATACATCCTTGAGAGGTTCTTGACCAAATCTTTTTCTCATCACACCCACATCTGTGAGAATGTTCATTTGGTGCTAAGGGAAGCAGTTTGGAAGGGACCAATGGTTATTGGTTGATGCTATGGGTTATTGCGGAATCCGGTAAGCTAGAAAAGAAAAAGGTTTGGCGCAACCTCATTGGAGCAAGAAGCTTAGAGGGCTTAGGTATATGGGTAGATTAGGCTTGGAGAGTCTATTGCTGTTCATGTATCCCAACTACATTTTCTAGTGGATTATTGACCGCTTGGAGGGCGGCGGAGAGATTTCACGTCGAGGGCTTCGGTTTCCTCTTTGATAATACATCGCATGTTGTCCTTGTGTTTGCATCTCTCTTCCTTTATCTTTGCCATTTATTTTCTGTTGTGGATGTGATTATAATTGGCTTAGATTGTTTATCAATACTGTGTTTGGCTTATGTTCATGTTCCGCACATTAATTGTTTGATAATAAGCTTGAATTGATAATTTGTAATTTGGGGTCTAAACGTTCAAGGGTGTTTTACACACATATTGAACATTCAGATATCAAGAATGAAAAATCTCATGCCGCTAATTATGGATAAGGATTTTTTGTGAAACATTGCATATTCTGCCAAAGTCATTTAGGAAAATATAATTTAAAATGGAATCCACATCTCTAATGGTTTAAATTAAGGATATGGATACTTTTGAATTAATCAGGAAAGTGGGGAACAAAATTACTATTTGAAACAAACTTATAAAAGAGCAGCAATAGGTTAATTCCTTTTGTCTGAAAACTGTAAACGATAAATTTATGGTTAACTGGTTGAATTCAACTAATGTAACAACTTGACTAGAAAAACTAATGTAATTTCATCGATTCTTCCCTGGTTGTTTGGTTTGAAACTTGAAAGTCCACAGTCTTTTAAAAGAGCAACTTTGTCCTTCTTTCAACATAACAAAGAAATATTTTCACATCAAATACCCTAGCTTTTTGATCAGTTTCATGTTTATTGTTTGATGTTAAAAGTTGTTTCTTAACGGAAAAGTCATAAGTAGGTTACAGAACTCTAACAGAGCTAATATCAGGTGAATAAAGTGTTAAATTTCAAATTACAGGTAAGTAACTTAAATTTTGACCAAATCACAGGTGCGTAAGTTGTAATTTTCCCTTTCATAAGTAATTTTGTCTACATAGATAATTTCCTTCCATTTTTGAAAATATGGAAAAGTAGGATAGCATCTATAAAAAATGAAGATTTTAAAAAATTGTATATAAGCTAAGAAGTTATAACAAAAAGGGAAAGTTGCATAAACACTTACTGAGTTTTGGGTCATTTTTTGTGAGTTCCAATTAGCTCAATTGGTAAAGTCTCCGATGGTTGTATAAGAGATCTGGGGTTCAATCCCCGCCTACATCAAAAACTGATTGGTGTCTTGGTCTGATGATAAAGAGCTATCATCAGGAGCGGACGCCATAGGTTGAAACTCTCTCAAAAAAAAAAAGTTTTGGGTCATTTTTAAACATAAACCCTTCTTTACTATCAATTTATATTTTTAAACCCGTGAACTATAACAAAAGATAAAATTGACCCCTCTATTTTAGTTTTGCAAATTCTAAGTGATGGAAAGTGAGAACGTGCATTATAAAAAATTCATTTTTTTGATAATTTTCAATAATAACCGACTTATAAATTGAATAAAGCTAGATTGCAAACAACACTCCTAAAGTTTGGAGGTGTTTGGATTATATATCTTAAATTTTCAAAATTTTGATTTTACCTTTAAAGTTTGGGAGTGTGGCATTATAAAAAATACATTTTTTGATCATTTTTAATAATAACCAACTTATAAATTGAAAAAGGCCAGATTGCAAACTACACCCCTAAAGTTTGGAGGTGTTTGGATTATATATCTTAAAATTTCAAATTTTTGATTTTATCCTCTAAAGTTTGGGAGTGTTTAGATTTTACATTCTGAAATTTTAGTAATTTGATTTTACACCTTGAAGTTCTATTCTATTTACATCAGTAGCCCCTCCGTCTATATTTTCTGTTAAGTACCACATAAACCTATCACGTATGTTTAGTTTATTCAATAAAATGATGTCATATCATTTTGTAACCTGAAATAAATAAATAATTAAAAATGGAATGGTATAATTAAATGACGTGTCATTATTTTATTAGATGAACTAAACACACTTGGCAAGTTTATGTGGCACTTGATTTGCCTCTCGCTAATAAAAAATAAGCATCTATATTCACTTTTATTAACTACTCTTATTTTAACGATGAGATCTATTATCATTTTTTGCGTGTCCTCGAAAATTTATAGTAGGTACGAATTCCCCCAATATATGGCCCACCATACGATCTGTTATATAAATAGGAAAATGTTCTTTTCCATTATGTATAGCAATAGTATGGCCAATCATTATGGGTATAATGGTAGATGTTCATGACCAAGTTATTATTATTTCTTTTTCCACTTTTGTGTTAAGCTTATTTATTTTTCTTAATAAATGATTCGCTACAAAAGGATTTTTTATTTATTTTTAGTGAGCGTGTCATGTCAGAATGTAATGCAAATAGAATAAAACTTTATGGAGTAAAATTCAAATTTTGAAACTTCAGGATATAAAATCCAAACAGCCCCAAGGTTTAGGGGTATACCAAATATTGAAACTTTAAGGTGTAAAATAAAAACACCCTCAAACTTCAAGGGGTAAATTTTAAATTCTGAAACTTCAGAATGTAAATCCAAACACTTCCAAACTTTTAGGAATGTAGTTAGCAATTTAGCCATTTAATAAAAATCATTTACGTCTTCGAAAAAAAATCATTTACAAAAAATTGATGAGAGAAAGAGAGAACTTGGTCACCATCTACGAAAATAGAGGGATGAGTTTCCCAAATATGTTACCAAATTATTTTTATTTTTATTTATGCGTTAAAACGTGATAATGATCAAACAACAAGATCAATTAAATGGCATTTTTTATTTATGTTTCCCATTAAATTATTAATAAAAGAAAAAAATATTTAAACAACATGGTTTTAAAAGAAAAAAAAAATCATCTAATTAAATTAATTTCAACACCAAAAAAATCAATAAAGTGGAATTGATGGTCCACAAAAAAAAAAAAAAAAATCACGCGTAATTGTTTCACACATAATTATTGACCCAATAATCCAATATGGGTCCATTGGTCTATAAATTTTGTTGAAAAAAAATGTGCGTTCAATGGGTCAAAATATACGTCCATACATTTTACCTATGTTCACAGTATCACAGTTAATAAAGAGTAATATTATTTTGTTCTTTGGACTTAAGCTTTAATTTATCGCGTATATATATATATATATATATAGTTAAAACTAAGAGAAAACCTAATTAAATTCTAAATTGAAGTCTAATTTTGCACCATTGTCTCATTTAATTTTTAAATTTGTGTGTCAAGTGAATTATTAGGTGCAAAAATCAAAGAGTCTAAATTCAATTAGATTCTAAATTAAATTTTAATTGTAGTTCAATATTTCGCCATGTGTCTTATCTAAGTATTGTTAGAGGATGTTAAGGCTTTGTCTCATAATTTTGAAGAATTACTATATTCTCACCAAGAGAGACGGTAATCAAGTATTGCATAGTCTAGCTAGATAGGCAATAGGCATTCCAAATTTTCTAGTGTAGATGGAGGATGTTCCACCACAGATACTTTCTATTTTACAAGCTGATTTGATAGGCTTACATTAATAAATTTTCCAATTTTCCCCCCTCAAAAAAAAAAAAAAAAAAAAAAAAAGTTGTCCTATCTAATTTTTTAATTTTTGTGGTAAGTGAATTATTGGGTGCAAAAACCGAAAAGTTTAGATCCAATTAGATTCTAAATCATATATATTTTTCATTATATATATATATATATATATAATTATGATTGTTTTTAAATGTACCTATGGATATACATGGGATTACATACTAGTTAATACATAATATACCATACTAAGATTTAGTATTAAAAAAAAAAAAAGGAAAATCTGTTACACACCGATTCAATGGTGACTTAAAATTACGAGGTCATTGCATTTTGGTCAGTGTGTAAAAACTAGCCAAAAGAAGGGTCTAGATTAGATTCAGTGCTTCCAGTGCACCTAGTCAGATTGTGACACATGTTAAAAAACAGACACGTGTCACCATTTCAATAGGTTCAGTGCTATTGAACACTAAACCCAAACTGCTCTCCCAAAAGAATATGCCATATTGTGATGGCTATAAATTATATACGATCAAGTAATTGGATCAACCATACTGTATTGATCCAATTACTCCTCTAATCTTCTTTCAGACCTTCCCAATGAATTTTACCAATGTTGTACACCTTCTCAAACTAGTTTTCCTGCTCTTCTTCACATGCTTGTGGACTCCTCATGCTGCACAATGGGTATACGTATCATCTGCTGAGATATCATCCCCAGGTGACAGTCTCAATCCTGGTGACACCCTTAATTCCTCAACTTACATAGTTTCTGCTAAAGGCACGTTCGCTTTGGGGTTCTTCCACCGGATTGACGGTACTATTAACAAAACCTACTTAGCAATATGTAAGATTGCTGATCAAAGTTCTTTTTTCAATGTTTTTGTATGGTTTGGCAGTCGAGACAGACCTATTGTTAACAATACTGGAATGTTTACCTTTGACAACAAGGGAACATTGAAAATTGTTCCACAAGGTGGAGATCCTGTAGTTCTATACTCTTCTCCTCAACCTACCAAAAACACAGTTGCTACTCTATTGGATTCTGGAAATTTTATCTTGAAAGAAATGCACTCAAATGGATCTATGAAACGGGTCTTATGGAAAAGTTTTGATTATCCTGGTGACACACTTTTGCCTGGAATGAAATTAGGGGTCAGCCACAAAACTGGCCAAACATGGTCACTCACATCATGGTTAACTGATGACATCCCTGTTCCAGGGCCTTGCAAGCTTGAATGGGACCCCAAGGGGTGCCAATTGATCATTCGGCAACGAGGGCAGGTTTATTGGACAAGTGGGGTCTTGAAGAGAGGTAACAGATTTAAGAGTATCTCACTAGATGTAACATCTATGTATAATTTCATCATTGTTTCAAATGAAGATGAAGAATACTTCTCTTTCAGTAACAGAAATCAAAGTCTCATGTCAGAATGGTTGCTTACTCCTATGGGACAATTGAAGGATTTGAAAGGACAAGATATTGCCAGAGCTGATAATTGTTATGGTTATAACATTAATGGAGGATGTCAGAGATGGAAGCAGCCAGAATGTAGGCATCATGGTGACACGTTCGATCTCAGATCTGGATATTTAGTAGCTGGAGACCTTTCAGTTAACTATAATTCAAGTCTTAGCATCAGTGACTGTAGAGCTATTTGCTGGAACAACGTGTGGTTGTGTGGCTTTTACTTCTTGGTTTCATAACGATACCGGATGCCGATTTTGGACTGGGAATTGGAGCTTCCTTTCGGGCCACCCTAGTGCTCTCCCGTCCATTTTTGTTCTCTCATCAAATCCATCGCAGAGTGGTAAGCTTACTAATTTTTTGCACAATGCTGGTTTTCAATTTCAAAGGGAGTCTTTAGAAGTATGCATCCAACCTACCAACCATATGATACTGACTCGGTTGATTTTTGTGAGTAGATGGGTTGGATTGAGTTTGGTAGGAATTTTATTTCAAACCTCATGTTAGATTTGAGTTTGGTAGGAATTTAATTTCAAACCTCAAGTTAGATTGGATTCGAGTTGATAGCATGGTTTTTAGACCTAGATTGTTCAAAGAACTGTAAAAGAGAGAGGTTCAAAGTTTTTGAGGTCAGACCAAGATTGAACCGAGGTCTAACCGTGATGACATCATAATTAATATAATAATTATTTTAAATATAAATAAATATATTAAATTAGTAAAAATTGAAAATTTGACTAAAATAGTCCAAATAAATATAAAAATCTATCTTGCAAATGCATTTTTCATATCATAACTTTCCTAAGATAAATAAGAAATATTAAACTTTAAGCAAACATAAATAAATATTGAGTTTTTATTTAAAAAAAGTCTTAGTCTTAAAATTTTAACCCATTATAATATCTTGCTCTCATAGGATATTTTTTCCTAACCAAAGAGTTTCTTGTTTTAGTGAATTGGTGGCAGACAGACCAAGAAAGCTAATAAAGAAAAGTAGAGAGTGTTAATATAAAATGGAAAGTGCTCAAGTTTCAAGAATGTGTTGGCAGCACATCCTCCACGCAAAGTGCTTCAAAGTTGGCTATTTTTATTTTTTCTAGATAAAAATAGTTCAAAACTTCTCTTCACTTTCTTTCTTTGAAAGTTTTAGATGCGCATGTGAGTTTCTGTTCTTCGCTTCACTTGAACTTCCTCCGTCGTGCTTGTGAATTTCTGTTCTTTTCTTCCTTCTTCTCTTTTTTTGTCAACAAACTCTTTCATTTTCTCTATCTCATCTTGCTCTCTCTTCTCTATCATTTGACAAAAATGATCCAAACCTTATGGAGAGAGATATGAAACGGAAGATCTGAGAGCAGAAAGAGAAAGAATGCAAAGACTAAAAGAGAGACACGCAAGAAGAAGGAGGTTCTGCAATTTGTTTTCTAAAGCTCTGATCTAAACCATGAGAACTGTCCACGATTTCAAACTTGAGCGGTTCAACCGTGGTTCAAACGGTTTTAAGCTTTTTATGCATACAACGGTTGTTAGGGTTAAAAGAACCATATTGATGAAAGGTTGACGATTAACCAGGTTGGACCGTACAGTCCGGCCCGAGTTTGAAAACTATAGTTGATAGGTTTTTCAATCCACATGGTCCACAATATATATAAGTTTATTTTATTAACACCATCTTTTTTTAGTTTTTTTTGGTATTTTGATAATCAATATAAATGAATTTAAAAATTTGGAATATAATTTAAGCATATTATGTGAATTGTAAAAATTATTGAAAAAGACCTTAAATAATTGATGAAAGTAATTTTTTATAAGGCAGTGAAAAATGAACGACAATACACTTACCCAATTCTACCTATGTGAGTTATACACATGTGATTAATTGGGTTGGGTTGGTGACTTTTCAACCTAACAATGTGTCACAGGGTCACTTTTCACTCTAAAATTTTCTGCCTCTGATGACCCTAAGTCCCTAACTTAGTCTCAGCCAACACAACACACATAGTAAGAACACTTACAACAGATTATAGGAACCACAAGCACACAACAGACACAATGTTTATAGGAAAATCCCCAACCTTTATTACTTAATCACAAGCATAAAGGAAATCTCACCCTTACAAAACTTAGAGAAACACACACAATTCTTTCAAAGCCATTTCACAATTTGTTGTTGACAGCCCTAACAACATAAGAGTATAAATACACAGAAATAACTGTCAATGGTAGTTTCTACCAAGAAATTGCCTACACCTTGGACCATCTGCCACTTGGATCTGACTTAGGACATCACCAATTGTTGCTGTCTTGGTTCATTTCCCACATTTCTAGCCCCTACACAGTAGGCCAACATCATCCAGAACATCAGGAACTGCTTGTTGGCTACTGGTCATTGCCAATACACATCAGCACATGTCACAACACATCATAGGGCTTCTGTCCATCCCCTTGCATCCCACACATCATGTCAATCCACATTTGGGGAGGCTTGGCCCATGCCAACGCCATCCCCCATCAAACTAGACAGCCCACACAGCCTACCCACATGTAGCACACACATAATAACTACCTATCAACCCAATTTGTCTTGCCCATAAGCATTAGTCCATGCACTAGGCTAGAACCTACCAGCCCATGCCTTGCATACAACATCAGATTACTCATCATCATGGTAGCCAAATCTTGCCTTGCACACAAGCCACACAACCCATCAACAAGCAACCAATCCATCAACTCAACAATGCCATGCACCACCATACAAGGGTCGACACCACCTGCTGCCGCCCATCATAAAACTATCTCTGCCCACTATGGCCCTCCTATGCTATGGCCTTAGGGCATCATGTGGAGCAAGGTCCTTCCACAAGGCTAGGTTGGGTTGAAAAAATAAACCCTTTAACTCGACCCATTCTAACCCATGCATGTCTCTATTAGTCATTAACATGTAGAAATGGCAAAATTAATCACGTAATTAAAACAATGGTATGGATAATAGATATAATTTTTTTTATTGACAAACAATGGTGTCCAAACCTCTTCAAGTATTTGACTATTCTCTCGAGTGTATGCAATCACCCCGTCTCACACGCACTAGGTTATTACAAGGAGGAATCCTATGGAGGGTGCCCCAAGATGTTGGCAAGAGGTTTTGGACACAATGGTAACCCAAATTGATTGGGTCAAACATAGAACCAACCTAACCAAAGTCATTACCATAAAATTTTAAATTTAATTTTTTTGGTTGACCAATTTTTAATGTATTTTTTGTATGCTAAACTTTTATTATGTATTTTATATATCTTAGATGAAAATACTATTGGTACTCATCAACTTCAAGTGCCATTAAAAAATATAAATATTTTTTTGTATCAGATCTACTTTATTTGTAAGCTCATTGCACATTTTCTTCGTACTTATTCTTAAAATTCTAAATATTTAGTTATTTGAAAGAATGGTTTAATTTTATTTAATGTTTCATGTAGAAAACTTGTTTGGATTTTTTATTTTATTATAAATTATTAAATCCTTTCTCCATTCCTAAAATAAAAAGAAAATGCTCTACCCAAAGTTCCAAACAAATTGCTAGGCCCATATGAACCTCTTTAACTTCTTAAGGTAATTAGGCATCTTAATGCACACCAGATATGTTATATTTAGCAGTGGCTCTTCCACAAGCTTCGGAATCGTGATTAAGGCATCAAAATCTCACTTCCTCCTTGTAGAGAGTCAATAAGTTTGCAATATATAGTTTGTTTTTATTAAATATAATGCATACTAACACAACTACTTATTACCAATGTAGGAACGAAGAACTGGATATGGATTGGTATTTCCATCGCCATTTCTATTGCTCTTCTTATAATATTATTGTGCTATCGACTAAGGAGAAAAGTTGTGTCTAAAGGTATATCACTCTCATATAGATTTAAATTAATTGGTATGTCAAAAGTCGTACCCATTGTATAAAACTCTCACTTTTGTAGGGTCTAGGAGAAGTCATGATAGTTAGCCATACACCCCCCGTGATAGTTAGCCATACAACACCCCCCCCCCCCCCCCCCCCCCCCCCCCCCCTCCCTCTCTCTCTCTCTCTCCTTTGGAGAAGTTGATTCTCAAACTCAAACTCCCGATTTGTCTCTTTTTGGTGGAAAGCAATTGCTATTACACCAAAACCTAACCTATAATTTTGCAATATCGTGATGATTTTCTATTATTGATTAACTGAAGTTATATATTTTATTTAAATTTAAACAGGGAATAATATAACAAAAGATGAAAAGGAATTGCTTGATTTAGTGACATTAGAGAGATCTAGTGTCAATGATATTTCAATTGATGAGAAAAAGGAGCATGATTTACGTGTATTTAGTTATGCACATGTTGCAGCCGCCACAAATAACTTCTCAATAGAAAACATGCTTGGAAAGGGTGGCTTTGGACCTGTTTATATGGTAAGTTCCATTTTTTTTTTTGAAATGAAAGATGTTTTAATTAACATATTTTATGCTGGCTTAATCTTATTTGGTCATCACATCAGGGACATTTGCTAACAGGGCAGAATGTAGCCATAAAGCGATTATCCAAATATTCAAGTCAAGGAATACACGAGTTCAAGAATGAGTTAATACTCATATCTAAACTCCAACACATGAATCTTGTTAAGCTTTTGGGTTGTTGCATTCATGGAGAAGAAAGAATGTTAATCTATGAATACATGCCCAATAAAAGTTTGGACTACTTTCTATTTGGTTTGTGCAACATTCACTTTCATCTTAAGATTTCATTTTTTACTAAAAGTATATTATTGATCATATTTAACATTTTGTATTGGACAGATCAAAATAGAAGCAAGCTACTAGATTGGAAGAAACGTTTCAACATAATTGAAGGAATTATTCAAGGATTGATATACCTCCATAAATATTCAAGGTTAAGAGTAATTCATAGAGATTTAAAAGCGAGCAACATACTCCTTGATGAAAATATGAACCCAAAGATTTCTGATTTTGGCATGGCAAGAATGTTCAAACAAAATGAACTGGTAGCAAATACTAATAGAATTGTTGGGACATAGTAAGTTAAAATTACATCATTTATGTTATACATTATAGTTAACCATGAATCCATATACTTTTGTTCGTTTGGCTTTTGCTAATTAGGCATTATTGCTTCGAAAAGCTTAGTAGTTAATTTGTTAAATGAAAAATGTTTATTTTGTCTTTTTATGTAGTGGTTACATGTCTCCCGAGTATGCTATGAAGGGTGTATTCTCAATTAAATATGATGTGTACAGCTTTGGAGTCTTAATGCTTGAAATGGTCAGTGGTCGAAGAAACAACAGCTTCCATCATGCTAACCATGTGATCAGTCTCGTAGAATATGTACGTTAAGAAAACATCAACCTTGAATTATGTATATTTTGATCATTTTGTATTCTAGACATTCTAATTAACTATAATCTTCTTTTTAGGCATGGGATTTATGGCAAGAAGGTGAAGGGATACAACTAGTTGATCCAACAATAAGTGATTCATGTGTCAAATATCAAGTGCTAAGATGCATTCATGTTAGTCTACTATGCGTAGAGGATAGTGCAATTGATCGGCCTACCATGTCAGATGTACTATTTATGCTGACAAATGAAAATATGCCACTACCTTTGCCTAAAAAACCAGCATTTTCTATTGGAAGGAAAGCAATTGGGGCAAATATTCATGATAAAGAATCAAATGCCCATTCGGTGAATGGCTTGTCCATTTCCGAGATGAATGCACGATAGATGGATGTATAACAGTGGGGGAGCTCATGTCATGGCGCTACCTAGAGTTTTGTGCCTTCATATTTTCTAACTAGTTTGTTCAAACTTCTTGTTTCTTCGAGTTTAAATTAGGTTGCGATTGTAAAATTTTCTTAATGGTAGATATTATTTTGTTATAGTTTTTATTTTTTCAACTTTCTTTTAGAAAATTTAACAATGCCAAGACAATATGATGTGCCTAAAATTGGCGTTAAAATACAAGCACGATTAATCAAGTTTTTTTGAAATTGAAAACACATGCCAAATGATGATCATATTAGATCATTCAAAGGGAAATCAAGTCTACTTGTTCATCTTCACCTTCATTACAAATTTTTTAGAAATTAGTAGAGACTGCAATAGTGCAGCCCATACTTCTGCTAAGTTTTTTTTTATTTGAGAAACACACACACACACACACACCTATATATAGGGGAAGGGGGATGAGATAAAAGAATACACTCACACGCCAACACCAAAACTGCATGCAACAGTTAGTGTCGCAGAGCAAGTGATAAACTCCTTCTCAATATCACACCTTACCGATGTGGGATGACTCGACAACACTGAGTTCTTTTTTTATTTGAGAAACACACACACACCTATATATAGGGGAAGGGGGATACTTCTGCTAAGTTGGCTGGCAGTTTTAGAAGGTATTTTTCTTATAATAAGTCCAACCTCCATACTGTTATTGCTGATATTTACAGGGTTAATTGTCCTTTATGTTGTTATTTGGTTTTTTTGCTTTAATGAAAGTCCAAATTACCAAAAAATAAAAAATAAAAAAGTGTGGAAAGGCCGCTGAAAGGCGATACTTTGTACCCATTTTGACTACTCTTCAACAGTGGCTAGAAACGTCGAAAATCAGGTTTAACGTGTTTTTAGTTTTTTGAAGTCGGCTACTACCTAGAATTTTGTACCCTACTTCCAACTTGCATAAAAGGCATCTTGTACATGACTTCAGCAAAGCTGTTGGAGGATATTTCCATATATGCATCTAAATCATGGGTCATTTTACGGTACCCATATATTTTTTTTGGGGGGTATGGTACCTGCTAAAATTAGAACCATAGATTTTACTTGCTCTAATCTTAACCGTTATTTTATTTTAATGAAAAACCTGCTACCGTTCAAGCGGGTTTAGTATAAAAGCTAATAAAAAAAAACATAGTCACATACTTTTTCAGCTGAGCTCTCGACTCTCTCGCGTTCTCTTCTCTCACTTGGGTGATCTCCATCTCCGTCTCGTGGCTTTACTCACCGATGAAGGTTTCTCAAAAAGATCAAAATCACTTTGATATAGTAGAACTGGAAGGTTAGGATCAAAACCCTAATTCCATAAAAATATGCAAAATCTCTTAATTGCCATGTTTTTTTTGTTTTGTTTCCCCAAATTCTTTGTTTGTTTTTTCGGAAGCAACACAGAAATTGAAGATGGTAGACATTAAGCGTTCATGTATTATCTACACTTTATAAGTTTGAATCGATTTGCTCTCTTCTTGTTTGTTTTTTCAGATGGCTAGTCATGTTTATTATATTTGGATTTTTTAGAACTGGCATCAAATATGTTGATCATGAAGCAATTAAACTTTGCAAGCTCAATTTTGTGCTTGGCAATAACATTAATTACCTTTCCATTACAGAGGAAATATAATTATGGCTAATAGGATGGTTTTCTAATGGTCTATTAGGAGTACATATTTGTTAGTATTGTTATCTTTTTAGTATAATGCTCCCCCCCCTCTCTCTTCACATCACCTTAAATCTATTCACCATTGATTTGACTGGGTACAGTATGTTAGAGCCTCGGTTTGTTTTTTCTAAGTACAACTATAATTTTAGTCCTTATTTTTTAGAAGAGTAAATTTCATCTTAAATTGGGTTTGACTTCTAAATGGGAATATATATATCTTTTCATCTTGCCTTTCAAGCTGTCTTTTAGAGGTCAAGATGAAAGCTTTAGTTCATCTATCGTGGGAACTTTCTTGAATCATTGGATATTGTGACTTTTTGGAATGAGAAGGTTGCTGAAATAATAGAAAAAGTCCAAAAAATGCAACCTACACATTGAATGCTCGAAAATGTGTTGAAAACACAAGAGCTGTTTAGACCCCCAAATTAAAGTTACGGCTCGATTGATTTTACTCTAACTTAATACTAAATGCGGAATAAAGTAAATGCGAGCGGATAAACAAACAAGCTACTCTAACCTATAATCATTATAACACAATAGTAAAATGAAAGGTAAAAGAGTAGGGAAGAAGAATGCAAACACAAGATAACACGCCGATGTGTTATCGAAGAGGAAACCAAAGAACTCGATGAAAAACCTCTCCGCCGCCTTCCAAGCGGTAATCGATCCACTAGACAATCAGTTGGAATACATGGGTTAGTAAGAGACCCTCCAAGCCTAATCTACCCGATGTACCTAATCCCTCCAACCTCCTGCTCCAACGAGGCTTCTTGGAGCTGTGTCTTGTCTAGCTCTCCGGATCCCGTAATACGCCCAATTACATCCGCCAAAGCCTAGCTTCTTCCAATGCTTCTCAGCAGCACCAAAACCTCACTGAACACTCTAAAAGGGTGTGGTAAGTGTTTGGGCTATCAACCTCTCAATGGTATGAAAATGGAGAGGTAGGAGTTGAGGAAAATCCACAAGCAATTATGTAGAGAAATGTGGGTATAACAATTTCTAACTTTCAAGGTTTGTGGCTAGGGTTTTCTCTCAAAAGCACACCTCGACATCTATGGGTAATGTGGGTATAAATAGCGTAGACACAGAAATTGTGTATTAGAAATGACAGTTTGGCAAAACAGAATGTTTCGCGGGTGTCTCGCGGGAAGGCCTTACCCGCAAGCTACTCGCGAAACACAGCTATCTCCATCCTGTCCTGACTCTTCACATTCCAGTCATGTGCTAGGCACATGCTTCACTTCGCGGGATGCTTAGTCACGAGCTACCTGCGAAAACTCTTCAGTCTTCAATTTGCTTGAATCTTCACATTCTCTCTCTCTCACACACAACCCTTACAATTAAATCCCACAGCAAATATAGGGTACAAAAGATTGAACATAATTACAATCAAATTTGGCACGGAATAAAAGCCAACAAAACAAATAGTTGTAAATTACAACTTTACAATCTCTCCCTTTGGCTATTCCTTGACAAAACCCCTAAACCAGACTATAGACTTAGACGCGAGTTTGGGAATAGTGCCAAAACTCACTCACACCTATTCTAGACACTATGAAGCACTTGCACGTATATACCTGTAACCTGAAACACTCACATATAAACAAAATTTTCCTTAAGCTTATGACAAGTTGAATACTTGGTATGTACATGAGCAAGTAAAGTGCGCTCAAGTTCATAAACACTATAGAATATGTAAGCATATCTTGATCATACAAGAACAGTCATTAGAAAATGACTACAATAAACATTTAGCTAGTAATTGCTCATCCGGACACGCAATGCAATTAAGATCAATCACAAGGATCAATTGCATGTCCAACACTCAACCAATGCAAAATACACAGTATTTTCATCTAGAAAATAATATCCTACTAGGGTACAAGAGTGAGATACTCAAGATATATAATCAACATCTAAAAGTACTAAAAAAATGCTACAAAGCATTGAGATAAACACAAATACTGAATATAAATTGAAATATAAAACATAGTACTTAAGCTTTAAATAAAAGCAGTGAAGACAACTATCCAAGAGTTATAAACACTAAAATAGTAAACAGTTTAAACCAAGACATAAATAAAGCTAAACCGCCTAAATGAACCAATGTATCTAAGTCTGAACTCTGTATGTGTTCTGCTCCCCCTCAAATGTGCAAGCTCCCCCTCAAAATTTTCTCCCCCTTTTTGACCGAAATGGCCAAAGATGCTAGAATTGGTTGGACTCTAAATCTGACCCCTACGCCATGGATAAATCCTCAATCTGTGAAGATACTGTAGTGATCTGACCCTGGATATAGGCAAACTAGTTTGCGGTGTGCTACACATGGGAGTCAAGTACGGTAAACACTTGGTCCACTCTAGTTAGGAGGCGATTAAGTCTGTCTGATCCTCGTGTTGGTGATGAGGATGATGGCTGACTTGAAGACTCTAGAGCAGTGGTGAATCTATCAATCTCCTCTTCTGTGTCACCACCCTCTTCCTCAACACGATCCCTTGGTATTGAAGACACACCGGTTCTGGATCCTCGAATGTGAGCTGTGCTTCGAGTTACCGTGTGTGCACCAATAGGGAAATCTCTATGCACAATAGTGAGACCGCTCAGAAGTTTGAGCATTGCCTTTGCAATGAGGCCCATAATGAGAGAGGGAAATGGCATAACTGTTCCTAGAGTTCCGATTCTCAATGCTCTTGGTCAAAAGATGGAAAATGTGTCCACAAATATCAATCTCCTTGTGAGTGAAGAGATCATACAAGAAGATTGTCCTTGGACCGGACAGTGTCCTCAGGTTGGTGACCAGATACAAATTATGGATCATCACATAAGAAAGAGCTCTCATCTCTGGACTGAACAAAATTGTGTTCATGGACTTCTTGGTCGGTGTACCCCCAAGAATCTTTACCATTTCCTCAATTGATTCCAGACGATCATCATACTGGACTGTGAAGGTGGACGAACTTCAAGAAAGTTTTGGATTGAATCTCTTGTAATCACAAATTCAAGAAAGTCTTGATTTTACTCTAACTTAATACTAAGTGCGGAATAGAGTAAATGCGAGCGGATAAACAAACAAGCTACTCTAACCTATAATCATTATAACACAGCAGTAAAATGAAAGGTAAAAGAGTAGGGAAGAAAAATGTAAACACAAGATAACATGCCGATGTGTTATCGAAAAGGAAACCGAAGAACTCGGCGAAAAACCTCTTCACCGCCCTCCAAGTTGTAATCGATCCACTAGACAATCAGTTGGGATACATAGGTTAGCAAGAGACCCTCAAAGCCTAATCTACTGATGTACCTAAGCCCTCCAAACTCCTACTCCAACAAGGCTTCTCGGAACCATGTTTTGTCTAGCTCTACGAATCCCGTAATACCGTAATACACCTGATTGCATCCGCCAAAGTCTAGCTTCTTCCAATGCTTCTCAATAGCACCAAAACCTCACTGAACACTCTGAAAGGGTGTGGTAAGTGTTTGGGCTATCAACCTCTCAACGGTATGGAAATGGAGAGGTAGGAGTTTAGGAAAATCCATAAGCAATTGTGTAGAGAAATGTGAGTATAACAATCTCTAACTCTCAAGGTTTGTGGCTAGGGTTTTCTCTCAGAAGCACACCTCAACATCTGTGGGTAATGTGAGTATAAATAGTGTAGGCACAGAAAGTGTGTATTAGAAATGACAGTCTAGCAAAACAGAATGTTTGTCAAGTGTCTCATGGGAGGGCCTTACCCACGATCTACTCGCAAAACACAGCTGTCTCCATCATGTCCTGACTCTTCGCATTCCAGTCATGTGCAGGGCACATGCATCACTTCGCGGGATGCTTAGTCGCGAGCTACCCGCGAAAACTCTTCAGTCTTCAATTTGCTTGAGTCTTCACATTCTCTCTCTCACACACAACCCTTACAATTAAATCCCACAGCAAATATAGGATACAAAAGATTGAACATAATTACAATCAAATTTGGTACGGAATAAAAGCCAACAAAACAAATAGTTGTAAATTACAACTTTACACACATCACCTAGGATTCAAAAGGAAATTCTACATGTTTTCTCAGCTAAAGTGAAGAAGGCCATTCTGGAAGAAATTGGTGATGCAAAGTTTTGCATAATGGTTGATGAAGCTTGTGATGAGTCCATGAAAGAGCAAATGGCTGTGGTTTTTAGATATGTTGATATAGAAGGCTTATCGAAATAACGTTTTTTTAGGCTTATTCATGTTGTCGACACTGCGGCTTTGACACTAAAGAAGGGGATCTATTCTTTGTTATCTCAACATTGCTTAGATATACAAAATATTCGAGGGTAAGGATATGATGGAGCAAGCAACATGCGAGGTATGTGGAATGGAATACAAGCTTTGATTTTGAATGATTGCTCATATGCTTACTACATTCATTGTTTTGCACATCGCTTAAAATTGGCATTAGTAAAAGCATCAAAACAAGTTGTTCCCATTAGTGGGTTTTTTCTAAAATTGATTTTGGTAATCAAAACTGTTAATGCTTCATGCAAGCGTAATGAGCAATTGAAAGTTGCTAATGCTAATGAAATAGCACGTTTGATTGATCTTGAAGAGCTTGAGACTGGAAGTGGACTTAATCAAATTGGCACTTTACAACGGCTTGTAGAAACATGTTGGAGTTCACATTTTAGATCAGTTTCTAGCTTATTAAGGATGTTTACTCCAACATGTAAAGTTTTACTAAATATAATTGATGATGCAAGTGATGGTGAACATCGGGCATAACCAGAGTCAGCTTATGATGGTTTAACTTCATTTGAATTTGTCTCCATCTTGCATCTTGAGAAAGAAACTATGGAGATCACTGATAAACTTTGTCAAGCTTTGCAAAGCCAATCTCAAGACATTTTAAATGCCATGTGTGCGCGCCCGAAAGCGAGGCCTGTTGGGCTGGGCCTCTCTTGGGCTCACAATTTACTTGTATGATGGGTTTGAATTTCCTACACTGGGTCGTTCTTTACACTGAGACTCAATGAGAGCACTTTTCTCTTCTCAAGGGTCCGAATCACACTGTTCACCCTGCTCCCTATCTGTTTTCCCTCTTTTGCAGTAAATTTCCCAACCCTTGTCTTTCCCAAATTTCTCATATTTATAGCCAAAAAACAGTGGAGAAGTCATGATTACTTTCCAATTAGTGCAACAAGCGGTCCAGTATTATCAATCATAGGTGGGTGGTTAGGTGGGCGTGGGAAGCGGTGGAAATGGCTTTGGAACTTGGTTCCCACCTCCGTGTCTGTTCTTGGCAGTGTGCCTCCCGAGGTACTGCCAGGTATGTAAAAGACGGTGTGTTCTGAACGTCTCATCTTCATTATTGCTCGGGGAAAGCTTGTGCCCGCAGCACGTGTGGCTCTGGGATGGGCCGCAAGGTAGAGAGAGGTTGGCTTCATGGGCCATATGCCCAGGCCAAGGTCCAAGGCCCAAATGGGCCCTGGTGCGGGGACCGTACAATAGCCCCCCCTTGATTCGCTCCCCATTCTCGAGGATGAATCAAGGATCACAAGGGGCAGAAACCTACCCGGTCAGTCGAAGAGTCAGTACCCGGCCATTAGATGAGCGTATTAATGCGCGCCTCAAAAGACGCATTAAAATTTGATTGATGGCCCATCCGTTATCATTTTCTGACGGTTCGTGAACCGAGGCGTCATACTTGTGGTAGTTGAGGCGGCAATCCGCGTGCTCCCTCGCCAGCGGAACAATCAATGATATTTATCTCGTTCCTACACCTATAAATAATCACTCATGCCATTCATCCCCACTTTTTCATTTCTCATATTTCTTTCTTTTACTCTGCCGAGCATCCTTCCTTCGTGGTTCATCTCTTGCCCAGAACACACTTCCTCCTTTAGAGCCCACAGTAAGTTTCTTTTCCTCTTCTTTCTTCTTTCTGTTTGCCCATTTTGTTCTATTCTTCAATAAACTTAGTATTTCTTCTCTTTTTAAGAACACTTACTTATAGAATGGGTTATTCTTACCTCCTTGATTCGCCAAACGCTTTGGCTAGTTTTAGGGATGCTTATAATGTTCCTAGGGACGTAGATATTGCCTATTGTAATATGGATGATATTGACATCCAGAGGCGCCGAGGTGTAAACACGGTGTTCTTTCCCTTGATGGCTATTCTAGAGGGTGGGCTTAGGTTCCTGGTTGACCCTCTGATTCTAAGCACCCTTAGATTTTACGGCCTTTGCCCCGACCAACTCCCTCCCAACTTTTATCGGGTAGTGAGTTGTGTGAGTAGGTTGAACTAGTTGTACGGGTTACAACTAAATCATTATGACATCAATCACATGTATAGTCTGTGTGGCAACATTGAGTCTGACTACTATTTAAAGACTAGGGATGTAAGGGTACGGCTTATTTCGTGCCTACCAGATTCAAACCAAAATTCCGCTAGGGATTTTGTTCGGGTGAGCGGCAATTGGTTTGCCGAAGAGCTCCTCTGCGCATTTTCACCGCGCGACGTTGGTCGGTGACAAACATTTATTCATTTTGGTCTCTTTTGATTCTGGTCCGGGTATGTAATCACTAACTAACTCTTATTCTCCTTGTGCAGAGAGCAAAAGATTCAAACCGGATCTCAGAGTGGTACACGTTTGGGACCTAAATTTCGTGCTTAGGTCGGAAATTTTTGTGCACTCGGACGGACAACTCCGAGCGTCCCATCTTATTCTCCGTGTAGATCCCGTTTACTCAACCTGGCAGGGATTCGACCAAGCCTTGTTAGTCGACAGCCCTCTCCTCTCATATATAGACGTCCGGCATGTGAACTTCTTCCCACCAAAGCTAATTGTGGGTGAAGCCCGTGATCTTGGCCCCCGGTTCATTTGTTCGGATGAGCGACAGCCCGTGCGCGACGAGTCAGCCGAGTGCGTGTCGCAGGAGCGCAGAAAACGTGCACACGAGCAACTTCAGTCAGAAACTCTCGCTCATCGCAAGAACCCTATAGAGTTCGAGGCTCCTGTTCGGGAAGCAGAAGGTGCAGCCGCAGAACCAACCGACTCTTCTGAAACAGGATCCGATCAAGGCAACGCCATGGTGGCCAGGAGGAAAATGACGATCGACCGCTTTGTCCCGAGTGCCCAGCCTGCCGCGCAGCAGCAACAAACCCCTGGCCAAGACGCTTCGCCTCCCACTGTCCCAGTAACCCGAGTTCAAAAAAGGCCGTGCACAACCGATCAGACTCAAACGAGCTCAGGCAACGTGCCCCTCCGGCCCTCGACGGGTATTGTTATCCGAGAGCCGGTAGCACAAATCGAGATAGACCTGGCGTCTACTTCCCGAGCTCCGGCGGCATGGCGACCCTCCTTCCAACTTGACGGCAAGCCTCTTCCATCGACGGCCAGTGCCCGAGTATGGGAAAAAGGTTATGGGGGCCGTGTGGCGCAGAGTCTGGCGCGCGGGATCCTCTTGCCGGAGGACTTGCACGCTTTCACGGAAGGGACGGATGAGTCTTTGGGGAGGCGTTTGCAGTGGCACACCATAGCGGTAACTGTTTCGTTTTTCTTTACCATTTTCGGTTTCCCATTTGCTCATGTACGTGTACTTTCCATTTTACCTTATAAAGTGAATTTCGTGTGGTCAGGCTGCACAAATGTCGTACATTGTGGACAGCAGGATTAAGGATTTAGCCGAGGACGTTGAGCGGGAGAAGGCCCTGAAGGATGTCACCGAGGCCACGGCGAAGGAGAAGTCGAAAATTGCCGAGGAGGCAGAGAATAAAATTGCTTCGGCCGTGAAGGCCCAGGCTCTTGCCTAATCGAAGTCTGAGGAGCTAGAACTGCAACTGGGAGGCACCGATCTTAAATTGGCGGAGGCTCAGAGCTTAACCACCATGTTGGAAGGACAATTGGCCGATTCGAAGGCGGCGCTGGAGGCTTGTGAAAACAAGTGGTATAACGAGGGATTCGCAGATGCCGAGAATTCGGCGGAGCCGGTCATTCGTCAGGCTCACAAACTCGGATTCGAGGAGGGTTGGTTTGCCGTTCTTCAAGCCTTGGGGATTCCTGAAGATTCTCCATTAAGGGATCGCAGCAAAATCCCTTTCCCGAGTATCCCACACACCGAGCAACCTGCACCCCTTGTCATTGACGAAGAAGAGACCTCCAGCATGAGGGAACTGGTGAACGCCATTGACTCTCATGCGGTGCCGACCGATATGGAGGATACTAGCCACCCCCATGTTGGGGACCGAACCGGGGAGGACGTCCAGTTGCCAACTCCTTTCGCCGACCAGCGGCCTCAAGAGGATGCATCCTCCGCTCATGCCGTGGATATCTAAGTTTGAAAGCTGACCCTGCTTTGTTTTTCCTTCTTTTTGAGAAATTAGATGAACGGAATTGCCTATGTCACCGGGCTGTGGTGACGGAACAATTTATTTATGTTGTACTTTCTTTATTTTAAGTTGTCGGGTTTTGGCAACCAAACGTTAGTTTGAGTTTTATGTCTTAATATGAATATCTTATTGTGTTGTGTTTTCGCTTTGACCGAGTAATGAATCCTCGTTGGTTGCCTCTTTATTGTGATGTGTCTTGCTATGGTAAGGTTTCCACATGCTCGGCGACAGGACCGAACCGTAGCAAGCTTTCGTCCTTAGGATGGGTAAGGTTTCTGCCCTTAGAATAGATGGTCTAAGGTTTCCACCTGCTCGGTGAGAGGGATCGACCCGAGGGCCAGGCTTCTGTCCTTAGGATGAAACGGCTAAGGTTTTCACCTGCTTGGTGATAGGATCGAACCGAGGGTCAGACTTCTGTCCAGAGCAAATCGTTAAGGTTTCCGCCTGCTCGGTGATAGGGATCGAACCGAGGGTCAGGCTTCTGTCCTTAAACCCTTAAGGTTTCCACCTGCTCGGTGATAGGGATCGAACCGAGGGTCAAGCTTCTGTCCTTAGAGTGAATCGTTCAGGTTTTCGCCTGCTCGGTGATAGGGATCGAACCGAGGGTCAGGCTTCCATCCTTGAACCCTAAAGGTTTCCGCCTGCTCGGTGATAGGGATCGAACCGAGGGTCAGGCTTCTGTCCAGAGCAAATCATTAAGGTTTCCGCCTGCTCGGTGATAGGATCGAACCGAGGGTCAGGCTTTTGTCCTTGAACCCTTAAAGTTTCCACCTGCTCGGTGATAGGGATCGAACCGAGGGTCAGGCTTCTGTCCTTAGAGTGAATCGTTCAGGTTTCCGCCTGCTCGGTGATTAGAATCGAACCGAGGATCAGGCTTCTGTCCTTAGAGTGAATCGTTCAGGATTCCGCCTGCTCGGTGATTGGAATCGAACCGAGGATTAGGGGTAGAACGGTGCGGATATGCATGAGAAACATCATCACTATAATTAACAAAACATATACAAGAGGTTGCACTTAACTTTATGCTCGGCGTATTGCCCATCAGTGATAGTACTTCTTCAGATTATGGACATTCCACGGTCGGGGTAGCTGTCTCTCGTCTAGGTCTTCCAAGAAGTAAGCCCCGGTGCTGGCCACTGCAGTGACCCTGTAGGGTCCCTCCCAAGTCTGCGCCAATTTTCCGGCATTAGTGTCCCGCATATTGCCCACGGCTTTTCTGAGAACCAGATCTCCGGCGATAAATTCTCTCGTCCTTACGTCTCGGTTGTATCTCCGGGCAAGCTTCTGCTGATATTCCGCAAGTCGTATAGTCACCCTTTCGCGCCATTCTTCCACCCTGTCCAAGCATCCTACCATCATCTCATCGTTTTGGGCGGGATCGAACCCCGCTACCCGCGCATTGCATAGATTCACCTCAGCAGGTATCACGGCTTCTGCCCCGTATATGAGAGAGAACGGGGTCTCCCCGGTGGACCTTCTGGGAGTTGTGCGGTATGCCCACAAGACGTTGGGCAGCTCCTCGGCCCAGTTTCCCTTCGCACCCTGCAGCCTTTTCTTCAGCCCACTCACAATCACTTTATTCATGGCCTTGGCTTGACCATTACTTTGGGGATATGCTGGAGTCGAGTACCTGTTTTTGATGCCGAGACCACCACAGAATTCTCAGAATGCATGACTGTCGAATTGTAGCCCATTGTCCGATACAAGCCAGTTCAACACCCCAAACCTTGTGATTATATTTTTCCACACGAATTTCTTCACGTCCACATCTCGTATATTGATCAAAGCTTCCGCCTCCGTCCATTTGGTAAAATAGTCTACGGCTACCAGAACGAACTTTCGTCCACCCGTCGCCCGAGGGAATGGACCGATGATGTCCAGCCCCCACTGTGCAAAAGGCCAGGGACTGCTGATCGGGTTCAGATGGCCCGCGGGCTGATGGATTAGAGGGGCATGCTTCTAGCACTGTTCGCATTTCAGAACGTATTCGGCCGCGTCCTTCTGCATTTGAGGCCACCAGAACCCTTGAGTTATTGCCCGGTGTGCTAATGAACGTCTCCCCACATGGCTGCCGCACATGGCTACCGCACACTCCATCGTGAAGCTCGGCCAAGAGCTCACCCACCTTCTCCGGGCGCAAGCACAAAAGGTATGGCCCTCTGAAGGATCTTCGATACAAACTCCGGTCTTCCGACAGCCAATACCGAGGAGCCATCCTACGGATTCTACTGCCCTCCTTTTCGTTGCTCGGTAGTTGGTCTTCTGCCAGAAAGTTGATGATGGGGTCGATCCAGCACGGTGCGGGGGTTGCGACGGCTGCGACGTCGATCCCCGCAGCTCCTGAATCACTCAGCACCCTGATGCTCGGCTCTGAAACAAGCCCGACTCTAATTAGCCGCGGTATCTCCTCGGCTACTGACGATGCTAGCGTGGCGAGGGAGTCCGCGTGTCTGTTCTGCGTTCGGGCTACCTGGAAAATCTTCACTGTGCTGAACCCGGCCATAACATGCTTCGCCTGTTCTAGGTACGCCTTCATCCGTAGATCTCGGGCTTCAAAACTGCCCTGCACCTAATTAACTATCAGACGCGAATCTGAATACACCTCAACTTCCCGAGCCCTCAAGCTTGAAGCTGTCCTCAGTCCGGCCAGAAGAGCTTCGTATTCCACCTCGTTGTTGGATGCTTTGAAACCCAACCTAAACGAGTGCTCTAACCGTATTCCTTCTGGGGTGATTATGACCACACCAGCACCTGCCCCCGTGGAGCTCGATGCGCCGTCCACGAATATCTTCCACGGGCGAACCTCAAGCTGGCAAACTGTCTCCGCTTCCCCTTTAGGCGAAAATTCTGCGATGAAATCTGCAAGGACTTGGCCCTTCACCGAGCTTCGGGGTCTGTATCGTATGTCGAAAGATCCAAGTCGAGTTCCCCATTTTGCTATTCGGCCCGTGAAATCTGACCTCTTCAATAGTGACTGCAAGGGGTACTCGGTCAGGACATACACCGTATGAGCCTGAAAGTAGTGCGGCAGCTTCCTGGTAGCGTGTATTAGGGCTAATACAAGCTTCTCCAAGGGTAAGTATCTCGTCTCGGCGTCAACCAAAGTTTTGCTGATGTAGTACACGAGTTGTTGGATTCCTTTGTCCCTCAGTAGCACAGCGCTCACGGCGTGCTCAGATACTGCCAGATACATGAATAGTTCCTCACCTGGCTCTGGTGCCGTAAGCATGGGTGCCCGTGCCAAATAACTCTTCAGATCCGCAAAGGCTTCGTCGCATTCTTCAGTCCATCGAAATCCAGTCCATTTCTTCAGCAGTTGATAGAATGGTCGGCAGCGATCCGCGAACTTGGAGATGAACCGATTGAGGGCGACTAGCATCCCGGTCAATACTTGCACTTCCTTTAGGTTGCTCGGTGGCTTCAGTCTTTTCACTGCTTCAATTTGGTCGGGGTTGACCTCAATTCCCCGCACAGTGATCAGGTATCCAAGGAACTTCCCGACCCCCACGCCAAATACGCACTTCTCCGCATTAAGGCGCAGCTTGTGCCATCGGAGAACCTCGAAAACCGCCTTAAGGTCCCTCATGTGCAACGCCTCCTGCTTGCTCTTCACCACCATGTCATCGATGTATACTTCGACTGTACGCCCTATCTCGTCTCGGAACATCCTCGTCATCATACGTTGATATGTGGCCCCGGCGTTCTTTAGCCCGAAGGGCATCCTCGTGTAGTGATAATTGGCCTCCGGAGAGATCGCCGTCTTCTCCTGATCCTCGGGTGCCAGGGCGATTTGGTGATACCCTTGGAAAGCATCCAAAAAGCTCATCCTCGGGTGCCCATACGTGGCGTCGACCAGCTGATCAATCTTCGGCACGGGAAAAGGATCCTTCGGGCAGGCTCAGTTCAAATCTGTGAAATCCACGCAAACCCTCCACGTGCTGTTCTTCTTCTTCACCACCACGGTGTTCGCTAGCCAATCCGGGAAGAAGATTTCCCTAATCACCCCGGCATCCTTCAATCTTCAAACTTCCGCTTTCACTGCCTCGACATGCTCCTAGGCTGATCTCCTCGGCCTCTGCTTCTTAGGAGCGAACGAGGGGTCGACTCCGAGTCTGTTGACGATGAACTCGGGATCAACTCCAGGCACCTCGTATGGACTCCATGCAAACACATCTACATTCTGCATAAGGAGTAACAACATTTCTACTTTTTCTCGGTCCTCCATGCTCCCCCTATTTGGAAATACTTGTCTGCATCCGGCAAAACCTTTACCTTGAGCATACTCTCGACACGCACGAACCCCTTCTCCCCTTGCGGGTTCTGTAATTGCTATAAAGGAGTCCCCGACGACGGACATTTGGGCTCGGCCTGATCCTTCTGGTCGGTCTGCTCCTTCTTCCAATCGACCATGGTGATCAAACATTGCCTAGCCACCCGCTGGCTTCCTTGTATCACCACGATACCATAATCGGTATGAAACTTGACCTTCATATGCAGAGTGGACGGGACAGCCCCCATTGCGTGGATCCATGGTCTTCCTAGTATTGCCGTGTACGGGGAGAATGAGGCAACTATGATGAAGCTTACCATTACCTCCTTGCCCCCCATGTTCACGGGCAGAGAGATTTGGCCCTCGGGAACCACCACTTTCCCGTCGAACCCGACCAGGGGAGTGCTGTACTTCGAAAGATCCTCATTCCTCAACCCAAGCCCCCTGAAGAGGTCTGGGTACATAACCTCCGCCCCGCTTCCCTGGTCTATCATTATTCTCTTCACAACGAAGCCGCCGACTCTTGCCGTGACTATCAATGCGTCGTCGTGCGGCTGAATGGTTCCATCCAAATCATTATCGTCGAAAGCGATCGGCTCTCGGGTGGGTCTATTCTTCTTTGCGGGAGGCGGCATGCCCGTACTTCCTTCCACCAATATTACTGTCAACACCTCCTTCCCCCTTGCCATTGAAAGGCCCCTCGGGGCGACGTGGATAACATCAATTACCCCAAGAGGAGGCGGAAGGGGATTCCCTCTCGGTGGGGCGCCCTGCCCTACTCCTCAATTCCCGGCATCCGTCACGAACTCCTTCAGGTGCCCAGCCTTAGCCAGTTGCCCGAGATGATCCCTCAATACTCGGCACTGCTCGGTCGTATGTCCCCTGTCTTTATGGTAGGTGCAGTACAGGTTCTGATTCCTCCTAGAGGGGTCGACAGCCATCCGATTTGGCCACCTGAAATATGGTTCATGTTTGATCTTGTCCACAATTTTATGCACGGGCTCCTTGAACGTCACGTTCACCTCCCCTACTCGTGCTTCTGGTTCTTGAACCCTTAAATTCATCCGTGCCCTCGGTTGAAAGCTACTCTGCCGAGGACGATCTGTCATCTACGCCTTGCCTTTGCTCTGTATTCTGTCATCTTCCAGCCGCTTGTATTCTTCAATGCGCCTCATTAACTGCCGCATATCCTCGGGAGGTTTCTTAGTTAACGATTCCCTCAGCCCTGAATCCTCGGGCAATCCCATTCTAAAAGTGCTTGCGGCAATCTTTTCGTTCCCTCCGCCAATCTCGTTGTAGAGCTCCCAGTATCGGCTAGCATAATCACGAAGGGTTTCCCCTGTCCTCATTTTCATAGATAGCAGCGCGTCCACCGGTTGCTGCTCTCGGCTTCATGTTACGAATCGGATCCCGAACTCCTGTATCAGCTCGGCGAAACTGTGGATATAGCCCTTGTGCAACCCATTGAACCACCTTAAAGCTGTGGGACCGAGGCTGGAGGGGAAAACTTTGCACATCAGAGCGTCATTGCGAGTATGCAGAGACATCATTTGGATATAGTGGCTGACGTGCTCCACCGGGTCCGTTTTTCCACCATATGAATTGAAAGGTGGGTGCGTAAATCTGTCCGGCATTGGCGCTCGTTCAATGTCTGCTGAGAACGGGGACTGAGCTGCCCTTCGCAGTGCACGGCTCATCGCATTCTTTGTCCGTCTTTCCTCTGGGGACCCTAAGCCCCGATTTTCATACTCCCGCGAACGAGAGCGATTTCGTCGTCGGCGAGATTCCCTTGAATGTGAACGGTCTCGGCGCCGACGGGACTCACTCGAGCAGGAACGCTCCCGGTGGTGGTGTGATCCTGATTGATTCGACCCCACTCCGCGCTGTTCTTCCCCGGCGTCAGGCCCTCTCCCTCGGTTGCCTTGATCCATTCTGCGGCGCTCGTTTCTTGCTTCTAACTCCAGGTCTTGTACTAACCTGCGCAACCATTCAAGCTCCTCGTCCCTCTCGTCAAGTTGCCTGTGCCGGGAAGCATTGGATACTGTTCTCCCCGTTTGATACGACCCTTCTCCAAGGCCGAACCACTCTTCCAGCTGCTCGTTAGCCCGATCCTCACGTCTCTTCTGTCTCTGTTCCCGCCAGGTGGAGCCCCGGGAAGACCCTGCCGAGCCACTCTCGGCGTTACTTCCAGACATCTTCCTGCACACGAGTCTCGGCGGAACCACTGCTCAGTAGGGGATTCCCACAGACGGCGCCAATTGTGCGCGCCCAGAAGTGAAGCCTGTTGGGCTGGGCCTCACTCGGACCCACAATTTACTTGTATAATGGGTTTGAATTTCCTACACTGGGTCGTTCTTTACACTGAGACTCAATGAGATCACTTTTCTCTTCTCAACGGTCTGAATCACATTGCTCACTCTGCTCCCTCTCTGTTTACCCTTCTTTTACAGTGAATTTTCCAACCCTTGTCTTTCCCAAATTTCTCATATTTATAGTCAAAAAACAGTGGAGAAGTCATGATTACTTTCCAATTAGTGCAACAGGCGGTCCAGTATTATCAATCATAGGTGGGTGGTTAGATGGGCGTGGGAAGCGGTGGAAATGGCTTTGGAACTTGGTTCCCACCTCCGCGTCTGTTCTCGGCAGTGTGCCTCCCGAGATTCTGCCGGGTATGTAAAGGACGGTGTGTTCCGAACGTCTCATCTTCACTATTGCTCGGGGAAAGATTGTGCCCGCAGCACGTGTGGCTCTGGGATGGGCCGCAAGGCAGAGAGAGGTTGGCTTCATGGGCCATACGCCCAGGCCAAGGTCCAAGGCCCAAATGGGCCCGGTGCGGGACCGTACACCATGCATTTATTTTCATCTACTAAAGCTCTTATCCAAAAATTTAGAGATGATGGATAGAATGGCTTACTTGCCACTGTGATATCATTTTGTGAGAAGCATTGCATTGATGTCCTAGATATTAATGATTGTTATGTTGGGAGGCGAGGCTGAGCTCGTAAACAGCAAGATGACTTTACAATTTAGCATCATTATCGAGTCAATATTTTTTATGCTGCAATAGATTCTCAACTACAGAAGCTAAATCATTGGTTTAATGAGGATGCAATGGAGTTACTTAGACTTAGCTTAGCTTTAGAACCTTGAGAGGCATTAAATTCTTTCAGAATTAGTGATCTTTGTTTGTTGGTAAAGAAGTTCTATCCACTAGATTTCACAGATTATGACAAACAAGTGTCGAAGAAAGAACTTTATCATTATGAGCATAATGTAGTTCAGGATCCAAAGTTCAAAAAATTGAAAAGTTTATTCGAGTTGTGTCAATGGTTAGTGAGAATTGGAAATTCAGAACACTACAAACTTGTTTTTAGAATGGTGAGATTTGTGCTTACTCTTCCGGTTTCTACTGCAACTACAGAGCAAGCATTTTCAGCTATGAAAGTTGTCAAAACTAACCTTCATAACAAAATGGAAAATGATTTTTTGATAGATTCCCTGATGTTATACATTGAAAAGGATATAGCTTTGACATTTAGTTATTCAGTCATAGATGATTTTGAAGATTTAAAAGAGCGTCGAGTTCCCTTTTCATAGATAATGTATTAAGAGAGAATAGTGTTTTGTGTCTTTTGTTTTTGTTGGTAAATGATTGCATCTTAATATATTAAGAAACAATGATTTTTGTATATTTGTCTTGGTTGATAGTTTGTTATTACTATATGGATGTGTATTTGAATTTTTTTTTCCTTATCTTTGGCCCCCCTAGCTTGAATTCCTCGGTCCGTCCCTGAATGAAATGCTTTGGTTTACATGCATTCTTATTAAATTCTCATGTAACTTACCCTTATTAAGCTGTTTAGCTCACCCTTTCACCCCTTCCACTCTTTCAGTCAACATGTTTTATTCTGGAGCAGAGGGAGCCTTAGTCGAGTTTTGGGAGGAATTGGTTTTAGTTTTAAAAGTATAGCCCCTATTTTGGAAGTTTGATGCTTAGAGGGTGTTTGGATTGGCCATTTTTCAGTTACATAACTCAAAAACCTTTACTCAAAACTCAAAAACCGTGGGACCCACTAGCTGAAATGTTGTTTGGTTCAGTTTCCATTTTGTGTTTCCGTATCTCATATCTCAAAATTTTGAGTTTTGAGAATGAGAAATGAGAACAGCTCTGAGGCTATTTTCACTTTTTGAGAAATGAGTTTTGTGGCATTTTGAGTAAATAATTGCAAATATGTGGGACCCTCTTCAGTGTATAGTCACATCACGCTCAGAGTCGTTGGAAGCCTTTGCTGTGCCAAGTGCTCCTATCTCAGTTTTGGCCTCTGTTTTCCTCTATTTTCTTTACTCCTCTGACTTCCATTTACTCCATTTACACCTTCTCCATTTACTCCTACTCCCTCTCCATTACTGCTTCTCCATTAACACCTCTCACCCACCTCTACCAACATGCCATTATTTCAAACTTTTGCCTTTTCTTTTTATTGGTTAGACCTCTCACTTGTGTCCATTTTTCACAAGCTACTCCAAAACCAGCACAAAGCGAGAGGAAGAAGAAGGAGTCCCAGCCAGAAACAAGCACAACCAGACACATCCGATCCCGGCGCCAACACCAGTTTGAGAATCCGACCTATGCCCAGGTGTTCTGTTTATTGTCAATTGTTTGATTTTCAAATTTGAGATTTTGTGTTTACACATGCACCAAACTAGATTACATGAAGAAAATGACAAAAAATGATAGATTGAAAATATATTGGACTCCACAAAAATATTAAATTGTAACATCTACTACTTCTTGGTTTAGGAGTTTAAACCACTTAGAGGAAGCATAAACCCCCTTGTCCCAGCCCGAGCTCCTTTCCTTCTCTTATCAGAAAGCTTATGATAATTGCTTAATTTTTCACTGTTATCTTAGTTTTGATAGGTAATATCTAATCAATTTTATATTTAACTACACGTAAATATGTGAATTTGAAATAATTCTTTGAAATAACCTCATTACGTGTATTTTTCTCTTGTAGGATATTAAAACTGTTGGGTGCATGGCAACAAGTTCTAGCCCACAATAGTATTATTGGTGGCAAGTGAGCCAGGTGATGGTCACTAATCCTATTACAAATAGGAGACTACCTGTGAGTTCCAATTCGTGTGTTTGTAGGTGTTGTGTGTAATAATGAATACTTGTGAGAATCCTTGTTCAATAAGGATTGGAAGTTGATGGTGGCTGTGCGTGTAATATATAATAACAGAATTCTAGTTAAACTAGTGTTAGGAATCCAAGTAGCCACTTGCATGACAAGAATTCTAGTTAAGCTAGTGTTAGGAATCCACGTGTTCCTAGGATTCATGTGGGGCGGTAGACTTGCTTATAAAAGTAAGGACTAGTGTGCCGCAAAAGAATTGGTGAGAGTAGCAACAAGGGAGTGCTGCATATTGAAGAAAACAGTGAAATAGAAGCCACACAAGAAAAAATAGAGAGCATCCTAGAGGGAGCTGCTTAGAGATAAAGAAGACAGCCAAGAGAGAGCTATGCGTGGAAACGAAAAATATAAAGGAGAGATCAAAGTGTTGCCTCCTTTGATAGAGATAATTAGTGTGTGTGAGAGCAAAAAAAAAAAAATAATAATAAGAGAGATTTTTCTTTAGCCGTGAGACATACCCAAGAATTATTGTAATTGATTTGCTAATAGTGAATTGATTCGGATTTGTCCTGTGGTTTTTCCCTTTAAGAAGAATGGGTTTTCCATGTAAATATTTGTGTTCTTGTGTGTGATTGCTGTTTTGAATTGACAGTTTTGTTGAAAATATTATTTGAGACCCAACAAAAACTAGTCAGCTTATCATACAGACATACAGCCAAAAGAATCCAAGTGTCAAGATCAATAGAGGCTTGGTTTTTGAAGCATTAAATAAGTAACAAACTTGTAAGAATAAAAAAGGGTAGAATTGTGGACACCTCGTTTTGCACCCGGTTAATAAACTTTAGTCCCAGTCTCATTGATGAGCTCAACATGTCTACAAAAGGTAATTGAAATTATTTTGATAGTTTGGAAATGACCCAAAAAGAATTTAGGTCTACCTTCCATGTGTCAGACAAAAAGTTTGTCAAATTCAACAATTTTGGTTTTAATCATGCTAACTGTGAATGGTAGTAAAATTGTTGATCCAATTGTAGCAATGAAATGGAAATAATTACCAAATGGTAGCCAATGCAGTACCTTTATGATGCAGGGCAAAAATAAAAGAACAAGAAAATTGCAGGATAAACCTAAGAATCAACACTTAGGCCGCTTGTAATCAGCACCAAGCTAAACCCTTAGGAATCAGCACCTAAGGCATTAGGAGTCAGCACCTAACAATTGGAAAAAATATCCAATACGAATTTCATTAATCACCTCGCTTCATAAATACAAATAAATGAGTCTCTTATATAGAGCTAGAACTGGAAAATAAAGAGATAAAGATAACAATATACCAAAACTAATCCTAATTGAACTCAAATATTAATCACTATCTAATCTCAAATCTAATCCCTATCCGAATAAAAGTCTACAATTATCCAATTTATTGTAAGATAAATACAAAAATTTGAAAATATAAAATCTAAAATAATTTTGGTTTTGCTCCTGCATCATACTCCCTTGGTTGGTGAAAACTTGGCCTCAAGTTTTAAGGTGTTGAATGATGAAAACTCTAGCACATAACACTTGTTGTAGTTATGGAATCGACTTAGGGAGCATTGAAAATAGATAAACATTGTATTCCACCTCATGAAACGTTTCTAGAATTTCAAACTCAATTATTGGAATTGGCATGTCAACAATTTTGACTTCATCAAGCTTTGGATCTTCATTCATGGTAGAGGATTCTTCAAGTATAGAAGCCTCTTGCTGTTTAGACTCTATAGTAGACTCAGGATGCTTGAAGGTTGAGGCTCCACCAATCTCACTGCCCCACTCTAGTGGGTGAGGAGAAATGCATCAGAGGAAAGGACATAGGAAGCCTTTTTGGCCTTGGGTACCATTAGAGGAGATGAAGAGAGTCTAGAGAGAAAATGAGAGAATGAGGGAATTTTGAGAGAATCAAATGGTCTAAGGAAAAGAGAGAAGAGGGAAGTTTTTGTAGAGAAAAAAGAAAAAGAAAAAAAAGAAGAGTTATGAAGAATGTGAAGAGATGAGGGAGATGAAGAGAATGAACAAGGAAAAGAAATGATTTGTAACCGTTGGGAAAAATGAAGAGGTGGGAACACACTTTATGGCTAAACTACATGTAGTTTAGGCAAGAACAGTTTTTTTTTTTTTTTTTTTTTTAATTTTTTTAATTTTTTTAAAGCTTCTCAAGATTGCCCCAATTGGGCATAAAGTCACCAAAGACCCCCTAGTGAGCAGTAAAGGAAGCAGAAGACTCTTCCCCCAATGAAGCATGTACTTCCCAAAACCATTTCCAGCAAATCATATAAATTCGAGAACACTATCTGTCACGCCCCAAACCCCAAAGGGTCCAAAGCATGAGAAAGACGTCTCAAAGTACCTGTAGATTTTTCCTTTTTGACAATCCAATCCACAAAAATCATATCAAGTACCAACATCAAGAATTATCATAATAATTCCATTGAATATACTCTCAAAGTAAGTCAGAGCTCTAAGCAATAATTACAAGGACCATTGGCCACAAAAGAATAGAGGTCTGAATAAATAATTACATATCATCAGCTTGTCCCATCAGTGGGAATAACGTCACAACCACTATAATATACAAAAGAATGAGTCAAGCCTATTCTAAGATGTACATCATCTAATATCTCCATTACAAAAGTTCAGCCTCCATCAGTAGTTAGTCTAACTACTGTTAGCCACCAAAAAGCTGTCTCAAAAGATTGTTGCCTACTCTGAAAAGTTTATAAAATAATGGAATGAGACAGAGCCTAGTAAGTAGCATAATTAATGGGGGTGGGGGAAATGCAAGTTTCATTTTCAATAATAATAATATGATATGACAAGAATGATTTAATAATGAAACACAAAGTTTCTCAAAGTAAATACCTTGAAACTATATACTATAATCTGTGAGCACCAACAATATAATTTCCAAAGCCATAATATCTAACATAAGGTAAATTATCACAAATATACCTGTACGGTCCCCGAACCAAGCCCCGTAGTGGGCCTCGGGCCTGGCCTGGGTATAAGGCCATAAGGCCGGTCTCCCTCTGCCTAGCGGCCCACCCCGAGCCCCGCGGGCTGCAGGCCCACGATCAGCGTTTACATCGTCTCTCGGCAGACCCTGCCCGAGCAGTGATGAACACAGCTCGCGGAACATCCCGCCCTGTATCTACTCGGTCATACCTCGGAGAGGCACCGCTGCCGGGAACCATCGTGGAAGTGGGAACCAAGTTCCAACGCCACCGTCACCGCTTCCCACTCCCACCTAACCACCCACTTACCATCGACCACACTGGACCGCCGGTTGCACTTACTGGCGAGTAATTATGACTCTCCACTAGACAATGGGCTATAAATACAAGAAGGTTTGAGAAGACAAAGGTTGGTCAATTAAGGGAAGGAAGAGTGTAAACAGAGAGAGCAGAGTGAGGAATTGGGTCAGGTCCCCGAGAAGAGGAAATCGCCACAGTTGAGCTTTGGTGTTTAGAACGACCCATTGTGGGAAATCCAAACCCACCATATAAATAAGTTGTGAGCCCAAGTGAGGCCCAGCCCAACGGGTCAGAGTTTTTGGTGCGCACAATTGGCGCCGTCTGTGGGAAATCCTACTAAGCAGTGGTTCTGCCAAAGCTCGTATACAGGAAAGATGTCTGGAGGTAACGCCGAGAGTGGCTCGGCAGGGTCTTCCAGGGGCTCCACCTGGCGGGAGCAGAGGCAGAAGAGACGCGAGGATCCGTTTCACGAGCAACTGGAGGAGCGGTCCGGACTCGGGGAAGGGTCGTATCAAACTGGGAGAACGGCATCCCATGCCTCCCGGCATAGGCAGCACGACGCTAGGGATGAAGAGCTCGAGCGGCTGCGGAGGCAAGTACAAGACCTGGAGTTGGAAGCCCGAAACGAGCGCCACCGAGCAGGTCAAGACGACCGAGACAGAGGGCCCGGCGCCGAGGGAGAAAGACGCGGGGTGGGATCGAATCAATCAGGATCCCGCCACCACAGGGAGCGCTCACACTCGAGGGAGTCCCGTCGCCGCCGAGACCGTTCCAATTCAGCAGAGTCTCATCGGCGGCGAAATCGCTCTCGGTCGAGGGAATATGGGAATCGGGGCTCGGAGTCTCCAGAGGGACGACCGAAGAATGCGGCCATGGATGCTATGAGCCGCGCATTACGCAGGGCTGCCCGGTCACCGTTCTCGGAAGATATCGAGCGCGCACCGATGCCGGACAGGTTTACGCGCCCGCCGTTCAATTCGTATGGTGGGAAAACAGACCCCGTAGAGCATGTCAGCCACTATATCCAGATGATGTCTTTGCATACCCGCAATGACGCTCTGATGTGCAAGGTTTTTCCCTCCAGCCTTGGTCCCACGGCCTTAAGGTGGTTCAACGGGTTGCGCAAGGGCTCCATTCACAGTTTCGCCGAGCTAATACAGGAGTTCGGTTCCCGTTTCGTGACGTGCAGCCGGGAGCAACAACCGGTGGACGCGCTGTTGTCTATGAAGATGAGGGCAGGGGAAACCCTCCGGGATTACGCCAACCGATACTGGGAGCTCTACAACGAGATTGGCGGAGGGAACGAAAAGATTGCGGCGAGCACCTTCAGATTGGGGTTGCCTGACGACTCGGGGTTGAGAGAGTCGTTAACTAAGAAGCCTCCCGAGGACATGAGGCAGCTGATGAGACGCATCGAGGAGTACAAGCGGCTGGAAGACGATAAGATACAAAGCAAAGGCAAAGCACAGGTAGCTGATCGTCCTCGGCTGAGCGGTTTTCCGCAGAGGGCACGGGGAAATTCGAGGATTCAAGAGCCGGCAGCAACAGCGGGGGAGGTGAACGTGGCGTTCAAAGAGCCCGTGCACAAGATCGTGGATAAGATCAAGCACGAGCCGTATTTCAGATGGCCGAACCGGATGGCTGGCGACCCCTCTAGGAGAAATCAGAACCTGTACTGCACCTACCACAAAGACCGGGGGCATACTACCGAGCAGTGCCGAGTGCTAAAGGACCATCTCGGGCAGTTGGCTAAAGCAGGACACCTCAAGGATTTTGTGACGGATGCCGGGGATAGAGGAACGGGGAACGGCGCCCCGCACAGAGGGAATCCCCTTCCGCCCCCTCTTGGGATGATTGACGTCATCCACGTCGCCCCGAGGGGCATCTCGACGGCAAAGGGGAAGGAGGTGCTGACGATGATATCGGTGGAGGGGAGCACGGGCGTGCCTCCTGCCGCGAAGAGGATCAGACCTACCCGGGAGCCGATCTCTTTTGACGACAGTGATCTAGAAGGAACCATTCAGCCGCACGACGACGCGTTGATAGTAGCGGCAAGGGTGGGCGGTTTCGTTGTGAAGAGGAAAATGATAGACCAGGGAAGCGGAGCGGATGTTATGTACCCGGACCTATTCAGGGGGCTCGGGCTGAGGGATAAGGACCTGTCGAAGAACAACACCCCCCTGGTCGGATTCGATGGGAAGATGGTGGCGCCCGAGGGGCAAATCTCTCTGCCCGTGATCATGGGGGGCAAGGAAGTGCTGGTAAGCTTCTTCGCAGTTACATCATACTCCCCCTACACGGCGATTCTAGGGAGGCCATGGATACATGCAATGGGGGCTGTCCCGTCCACTCTGCACATGAGGGTCAAGTTTCATACCGATTATGGTGTCACGGTGGTACAAGGGAGTCAGCAGGCGGCCAGGCAATGCTTGATCGCCATGGTCGATTGGAAAAAGGAGCAAACCGACCGGGAGAGTCAGGCTGACCCCAAGTGTTCGTCGTCAGGGACGCCTTTATAGCAGTTACAGGGTCCGACAGAGGAGGTCGCCCGTACCGAGAACATGCTGAGGGTGAAGGTGTTGCCGGACGCGGACAAGTACTTCCACATAGGGGAGAGCATGGAGGACCGGGAAAAAGTGGAGATGTTGCTGCTTCTAATACAGAATGTGGACGTATTCGCTTGGAGTCCGTACGAGGTGCCCGGGGTGGATCCCGAATTCATCATGCATAGACTTGGAGTTGACCCCTCATTCACCCCTAAAAAGCAGAGGCCGAGAAGATCAGCCTGGGAGCACTCCGAGGCAGTAAAAGTGGAAGTTCAGAGACTGAAGGAGGCGGGGGTGATTCGGGAGATCATCTTCCCGGATTGGTTGGCAAACACCGTGGTAGTGAAGAAGAAGAACGGCACGTGGAGGGTCTGCGTCGATTTTACCGATCTAAACAGAGCCTGCCCGAAAGACCCTTTTCCCGTGCCGAAGATTGATCAGCTGGTTGACGCCACGTGTGGGCACCCGAGGATGAGCTTTCTGGACGCTTTTCAAGGGTATCACCAGATCGCCCTAGCGCCCGAGGATCAAGAGAAAACAGCATTCATCTCCCCGGAGGCAAATTACCACTACACAAGGATGCCGTTCGGACTGAAGAACGCCGGGGCCACTTACCAACGAATGATGACGAGAATGTTCCGAGACAAGATTGGGCGCACAGTCGAGGTATACATCGACGACATGGTGGTTAAAAGCAAGCAGGAAGCCTTGCATATGGGGGACCTCGTGGAGGTCTTCGAGATTCTCCGACGACACAAGCTGCGCCTTAATGCGGAGAAGTGCGCGTTTGGCGTGGGGGCCGGGAAGTTCTTGGGGTACCTGATCAGTACACGGGGGATTGAAGTCAACCCGGACCAGATAGAGGCTGTGAGAAGACTGAAGCCACCGAGCAACCCGAAGGAAGTGCAAATACTAACCGGGATGTTGGCCGCCCTTAACAGATTCATCTCAAAATTCGCAGACCGATGCCGACCATTCTACCAACTGCTGAAGAAATGGACGGGATTTCGGTGGACCGAGGAGTGCGAACAGGCCTTTGTGGATCTGAAGATTTACTTGGCACGAGCGCCCATGCTCGCGGCGCCGGAGGCAGATGAGGACCTATTCATGTATCTGGCGGTATCCGAGCACGCCGTGAGTGCCGTGCTGCTAAGGGACAAAGGGATCCAGCAGCCCGTATACTACATCAGCAAAACTCTCGTCGACGCCGAGACGAGGTACTTGCCTTTGGAGAAGCTCGTACTGGCCCTGATACACGCCACAAGGAAGTTGCCGCACTATTTCCAAGCTCACACCGTACACGTCTTGACCGAGTACCCATTACAGTCGTTATTAAAGAGGTCTGATTTCACGGGCCGCATAGCCAAATGGGGTACCCGACTCGGGTCCTTCGACATACGGTACAGGCCTCGGAGCTCGGTGAAAGGCCAGGTCCTTGCGGACTTCATCGCTGAGTTTTCACCAAGAGAAAAGGGAGAAATGGTTTGCCAATTGGAGGTCAGACCGTGGAAGATATTTGTGGACGGCGCCTCGAGCTCCACGGGGGCCGGTTCAGGTGTAGTCATGATTACCCCCGAAGGAATTCGGCTGGAACACTCGTTTAGATTGAGTTTCAGGGCGTCCAACAACGAGGCGGAATACGAGGCTTTCTTGGCCGGACTGAGGGTAGCTTCGAACCTGGGGGCTCGGGATATTGAGCTATACTCGGATTCGCGTCTGGTGGTTAATCAGGTGCAGGGCAGTTTCGAGGCCCGAGATCCCCGGATGAAAGCATACCTAGAACAGGCAAGGCTAATCATGACCAGCTTCAACACGGTGAAAGTTTTCCACGTAGCCCGAACACAAAACAGGCACGCTGACTCCCTAGCCACGCTGGCGTCCTCAGTGGCCGAGGATATACCACGGCAGATCAAAGTCGAGCTTATTTCGGAGCCGAGCATCAGTGTAACGAGAAACTCGGGAACTACAGGGATCAACGTCACGGCGATCGCGGCCCCTGCCAATTGCTGGATCGACCCCATCATCGACTTTCTGGCCGACGACCGACTGCCGAGTGATGAGAAGGAGGGCATCAGGATCCGTAGGATGGCTCCTCGGTATTGGTTGGCAGGGGACCGGACTTTGTACCGAAGGTCTTTTGGAGGGCCGTACCTCTTGTGCTTACGCCCGGAGAAGGTGGGCGAGCTCTTGGCGGAGCTCCACTCTGGGGTGTGCGGCGGCCACGTCGGGGGGCGCTCATTGGCGCACCGAGCCATGACCCAGGGGTTCTGGTGGCCTCAAATGCAGAAGGATGCTGCCGAGTATGTGCTTAAGTGTGAGCAGTGTCAAAAGCACGCCCCTCTGATCCATCAGCCCGCGGGCCACCTGAACCCGATCAGCAGTCCTTGGCCTTTTGCGCAGTGGGGGCTGGACATTATCGGCCCGTTCCCGAAGGCGACTGGCGGCCGAAAGTTCGTTTTGGTGGCCGTCGACTATTTTACCAAGTGGGCAGAGGCGGAAGCGTTGGCCAACATACGGGATGTGGAAGTAAAGAAGTTCATATGGAAAAACGTCATCACCAGGTTCGGGGTGCCGAACACTATCATATCTGACAACGGGCTACAGTTTGACAGCCGGGCCTTCCGAGAATTTTGCTCCGGCCTCGGCATCAAGAACAGGTACTCAACTCCCGCTTACCCACAGGGCAACGGCCAGGCCGAGGCCGTGAATAAGGTGATTGTAAGTGGGCTGAAGAAAAGGCTGGAGGGAGCGAAGGGAAGCTGGGCCGAGGAGCTTCCCAAAGTGTTATGGGCATACCGCACCACTCCTAGACGGTCCACCGGGGAGACCCCATTCTCTCTCACGTACGGAGCGGAGGCCGTGATCCCCACCGAGGTGAATCTGTGCAGTGCAAGAGTGGCGGGTTTCAACCAGGCCCAGAACGACGCTATGATGGTGGGATATTTGGACAAGGTGGAAGAGTACCGCGAATTGGTGACAATACGGCTCGCGGAGTATCAGCAGAAGCTCGCCCGGAGATACAACCGAGGTGTGAGGGCGAGGGTATTTGTCCCCGGGGATTTGGTTCTCAGAAAAGCCGTGGGAAACATGCGGGACACTGGTGCCGGGAAATTGGCACAGACATGGGAGGGACCTTATAGGGTCACGGCAGTGGCCGGCACCGGGGCTTATTTCTTAGAAGACCTGGACGAGAGACAACTTCCCCGACCATGGAACGTCCGTAACCTGAAGAAGTACTATCATTGATGAGCGGCTCTCCGAGCGAAGAATTAACCGCAACGTGTCATATCTGTTTTGTTGGTAATGATTCATATGATATGCTAGTTGTACTGATGATGTCTTTCATGCAGAATCGCACAATTCTAACCAAAATTCTCGGTTCGATCCCTATCACCGAGCAGGTGGAAACCTTAGCCTTCTCGTCTCAAGGACAGAAACCTGACTCTCGGTTCGATCCCTATCACCGAGCAGGTGGAAACCTTAACGACTAACTACAAGGACAGAAACCTGACTCTCGGTTCGATCCCTATCACCGAGCAGGTGGAAACCTTAGCCTTCTCGTCTCAAGGACAGAAACCTGACTCTCGGTTCGATTCCTATCACCGAGCAGGTGGAAACCTTAACGACTAACTACAAGGACAGAAACCTGACTCTCGGTTCGATCCCTATCACCGAGCAGGTGGAAACCTTAGCCTTCTCGTCTCAAGGACAGAAACCTGACTCTCGGTTCGATTCCTATCACCGAGCAGGTGGAAACCTGAACGACTAACTACAAGGACAGAAACCTGACTCTCGGTTCGATCCCTATCACCGAGCAGGTGGAAACCTTAGCCTTCTCGTCTCAAGGACAGAAACCTGACTCTCGGTTCGATTCCTATCACCGAGCAGGTGGAAACCTTAACGACTAACTACAAGGACAGAAACCTGACTCTCGGTTCGATCCCTATCACCGAGCAGGTGGAAACCTTAGCCTTCTCGTCTCAAGGACAGAAACCTGACTCTCGGTTCGATCCCTATCACCGAGCAGGTGGAAACCTTAGCGGATGGACACCCGAACTGTTAACTCCAAGGACAGGAAACCAACCCCCGTTTAGACCCTAACCCCCGAACGTATGGAGACCTGACGATCAACTCTTAAAGTCGGAAGCCCGACCCTCGGCTCTATCTTATCACCGAGCACCTTAAACTTAAATTAGCGTTTGGAGGCCTTAACAGGTCGGACACATCACAATAAAAAGACAGCCACAAAGAGGTTATTACTCAGCAAATACGTACAAGCAACGCGGTAAGGCATTTATATTACAAAATGAAACTTAAAATTAGTGTTTTGTTGCCAAAACCCGGCAACTCAAAGTAAAGAAAAGGCAACGTAAAACAAATAATCCTGTCACCACATCCCGGTGACATAGGCAATTCTGTTTATTCAAAATTCTCAAAGCAAGGGAAAAATAAAGAAGGGCTGGCTGTCGGCGTCAGATGTCCGCGGCATGGGCGGAGGATGCGTCCTCTTGAGAGTGTTGATCGGCGTGAGGAGTTGGCGGCTGGATGTCCTCCCCGGTTCGGTCCCCGGCCTGGGGATGGCTGGTCCCCTCCATGTCGGTCGGCACCGCATGAGAATCAATGGCATTCACCAGTTCCCTCATGCTGGAGGTCTCTTCCTCGTCGATGACAAGGGGCGCAGGATTCTCGGTATTGGGGACGCTCGGGAAAGGAATCCTGCTGCGATCCCTCAACGGGGAATCCTCGGGAATCCCCATGGCTTGGAGAGCGGCGAACCAACCCTCCTCATACCCGAGCTTATGGGCCTGACGAACGATCGGCTCCGCCGAATTCTCGGCATCCGCGAAACCCTCGTTATACCACTTGGATTCGCAAGCCTCCAGCGCCGCCTTCGAGTCGGTCAGCTGCCCCTCCAGCATTGTATTCAAGCTCTGAGCCTCGGCCAACTTAAGCTCGGTGCCCCCCAACTGGAGTTCCAGTTCCTCGCGCTTTGTTTCGGCAAGCGCCTGGGCCTTCACGGCTGTAGCAATCTTATCCTTTGCCTCCTCGGCAATTTTCGATTGCTCCTTCGCCGTGGCCTCGGCAACTTCCTTCAGAGCTTTTTCCCGCTCGGCATCCTCGGCCAGCTCCTTCATCCTCCCATCCACCACGTACGACATTTGCGCAGCCTGACCACACAATATCCGCTTCGTAAGATGAGATGGAAAAAAACACATACACAATCAAAAGGGGAACCGAGAGTCATAGGGGTGTGGAACAATTACCGCTATGGTGTGCCATTGCAAACGTCTCCCCAGGGACTCATCCGTCGATTCCGTAAAGGCATGTAAGTCCTCGGGCAAAAGGATGCCGCGCGCCAGACTCTGCGCCACACAGCCTCCAAGCCCCCTATCCCACACTCGGGCACTGGCCGTTGACGGGAGAGGATCGCCGCCAAGTTTGAAGGAGGGTCGCCATGCCGCCGGGGCTCGGGAAGTAGACGCCAGGTCTATCCCGGTTTGCGCTACAGGTTCCCGGATGACGATTCCGGCCGAGGGTCGGATGGGCACATTGCCCGAGTCCGGCTGTGTTTGATCGGTAGTGCGCGGCCTCTTTCGAACTCGGGTCGATGGGGGTGCGGGGGGGGAAGCATCTCGGGCAGGTGCTTGTTGTGGTTGCCCGGGTGGCCGGGCACTCGGGACGAAGCGATCTATTGTCATCTTCCTCCTGGCCACCATTGCGTTTCCCGGATCAGATCCTGTTTCCGAAGAGTCAGTCGTTTCTGCGGCTACAACCTCACCTTCCCGAACAGGTGCAGCGGACTCTACGATTCTCTCAGGCTGAGCAGGAGCTTGCTGGATTTGCTCGTGAGCTCGCCTCCTACGCTCGGCAGATACGCGCTCGGCTGATTCGTCACGGACGGGCGGTCGCTCGTCCGAACAAATGTACCGAGGACCGTGCTCACGAGCCTCGCCTACTGTTAACCTTGGGGGGAGGAAGTTTGCGTGCCGGACGTCGATGTATGAAATGAGGGGACTGTCTACTAGCAAAGCTTGGCCGAACGGCTGCCAAGTTGAGTAGACGGGACTGACGCCGAGGATGAGGTGGGACGCTCGGAGTTGTCCGTCCGTGTGCACAAAGATTTCCGACCGGAGTACGAAGTTCAAGTCCCGAACGTGCACCACTCTGACGTTGGGCTTGAATCTTTTGCTCTCTGCACAAAGGAAACAATGGTTAGAGATTACGTGGCCGGAACAAAATAAAAATACATCAAAATAAATGGGGGCTCGTCACCGACCAACGTCACGCGGCGAAAGCGCGCAGGGGTACTCCTCGGCAAACCAATTGCCGCTCACCCGAACGAAGTCTTTGGCCGAGTTACGGTTCGAGTCCGGCAAGCATGAAATAAGCCGTACCCTCGCGTCCCTAGTCTTAAGGTAGTAGTCGGACTCAATCTTGCCGCACAAACTGTACATGTGATTGATGTCGTGGTGGTTAAGTTCTAACCCATACAACCGGTTCAGTGTACTCACACAACTCACTACCCGGTAAAAGTTGGGGGGAAGTTGGTCGGGACAAAGGCCATAAAACCTAAGGGTGCTGAGAATTAGAGGATCTACCGGGAACCTAAGCCCGCCCTCTAACATGGCCATCAGGGGAAAGAACACCGTGTTCTCCCCTCGGCGCCTCTGAATGTCGATATCGCCCATATTGCAGTAGGCGATATCCACGTTCCTCGGAACCTTGTATGCTTCCCTAAATCTAGCCAAAGCATGCTCGGTGGTAAGGAGGTAAGAGTAACTCATGCTTTCTTTTTTCAAAACAGTTTTTCTTACAAAAGGGAAAAGAAGCGCTACGATTATCGAAGAATGTACTGAAATGGCTGAACTGAAAAAGCAAGAAGAGGGAAGGGAACTTACTGTGGGCTCTAAGGAGTAGGTGTATTCTGGGCCAGAAGATGATCCGCGGGAGAGATGCTCGGCAGAGGAGAAAACTGAAAGGTGAGGAATGCAAAAGTGGGATTCAGTAACAAGAGGGACTATTTATAGGCATGAGGAAGCAGAATGAAGGGCAATTAATGATCCGCTGGAAGGAGACCACGCGGACCGCCGCTTCAACTGCCACACGCGCGACGCCTCGGTTCACGAACCGTCAGGCAATGATGGCGGGTAGGCCGTCAGTCAATCTCAAACGCGCCTTTTGAGACGCGCATTAATGCGCCCATTAATGGTCGGGCACTGACCCTTCGACTCCCCCAAACAGGCACTTACCCCTCGGGATCCTTGATTCACCCCCGTGGATGGGGGGCGAATCAAGGGGGGGCTATTGTACGGTCCCCGAACCAAGCCCCGTAGTGGGCCTCGGGCCTGGCCTGGGTATAAGGCCATAAGGCCGGTCTCCCTCTGCCTAGCGGCCCACCCCGAGCCCCGCGGGCTGCAGGCCCACGATCAGCGTTTACATCGTCTCTCGGCAGACCCTGCCCGAGCAGTGATGAACACAGCTCGCGGAACATCCCGCCCTGTATCTACTCGGTCATACCTCGGAGAGGCACCGCTGCCGGGAACCATCGTGGAAGTGGGAACCAAGTTCCAACGCCACCGTCACCGCTTCCCACTCCCACCTAACCACCCACTTACCATCGACCACACTGGACCGCCGGTTGCACTTACTGGCGAGTAATTATGACTCTCCACTAGACAATGGGCTATAAATACAAGAAGGTTTGAGAAGACAAAGGTTGGTCAATTAAGGGAAGGAAGAGTGTAAACAGAGAGAGCAGAGTGAGGAATTGGGTCAGGTCCCCGAGAAGAGGAAATCGCCACAGTTGAGCTTTGGTGTTTAGAACGACCCATTGTGGGAAATCCAAACCCACCATATAAATAAGTTGTGAGCCCAAGTGAGGCCCAGCCCAACGGGTCAGAGTTTTTGGTGCGCACAATACCACACTACCACATAGACCGGTCAGGGGATCTGCCCATTCACAACTAGCATGATATTGTGCTCTCTGGTATGCAGACTCTTGGCCCCATGGACAACAGCCTCACCCATACCCTCAAGGTTTTTCTCTCCCTCCATGGGTAGCAGAGAGAGCGCGTCAAATAAGACCTCTTTTGCATGTGGTCTCTTGGCCCTATGGGCAGCAGCCTCACCCACACACAATCAAGGAACCTCTTCCCCCTATGGGCAGCAGGGAAGAATGCATCATCCAATGTGAAAGGGCACTGACCTAGATTTGATTCCGTTGTCACAAAGACTAAGAAAACCAAATCGGGTGATCACCGAGAAATCACACATGGCATGGTGTTAAAACCACATAAGCTCACAGGCTACATTACTTTGAAACACAGTTCATATTCAGGTAATTTCAGAAAACCCTTAAATAATCTAACTTCTACAAAGTTTTAAGGTTTTCAACTTCATTTTTGTCAAGAGATTTTCTATCAGTTTTCCAAATAATACAAGACAAGATAAGCATCTTTAAATTTTTCAATATATCATAAAATCAATGATTTTCTTACCAAAGATTAAATAATAGATACTAATTTTTCCATATCAACAATTCATGCATTTCCCCAAATGCAATACCAAATATGATGCATTTTCATATATAATAATATATAATAATATATATATATATATATATATATATATTAAGGTTACGACACAATAGTTTTTAGAATAATATAGTTTCCATAAGTAGTTTCCAAAAGTGTACATGGTTATTTTTCAAAAATCCCATTAAAAAGCTACTTACCTCGCAATTGCAAAATCCTAATTCTCCAAGCTCGAAGGAGATTAGCTAGAACCTTAACAATATCAAGCAAACCTAACACAATAAGTATAAAGCTTAAAATTGTATCTAACTACAATTTAGGAATTGCCAAATGAGCACTTAATTAGGCAAGCCTAATATTTAACCTCATCAACAATAATATATTCCACTTTCAAAGTTTCTCAGCAAATTGATTCACAAGGCATAAACTTCAATTTATAAAGTTAACCCATTTAATATCATCTCCAACATCATGACTAGCTTCCATAAAATTTACACCACATCATTAAGAGACCCATGAAAGCAAAATCAACATATCCTCCAAGACAAGAAATTTAGAACTTCAACTAACTCCAAATAAACCCAATGGCAATGGAAAAATTAGATTTACCAATCATCACATGTTATAACTCAAAATCTCTAAATTTTCCACCATACATAAACCTTAAGTAATCATCATTAGCACAAACCATATACCCACTTATCAAATAATTCCACCCATACAAAACCCATACATACAAACACATAACTATCACTTCCAATACTCATAAATCACATGGGTATCATTATTAAAGCTTAGATAAAAAAAACCTCAAGCAAAAGTGTAAAACCCACCAAAAAGATTAGAAAATTTTACCTCATATAAAGGATGTGAAGGTGTTTATGGGTTCATAACAATTTTCCGGTGATCTTGCCGGAAAAACTATGGTGGAAATGGTGGTGGTGGTGGTGGTGTGGAAGTGCCGGTGGAGAGGATAAAAGAGTAGAGAGGAGTGAATGAGAGAAAACAAAAAAATTGAAAAGAAAGGAAGAGTGAGCCGGCCAAAGAGTAAGGAGATGTGAAAATGAGTGGTGGGTAGTGGGGTTAGGTGGGGCACGTGGGAACCCAAAAATATCTCACCTTACACCTTTTTTTTTTTTTTTTTTGGTCTGACTGGGACGTTACACTATCCCTAGTAAGGAAGTAGAAGATTCTTCCCCAGTGGATCAAGCATAACTAGAACATCATCCCCATGGAGGAGGCATAAGATTCTTCCTCAAAGTCCTCAGCATACCATGGAGGAAGCAGAAGATTCTTCCCCTGTGGATCACACATCTACAAAAGTTACACTACTCCTCAGTGAGTCTATTTCTATTACTCCTTAGCAAGTTTCTCATCCCCAAGTAAGTCATGAAAGAGGTAGAAGATTCCTCCCCATACATACGAACTCCTTAGCAAGTTTTCAGCACCCCCAATGGATCCAACAATTAAGACTACTTGTGCACGTATCCTTCGGGAATTAAATAGGCAGGCACGATAGAAAAAGGTAGAGATAGAGATAGATAAAGAGACCAAGGTCAACCCGAGGCAAGAGCTTCACCAGAAAAGGTAGAGAAAGAAGTGAAGAAGACAAGAGAAGCAAGTCACCCAGAGAAGTTTGAGGCAAGAGCCCCGGATGGACACCGCAGAGATTGTATCCTTTTGTTGTCTGTTGGGTTAGCATGAAGAGAGCCCTTGTTTGTTTTCTTCTTCTTTTTAAGTGGCCCGAGCCAAATGTCGAAACAAAATGTTTTGTCACTTATTCTTTTAATTCCATCAGCGAAGCTTATGAATCAAAAGAGGGGCATCTATAGACACCACATTTTGTACCCCTAACGACTCGGACCCTCATTCCCCAGTGATGCCCAAACTCTATGACCCAAGGCCAATTTAGAGTCTAATTCGATATCAAATTGACTTGAGGAGTGTTAAAATAAAAAATATAACCTTTTAAATGAACAAAAATCTATTTTTGAAAATAAAAGACCACAATGGCACTCGGCCCATGTATGTGGGCAGCAGCCTGCGTACGTGATCCAAAGCGTGCATAAGCAGGCACACTTCTGTGTACGCGGAAACATAAAAAAGACAAGTTTTCTACAATAATTGCTGAGGTTTAGAATGAATCCTATATCGTCTAGGAGCCATTTTGAACCCCATTTTTTCACTATATAAAGCCTTCATTGGTACGTTTTCAAAACATATAAAAATCCCATAGGAAAAATACAGGATTCATTAGAAAATAGTGAATCAAAATGGAGTTTTTCACAAAACACCCTCAAGTCAATTTTGTTTGATTGGAACCTTTTCTAGCCCCAATCCTTTGAGTTTAAAATTTCTAATCACTTTTTTATTGATTTGTGATAGATTTGACTGAAGGGAACAGTCAAAAATCAAGCTTGGAAAACTTTTGTGTGAGGTATCTAGTCTAAACTTTTCTTTTTCATTTCTTTCATTTTCTACTTTTAAATCTTTCTGTTTTCTTTCTTTGTTTGTTATAATATGTCTTAATATGCTTTTCTAGATTAGGTTTACATTTTTGTATGCTTAAAATGCATGTTAGGGTGTCAGATTAAGTGTTTTAGGCTTGGTTGTGTCTTTAGGATTTCTAGATTAGGTCCACATGTTTGTTTTCTTGTTAGCTATCACATGTTAGAATTAGGGTTCATTTTGTGTTTTCTTTGTTTCAATGCCATGATCATGCATTCATATGCTCATGTATAATGCCATAGGTGTTGAGTTGCTATAAGGTAAGTAAAAGGTTAGTCATGCATTGGAAATGCCCATGCATTTGTGATATGGTCTTGCTTTAATGATAGAGATGAATATGCTTGTTTGATGTGTGGTTTCATGTCTAAGATTTTGAAATACATGTGATGATCTATGTTTGCATGCAATGCCTACTTTGCTGCCTTGGTATGATATGATGGAGTTTGTGATAGAGCATGCTTAGATGTATGATTAGGGTTTGTAATGTGATGAATGCCTTGATGCCACGATTAGATGAATGCTAGGGTTGTATATGTGTGGTTTGGTTTCTTATGCTTCATGGATGGATATGTATGTGTTTTGGGATGATGATGCCATGTTGTATTCTTAGATGTATGCCAGTGTGTGTGTGAGTTAGAATACAAGTATTGAACATGATTTTATCAAGGTTAAGACGTAAGACACAATGATGGGAGACCAACCTTAGAATTGGACACAATGTTTGCTTACCATGCCTACTTTGCTGCCTTGGTATGATATGATGGAGTTTGTGATGGAGCATGCTTAGATGTATAATTAGGTTTTGTAATGTGATGAATGCCTTGATGCGATAATTAGATGAATGCTAGGGTTATATATGTGTGGTTTGGTTTCTTATGCTTCATGGACAGATATGTATGTGTTTTGGGATGATGATGCCATGTTGTATTCTTAAATGTATGCTAGTGTGTGTGTGTGAGTTAGAATACAAGTATTGAACATGATTTTATCAAGGTTAAGACATAAGAGACAATGATGGGAGACCAACCTTCCCCAAGAATGTACCTAAACTCTAAATCCATATCTCTGGCAGTAAGATCGATGGTCCTTCCTCAAGAGGACGCTATATATATGTCTATGTCTATGTCTAAATTTAATGTTTGTGCTTAGCGCCACACGTTTTTAGGCTCTATGCCATGTTTATACTTAGATCTACATGCCTATGTGTTCTTTGCCATGTTTTTGCTTTGTAAGGTTGAATTTAATCAACCATCTTGTTGGCTTTATTCCATGCCAAATTTGCTTGTAATTTAGCATTTAGAAACCCTGTATTTATGTGAGAATCATGTAAGGCTAGTGTGTGAGAGAGTGTGAAGAAATGCTCAAGATTGTGCAGCGAAGCAGGAACTAGCGACTGGATCTCGCAGGTGGCTCGCAACTAGCAGGCCACCAGAAGAAGCACACGAGTGAAGCATACAGAGAAGTTGAACTGTCATGCCAACCGTAGCACTACAGGACAAAAAGTCCAGACTGGCCATTCAGTTAGCTCGCGGCTTGAACTCGCTACTTAGTCAAGTCGCAAGGCCAAGTCGCCAGCCAGCTCTGTTTTGGAAAAACTTACTCTTCACATTCCTTTCTCACTCTAGTATAAATACCCCTTATACCCACGAAATGTAAAGAGCTTCTAGAGAGAATTTTGAGAGAGAAACCCTAGAGAAAAACAAGATTGACTCATCCACAATCTTTACATAGTGACTCTTCAAATTCCTCAATTCTCACCCTCTCCATTGTTACATCCTTGAGAGGTTCATTACCCAAATCATTTTCTCACCATACCCATATCTGTGAGAAGGTTTTTTGGTGCTTGGGAAGTAGTTAGGAAGGAACCAATGTATAGTGGTTGATGCTATGGGCTATAGCGGAATTCGGTAAGCTAAAAAAGACAAAAGTTCGGCGCAACCTCGTTGGAGCAAGAAGCTTGGAGGGTTTAGGTACATTGGGTAGATTAGGCTTGGAGGGTCTTTTGCTGTTCATGTATCCCAACTTCATTCTTTAGTGGATTGTTGACCACTTGGAGGGTGGCGGAGAGGTTTTACGCTGAGGGCTTCAGTTTCCTCTTCGATAACACATCGTTGTGTTGTCCTTGTGTTTGCATCTCTCTTCCCTTAATCTTTGTCATTTAATTTCTACTGTGGATGTGATTTTATTTGGTCTAGATTGTTTATCAATTCTGTTATAAGCTTATTTTCATTTTCCGCACGTACATTGTTTGATATTAAGCTTGAATTAGTAATTTGTAAATTGGGGGTCTAAACGTTCATAGTGTTTTACACGCTATTTGAATTTTCATGCTTAAATCTACATGTTAGTGCTTAGATCTATGTTCCTATGCTTAGATCTATGTGTTTATGTGCTCTATGTTGTGCTTGTGTGCTTAGATCTATGTTGGTTGCTATGCCATGTGCTACTTTAGCCCTTTTTGTCTCGTGATATCACTCTTTCTTGCTTTTTGGCCCTTCTGGTGGGGTGTAGATCTAGATCCCATGGTCTAGGCCTACATATGTGCACCTAGGCCTATATTAAAGGGTACAGATCATGTCCCTTGCATGTCCATGTTTGCTTCTATGCTTTGTCTCCATGTTAGCCTCTCTAGATTTAGGCTTTGCCATGCTTTGAGTCCTTCGTGGGCTTGTGCTTGTGTGGTTACATCCATCCTCTCTAGGGTTCGTTTGGATGTAACCACTAATGAGATACACCCTTGTTGTGTTGGTTTGCTCAATACACACCTTTCTCCACTCCATGCAATGTTGATATGCTTGCCTTGCTTGTTTTGTGTCACTCGTTTGGATTTCTTTGATTCTTTGCATCTATGCACACTTGCCTACATGTTCATGCATAAGTCTGTGTGTCGTTCACACTCTAATCCAATTGACCTACGGACACTTGATCCAAACCTACATTTGTCCTCATAGGACACCCTTTTTCGTTTGATAATATGTTTGTTTGCCTTTTGTATGCTTCGCATGTTTTTTTTTCCCCTATTTGGCATCTTTTGCTAGTTTTTCTTTTAGCATGCTTTCCTTCTATTTGTTCTGTTGCTTGTCTGTTGGTTTGTTTCCTTATTTGTTGCATGTACACGCACGGAGCGAGGACGCTTGGAGTAAAGGCACAACCTCCTAGGCGTAAGCAAAAAGGGCAAGGACGCAAGCAAAGGGATGCTGTTCGCGTAAAATAATCTGCAAGCGCACAGAATCGTAACAAGTAGTAAAGTGTTTTTAGAAAACGAATGTCGAACCCACAGGGATTAACTATGTTATTGAATACCGAAATTCACTAAATTAAGTACTATTTGGAAAATCGAAAATAGATGGAATGTTCTACTTTTTGAATTAAATTAAACTATTTAATAAAAATAAATCTATGAATAAAAAAAATTAACAGAGCATAAAAATCTAAAAATGTAAAAATATGATAAGAATGGATCTAGAGCAGTTGATTTCACCTAACAAATCCCACACAATTTATCCTTCCTAATTATTAAATTCTAATAATCTCCCGTTGATGATTAAAAATTCCTTAAGTATTCAATATCTTCTCTCGAATAATATCAAAAATATCTTCAACTAACAATTCCATATCTCTATGTGAATTTAATTAATTGGAGACTCATTACGTACTTTGAATTTTTTGAAAAATCACACTAGTCGCAGTAAAGCATCTCTACTTTCGCTCAACTAATGGTGTTTAATTCTAGAACTAAAATAACAAATCACCTCTCGGTGTCATTGTAATTCAATTGATCAATCTATAATTTGTAAAAAATAGTAAGCATTAAGAATAAGAATTAAACACTCAATCATGGAAATATTAAAAATAAAATAACTCAGAAAATAAATTGTGTGTTCATTGCTAGACTACATCACTGCTCTAGAAAATAAAATTTAGTTCATAATAAAATTGAAAAGAAAACAAATAAAACTTATGTCTTTCATCTACATTGGTTGATCAACATGAAGCTCTCGCCTTTGTCCTCAGATCCTCCTCTTCATAAAGACTGCCAAAAGCAAATTCTTCTATGCGGCAGCCCCCTTTTCCTCTCAGGTTTCCCCTCCCTTCTTTTTACCCTAAAGAGCCTTTAAATAGGTCAAGGAATCCTATTACAAGTTGAATTCCCGTTTGGAGAAAATCCCAGATTTTTAGGCTTCACTTAACTGACGATTTTGGCCCATTTAACATCAGAATTCGGACTTTTGGTAAACTACAAAGTTGTAGCCCTTTAAGTTAACTTTCCAGACCAACTTGAATCATCTGAGCCGAAAGTTATGCCAAAAATACTAACTGATGTGCGGGCTGGAATCCTAATCTGAATTGGACTTAAATTTAATAGGGTCTTCAAGTCACCCCAATTTACATCCACAAGATGTGGATTAATCTGAAATCTTCTCAATCCTTCAAAGCACAAATGAATAGATAAATAGAAGTAAAAAATCAAATCAAATCAAAAGAAATAAAGGAAAACTAACAATTTTAATAAATAAGAGGATAATAAAAATCATGTAAAAATTACACTAATCAAATTCCCCCAAACTTAAACTTTGCTAGTCCTCGAGCAAAAAGAGAAAAGAAAAAATAAATAAATAAAGTTTGTCTGGCCTCAAAGATCTGCATAAAGCTTATAATTCAAAGGAATCATTCCAAATTAATCAAGTCCAAAAGTTAATTCAAAACTCAACTCCATCGCATTATCATTCTCACTTCATCATTAGCTTCCCGAATAGTTTTATGCAAACAAGTAAATAAGTACAGATCTCTAAAAACTCCATAAGCTTGCTTTTTAAATCACTCTCCACTAATATAAAACAAAATATTACCTAGGATCAATAGGTCTTTATTAGGCTTGTGATGTATGGCTATGGTGAGGGCTATAAAGAAAAGATAAGGTTTAATAAAATAGAGCACTCTCACTTCTAAAATATAAATTTTTCTCAGTCCTTTGAATATCTCAAAATACCTCTCTTCATCAAATTTTTTTTTTCTTACTTCAAGTCGTCACTTATCTTTTGACGTGAATGCAGGCATTTGTGATGGATGCACCCAGTTACTCAACAAGTCACAAACCTGAAGTGCTTTTGCATACTCATATTTCAAGTTACGGTTTGACGTAAGAGTAAACATTGGTAATGAATACCCCTAGTTACTAAGCAACTCAAAACATTGGAGTAAATGGAACTTTGTACAATTTTCTTCTTCTTCTTCTTTTTTTTTTTTCAAACACTCATATATCTTCTCTTTTCTTCAACCCAGTGTAAGAATAGATCAATTGGGTAACTAGGGATAAAGATAACAAAGAGGTAAGCTTGAAAGGCTCAATCGATTGAAAGAATGCCTAAATCACTTCCCAAGTAACATTCTGTATAAGATTTCTCCATGAGAGTTATTCAACAAGTTCTAGAATAAGTAGAGATCATCCAAATTTACAAAATTCACATAAAACTTCTCTAGGTATGCACAATGATTAATGATCATATCAAATTAAACAAGATCAAGTAAAGAATTAACAACTGGACTTAAGCAATGAGAATGATTCCTAAAAATTATAAGAAAATTCATCCATAATCTTATCATAGGCTTTTTTTTTTTTTTGAAATATTAAAAATAAAATAAATTCCCTTCCCCCAGACTTAAATTTCACATTGTCCTCAATGGGAAAAAGGAAGAAAAACTAAATAAAAGAATGAGAAAGGAGAAGAGATGCTCCCCTGATTTTTAATTGAATATTTTTCCTTGAGGTTCAGCCGTGTACCCATTGAAGATTTCTTTGGTCTCTTTATCAATTAAATTTGATGGAAGCAGTTTGAGCTCAAGTTTAGGAGGTTCCTCTAGTGGAGATGTTGGCTGACATGATTTTAGGTCTTCCACTTTTGGTTGCATTGAAGGAGGAAAGAGTGGTGTAGCCTCCAAATATCTTTCACACTCTTTAACCTCTTCATCATTGAATTCAACAGGTGTACAGCGAGTAAGACATACCTCAAGTGGTAACTTTAGAAAATCAATTGCACAAGTCTCATCGACCATGATCATGTCTTGGTCACTTATTTGAAAACAAGAATATGTCTCGGAAGGAAATTTCATACGCTTAAATACATCAAAAGTGACCTCATCCTCTCCGACCCTCAAAACAATTTTTCCTTGCTGGACATCAATTAAGGTTCTCCCCATCGCAAGGAAAGGTCGACCCAATATCAAAGGGATCTCCTCATCCTCATCCATATCAAGGACAATGACGTCAGCCGGGAAGATGAACTTGTCAACTTTTACTAAGATGTCCTCAATGACTCCTCTTGGATATTTAATAGATCTATCCGCCAATTGTAAAGAGATAGTGGTCGGCTTTACTTCTCCAAGACCCAATTTCCTGAAAACAGAGAGAGGCATTAGATTAATACTTGCCCCTAAATCACATAAAGCTCTATCAAAATAAGATTTTCCTATAGTGCAAGGGATAGTGAAACTCCCTGGATCTTTCAGCTTAGGTGGCAGCTTCTTTTGTAATATTGCACTACTCTCCTCTGTCAGCATTACTGTTTCATGCTCCTCCAATTTCCGCTTCTTTGATATAATATCCTTCAAAAATTTAGCATATTTAGGCATTTGTTCCAAAGCTTCAATGAGAGGAATATTAATATGCAATTGCTTAAATACACTTAGAAATTTAGAAAACTGATCATCCACATTGTTTTTTCTTAATCTTTGCGGAAAAGGAATTGGTGGATCATAAATTGAAGGAGAATAAGTCTCAAAAGTAACTTTCCTGGATTTTTTGGATTTTGAAGCTCTTTCATTCTCCTTAGTCTTCTCAGCTTGCTCCACTTCTTTCATCTCTGACTCGGCTTCCTTCATCTTTGACTCCTCATTATCCACAGCTTCATCTTGTTTGGCATTTGTTACTTTTGGCTCCTCATATGTTCGTCCACTTCTCAATGATATTGCCTTTACATGTTCTTTCGGATTGGTGACAGTGTTGCTCGGAAAAGTTCTTGCAGTCCTCTCTGTGAGCATGCTTGAGAGCTGACTGATTTGCACCTCAAGATTGCGGATTGAAGCTAAGTGGTTTTGGATCGCCACATCTGTCTTCTGCATGTACTGCATGAACATGTCCTCAAGTGTCGGCTTCGTCTCTTGCTATGGAAATTGCTGAGGTGGTTTAGCCTGCCCTTGGTTATTGCTCCATGAGAAGCTGGGGTGATTCCTCCATCCAGGATTGTACGTGTTCGAGTATGGATTATTTTGACGTTGAAAATTTGACACGTAATTTGCTTGTCCATAACTCGATTGAACAAATGGATTTCCCACTTGGCAGTCGGCACTTGAATGATTTCCTGCACAATGATCACAAACAACATTAGTTTGAATAGCATTAACATTCATTTTACGTAGTTGTTGAGACAAAGTTGCCATTTGTGTTGCCAATGAGGTAATAGAATCAAGTTCTAAAACTCCAGTTGTCTTTCTTGGCATTGCTCTTTCTGTAGGCTATTGATAGTTGTTGGATGCCAATTCTTCCAGAAGTTCATAGGCTGCCTCATGAGTTTTACTCATTAAAGCTCCACCAGCTGTTGCATCAACCATGGACCTGTTTGTAGCTCCTAGACAATTGTAGAATGTTTGCACTTGAAGCCATGCTGGAAGGTCATGATGAGGACACCTTCGCAATAATTCTTTGTACCTCTCCCATGCTTCATATAATGATTCACCCTCAAATTGGATGAACGTGGTGATATCATTCCTTAGCTTTGCTGTCTTTGCGAGAGGGAAATATTTTGCTAAGAATTTTTGTGCCAACTCCTCCCATGTAGTAATGATGCCAGGTGGCAAAGAATTCAACCAAACTTTTGCTTTATCCCTAAGTGAGAAGGGAAAAAGCCTTAGTCGAATCGCATCATCTGTCACTCCGTTATGTTTAAAAGTATCCCAAATTTCCAAGAAATTTGCAATATGGACATTAGGATCCTCTTATGAGAGCCCCCTGAACTAGATAGTCTACTGTATCATCTAAATGATGGCCAGCTTGATCTCAAAATTATTGGCTTGTATGGCTGGCCTCCTTATGCTCGATGTAGCTCCATTGACCGAGGGCATAGCATAATCTCTTAACGCCTTTTGCTCTTGATCGGCCATCTTAGATAGAGATGTGTTGGCCTCTTTCTTCTTTTCTTTCTTGAGCTGACGTAAGGTTCTTTCAATTTCAGGATCAAAGAGTGTATGCTCTAATAGTTTAGATCGGGGCATGCACTTCTAATTCCTAAAAAGAAAGAAAACAAACTCAGATGCACCTAATTAAATTTTTTTTTTGAATAAATAAAATAAAATCCAAAGTAGTAAATATCTAGCTAGTATCAATATCAATAACAAATAGTTAATCCCCGGCAACGGCGCCAAAAACTTGTTCGCGTAAAATAATCTGCAAGCGCACAGAATCGTAACAAGTAGTAAAGTGTTTTTAGAAAACGAATGTCGAACCCACAGGGATTAACTATGTTATTGAATACCAAAATTCACTAAATTAAGTACTATTTGGAAAATCGAAAATAGATGGAACGTTCTACTATCTGAATTAAATTAAACTATTTAATAAAAATAAATCTATGAATAAAAAAAATTAACAAAGCGTAAAAATCTAAAAGTGTAAAAATATGATAAGAATGGATCTAGAGCAGTTGATTTCACCTAACAAATCCCACACAATTTATCCTTCCTAATTATTAAATTCTAATAATCTCCCGTTGATGATTAAAAATTCCTTAAGTATTCAATATCTTCTCTCGAATAATATCAAAAATATCTTCAACTAACAATTCCATATCTCTATGTGAATTTAATTAATTGGAGACTCATTACGTACTTTGAATTTTTTGAAAAATCACACTAGTCGCGGTAAAGCATCTCTACTTTCGCTCAACTAATGGTGTTTAATTCTAGAACTAAAATAACAAATCACCTCTCGGTCTCATTGTAATTCAATTGATCAAACTATAATTTGTAAAAAATAGTAAGCATTAAGAATAAGAATTAAACACTCAATCATGGAAATATTAAAAATAAAATAACTCAGAAAATAAATTGTGTGTTCATTGCTAGACTACATTACTGCTCTAGAAAATAAAATTTAGAAAACAAATAAAACATATGTCTTTCATCTGCATTGGTTGATCAACATGAAGCCCTCGCCTTTGTCGTCAGATCCTCCTCTTCATAAAGACTCCCAAAAGCAAATTCTTCTATGTGGCAGCCCCCTTTTCCTCTCAGGTTTCTCCTCCCTTCTTTTTACCCTAAAGAGCCTTTAAATAGGTCAAGGAATCTTATTACAAGTTGAATTCCTGTTAGGAGAAAATCCCAGATTTTTAGGCTTCACTTAACCGACGATTTTGGCCAATTTTACGTCAGAATTCGGACTTTTGATAAACTACAAAGTTGTAGCCCTTTAAGTTAACTTTCCAGTCCAACTTGAATCATCTCGATTGGACATCTGAGCCGAAAGTAATACTAAAAACACTAACTGATGTGCGGGCTGGAATCCTAATCCGAATTGGACTTAAATTTAATTGGGTCTTCAAGTCATCCAATTTATACCCACAAGATGTGGATTAATCTGAAATCTTCTCAATCCTTCAAAGCACAAATGAATAGATAAATATAAGTAAAAAATCAAATCAAATCAAAAGAAATAAAGGAAAACTAACAATTTTAATAAATAAGAAGATAATAAAAATCATGTAAAAATTACACTTATCAGATGCAAGCCCACAAAGGGCAATGTTCAGTATATTAGGGGGCCTAGCCCCTTTAGAGCAATCTTCTCTCTTTCTAAGACTTTTCTCTAGGGCATTTATTAAGGTCTCCGTCCATGTACTCCCTTTTATTTTCCTGCTCCTTGCTTGGGCTGCGTTCGCTGGGTTTGGCAATGTCTGATTTACTTTATGCATGAGGTATGTATATATATATATATATATATATATATGCCTGCGTGTTTATGGATGACTATGCACTTTGTATGATGGACTCTTATGGCTACTTGAGCGACCCTCTCTAGTCATGAGAGCTCTTGAACTTGTAGTATAGGTATGCGTTCAAGGCAATTGTCGTAGGTGCATATTCATGCTATATTGTGTGCACGATCATCGCGGTGTGATTGTCTTGATCTATGTCACCAATGACATTGGTTTCCCTATGTATGTGACATGCATCAACATGCTTGACACTTTGGAAGGCTTCGGCTTGTCATGGTGCGAGTATGTTGATATGTGCCATATACATAGATGTGAAACCTTGCCGATGCGCCATTGCACACCAAATGTGAAACTCTGTCGTATTTTCGCCATGAAAGTGGAGCATCCCCATTGCCATATTCTTATGTCAAAATCTTGGTGAGAATAGCGTTTTGTGTGCTATGATGCATCTAAGGCAAAGCGCTACCACATTTTCGCCATTAAAATAAGGTGAAATGCAGTTGGATTTTCACTGTGGAAATTTGGTCACAACTTCAAACACACTTGGAAAGCATCGATCGGGACCACACCCATTCCAAAACCGAACCTCAAAGCCCAACACATTAAAAGCCCTGAAAGCTAATGCCAGTAGCTTGTTTTCAATTGCCAATGTCCTTAAAATTATGATTTTACCAAAACAAAGGGCTGTCTACCGACAGGCATTGTGGGGTGCCTAACACCTTCCCTACACATAACCAGACTTCCGAACTCGAGAATCAAGATTTTTTACCCATCCACATTAGATTAGGAAAAATGACTTGTTAGGGACATATCTATATCTATATAATAGCAGAAGCTGAGAGAAAGTGGATTCCTACAATTAAGGAGGTGCTAACAAATAGGAAAAGTGTCTATCTAAAATTCAGACACGTTTCATTTTAAAAAGCAATACATTATATTGTTTGGCAATGCTACACACTGTTTAAAAGCCTCTCATTATAAATATCAAAAAATTAACTAGTTAAAATTAGATGTGCACCAAGATAGAAATAGAGAGGAACCATGAGGACACGGAGAGTAACAGAGAAAGAGAGAGACAATGAAATCAAAAAGCTTCAAAAAATGAATTTGCACACCCAAAACACCGTTTACCGCAAAACAAAACCCAATTCTCTTCTAAAAACTGAAATTAAAACCCGTAACTCCACTGTCTTCGTAGAAACCCAAAAATCAAAACCATCTCCTTCCCCCAAAATCAAAATCCAAAACTTAGATGAGAAAGAAGTAAGCGATTAGAGGTGTCATTCTCACGCAATCTCCGATTCTCTCACACAATGGTCACCGATTCATCAGACCAACTCAACCCCAACCCTACTACTACTACAAAAGAAAACCCTAAACAAACCCTAGACGATGACACTACTACTGCTGTTGTCATGCCCACCAGATCGCCTTGAAGAAGAAGAAGAGGAAGAACCAACTGATAAGGCTTCCGATTAGTCTTTTATAACTGCCGTTGATTTCGATGTGAAGTACAGCGAGGATTCAAAGAGTTCATACGGCGCCAAGAGAGATATGATTTACACGGAGATAGAAATAGAGAGAGGCAATGAGGCCTGAGGCACGAAGAAAGAAACAGTGAAAGAGGCAAAATTAGACCACCGGAACGACAAGCACATAGAAAGAAAAATCTATGGCCCATCAACACCAGTAAATTTTTTTAAGATTTGGCCATGAAACGTTACTTTTATTTGAGTTTTCCTATTGGATAGGTTTAGATTTGATTTGTTTTTGTTTTAGGTTTTTAAAACACAGAATGATTGAGAATTTAGAGGGATACAGAGATAGTGTTCGTGAATGTCACTGCCACCATCAAATTATCAGAACTAGTGCCGGTACATTCTTTCCCCCTTTTTAGATTTAGGTATGAATTTTTTTTTTTAATAACATTTAGGTATGATATTTGATTTTTTTTTTTTAATTCTTTGATAGGATAGGTTTTTTTTTTTTTTTTTTTTTTTTTTTATTTTTATTTTTTATAACTTACAGAAATTACAAAAAAAAAAAAAAAATTGATTTTGGCTTTTCATCTTGGTTTTGATTCCTTTTTGTAACCGCTGCCTGTAGCAGGGGATGTTGTCGATGTGGATCCGGCTTCCAATATTCAGAAGAAGATCCGCCGTGCCGAGCGATTTGGCGTTTCTTTGCAACTGACCGAGTAGGAGAAGCGTAATTTACGAAAAGAGAGGTCTTTTTCTATTTGTGTTTTCTTTTTAATTATTGTATTGGTGTTTAGTTTCTATTTGTTATTTAGATTTGGTTATTTTGGTCGGATTGATATCGATTTAGGTGTTTGAATTAAATTTCATTTTGATGAAGGAATCTGGGGAAAAATGCTTTAGTTTGGGGTATTCGATTTAAATTAGGGATTGGTTTTTTATGTTTTTTTCTCTTTTCTTTGCTTAAGTCTAAAAGGTGGGAATCAGAGTGTGTTTTTTGGGTGGGAGTGTTTCTTTTTTATCTAAACGCGGGAGTGTAGAATTGTGGCAGTGTGGGAGTTCTTTTAGAAAAAAAAAAAAAAAAAAAAACTCAATCAAGGTTTAAGGTTTGGCTACCTATTACCTTAATTTCCCATTTATTTTTTTTTTTCAATTTCTTGAGTTCTGTTTTGTCGATTATTGCATTGGTTAGATTTTTTTTTTTGTTTGAAAGATTTTTGTTAGATTTGTACTTTTTCGCTTGCCCCTGAAATTTGAATTGATTTATGTTTTGTTGATTTTTGTATTTAGGTTACATTTGGTTTTCATTTGGAAATTTTTTCGTTCATAGTTAGAAAGCGAAACATTATACTGTTTCAACAACACTAGAATACCGTTTAATATGAATCCAAAAAAGAAAAGAAAAAAGAACACTGTATAATAGCCTCTCAATATAAAAAGAAAACTAACCGGTTAAATCTTAAAATACGTTCGGAAGGCTTGATACGGTGATAGAGAAAGACACAAAGTTCATTAGAACTAAATATAAACCAACCAAGAAAATAAGTTTCACTCCATCATTGCAATATTCGTTCTAACTGCAACAGTGTCCATCCCTTCTCTGCAATTATAGGAAGGAAAGTATGGTTTACTCTTTTCCAATTCAACTACTGTGTAACTTTTTTTTTTCTCTAATGGTTTCAATTGCCTGACGGTGGTGGTAGTCTGGTGGTATTTCTTTTTGTTCTCTCTGCGCCTTAAGGAATATGGAATCTTTGGTTTTCCTTTTTTCTTTTTTTTTTCTTTTTACCCCTGCCCTTTGATCTGACTTTTTGTTTGTTCATGCTGTTTTGTTTGTGTTTTATTAGTATTGAAATGGTTTAAAACCAAACGGTAGACCCTTTTGTTAAAACGGTATTTTAACCATGTGTTTTAATTGTTTTATGGGTATTTTTGTTGGATTTTTTTTATAAGATATTTTGGTTGGATTGTTTTAAAGGTTTGGCGGTTAGAATTTGGTTTGCATTTGGGTTAGACTTGGTTTTATTTTGTATTGACGCAATAATAAAAAAAATTCAAAATTCGATTTTTTTTTGGTTGATGAATGGCTTTGTTTATCTGTTAAAGCATAGTGGGTCACCACACGTTCAATTCCATTGCTAGGGACAGCTTAGTGGTTCAACAGTCCTTGGTGGTTAGTCAGCTAATTTTTTTTGAACTGTCTATATTTGATAGATGATGGTAACTTGGCAAAGAAGTGGTCTACTAAAGAACATCTCTACCCAATCCGCAAGCTTGATCAGTCTAAAGTAAGTATTGATAGTGTATTATTTATTTATTTATTATTATTATTATTATTATTATTATTATTATAATGAGAAAGGGACTACTTTTTATTGTTTGAAATTTCCCCTTCTCTACAATCTTTCTCCTGTGGTTTTTTCAGCTCACATTAAAAGAAAAGAACTATGACAAGGTTTTAGTGGTTATAAGTAATGAAGATTCAAGTACTTGGATGAACTGGTCTAAAAAGTGATTTGGGTTTTGAAAGATTGGATCTTGAGGGCAAAGAGTAGCTGGAATCAGATCTCTAAGTTGCAGGACTAAATCAAATGGTTGGTGTTTGATGGTTATTTGGAGTGTGGTTTAATTATATTTTGGAGGGTTTAATTTGAGAGATTATATAAGTTTACTACAATATTTATGTTTATTGTTCGTGAGTTCATATTAGTTGGCTTCTAAAATTCTGCTCAAGTTTTATTTTCAAAAAACAGTTCTGAATTCAAAGTTATTGTTATGATCTATGTAAAGTATTAAAATTATTTATTTTCATATACATATTTTGTGGTCTTTGGTGAACTTGCATTGGGTTAGTGATGTGGAATTAAGTTAATTAAGACCATTTGGTGTCAAAGCATATGAGAAAGTGGATTATTGATATATGGATGCATTTACAATTTCTTATAGCATTATTCTTGAGAAATCAAAAGGCATATATTACACCTTTATGCAAAGCTTTTTTGTGCAATTGGCCTTCATTGTTGATACATAGTTAAATTTTTTTTTTTTAATTTAAAAAAAGTGTGCTAATATCTGCTTTTTTAAGTTATAAATAACAAAACAACACATAAAAACATAACTCATAATCCATGTTTGACATTTGTAGAGATTTGGAATATTGAAGTTCTTCTAAGCCACAAGATCCCATCTTTTACATTTAACACCCCCCCCCCCCCCCCCCTCTTCACAGCAGTTAGAATTTTATGAAAAAAAAATAAGTGCATGGGTGTTTGCAATGTGTCCTAATTAATATATAATTAAGCCCCTTTTTTGGGTAAGAATTCAATTTATTACTCCCAACATCTGCTTGCTATAGCCATGTCATATCTATGCCACGTTACACTGTGTTTGTGTTGTATGATACCATATTTATGCTGTATCCATGAAATAAAAGAGTAATTAAAATTCTTCTATATATAGGCCAAAAATAAACTAGAAGCTGGACATCATTATGAAAAAGTTAGAAGTCATAAAGGATTTTTTTGGATTAAAAAATGAAGTATAAAATAAAAAAGAAATGAGTGTGAAAAAAGATTTTGTAAAGTTGTGATTTACAACTATGTGTTTTGTTGGCTTTTATTCCGTGCCAAATTTGATTGTAATTACTATCAATTGTTTATACCCTGTATTTGTTGTGGGAATTGTTGTAAGGGGTGTGTGAAGACTCAAGCAATTTGGAAGCTGAAGGAATCTCGCGGGTATGTCGCGACTAAGCTTCCCGCGAAGTGAAGCATGTGCCCTGCACATGCTGGAATGCGAAGAGTCAGGACAGGTGGAGACAGCTGTCTCTCGCGAGTATCTCGCGGGTAAGGCCTTCCCGCGAGACACCCGCGAGACATGCTGTTCTGCCAGCCTGTACTGACTGACTCACACATTTTGCACCTATCCTATATAAACTCCCATTACCCACAAATGTTGAGGAATGCTTCAGAGAGAAAACCCTAGCCAAACACATTTGCAATTAGAGATTGTCATCCCCACCTTTCTCTATACACTTGCTTGTGGTATCTCCTCAACCCTTCCCTCTCCATTTCCACACCATTGAGAGGTTGATAGCCCAAACACTTACCACACCTTTTGAGAGTGTTGAGTGACGTTTTGGTGCTGCTGGGAAGCATTGGAAGAAGCCTGGAATGGCAGATGCAACATGGAGCTTGTTGCGGGATCCGGGGTGCTAGACAAGACACGGTTCCGAGAAGCCTTGTTGGAGTAGGAGCTTGGAGGGCTTAGGTACATCGGGTAGATTAGGCTTGGAGGGTCTCTTGCTTACTCATGTATCCCAACTGATTGTCTAGTGGATCGATTTCCGCTTGGAGGGCGGCGGAGAGGTTTTTCGCCGAGTTCTTCGGTTTCCTCTTCGAAAACACGTCTTGGTGTTTTCTGTGTTTGCATCTCTCTTCCCTACTCTTTTATATTCCATTATACTGCTGTGTTGTTTAGTTTATGGATTAGAGTAGTTTATTTGTTCATCCGCTCGCTTTTACACTATTCCGCACTTTGTATTAAAGTTGTGTAAAATCTATCGAGCCGTAATTTTAATTGGGGGTCTAAACAGCTCTTGTGTTTTTCAACACATTTTCGAGCTTTCAATTGGTATCAGAGCGGGTACACTTGTTGTGGTTTAAATACCTTAGTGTGATCCTTGACCCTATTTGAGATGGACCGGTCTCAATCGCTCAATGTTCCACCATTTTTTGATGGGAACAATTACGCATTCTGGAAAGTCAGAATGAGAGCATTTTTATGCTCTATAGAAGATACCGTTTGGGATGCGGTAGAGCTAGGCTGGACTAAGCCGGAGGCTCCTAAGGCAAATTGGGATAAGGCAGCTCTCGCAGCAGCCAATGCTAATAGTAAAGCTTTAAACGCTATATTTTGTGCTGTGTCTCCTGATGAATTCCACAGGATCTCTCATATGACAGTTGCTAAAGAAGCTTGGGAGATTTTGGAGACCACTTATGAGGGTACAAAGAAAGTTAAGGACACAAAGCTTCAGATGCTTACCACCAAATTTGAAGAGCTCAAGATGGGTGATGATGAACCGTTTGATTCATTCTATGGGAAGCTCAATGAAATTGTGATTGCTAAACTCAATCTTGGGGAGAAGATTGAAGATGCTAAGGTGGTGAGAAAAGTATTGAGGTCCTTGCCTGAAAGTTTTAGAGCAAAAGTTACAGCCATAGAGGAAAGCAAGGATTTGGATGAGATTAAAATTCAAGAATTAGTTGGGTCTCTCCAAACATATCAAATGGGACTGCCTTCCCATAAGATGAGTAAATCACTTGCTCTTAAAACCATCACCGAAAGGATGGGTGATTCCTCCGAAGAAGATGGGGTGGAGAAGGAAGTAGCATTTTTTGCGAAAAACTTCCGTAAATTTCTGAAGATGAAGAACAGTGGGAAACCATTCAACAGAGGAAAATTTTCATCTTCAAGAGGTGATAGGAAAGAGTTTACAAAGAAAGAAGGGAGGGAGTTTCAACCTTCTTCAGAAATTATATGCTATGAGTGCAATGGCCATGGACATCTAAAGAAGGAGTGTCCAAATTTTCTGAGGGGAAAAGGCAAAGCTTATGCCACGACACTCAGTGATTCAGACTCCTCTGATTCTGACTCGGAAGAGAGCTGTGACGGAGAGGGAAACTACTCCGCATTCATGACCATTGCTCATGTGGAGTCATCGGATGATTTGGGTGCACTTGTGAAGGAGCTTGGTGAGCATTCTGATTCAGAGTCTATTGGGAATGTGGAAGAATCAGATGCTGAAGAAGAAGAAGAGAATACAGCTAATCTTCAAGAAAATTACTCTTTACTACTTGAGAAGTCTGGAGAGTATACCAGAATAGCCAAGGCAGCTGTAAGGAAAATGAAGAAAGCTGAGGAAGATTACAGAAGTCTCTTGATCAGATATAAAGAGGCTAAGTGTGAGATTGAGACACTAAATGGCGAGTTGTCTGAAGCCTATACGAAGGTGAGGTTTCTTGAGCAAGAGGTAGTGCAAGCTCATGCCAAGATAGAGAGAGTCTCCTCCCAGAAGTTAGATGATGTTATCTCATCTCAAAAACCTTCTTCAGACAAGTCCGGGTTGGGATACACCGGAGGAAGCAGCTCATCAGCCAAAGCTACCAAAGAAGTGAAATTTGTGAAGGCCATAGAGCCTATTGTAGAAGAAACCATCCCTGAGAATGTTAAGGCTGAGAAGAAGAATGTGAGTGAGCAACGGATGGTGAATAAGCCCCGAAATCAATCCATGGGCAGACATGAAACTAGAGGAAGATCTCTCCCAAGATCACAACGGGGTCCTAGAACGGACTATGTGTGTCACTACTGCGGAATGCAAGGACATACCAGACCCAACTGTCAAAAGCTGAGATCAGACAACAATTCAAGCGCACCTCGGTCACGAGGAAGGAGAAATGACATGAGATCTTGGGGTGGTGAACAACCGAGAAGTCAAAATCGTGATCCTGGTATGATGGACGTGATGAAAATGATTGGTGCCTTCACCACCTGCTTGGAGAGTTTCACCAGAAGGTTTGACAGTCCAAATTCTCGTACCCAATCCGTTAAGGATATCACCCCAAACGCACGTGACGTGTGGGTGAAGAGGGGTACTCATGCATAAGCATTATACCATGTCCACGCATAAATTCTTTCAATGTTTAGGGACATTTTCTGTTGCATCTTTCTCATGCATTGCTTTATTTTTATTGTTGTTATTTTGTCCGGTTGGGTTGCACCGGTTGTTTTTGTTAATCTTTCTTTTCTTGTTCTGTTTTGGGTGTGTTCAAAAATTTCAAAAACACATAAAAAATAGAAAATCCAAAAAGTTTGATCACTTTGTTGTGTTTTGTCCCAAAGCATGTTTTGCCTTGTACCTTTGTACTTATGGCTTTGTGCATTTAACGAGCTTAGCTTGTCCCTCATGCACTCATATCATTGTGGAAGAAATTCTGAAATCTATGTGACTGTTGTAAATAGATCTTCAACCTAGTCATGAATGATTAGTGAATGGTTTTGTTGATCTTGAGACGTGCATAGACTCATGCCTATATATCTTCCCACTTTTAATTTTTTTTTGCTTAAAAGAGCTCTCTAATTGTAAATCTCCAAATGAAAAGAGATATAGAGCTGCAAAAGCCTGTCGCACAAACTAGTATTTGACTAGGAAAAAGGGAAAGCGACCAAAATAAAATGTATGATGCCCAAAAAGCCAAAGGCTAACTCATCAATTGAAATATCAAAAATTTCAGGCATCTTTCTCTAAATGAGTTTCTCTTTGCTCAAAAATTGCAAATGATATGTTGAATATGGAGCCAAATGAAAAGCTTCAATGAATTGTTATCAAGTACATGTGGGAGGTCATATATGCATGTTTCTATAATTGAGATAGGTCACATAATCTAGTGCTAGTTGTGTATGCCTTGATTGAATTGATCATTGAAGCTTCACATTGGACTAAGGACTATCTCATTTTTGATATCCACACACAACACACAAGTCTATGTTCAATGAATGTCATATTCATTTGTGTGATTGTACTTGATTAAATGTGTTTTCACATGCTCAATCTTTGTTGATCAAACCCAAAAAGATTTTTGAGTGTTTTATTTGTTTTTGAAAGTGATTTTATACTTTCTTGTCTTTTGTTTTTTATTAAAATGCATGTTTTTGTGTTTCTTCAAAAAACTGATTCAAGGGTAGTTTCGCGAGAAGCTCGCGACTTAGAGCTTCCCGCGAAAATGGGTTGAGGGAAATTTTTCTTTTAACATGTCACACAGAAACTTTCGCGACTGTTTCGCGACCAACAGCTACTCGCGAAATGCTGTTTGGCTAAAATTGGATTTTTCCAATTTCAGACAGAAGTTACCGCGACTGTCTCGTGACTATTTCACGACCTAATGCTTCTCGCGAAAATTTTGTGCTTCAGTGGCCCTTCTCGCGACTGTTTCGCGACTGTGTCGCCACTCTCTAACCCGCGAAAAACGCGTGTTTTCAGTTTTTATATAGCTGATGTGACAGTTTTTCAAAACTATCAAACTTCCCTCGCTCAACCTCTCTCGAACGTTTTCAACCCAAAATCACTATTTCATTCATATCCCTTCAATCCAAGCATTTTTTCTGCATTTTCTTCTTCAAGGTATGTTTGATAATCATTTCCTTTTAAGTTTTTGCTTAGATTATGCAGAATTTTTGTTAGGGTTTTGATAATTGGGGATTTTCGAAACTTTGGGTTTGTTTTCAAAATTGGGTGAATTTTTCTCAAATATTTTGATTGGGCTGTGTCCCATTTGTTGTTTCTGCATCTGTGTTGGCCCCTTGTGGCATTTTATCATGTATTGAGGGTAGATTTTCACATGTTCATGCATTATTCATGTAATATTTGCATTTGTGCACGCTAAGTGTTTGTCAAAATGTCCGAGTGACATTTTTGTGCCAAAATGGAATCAAGTGATTTCAATCCATGGTCTTTAACTTGTTTGACCTTATTTTACTTGGTTTGGTCATTGATTATGTGTTTCACTCACTTTGTTCATGTTGCACACTCTTGGCACACAACTAGGCACACTTAGGCACCCTCATGCATCTCATGCCGCACACACTCATCAGCACATGCACACAGACACACACTCTTGCACTGTTTCTTAATTTGTTGCATTGTAGTTATGTTTTATTGTTTGGAGTCGTTTAGCATGATGTTTAGTGTCTACCATGCTCTGTTTTCAGTTGGTTTAAGTCTGATTTGGAACTAACTTGAATCTAATAAAGTTTGTCTTCTGGTTTGTGTTTGTGCATTTTTTCCTTCTTTGCTTTGTGAAATTGTGCAGATGTCTCCCACCAAGCATGCAGCTAGGAAGAAATCGACTTCAAAGCGAGCCCGAACTGATTCTGAACATTTCAGGTCTATAGAAGCTGATATGAAGTACAATGACTGCTACAAGGACAAGACGATCATCATGGAACGGGTAGTCCAGTTAGAGACTCTTGAGGGCACTTGCATCCCTGAAGTGTTCAAGGATAGAACGTGGACCAAGCTGCTCAACCCGACTGGAGTGGTATATTCAGAGATTATCAAGGAGTTCTTCTCTAATGCCATTGTCAACGGAGATTGTATTGAGTGCTGGGTAAGACACAAGGAGTTTAAGATCACAAAAGATAGCATCTAAGACTTTTTGGAGACTCGTCCTCCATTTCAGCAAATCACAGTTGCTTATGAGGACAGAATGGGTTCTACTGATGAGATAATTACACTCCTTGGTGGTGAACCGAAGAAATCATCCATGAACACCATCAAGTTTTCTCCAGAAATGAGGACACTAAGCTATGTGATGATTCACAATCTTTATCCGGTCACCAATCTCACTACTCTCTCTGCTCCGAGAACAAGATTCCTGTATGATCTCTTTACACATAAGGAGATTGACATTTGTGGCCATATCATGCATGTCCTGAAGAAGAGCATCACAAAGCAGAATGCACGGACTGTGATGTCGTTCCCCTCTTTGATCATGGGATTGATTGCCAAGGCAAAGCTCAAGCTACCCAGTGGTCTCACGGTTGTTCAGAGGGACTATCCCATTGGTGGTCATACACTGACTAGGAGCACTGCACACATCAAGGGTTCTAAGACCGGTGTGCATACCATACCGCCACCACGACGGGTTCAGCAGGATGAAGGTGAAGATACAGAGGAAGAGATTGACAGGTTCACCTCGGATCCTGAGCCCTCTGCACAGCCATCATCTTCGGCTCCACCACAAGGTTTAAGCAAACTTGATCAGTTGCTTGCTAAGATGGATCAGATGTCTACGGTGCTTGACTCCCATGTGCAGTACACTGCGGACTAGTTTGCATACCTTCAAGGACAGATCACCGCACTCTCTTCTCAAGTACAAGACTTATCTATGGAGCACGGCACGGATTCAGAGTCAGATCAGTTCTAACCCTTTGGCCATTCCGGTCAAAAAGGGGGAGAAAATTCTGAGGGGGAGCTAGAAAAAAGCTTGCACAGCGTTAGGGGGAGCATAGTCTAGCAACTTAGTAACATTGGTTATTGGTTTTTCAGACGGTTTTTTATTCAGTATTTTTTAGACTTTATAACTGTTTTACGGCTTTTGGTTTTAAGCTTTGATACTATGCTTTATTTAAGTATTATTTCAGATGTTTCTTTTGTGATATTCTCTATGCTTTGTAGCATACTTTGCATGTACCCATGTTGCTTTTGTAAGCTTTAAGGGTTGTTTTGTTTCATTGCATGTTTTGTAGGCTTTTATGGTTTGTGCCATGTATTTGCAATACTTTGCTTATGCAGCCTTTATGCTTGTGCTATTGAAGTTTAATGTCATACATTTACTTCACTACATCACTCTTGTGCCCGTGTAGGATTGTTCCTAGATGCATATACGTTCTATGCATTGGTTGAGTGATGAACACTCTTGTGCCCTAGTAGGATTGTTCCTAGATGCAAATACCTCGAGTATTTTGCATTGGTTGAGTGTTGGATTTGCAAATGGTACTCTTCATATGAGCTTATCATCTTGCATATCCGGATGTTCATTCCTTGTGTGAATGAGCATAGTAATTACTTGTGTATAGTGATTACTTGTTTGATCTTGCCATGATCTAGTGTGTCTATTTCATTTTGCTTGATCATGCTATTATTGCTCCATATGCTTTTGTTGTTGTGTTTCAGGAGTTACTTGTTCATATGTTTCAAGAGCTTATCAGAATCTAGAATTAGGTGTGAGTGAGTTTTGCCTGTGTTCCCAAACTCACGTTTAAGTCTAGAGTCTGTTTTAGGGTTTTGTCATGGAATAGCCAAAGGGGGAGATTGTAAAGTTGTGATTTACAACTATGTGTTTTGTTAGCTTTTATTCCGTGCTAAATTTGATTGTAATTACTATCAATTGTTTATACCCTGTATTTGTTGTGGGAATTGTTATAAGAGGTGTGTGATAGAGAGTGGTTGAAGACTTAAGCAATTTGGAAGCTGATGGAATCTCGCGGGTATGTCGCGACTAAGCTTCCCGCGAAGTGAAGCATGTGCCCTGCACATGCTGGAATGTAAAGAGTCAGAACAGGTGGAGACAGCTGTCTCTCGCGAGTATCTCGCGGGTAAGGCTTTCCCGCGAGACACCCGCGAGACATGTTGTTCTGCCAGCCTGTACTGACTGACTCACACATTTTGCACCTATCCTATATAAACCCCCAATTACCCACAAATGTTAAGGAATGCTTCAAAGAGAAAACCCTAGCCAAACACATTTGCAATTAGAGATTGTCATCCCCACCTTTCTCTATACACTTGCTTGTGGTATCTCCTCAACCCTTCCCTCTCCATTTCCACACCATTGAGAGGTTGATAGCCCAAACACTTACCACACCTTTTGAGAGTGTTGAGTGACGTTTTGGTGCTGCTGGGAAGCATTGGAAGAAGCCAAGAATGGCAGATGCAACATGGAGCTTGTTGCGGGATCCGGGGTGCTAGACAAGACACGGTTCCGAGAAGCCTTGTTGGAGTAGGAGCTTGGAGGGCTTAGGTACATCGGGTAGATTAGGCTTGGAGGGTCTCTTGCTTACTCATGTATCCCAACTGATTGTCTAGTGGATCGATTTCCGCTTGGAGGGCAGTGGAGAGGTTTTTCGTTAAGTTCTTCAGTTTCCTCTTCGAAAACACGTCTTGGTGTTTTCTGTGGTTGCATCTCTCTTCCCTACTCTTTTATATTCCATTATACTGCTGTGTTGTTTAGTTTATGGATTAGAGTAGTTTATTTGTTCATCCGCTCGCTTTTACACTATTCCGCACTTTGTATTAAAGTTGTGTAAAATCTATCGAGCTGTAATTTTAATTGGGGGTCTAAACAGCTCTTGTGTTTTTTAACACGTTTTCGAGCTTTCAGATTTCATGAGAAGAAGTATTGACATGTTTGACTAAAGTTGACCTTTAATAGAATTTTCTCTTTTCTATTCTTTTTTTTTTTTTTTTCTCACTAGAGTCTGTATACCCAACCAAATATTTTAATATCTTGCAAGATTTAGGGTATTTTTTCTTTAATGGCATCATTTTTTGGGTTCCCACTACCTTAATTATATGTTTAAATTTGATGCTATATTTTATGAAAATGAATAAAGTGTTGTACTTTTCATGTTTAATTTGTGGATATCTGTTGTATACACCCTATGTACATTAGATTCTTTTGTCCTGTTTTGGCCTGTTGTATATTTATATACTTAAGTCAAAAACTTAGTGCTTAGAGTTGAGTATGGTGCCTTCATGTCTCATAATCCATGGTTTGGGTCTAGGAGAAGAACCATCTTCAGATTGCAATCTTAAAGATTGAGAAGTGGGTTCTGCTATTTTATATTGTGTTCTGCTGTCAGTTGGTCTCAATACTTAAGGTAGTAATAGATTTACAAGCTAGCAAAAGAAAATCTTTGTTTGGTTGTAGAAGATAGACCAACTTTAGGATGGTTGATGACTTCCTTAGCAAAGGAGCCCCTACCAATATCGGAACATTTTGTTATTAGAGGGCTTTCCGCTTTGATTACATTATATTCCATATATGATGCAATCTCATTATGAATTTACTTTATTTACATGTTTGATGTAATTTGGGATCCTATTCAAAGGGCCCAAAATTCACTATTGTAGGCCGTTGATGCTCAATGTTTTTTATCTCTTTAGTTTAACATACTCTTACAAGCAAGATAAACAAATGGACGTACTAGATTACGCTATGAATTTTAATGTATTTCATTGTATTGTTAAGGTTTTTTTTTTATTTATTTATTTATTTATTTTTTTTTATAGAAGAATAAACTAAATGTATTATTAAGTTATTGTATGTCATTTTCTTTGTACATATTGCCATGAATTTTAGTGAAGGGTTATGAATTGGTTTAGTTTTAGAATTTGAGCTTCCCATCTACTATTGATAATGCATTTTATATGTGATAGGTGGAATTTTGTATTGATTATATATTGTGGGTTGAGGGTTGTTGTTTTATTTTTTAGATTTTATGTGTATCATTGCAGCTTTTTTTGGAATTGTGGATTTGGGATGCACTACAGCTTTTTCTTTTTTCTTTTATGATTAAGAAGTTGGATTCAATGTCCATTTTAAGGGTTATGTATTGTTATGGCTTTAGAATTTGAAATTCCCATGTACTATTAATTATGCATTATTATTTGCCTAATATTTTCCTGACTTTCTATTTGAAATTGTAATGTAAGTTTTAATTGTTTGAAGTCAGATTCACAATGGGTTCATGTCTAGCCACAATTTTCCCATACAGTAAGTTCAAGCATACAAAGAAATCAACCCAAACTCTTTGGAACTGAACACTTTGCCTTGCCACAATTTATTCTTAGTTGTAAATCCATGAGTTTTCTCTCGGTCAAGATCAACAACCGCATTCTCAAATTACCCCCTACGTCATCAGCTAGTTGTGGCATCAATACTACTCTACACAATTGAATCTTACAAGAATAAGCAGAATAAAGAGAATATCATTAGTTGGTTAGCCATTATTTTCTTTTAAACATTTTGGTTGTAAAATTGAAATTGTCTTGCAAGTTTTAGTTTGGTGTGATTCATTGTGGTTCCTAGGAATAGCAGATTAGCTATTTGAAATTGTCATGTAAGTTTTAATTGCTTAAAGTCATTTATTTTTTTTAGTTTCATAGCAGAGAAGTACACACAAGAAGTGATTTGAAGAAACTAATTTTTAAATTTTGTAGGGGATATTGAACACTATATGCCTAAATATACTACGTTATTAAAGTAAAGTTCATTAATATGTAAACAATCCCACGCATTGCGCTGGTTAAACACTAGTTTTATGTAGTTGGCTAATCCTTCGACAAAATGCTCTTTACTTGAAATTGGGTAGATCTAGGATGGGTTTAGTACTTCAAGAAACAAGAGTTCAAGTGTTGAAGCCATGAAGATATGACCAAGAAACAAGTGAAGAAAAAGTTGTTCACTAAAGCTCTACATAAGTCTTGGCGGAATCCTTTCTATCGAGATTTAATGTTGAAGCTTGACACAAGCTCGACACAAGCTGTTTCTGTTGAGACTTATGAAATCAGAAATTCCAGATCTAATTTTTGGCCCATGCTTGTATATTTGTATAGGGTTTCTTTTTTCACAATCCTAGACATATATAAGGATTATTTTAAAGGTCGTCGTGCATGCAGAAAGTGCTCTAGTTTATTATTCTCTCTGAAGAAGCTACTACGTCTTTACGCCAAGGGTTTTGTGACCAAAGAGCTTCCTGATCTTCATTGTTGATGAATTGAAGAACTTTGCAGCCAACAACCTCTTCAAGTTGCTGGAGTAAGTCACGTACTGGGATCTGTGCATCATTAGTTAGTCCTATATTGGGATTCGTACATTGAAAGGAAAGTTTGCCGCTATAATACAAGTCCAATTGGGTATTGGGGTAAAGATTCAATTGTAGGTTGGTATTTTGGGATAGGCCAAAGGGTTTGGTAAGATTCCTTATACTTGTAATCGCTTGTGATTGATAATTGTGGATTCTTAGGAGTGGTGACCTTAAAATCACCCGATGGGGTTTTGCCATGGTGGTTTTCCCTATTTGTAAATAAATCACCTGTGTCAAATTTATTTTCCGCCACCACGCTATTGCATGTAATTGAACCTAATTATTAACTTGGGTAATTAATTAATTAATTTGCAAGGGGTCAATTCATTTTAACCCAACCAGTGGTATTAAAGCAAGCACACTCTGATTAGGTTTCAATCTTTTCTGTGTGATCCATTAACCTCTGTTGTCATGGCTACAAGTGGCATGAAAAGATCTTTTATTTCAAATACATCTTGCTTTTCTAATCTCTATTTGATTGAGTGTTTCAGAAAATGTAAGTCTAAAAGTTATTTAAAAGCTATCTTGATGATCGTTAAAAAAGGTCTTAGTGAGATAAATAAGAGACCTGACTATCTCAAAATGAACATGTGCAAAGGAGTTCATCTGAGAAGGGTGAAAATTAAAGGTTTTGCTCATAAATGGCAGTTGAGAGAGAAAACCATTCCTACTGATTTGTCAAGCAAGCGTGAAGTGTGCTTTATGATGAAGTCAGTGTTTAAAGTAATGGACATATGTTTGTGGTACCTTGACAATGGATGCTCGAGACACATGATTGGAGACCGTTCTCTCTTGAAGGTTTTTGAGTCTAAGAAAGGTGGAAATGTCACTTTCGGTGATGGGAGCAAATCACAAATAAAAGGGAAGGGAACCATCTCTCTATCTAGACTGCCAGACATTACAAATGTACTGTATGTAGAAGGTCTGAGAGTGAACTTGTTGAGCATAAGTCAGATCTGTGATCAAGACTTCATGGTGCTATTCTCAAAAGGGAAATTTCTGGTTTTGAATGAGTCTGGAAAGAAACTCATAAGCGGAGTCCGCACTCTGGATAACTGCTATGGATTGGTACCTGATGCTGACATTGTGTGCAACATTATTTGTTTGCCAAATGAAGACTTATGGCACCAAAGGATGGGACATGCTAGCTACAAACATCTGTCAATTGTATCTAAGCATGAATCAGTGTTGGGAATACCAAAGCTCAGCAAGGTTAGCAATGTTATGTGTGGACCGTGTCAGTTTGGGAAATAGACGAAAGCAAAACATCCATGCACTCAAACATCAGCTACATTCATACCTTTGGACCTACTACATATAGATCTCATAGGTCTAACTAGAACCGAATCTCTTGGAGGAAAGAGATACATCATGGTTGTAGTAGATGATTTCACCAGATACACTTAGGTCATTCTTCTCAAATCCAAGTCAGATGCTCCTAAGCACATTGAAGCTTTGTGTACAAGACTGCAAAATGAGAAGAACATGAAGAATGTTTGAATTCGCAGTGATCATGGTAAAGAATTTGAGAACTCATACATGAAATCTTTTTGTACTAGATCTGGTATATCTCAAGAATTCTTTGCTCCTATTACTCCTCAGCAAAATGGTGTAGTAGAAAGAAAGAACAGAGTCATTCAAGAGATGGCTAGAGCTATGTTACACAATAAAGATGTGGCTAGAAATTTTTGGGGAGAAGCAGTCAACACCGAATGTAAAGTATTTTAGAATCTTTGGAAGTACTTGTTTCACCCTTAAGGATAGAGAAAATGTAGGAAAGTTTGACTCCCGAAGCGATGAAGGAATATTTCTAAGATACTCCTCGACAAGCAAAGCTTATTAGGTGTACAACAAAAGAACCAAAAACGTGATGGAAACTATCAATGTTGTTATTAATGAAGCTTCAAATTTAGATTATGAGACAAGTAGTGAGGAAATACCTAAGGCAATTCTTCCTTCAGAGCCTAAGGTTGTTCAAGAGGAAGCTAATCAAGAGCCCGTTTCTCCAAGTGCTGTAGAACTCTCAGCAAATATTTCTACATCACCTGAGCCTGAATCTCATGAAGAGAAAGGACTTCCTTAAGGACTAAGCTGAATCACCCTCTTGAAGTTATTATGGGAAATATGAATGAACTTACGCTAAGAAAGTGTTCAGTTGATAAATGTGTTGCTAACTTTGTATCTTATTCTTGCTTTTTGTTCCAGGTTGAACCCATCAAGGTTGAGGATGCCCTCCAAGATGAAAGTTGGGTTAAGTTCGTGCATGATGAACTACTCCAGTTTCAAAGGAATGATGTCTGGACCCTGGTACCTAGACAAGAAGAAAAGCACATCACTGGCACAAAGTGGATATTCTGTAATAAAACTGTTGAGGAAGGAAATGTGATCCACAACAAGGCTCATCTGGTGGCCCAAGGATACTCTTAAGTGGAAGGAGTGGATTTTGATGAATCATTTTCTCCTATAGCTTGCATGGAATCCATTAGAGTTCTCCTAGCCCTGGCTTGTCACTTGAAGTTTAAGGTTTACCAAATGGATGTGAATATTGCATTCTTGAACGGGTTTCTTAAAAAAGATGTCTATGTTGCTTAGCCTAAAGGACTCATTGATCCAGACTTTCGGGATCATATGTTGTACCTTAAGAAGGCTCTATATGGACTAAAACAAGCACCCAGAGCTTGGTATGATTGGCTTACAGAATACCTGGTCTCATATGGCTTCATAAGAGGACAAGCTGATCAAACTCTTTTTATCAAAAAGGAGAATGACAAATTTATAATAGCTCATGTCTAAGTTGATGATATCATTTTTGGGTCTACAAATGATGAACTTGCTCATAATTTCTCAAAGCTTATGCAGGCCAAGTTCAAGATGAGCATGATTAGAGAGTTGAATCACTTCCTTGGATTGTAGATTCATCAACAAGAGTCAGGTATATTCATATCACAATCTAAATATGCCAAAAGTCTTGTGAAAAGGTTTGGTTTGAAATCTGCTAGTCCTATTAGAACTCCCTATTAGGATATATGTGTTTCACATGTTAGGAACATATGTCACTATTTTATGTAATTGGCTAATCCTTTGACAAAACACACTTTACTTGTATTTTGGTAAATCTAGGATGTGTTTGATGCTTCAAGAAACATTGTTTCAAGTTCAAGTGTTAAAGCCATGCAAGTCTGTCCAAGATTCAAATGCAAAAAGTGTTGTTCATAAAAGCTCGACAGCTAGCATCTATCAAGCATTGAAAAGTTGTTCTAGCCCATGGCTCGACAGCAGCTCAACAGAAAGGGTATCTGTCGAGGTTTATGAAAAATGGAGTTTCAGTTCTGTTTTGACTCCAATCCGTGATTATGTGTTTGAGCTTTCTTTTCTCACAACCCTAAACATATATAAGAATTATTTTAAGGGCCGTAAAAGGTGACATAAGTTGCACAAGTGTTGATCAAAGTTTGTTCATGTAAATTGTGATCGGAGACCTAGTTTGCCCTAATTCATCTTTCTTGTGAAGAAGCTGCTGTTTTTGTACATCGTAGGGTTTTATGACCAAGCATCTTCTTGATCTTCATCGTGTGATGAACTGAAGAACTTTGCAGCCAACAACCTTCTCTAGTTGGTGATTAAAGTAGCGTACTGGGATCCGTGTAATTGGTTAGTCATGTACTGGAGTCGTGCATTGAAAGGAGAGATTGTTATTACAGAACAAGTCTAGTTGGGTATTGGGGCAAGGGTTCAACTGTAAGTAGGTATAAGGTACTGGGATTCCTTTACTTGTAACCGCTTGTTGCGATAATAGTGAATTCTCAGGAGTGGTGACCTTAAAATCACACAAATCATTGTGTTAATTTATTTTCCATTGCATATTTACTTTAATTGGTGATTTGTTTGTGCTGCCACGTACAATTGCATATTAATTTGATTAATAAACTTGGCTAATTAATTAATTAATCTATCACAAAGGGTCAATACGTTTTTGGCCTATCAAGTGGTATCAGAGCAGGCACACTGTGATTAGGGATAATCTTTGCTGTGTGATCCATTGACCCACAATCTCTTATTAAAAATTAAAAAAAAAATTGAAAAATTGAAAAATACAAAAACAGTGTGTGTTTGTGTACATTGGTGCTTGTGTACCTTGGATGGCCATTGAAATAAAGTTTTCTAAATTTTATATCTCTTGTAGCATAGATGAGCATCTCTATGCACAACTAAGTAAGTGAGCTTTGTGACTCGTGTTTATGATGAGTAAGATTAAGTAATCTCTTGTACTTAACACTCGTATCACTCTTTTTGACGCGAAGGACTAGAAAATCCTAAGAGAAAGACATAAATAACCATCTCACCACTATTGCCCACCAATCATGAAATGACATTTGTATGCTTCGGCATAGCAAAAGTGCAATGTCAATGACATTTGTGTGCTTCGACATAGCAAAATTGGAATGTCTAATGCTTAAAATCATTGGGTATTTCTTTTCTTTTTCTTATATGCTCATGCATGATATGCTTATTAAAAGAAAAATATGCAAAGAAAATAAAAAGCAAAAAGAATAAAAATGCTTTATATATGATTGCAAGCGTGTAGTCTAGGAGATGTGGGAGTTATAGGATGTACCTCGAAGGTGATAGTCCCTATCAAACAGTTATGATTGTGTGTGAGTTAAAGTAATTTTCTCATATCTCAAATCGTCATAACATGTATACACTTATGCAATCTTGTGATGTTTTTCACACACAACACGCAATATTCTTTGCTACTCTTGATACATTTGCAGGTACAATGTGATTTGGCCATCATAAGGTTTACATGTGTTAGTGTATGCTTACTAAACTGTCTTGACTTGTTTTTGAAATATAAAATTGGTTAGATTTGTTTAGTGTGTGTGTGTGTTTTGGGATCTATGTGCTTAACTTTTTTGTTGAGAGATAATTTTGAGAGTTCAAAATGTTGTTTGGATTCTTGGTTGAGTTGCATGTGCACCTTGGATGGCCATTGAAATAAAGTTTTCTAAACTTTATATCTCTTGTAGCATAGATGAGCATCTCTATGCACAACTAAGTAAGTGAGCTTTGTGACTCGTGTTTATGATGAGTAAGATTAAGTAATCTCTTGTACTTAACACTCGTATCACTCTTTTTGACGCGAAGGACTAGAAAATCCTAAGAGAAAGACATAAATAACCATCTCACCACTATTGCCCACCAATCATGAAATGACATTTGTATGCTTCGGCATAGCAAAAGTGCAATGTCAATGACATTTGTGTGCTTCGACATAGCAAAATTGGAATGTCTAATGCTTAAAATCATTGGGTATTTCTTTTCTTTCTCTTATATGCTCATGCATGATATGCTTATTAAAAGAAAAATATGCAAAGAAAATAAAAAGCAAAAAGAATAAAAATGCTTTATATATGATTGCAAGCGTGTAGTCTAGGAGATGTGGGAGTTATAGGATGTACCTCGAAGGTGATAGTCCCTATCAAACAGTTATGATTGTGTGTGAGTTAAAGTAATTTTCTCATATCTCAAATCGTCATAACATGTATACACTTATGCAATCTTGTGATGTTTTTCACACACAACACGCAATATTCTTTGCTACTCTTGATACATTTGCAGGTACAATGTGATTTGGCCATCATAAGGTTTACATGTGTTAATGTATGCTCACTAAACTGTCTTGACTTGTTTTTGAAATATAAAATTGGCTAGATTTGTTTAGTGTGTGTGTGTGTGTTTTGGGATCTATGTGCTTAACTTTTTTGTTGAGAGATAATTTTGAGAGTTCAAAATGTTGTTTGGATCCTTGGTTGAGTTGCATGTGCACCTTGGATGGCCATTGAAATAAAGTTTTCTAAACTTTGTATCTCTTGTAGCTTAGATGAGCATCTCTATGAACAACTAAACAATTGAGCTTTATGGCTCTTGTTTGTGATGAGTAAGATTAAGTAATCTCTTGTACTTAACACTCGTATCACTCTTTTTGATATGAAGAACTAGAAAATCCTAAGAGAAAGGCATAAATAACCATCTCACCACTGTTGCCCGCCAATCATGAAATGACATCTGTATGCTTTGGCAGAGCAAAAGTGCAATGTCAATGACATTTGTGTGCTTCGGTATGGCAAAATTGGAATGTCAAATGCTTAACATCATTGGATATTTCTTTTCTTTCTCCTATATGCCCATGCATGATTTGCTTAAAAAGAAAAATATGCAAAGAAAAATAAAAATGAAAAAGAATAAAAATGCTTTATATATGATTGCAAGCATGTATTCTAGGAGATGTGGGAGTTATAGGATGTACCTCGAAGGTGATTGTCCCTATCAAACAGTTATGATTGTGTGTGAGTTAAAGTGATTTTCTCATATCTCAAATCGTCATAACATGTATACACTTATGCAATCTTGCGATGTTTTCCACACATAACACGCAATATTCTTTGCTACTTTTGATACATGTGTAGGTACAATGTGATTTGGCCATCATAAGGTTTACATGTGTTAATGTATGCTCACTAAACTGTCTTGACTTGTTTTCAAAATATAAAATTAGGTAGACTTGTTTCATGTGTGTGTGTGTTTTGGGATCTATGTGCTTAACTTTTTTGTCGAGAGATAATTTTGAGAGTTCAAAATGTTGTTTGGATCCTTGGTTGAGTTGCATGTTTGATTGCATTCATATCTGTGTTTTTCTCTTCTTTGAAAAACTGTTTTTAAGCAATCTCGACAGCTCCTCGACACCTCTCGATACTGCTGGGGTTTATGGCCTAAAATCCAATTTATTGGCATGTCATAAATAATTAAATACTTTAGTTATCTGAGACTATCTGTAAATGAACTAATGGGACATTATCGTAGTCTATGAGATGCATAGTATGTGATTTATGTGATTTAGTCACAGAAGATATAAATCATAAGTTCTTTGTAAACTTAGAATTTTAGTTCGTAGTCGGTGATGAAATTGGGCATTTCATTTGCAAAGACTATAACATATCAACTAAGATGATTTGTCTTGATCATGGAAGTGAAGACTTCTAGTTGATATGTTGATATGTTTTAAGAGTTAAGACATATTGAACTGGACCGCTGTGAGATTTATTATTCTCCTAATGACTGTCAAATGAATAATAAATCTCACGACTTCTATTTACATCAACTCTAAATCCTGAGAGAATAATGGACCTGATCATGAGATATAGGTTGCTTTGATATATCAGGAGTGAGATCTATAAGTTACGGTCAAAACCTCAGTATGTTGGGCAGCCACATTTAGTGTTGATGGAACATATATTCTCAAGATGGAATTCATAATCCTTTAACTGAGATATAAAATATTTCCTTGAGATAAGTTTAATGGGTTTAGTTATTCAGAGTGTTGGGCCCAACCACTTTAGTAAGGAGTTACTAAAGTATATATTTATGGAATTGGATTTCATAAATATATGATGAATAACATAAAGGATTAAACCGGGTACTCAAGGATTAAGATGTAGTAATCTTCAAAGTGGCAGTCTACATTCATGACTTTGTATTACTACGAATATTTTAATGAAGGGGTTGTATGTATAATAAAGTCTTGGGATATAATTTATTAATAAGGCCTAGAGTGCAATTATATTCTTATAGTGGTATTGAATATAATTAATGGTAACTTTGGACTTGTCAAGAGTTGACAGAAAAGCCCAATGCCTATTGGAGCTAGAGTCTTATTTGTTCCCTTTAGTTCCATCTCAAGCCACAAACTGAAGCCCAATTGGGTGGGCCCAAAAGGCTAACTCAATTAGATAATCAGTTATTATTTAATAAGAGTTATTAAATAATAAAACTATGAGAATAGTTTAATGTACGTATGATGAAAAGAAAAGAAATCAGATTTTCTCCACAAGGAGAAAAAGAAGTTTTTTTTTCTTTGAGAGTCTATGTACAAAAGACTGATTGAGAGACCACACATCTTGGGTACCATGTGGAATTGAGATGAAGATTGAACGTATTCTCAAGTCATGTTTTTGAAATTCACTGCATCAAGGTACGCTTTCTGTTCTTTATTCTAGAATTCATGGTTGCATCATGGTATGCTTTCTGTTCTTTATTCTAGAATTCATGTTATACGGCAACTCCTCCCACTCCTTCTGCTTCATCCACCTTCGTTCCTTTTTCTTTTGCAGGAGGTATGACCCTTGATACGATCATGGCGCAGCTTCAACGCATAGATGCTCGCCTTGACACTCTCACTGATGAGTTGTGTCAAGTGACGCCCATGTCGGCCGTATTGCTAGACGGTAAGCTCATCTTGGTGGCTTTGTAGAGTCTCCCTCTCCTCCTCCCGAGGCATCCGAGGACGACGACTCTGACTCTGAATCTGACGATGATGATGGAGATGGAGATGCTAGCTCACCCAGCGACGACGAGATGTCTACTTGAGACTCTTACCCTTTGTCACTAATGACAAAAAGGGAGAGTAGTTTTGGATATAACAGTAGTCATTCTTATAGGGGGAGAGTTAGTATAGGAGATTTTTGTTAGGGGGAGTGTGTACATTGAGGGATGTAGTGAGGATTTGATGTATCTTTTTCTTTTCTTTCCTTTTTAGATACATTGTTCTTGTATATGGGTCGTGTGACCATTTAGACATACATTGTACTTATATTCTTCTTTATATATTGATGTATGTTCTTTCACCTATCCTTGCATGTGTTGTTTCTTTTCTTTCTTTATACACTTGCTTCTTATATCTTGTATGCAATCTATTATTTCTGTTTCACACAAAGATGCCTTGATGAGTTTTGTTTAAAGTGTTTCAGAAATACAGGTTGTCAAAATCTACTTGCCATAAACTCTCTTCTTGCAAAGTTTTTCAAGAGTTTGTGTTAGGATATATTTTATTATATTCAACAAGTAAGTATGAGTTAAGTGATTTATGACTTCTCTCATATATCTCATTTGTTTGTTGTGGTTTTGTCACGGATTGCCAAAGAGTGAGATTGTTAGGACATATGTATTTCACATGTAGGAACATATGTCATTATTTTATGTAATTGGCTAATCCTTTGACAAAACACACTTTACTTGTATTTGGGTAGATCTAGGATGTGTTTAATGTTTCAAGAAGCCTTGTTTCAAGTTCAAGTGTTAAAACCATGCAAGTTTGTCCAAGATTTAAGTGTAGAAAGTGATGTTCATTAAAGCTCGACAACTAGCATCTATCGAGCATTGAAGAGCTGTTCTAGCCTGTGGCTCGACGACAGCTCGACAGAAAGGGTATCTGTCGAGGTTTTTGAAAAATAGAGTTTCAGTTCTGTTTTGACTCAAATCCATGATTATGTGTTTGGGCTTTCTTTTCTCACAACCCTAAACATATATAAAGATTATTTTAAGGGCCATCAAAGGTGACACAAGTTGCACAAGTATTGAGTAAAGTTTGTTCATGCAAATTATGTTCAGAGACCTAATTTGCCCTAGTTCATCTTTCTTGTGAAGAAGTTGCTGTGGTTATACACCGTAGGGTTTTGTGACCAAGCATCTTCTTGATCTTCATCGTGTGATGAACTGAAGAACTTTGCAGCCAACAGCCTTCTCTAGTTCGTGATTGAAGTCGTGTACTAGGATCCGCGCAATTGGTTAGTCACTTACTGGGAGCCATGCATTGAAAGGAGAGATTGTCATTATAGAACAAGTCCAATTGGGTATTGGGGTAAGGGCTCAACTGTAGGTTAGTATAAGGTACTAGGATTCCTTTACTTGTTACCGCTTGTTGTGATAATAGTGGATTCTCGGGAGTGGTGACCTTAAAGTCACCTGGTGGGGTTTTTGCCGTATAGGTTTTCTTCATTTATAAACAAATCACTATGTCAATTTATTTTTTGCTGCATATTTAGTTTAATTGGTGATTTGTTTGTGTTGGCACGTACAATTGCATGTTAATTTGATTGATTAATTAATAAACTTGGCTAATTAATCAATTAATCTATCACAAAGGGTCAATACATTTTTGGCTTATCACTCCCATGAGCCCTAATGTTAAACTTATTGTTGACTTGTTAGGCAAAAGTGTTGATTCTTCCTTATATAGAAGCATGATAAGTAGTCTCCTTTACCTTACTGCTAATAGACCTGACATTAGTTACAGTGTAGGAGTGTGTGCTAGATAACAAGCAAACCCCAAAGAGTCTCATATGATTGCTTTAAAAAGAATCATAAAATATGTCAAAACCACTGCCGATTTCAGAGAGTGTGGTATAGCAAGGACACAAACAATGTCTTAGCTGGGTATTCTGATGCAAACTGGGCTGGGAATGTTGATGATAGAAAAAGTACATTGGGGGTTGCTTTTATGTGGGTAATTATCTTGTCTCCTGGATAAGTAAGAAGCAGAATTCCATTTCCTTATCCACTGCTGAGGTTGAATACATCGCTGTCGGTAGCTATTGCACCCAACTTCTGTGGATGCAAAAACTCCTTCTTGATTATGGTATTCGTCAAGAACATCTTACCATTTATTGCGACAATACCAATGCCATTAACATCTCTAAAAATCTTGTTCAACATTCTCGAACAAAACATATAGAGATACGACACCACTTCATTTGGGAACTTGTCGAAGATGGCACACTCACTCTTGAGTTCATCCACACTGATGATCAAAAGGCTGACTTGTTCACTAAGCCTCTTGATAGAAAACATTTTGAATTCTTACACCAAAACATTGGTGTAATCTCCATGGAGTGATCTCTCCTCATTTCTCATGCATTTGCATCTAGTTTTATGTTTTGTATGTTTACATGTTTGTGTTTGTTTGTTTTCAGTTTTGTTTTATTTTGTTTTACATAAAAATAAATAAAAAATTAAAAAAAATTGAAAAAAAAATACAAAAACAATGTGTGTTTGTGTATATTGGTACTTGTGTACTTTGGATGGCCTTTGAAACAAAGTTTCTTAACTTTGTATCTCTTGTAACTTAGATGAGCATCTCAATGCACAACTAAGCAAGTGAGCTTTGTGGCTCATGTTTATGATGAGTACAATTAAGACTATCTCTATATCTCATGCTAACATCACTCTTTTTGATTGGAAGGACTAGAAAATCCTAAGAGAAATGCATAAATAATCATCTCACCACTAAAACCCGCCAATCATTAATAGCATCCGTGTGCTTCGGCATAGCAAAATTTGGATGTTAAACATACAAAATTGGGTATTTTCTTTTCTCTCTCAAAACCATACCTGACCAGTGGTCTTTTGTTGCTTTTAAGTCTGTCTGATTTTGTACTGTGAGGTTCCTTCTCTAGCTGAGACTTCACTTCATCTAGCTCCACCTGCATGACTAATTTATTGCTGTCACTACTGCTTCCCACTACTTGAGATTTATCCTCCTTTCTGAAAGCTTTTATCATGGACTTTTTGTCAAAGACCACATCTCTCCGTATCACCACTTTTTCTATAACCAGATCCCAAAACTTGTATCCCTTAATACCTTTCTTAAACCCAAGAAGGATGCACTTCTTTGATTTTGAATCAAGCTTAGACCTTTCTTCAATAGGAATATGCACATAGGTAGGACACCCAAAGATCCTTATCAAACAATAATCAACTTCTTTTCTAGTCCAAACCTCTTCAGCAACTTTCCTGTCAAGTGAAAACCTAGGAGATTGGTTAATGATGTAACAAGCCATATTCACAGCTTCATCCTAGAAGACCTTAGGAAGCCTAGCATTCAGTCTCATGCACCTAGCTATATGTCTAAGTGTTCTGTTAAGCCTCTCAGCTCTTCCATTTTGTTAAGGTGTTCTTGGTACCGTAGAGTGCCTCCTGATGCCATGGTCTTCACAAAACCTCAAGAACTTCTTATTCCTGTACTCAGTGCCATTATCAGTTCTAAGGCACTTGACCTTCCTTCCCATTTGGTTTTCCATTTTAGCTTTCCACTTCTTGAACATTTCAAAGGCATCAGACTTGTTCTTCAAGAAGTAAACCCAAATTTCCTAGAATAGTCATCAATTAAACTTATATAATATTGAGATCCACCTTTAGAGACAACCTTTGACAGTCCCCAAATATCAGAATGAACATAATCCAAAATACCTTTTTTCTTGTGTGTGAAAGTTTTGAATTGCACCTTACACTACTTTTCCATAATGCAGTATTACAGAAATCTAATTTGCATGACTTAACTCCAGTCAATAGATTTCTAGTCTGCAATTCCCTCATACCAAGCTCACCTATATGCCCTAATCGCATATGCCACGAGAGTGTATCATCCCGTTCAGATTCAGTAACTGTAGCAGCTCCACCTACAATGGTGCTAACAATCAATTTGTATATATTACCATCTATTTTTTGTCTCTTCATCATAACCATAGCACCTTTTGATACCTTCATTATTCCATTTTCAGACATATAGCTAAACCCATTAGAGTCTAGGGTTCCCAATGAAATAAGATTCTTTTTCAAATATGGAATATGTCTTACATCCATTAATGTCCTCACGACATTATTGAACATCTTAACTTTAATTGTTCCTATTCCAACAACTTTGCAAACAGCATTGTTTCCCATTAGAACTGAACCACAATTAACTAACCTATAAGTGTTGAATTAGTCCTTGTGAGAAGTCACATGGAACAAACATGCTGAATCCAGAACCCAAGAATCGATCAATCGGTCTACATTTGATTAAACAAAATGAAAATATCCATCTAAATCTGCATCTACCGCCACTACGTTGGCAAATTTTGAGGACCCTTCCTTGTCTTATCCTTATCTCCTTCCCACTCTGGACAGTCTCGCCGTATATGCCCCTTCTTTCGACATTTATAGCACTTCATTGTCTTACTCTTGGATTTGGATCTACTGTGTCCCCTGCCAGAATTGTTATCCCTTTCTTTCTTTCTTCCACGATCTTGATTACCCTTTATCATGAGTCTTTCCCCAAAACTCTCACCTGAATTATGTTTCCAATGGTAGTGATCCATCAATGCTCCTGAGATCTTTTTAAATTCCAGAGTCTCCTTCCCCCAACATAGGGTTGTATCCAGGTGTTCGTAGGAAGCCGAGAGTGAGATCAAAAGCGTCATCGCCTTATCTTCGTTACCGAATTTTATAACGATCCTCAACATATCACTAATAAATGGGTTGAACGTGTTGATGTGCTGAGCCAAATCCACACCCTTTACCATCTTAAGCCCATAAAGTTTATGCTTAAGATTCAATTTATTTGTGAGGGACTTGGACATATACCGGCTCTCCAACTTCAACCATATAACAATAGTTGATATCTCATCCATGACATCATACACAAGCTCATCTACCAAACATAGTTGAATTGTACTCACCGCCCCCATCGTCATCAGTCATCTTCTCTGGTTTCTTTGTTTTCCCATACAAAGCCTTCACCAAACCTTGCTGTACCAATAGGTCTTTCACCCTTGTCTGCCATAACCTAAAGTTACCAGTCCTATCAAACTTAACTACGTCTACCTTGGCAATAGAAGCATTAACCTTCATTGTATCTAGCAACCTAGCTCTGATACCAATTGTTGTGAAAATACACCCACTAACGCAAGATTAAAGAAGAGAGAAGAAAATAATAGACACAAGGATTTACGTGGTTCGGCAATTGCCTACATCAACTGGTGGCGACAGAGAAAGTTCCACTATAAAATAAGGAGATTACAATAGCAACACAATAACACTCTCATAAGACCCAAGCCCCAAATACACTCTTAGCTCTCTCATACAAAGAATATAGCAGCCTATTGTATTTGCACTAGTCTTATAGCCCTAAAATTTATCTCACGCAATATAATTCTCACAAAGCTGTAGCATAGTGTATATATAAGCAAGTCGGCTAATCAATCCTAATACAACTAGGACTTGATTTCTTATATTGCTAGCCACAAAACCAAAACCAAGTAGGACTTAATGTCCTTGGTTTTTGAAAGCTCAATTAGTGTGAAAACACAAATGCTTGTTTAGACCCTCAAATTTAAAGTATGGCTTAATTGCTTTTACTCTTACTTATTTAAATGCAGAATAAGAGTAAGCATTCGCAATAAACGAGTAACACTACCCATAAGCAAGAACTATAAGCAATAAGTGTAAAGCTTAATGAGTAGGGAAGAGAGATGCAAACACAAGATAATATTGAGACGTGCTATCAAAGACGAAACTGAAGTACTCGGCGAAAAACCTCTCCGCGGCCCTCCAAGCCAAAATCGATCCACTAGTGAATAAGTTGGAGTACAAGAATATCAAAAAGACCGTCTAAGTCTATTCTACCCAGTAAAAGAATCCCAGTACCTTATACCAACCTACAGTTGAACCCTTACCCCAATACCCAATTGGACATGTTCTGTAGTAACAATCTCTCCTTTTCAATGCATGGCTCCCAGTACGTGACTAACCAATAGATGCGCGGATCCCAGTATGCGACTTGATCACCAACTTGAGAAAGATGTTGGCTGCAAAGTTCTTCAGTTCATCACTTGATGAAGATCATGAAGCTCCTTGGTCACAAAACTCTAAGGTGTACAAACACATTAGCTTCTTCAAGAGAAAGATGAACTAGGGCAAATTCTGTCTCTGGTTATAATTTGCATGAACAAGACTTTGCTCTACACATTTGCAACTGTGCAACCTTTGATGGCCCTTAAAATAATCCTTATATATGTTTAGGGTTGTGAGAAAAGAAAGCCTAAACACATACTCACGGATTGGATGCAAAACAGAACTGAAAATCTGTTTTTCATAAATCTCGACAGATACCCTATCTATCGAGCTAGCTGTCGAGCTTCGGGCTTCAGCAGCTTTTTAAACCTCGATAGATGCTAGCTGTCGAGCTTTAAAAACCAGCACTTCTTCACTTGTTTCTTGGACAGACTTGCATGGCTTTAACACTTAATCTTGAAACCTTGTTCCATGAAGTATTAAACACATCCTAGATCTACCCAATTACAAGTAAAGTGCGTTTTGTCAAAGGATTAGCCAATTACATAAAAATATTGACATATGTTCCTAACATCAAATCACATATGTCCTAACACAGAGATATGATCATATATAACTTCTGTTAGATTCTAAGACTTTAGGAACTAATGTATTAGAACTTCAATTTGCATATGTTGGCAAACCATGATCAAAACATTTAGTCTAGTTTTAGGCATGCTCAAAGTTTGAATTGATGTAAGGTTAGAATTGAGTAATTGCAGGAATTACTATTCAAAATCTGCAAGGCTCGATCGATCAAAATTAGACTCGATCAATCGAACTTCGTGAATCAATAATTTTTTTGCAGAATTATTAAACTAGCCCAAGCCCATATGACGTGTAGGGTTAAGTGTTTCACTCCAAGTATAAAAGGAAAACCTTAACTACATTTTTGTAGTCTTTGTCGAGTTGTGTGTTGAATCTTTTGTGAGATTTGAGAGGTGTTTACCTTCATACACACACACATAAAGTTATCAAGATCAAGATTCACATCAAGAACTTGATGATTGCTTCATGTTCTACATCTACATAAAAAACTTCAAGAAGATTTGAAACCTTTGAGAGGTGTCTCAAAGTCGTAGAGAACTTGTGGTTGTTGCATATCAAGGAAAGAAGTAGTTTATGAACTCGGAGCTGTCACGTGATCGTGGTAGTAAGTTTTCTACACGAAGTAGCAATAGGATGTTAATGGTCTAAGTATTATTGTACAAACTTCAATTCTTTCATAGTGGATCTGTTTTTACCTTGAGGATAGCTATGTTAAATCCTCCTTAGGTTTTTTACCGGTTAGGTTTTCTTGGGTCATCAGATCTGTGTATTCTTATTTTCCACTTTATATTTGTTTTACACATATTGGTTTAACCTAGATTTAATTAACAAACTTGTTAATCAACTTGGCTTAATATTAGATTAAACATATTGTGTTAAGGGGTCTAAAACCTTACAAGTGATATCAAAGTAGGTTAGCTCTCGTGTTAGATCTCTTGATCTAAGAGTTGATCTTTGATCCCTGTTGTCATGGAACACTGTCACTCTCTTGTGATCCTTCCACACTTTAATGGAAAAAACTATGCCTTTTGGAAGGTTAGGATGAAAGCCTTCCTGAAATCTATAGATAAAAGAGTATGGAACTCTGTTGAATACGAATGGGAGAAACTGACTACCCCTACTAATGAGTGGTCAACTTCCCAAAAAGAAGCAGCCGCTGTTAATAGCAAAGTCATGAATGCTATTTTTAATGTTGTTTCTATGGTTGCTCATACTGCTTAGAAAATTCTCCAAACTGTGCATGAAGGCACAAAGGCAGTTAAAATTAACAAGTTACAGCAATTAACAACTAGATTTGAAAGCATTAGGATGTCTGAAGATGAAATTTTTGATGAATTCTATGCTAAGCTTAATGATATTATTAATTCTACATATAATTTTGGTGAAATTTATGATCAACCTAAGATTCTTAGGAAGATTCTTAGATCCTTAACTGAGGACTTTAGACCCAAAGTGACTGTCATTACTGAAAGTAAGAATGTGGACTCCATTCCTGTTGATGAACTTGTAGGATCTCTTCAGTCCTTTGAGTTAAACCTACCCAAAACAAACAAATCCAAATCAATAGCTCTTAAGTCGGTTGATGATGTTGATGACAATGGATTTGATGATGAACTCTCTTCTACAGAAATTGCATATCTTGCCAAGAACTTTAGAAACTTTTTAGGAATAACAACAGAAGGGCAAAAGTTAGAAACAATGCTGAACCTAAGAATTTTAAGAAAAATGAACCAACTAAAATCAATAACGCGGAAAAATCAAAAGAAAAAGTTGGTCAATCTTCAAGTAATTCTTTAGTTCAACAATGTTTTGGTTGTTAAGGGCATGGTCATGTGAATTCTGACTGTCCTAATTTCTTGAGATCAAAGGGTAAAGCTATGGCTGCAACCCTTGGTGATGGTGAAGTTTTTTATCACAAGTCTGGTAGTGATGAAGATGGAAACTTCTTTGCTATCACAGCTACTGCTATAGTTGATGAAAGTGTATTGGTTGTAGAGAACCCTTCTGATGGGTAATTCTCTGAGTGTGCTGACTTGCAAGAAATTTATAACATGCTATGCAAGGTTGCTACAAAGGATGCAATGAGTGTAGACTTAGGGCTAAAGAAGATTGCTACTCTTGAACTTGAAAAGAAAAAAATTCTTTTTGAATTTGTTTGATGCTAATGAACTGGTTAATAAGGTGAAGATTGAAAATATGATGTTGCTTGATAAGATTCAGAAACTAGAACTAGAATTATTTGTTGCTAGAGAACAAACAAATAGGTCTGCTAGTTCTAAACTTGATCACATGTTGAGTGTTCAGAAGTCTCTCTTAGACAAAACGGGTTTAGGTTTTGTTGATAGCATCTTTGTGTCTAACACTCATTCCACAAATTTTGTTCATTCTACTGTACCATCAAAGATAGAGATTGTCAAACCTATAGAAGTTACTCCTACTCCTAGGAAGATTAGGGTTGATCTTAAAGAGTCTAAGCCAAAGAATCCTAACCTCCCTAAGGACCAAAAACATGATAGACTATTGTGGGTTTGTCATTTTTATGGAAAGGTTGGGCACACTTGCCCAAACTACTTTAAGTTGCAAGCTACAAAGTAAGCAAATAAGCCAAAAGTACTTGCGCCTCAAGCACAAGATCCTATGGTACTTATTGGTGAATTAGTAAAGGCTTTAAACCTTTATACCAATCCTGGAGTTACTCATCATTCTAATATGAATAATAACTCCAAAATCAGGGTTGCATCTAAGAAGTTTTGGATGCAAAAGGCTCAATCTAATTGAGTCTTTCTGACATGGTCCTTGTGCTTCATCTCAAAATCCTTTGTGACCATTCTTTTCTTGAAGTTTTATTTCTTTTTGCTTTTAGGATTTGCATTGCATTACATTCATGCATTTCACTTTAAGTTGTTTTTTGTTTTTTTTTTTTTTTTCCAAAAAAAAAAAAATGGAAAGAAGGATGTGGAAGGATGTGTTTTGTATTACATATCTTGGATATGTAGTTAAGGTTGGCCATATTATCTTTACATAACATGCTTGTGTACCTTGTTTAGCTTGGATGAGCTTATTTTTCTGCACTTTGCTAGTTTTAGCTATGTAGTGCATGTTGTGTGGGAGTTGTTTATAGTTTTTGATCACATGATCTTGATTTTGAAGTCACATGCTTTTGATTGTAAGGACTAAAAAATCCTAAGAGAAATGCATAAATAACCATCTCACCACTGTTTACTAGCCAATCATGAACACCTTAGTGCATATCGTAAGATTTTGTGCTTGAGAAAGTGTAGCACATGCACAAAAAGAAAATAAGGTGTAGCCTTAAAATAATTAAATAATAATAATAATAATAAATGGCGAAGAAATAAAAATTGCATGTATACTATAAGGCTAAAATAAATATATATAAAAAATGCATGATTGCAAGCTTGTTTTCCAAGAAATGTGGGAGTTATATGACGTAACTCTTTAGGCGATAGTCACTTTCAAACGTATGTGATGAATAATGTAGAAATTGAGATTGATTACTATCTACATGTCACCTCACATGTATCTCATGTTGTTACTAGTTGCACACACTTTACAAGTTATTCTTTGCTAAACTTAGTACATGAAATTGTGTGTGAATTTGGTTTGGGCATCCATGATTATATGTTCTATGATTTTGATGCAAAATATGTTCATTGATTGAAATTTGGGGGCAAAATGTGTTATAATCTTATTTTTGAAAGTTCTGGGTTGAAAACAAATGTTTTTGAAAAACTTTTAAACTCATACTCATGCATTTCATTCATGAAATCAATTGGTTTGAGCGATTTCTGCATAAAACTTTTGCTGTTTTTCAAAATTTCAGTTTTTCCAAAATTTCAATCGATCGAATGTGTTTTTCGATCGATCGAAAATCCCTTGAGTTTTTTAAGATTGGTTCTGCCTGGTAAGATTGCTCCTCAATTGATGCTCGATCAATCGAAACTGTTTTTCGATTGATGGAATTCTAATTTCGACCAATCGAAAAATTTGATTATTTTTAAAGCTTACCTTTTGTCTGGCTCAATTGGTACTTGATCGATGCTCGACCGATCGAGTTTCGAAAGAAAAGAACAAAAAGGTCTTTTTTCCCTCACGTGTTCTTCACTTTTTCAAAAGACTTTTCTACCATTTTATCCTTTCTCTTTTTCGACCGATCCAATCCAAGCTCCTTTGTCATTTTCTTCCTCAAAATTTTGAAAGGTTTTTGTCCTCAAGCATTGGTAAGACCTATATACCCTTTCTTTTTCATTTTAATTACAGTTTTCATGCATTTTATTAGGAATTTTCGTACAAAGAAAAATTGGGATTTTTGTTAATTGAGTTGTTTTTGTTCATTTTTAATCATTGGGCTTTTGTTCCTAGGTCCTCTGAATATGTTTCTCATGCATTAATTAGATTGTTTTCGTGATTTGAGAAAAATTGAAATTTCTATGGTTTGGTATTTTGAGAAATTCGGGGTTTTGTTCGATTGGGCTTAAATTGATGCAATTGGCTTGTGAAATTGGTGAATTATGTCATTATATGAGGTTTCCTAACTAGTGTAATGATTAATTGATCAATTTGTTTTGGTTTTGAAAAATGGGTTTTTCAAAAATTGGCATTTTTGGGTTAAAACTCTATGTTCAAGTCAATTATTGGTAAATGTTGAAAAATTGAACAAGATTTTATGCATTAGAGCATGCATCAGATGTGCATTCTAACCCTTCCTAATGCAGTTTCCCCTTGGTTTTTGTGTTTTTTCTTGTTTTATTTTTTTCCTTTCGACTCTTAGAGTCGTGGATAGGAAAACTAGAGTTAAGAAATCCACTACCTCCTCCTCTTCTTCTTTTCAGAGTGATAGGTTTCAGTTGAAGTCAAATCAAGAGACGTATGAGAAGTTAGTTGTCTTTAGGTCTGTTTGGGCTGAGAGGAAAGTTATTCTAGATGAGGTTGACCCTGAGATTCGTAGGAACTTTGAACGTCTAGGTTCGTTACCTCTTCTAGATGTAGAGCATCCCTCTCCAGCTGCTTTGATTAGAGAGTTTTATTCAAACCTCTATATCCACTCTAATGTTTCTAACATTCACTACGTGAAGACTTGGATAAGGGGTGAAGAGTTTGTCATTACCCCTGAGGTAGTGGCTTCTGCTCTTAGTGTACCTTGGTACAGCAACCTGTGTATCCTTACACAGAGATACCTCCTCTCGATGAAATTATGTCTCTTCTTACTGGTACTTCCATTAGTTGGGGTACTAATCCTAGAGTTACCACACATGAGCTTACTGAGCTAAATTACTTATTCTTTAGGATTTCTTGTCATAACTTTTGGCCTATTTCTCATGTACATACCATTCCTATTGAGAGCATATCATCACTCCCACAGGTGCCACCTTTCTTAGGCAAATGGCTGCTCATTGAAAGCAAGCTCTAAACACCCTCATGTCGAGTCTTCATCAGGTGATCCTACAACTGATGATTCCATCATCTACATCATCCTTTTCGTCTATGCATACTATGTTGGAGACGTGTCTCACCGTTCAGGCAGCACATGGACAAATTTTGTTGGACTTGCTCAATGAGGTTGCGGCCTTACGAGTAGATTTAGCTCCTACTAGAGGTGCTTCTCCACAGGCTCCACCCTTTGATGAGTCTTAATTGTCCTTTGACACTACGTCACAAAAAGGGGGAGTACATAAAGATAAGGGGAGATGAGGAGTTTTTTTTTTTTTTTTTTAGTGTGGCTATAGATTGTATTTTAGGGAGATATGATATGTATTTACTTCATTTGATGAGGAGTTGTATATGTTAGGGGTAGACATTGTTGCTTTTATGTTTTTATGTTCTTGTTTCATAATATCATGCACTGGTTATGATTTATATTATGAGGTTATTCAAGGTGTATGTCTTTTATTTTATGTTCTTGTGAAATCAAGGATTTTATTTTGGTTTACTTGTATTTTCCACAGATGCGTTTATGTTTTGTTTGGTGTTTCAGGATTTTACAGGTTGATTCATTCGAAGCTGCTGTCTATTTTTGCAACTGATAGATAGTAGTTAGGTTGAATTGTATTTTGGGCAATAATGTGTAATTGGGCTGTTTTTACTTTGAGCTTTTATTTCGTGTAATGTGTTTTGTCACGAATTGCCAAAGGGGGAGTTTGTTAGGTTTTAAGACTTTAGGAACGAATGTATTAGAACTTCAATTTGTATATGTTGGCAAACCATGATCAAAACATTTAGTCTAGGTTTTAGACTTGCTCAAAGTTTGGATTGATGTAAAGTTGGAATCAAGTAATTGCAAGAATTACCATTCAAAATCTGCAAGGCTTAATCGATCAAAAATTAGACTCGATCGATTGAACCTTGTGAACCAGTAATTTCTTGCAGAATTATTAAACCAGCTCAAGCCCATATGGCGTGTAGGGTTAAGTGTTTCACTCCAAGTATAAAAGGAAAAACCCTAGCTACAGTTTAGTAGTCTTTGTCGAGTTGTGTGTTGAATCTTTTGTGAGATCTGAGAGGTGTTTACCTTCATACACACACATAGAGTTATCAACTGATGGAAATAAGCATGTACGCAGCGGAAAATTAACGGATCTACTTCATTCTCAATCTATAACATGCACTATGTAAATTTCAAAATTCGAGTATAAGAGAGCGTACCTTGAAGCGGTGAATTTCAAAACAAAGATTGAAGCACTTGGAAATACTTTTAATCTTCACTCCAATTCCACTAACACCCAAGAAGTGTGGACTCTCAATTAGTTACAAAAGGAGAATTAAAAGAGTAACTTACACTCACATATACACCACTTTTCAATGATGTCTTTTCACTTACTAAAAATTCTGTTCGTTTTTCCTTTTGTATCTAACCAAATATCTAATTGGGCTGGCCTTTTGGGCCTTTCCAATTGGGCTTAAGTGTGTGGCTTGGAGTGGGACCAAAAGGGACCAATAAGACATTAGTTCCAATGGGCCTTGGACTTTTCTATCAACTCTTAACAAGTCCAAAGTTACCATTAACTATATTTAATACCACTATATAAATATAGTTGCACTCTAGGCCTTATTTGTAAATTATATCCCAAGAATTTATTGTACACGCAAACCCCTTCATAAAATATTCGTAGTAATACAAAGTCATAAATGTGGACTGCCACTTTGTAGATTACTACATCTTAATCCTTGAGTACCCGGTTTAATTCTTTTAAGTTATTTATCATATATTTATGAAATCCAATTTCATAAATATATACTTTAGTAATTTCTTACCAAAGTGGTTAGGCCTAACTCTCTGAATAACAAACCCATTAAACTTATCTCAAGGGAATATTTTATATCTCCGTTAAGAGACTATGGATTCCATCTTGAGAATATATGTTCCATCAACACTAAATGTGATTGCCCAACATACTGAGGTTTTGATCGTTACTTTAGATCTCACTCGTGATATATCAAGGCAACCTGCACTTCATGATCAAGTCCATTATTCTCTCAGGATTAAGAGTTCATGCAAATATAAGTCATGAGATTTATTATTCATTTGACAGTCCTTAGGAGAATAATAAATCTCACAGCGGTCCAGCTCAATATGTCTTAACGATTAAAACGTACCAACACATCAACTAGAAGTCTCGACTTCCATGATTAAGACAAATCATCGTAGTTGATATGTTATAGTATTTGCAGATGAAATGCCCAATTTCATCACCGACTACGAACTATAGTTCTGAGTTTACAAAGAACTTGTGACTTATATCTTCTGTGACTAAATCACATACTATGCATCTCATGGACTATGTGATAATGTCTGAATATTCATGTTGCAATTATTTCAGATAATAATAATAAAACAACTTTATTTAACACAATATTAAGTCATACATAATGTCATACACAATGTCACACTTAATATCATACATAATATCATACAATAGGATTTAAGGGCACTAATCCTAACATCAACATCAAGATTCACGTCAAGAACTTGATGATTGCTTCAATTTCTGTATAAAGAACTTTCAAGAAGAATTGAAATCTTTGAGAGGTGTCTCAAAATCACAAGTAGGAGAACTTGTGGTTGCTGCAAATCAAGGAAAGAAGTAGTCTGTGGACTCGGAGTTGTCACGTGATCGTGGTAGTAAGTTTTCTACATAAAGTAGCAATAGGATGTTAGTGGTCTAAGTCTTATTGTACAGACTTCAATTCTTTCACAGTGGACCTAGTTTTACCTTGAGGATAGCTAGGTTAAATCCTCTCCAGGTTTTTTATCGGTTAGGTTTTCCTAGGTCATCAAATCTGTGTATTCTTTATTTTCTGCTTTATATCTGTTTTATAGATATTGGTTTAACCGAGATCTAATTAACAAACTTGTTAATTAACTTGGCCTAATACTAGGTTAAACATATTGTGTTAAGGGGTCTAAAATCTAACACCTTCCATCATAGAAATAATCCCGTCTAGTAGAGGAATGAAGGACTAAGATGGTGTTTGAGGCTGAGAAGACTAAGGCTTTGAATTCTTTGGAGCTTCAGATTCTGGTGGATGAGAAGAGCATGGTGCAATAGTAGGTTGTCCACCAAAAATTGCAAGTAATAGACTTTTGAATTACTCTATTACTGATCTTGACAACTCATATCAATATCAATTAGTTTAAATTTAAACTTACTTATTAGAAAACCCATGTGGACAATCCATGGGCTATGGTTTATGGGTTTGGTCAAAACCAGCACAATTTCTAGCAGAGAACTCAATTGAACAAAAGTAAAGTTAAAAGACTTAAACAAATTTCAGTCAAACTTTCAGGGGGCAATTTACATTTTAGAGAGAGAGAGAGATTTACTACAACTGTGACCAAAACACTAAGAAGAGCATGCAAAATTGTTGATTGCAAAAGCAAAGAGAACATAATTGCCAATACCGAAAAGAAGAATGCGCTACCGCAGTATTTATCTTGATATCGTTTTTTTTTTTAAGGAAAAATGAAATTAGATATTATTTTTATGTGATGCATTGAACAAGTTACAAATTTGAATTATTAGGGAATTTGAATTCTTTGTTTTCAATAGGCTTTATGTTTAATAAATTTTTTTTTTTTTGGGTTCTTTGGGTTCATTTTAATTTTTGTTATTTAATTTTTTAATTTTTGTTATTTTTTTGTTTTGTTTATGGGGTTAAAGATTATGTTTTGTGGCCAAAATTATTTTTGGAGTAATGTTATGTTCACAACATTTTCATGACATTCTATTATTAGTGGGTAAAATGTTAGGACATATGTGTTTTTCACTTGTTAAGAACATATGTCACTTTTTATGTAAATTGGCTAATCCTTATGACAAAACGCACTCTACTTGTAATTGGGTAGTTCTAGGTGTTTTTAATACTTCAAGAAACATTGTTTCAAGATCAAGTGTTGAAGTCATCAAGTCTGTCCAAGAAAAAGCAAGCTGAAGTGCAATTTCATTAACTCTCGACACCTGCTCGATAGCTACCTCGACACCTGCTATCTGTCGAGAATTACGAAAATCAGTTTTCTGATTTGATTTTCTTGGGATCCGTGAATATGGTTTTGGGCTTTCTTTTCTTCTAACCCTAAACATATAAAAGGATTGTTTTAAGAGCCGTCAAACAAGACACAAGTTGAAAAAGCATTGAGCAATCCTTGTTCAAGCAAATTGTGATGAAAAGACGAAGTTCTTAACCTAGTTCATCTTCTCTCTTGAAGTTGCTGTGTATTTGCACCATAGGGTTTTGTAACCAAGCATCTTCCTGATCTTCATCGTGTATGATGAACTGAAGAACTTTGCAGCCAACCTCTCCTTCTAAAGTTGGTGTTTGAAGACGCGTACTGGGATCCACGCATTGGTTAGTCATGTACTTGGGAGCCGTGCATCAAATGTGGAAATTGTCACTACAGATCAAGTCCAATTGGGTATTGGGATAAGGGTTCAACTGTAGGTTGGTAAGGTACTTGGGATTCCTTTACTTGTAACCGCTTGATTTGATAATAGTGGAGTTTCAGGAGTGGTGACCTGAAAATCACCCGGTGGGGTTTTTGCCGTTAGGGTTTTCCCCATTCGTAAACAAATCACCGTGTTATTTATTTTCCGCTGCATATTTAGTATTTGGTGATTTGTTTGTGCTTCCACGCAATTGCATGCTTAATTGATTAATTAACAACTTGGCTAATTAATTAATTAATTAGGGTTTATCACAAGGGGTCATTCAGATTGTGGCCTATCAAGTGGTATCAGAGCAGGCACACTCTGATTAGGTTTAATCTTTGCTGTGTTGATCCATTGACCCCTGTTTGTCATGGATAGAGGACAATCTTTAATCATACCTCCTTTATTTGATGGCACTAACTATGCATACTGGAAAGTACGCATGAGAGCTTTCTTGCAGTCTTTAGATGAAAAGGTGTGGCAAGCTGTAGAGATTGGCTGGACTAAGCCAAAAGAAGAACCGGCCGATTGGGATGATGCAAAGATCAAGGCGGCTAACTTCAACATCAGAGCGTTAAATGCCCTATTTAGCGCAGTCACCAATGAGGAGTTCAAGAAGATATCCTCAACTGAAACTGCTAAGGAGGCTTGGACCATCCTCCAGACAACCTATGAAGGAACAAAGGCTGTCAAAGATTCAAAGCTTCAGAGGCTCACTACAAGCTTTGAAGAAATTAAGATGGAGGAGGATGAGTCGTTTGATGAGTTCTATGCCAAGCTCAAGGACATAGTGAACTCAGCCTTCAATCTTGGGAAAACCATCCCTGAACCCAAGATTGTAAGGAAGGTGCTCAGATCACTACCTGAGAGATTCCATGCCAAGATTACGGCGATAGAGGAATCAAAGGACATTGACAAGATTCCTTTGACTGAGCTGGTTGGAAACTTGCAAACCTATGAAATAGGGTTATCTAGGATTGGCAAGTCAAGTAAAGGCAAAAGCATGGCCTTGAAGGCAAAGAGCAGTGATACAGATGAGTCTTCCGATGATGAAGATTCCAAGATGAAATCCTACATCACCCGGCAGTTCAAGAAGTTCATGAAGAATGCCAATGGAAGGAGCTTCGACAAGGACCGTAGGCAGTTCAGTTCTTCCCAGTTTAAAAGCCAAGACAAAGGGAAGAAGGATGCTAAGGATGGCGGTCAGTACACTGTTCCTGCAGGACCAAAGTGCTTTGGATGTCATGGGTTCGGTCACATGAAGCATGAATGCCCGACATATCTCAAGAGCATTGGGAAGAGTAAGGCACTTGCTGCAACCTTAAGTGACACTGAGCCTGAAGATGATTCCGACAATGAGGATGACGGAATCTTAAATGCCTTCACTGCCACAGTCAATCCTACTGAAGGGATTGTTGAAGAAGTGGATGAAGAAGAAGAACTGGTGGAGTCAAAATTTGAAAAGATGGATGATCAAGATGATATCCATTCAGCCTATGAGAAGCTTTACAAGCTCTCTGAAAAGCATGAGAAATTATATAGGCTGGCCACCAAGAAGCTCAGTGAGGTGGAACTCGATCGTGAAGAGTTATCCACAAAGTTTGATGAGGCGAATCAAACTATTGGAGCACTGAGATTTGAGAACAACTTTTTGGCTGAGAAGACCAAGAAGCTTGAAGCGGAGCTGTTTCAAGTTAGAGCTCAACTGGAGAGGACTTCAAGTGCAAAGCTTGATGAGATACTTAACAATCAGAAATCTGCTTCGGATCGAACTGGTTTGGGGTATGGTCTTTCTTTCTCTAATACTGCTTCTACTAGCAATACTGTTTTTGTTCCTCCTGCTAATAACACTGAAATTGAGAATGTTGATGTTAAAACTAAATTAGCTAGTGAGAACTTAGACAAGAATAAATCTATATGAGGAGCACCCCCTAAGCAAGATAAGAAAGATGCTAAGAACCCTAGGGCTAAGAAGGTTAACTCTCAAAAGCCTAAACAAAAGAAGCAGCATCTCTGTCATCATTGTGGAGCTACCGGTCATACTCGACCAAATTGCTATAAGTGGCTAGCCACTCAACAGAGCAATGGCATGATAGCATCTGGAAGCCAAACTCAGCTTCAATCCTCTCTTGCTCCTCTTGGAGATCTTCTGAAAGCCCTCATGTTCCTTTCGAACTTGAACGGTTTCAATTCTTCCCCCTCACCGCCGGTTCAAGGATTCAATCAAAGGAAAGGTTCTTCCAAGATGTGGAAGAAAAAGGACTCTAAGTGATTTTATCACTTTCTTTTTCCTTCTTGTTTTTCTGTTTGTTGCATTGCTTGTGTGTTTTACTTTTCTGCTGAGTCAGTCTAGTTTTTGCTTTGCTTTGTTAACATGTTTTGTGTGTTTACTTTCAGTTTTGTTTATTTTTTGTTTTTAAATATAAAAATAAAAAAAATAAAAAAATTGAAAAATTGAAAAATACAAAAACAGTGTGTGTTTTGTGTACTTTGGTATTTGTGTACCTTGGATGGCCATTGAAACAAAGTTTCTAAACTTTGTATCTATTGTAGCTTAGATGAGCATCTCTATGCACAACTAAGCAAGTGAGCTTTGTGGCTCTTGTTTGTGATGAGTAAGATTAAGTTATCTCTTAAACTTAACACTCATATCACTCTTTTTGACGGGTAGGACTAGAAAATCCTAAGAGAAAGGCATAAATAACCATCTCACCACTGTTACCCGCCAATCATAGTATGACACCTGTATGCTTCGGCATAGCAAAAATGCAGTGTCATAGACACCTGTATGCTTCAGCATAGCAAAAGTGCAGTGTCAAAGACATTCGTATGCTTCGGCATAGCAAAAATGCGATGTCAAATGCTTAACATCTTGGGTATTTCTTTTCTCTCTTTTTATGCCCATGCATGATATGCTTAAAAGAAAATATAAAGCAAAAAGATTAAAGATGCTTTAAATATGATTGCAAGCGTGTTTTCTAGGAGATGTGGGAGTTATAGGATGTACCTCGAAGGTGATAGTCCCCATCAAACAGTTATGATTGTGTGTGAGTTAAAGTTATTTTCTCATATCTCAGATCGTCATAACATGTATACACATATGCAATCTTGCGATGTTTTTCACACACAACACGCAATATTCTTTGCTACTCTTGATACATGTGCAGGTACAATGTGATTTGGCCATCACAAGTGTTTACATATGCTAATGTATGCTCACTAAACTGTCTTGACTTGTTTTTGAAATATAAAATTGGTTAGACTTGTTTAGTGTGTGTGTGTGTTTCTGAGGATCCATGTGCTTTTAACTTCTTTTGAGAGATGATTTTGAGAGCTTAATATGTTGTTTGGATCTATGGTTGAGGTGTAAGTTGAATTGCATTCATGTCTGTGTTTTTCTCTTCTCGGAAAACTGCTTTTCACTGAAGGCTCGACACCTCCTCGATACCTGGTCATCTGTCGAGCTTCTCAAGCTTTTCTTATCGCAATCTCGACACTTCCCTCGACACTTGGTGGATCGATCGAGAAACCTTCTGTCTTCTCGATACCTTGTCGATCGATCGAGCTTCTGATCTCTGAAATTGGTCTTGTACCTCGACACCTTCTCGACACCTTTAGCTGTCGAAGGCCATTTTCTCGATACCTTCCTCGACAGCTTCCTCGATACCTCTCGACACCTCAGCTGTCGAGATTTACTGAGGTGTCTATATAAGGTGTTTTCGCGATCTGCACTTCATTCTCTCGATCTCTCTCGATCTGTCCGCGACTGTTCATCTCCCAAGATAAAGGGAAGAAGGATGCTAGGGATGGCGGTCAATACACTGTTCCTGCAAGACCTAAGTGCTTTTGGTGCCAAGGCTTCGGTCACATGAAGCAAGAGTGTCCCACATATCTCAAGAGCCTTGGGAAGAGCAAGGCACTTGCTGCTTCTTTGAGTGATATTGAGCCTGAGGATGATTCCGACAATGAGGATGACGGAATCTTAAATGCCTTCACTACCACTGTCAATCCTACTGAGGGGATTGTTGAAGATGTGGATGAAGAAGAAGAATTTGTGGAGTCCAAGTTTGAGAAAATGGATGATCAAGATGATATCCATAAAGCTTATGAGAAACTATACAAGTTGTCAAAGAAACACGAGAAACTCTATAGGCTAGCCACCAAGAACTCAGTGATGTGGAAAGAGCTTTCCACAAAGTTTGATGAAGCTAATCAGACAATTGGTGCACTGAGGTTTGAAAACAATTTCTTAGCTAAGAAGACCAAGAAGCTTGAAGCGGAGCTATTTCAAGTTAGAGCTCAATTGGAGAGGACTTCAAGTGCGAAACTTGATGAGATGCTCAGCATTCAGAAATCTGCTTTAGATCAAACAGGTTTAAGGTATGGTCTTTCTTCCTTTAATATTGCTTCTACTAGTACTACTATTTTTATTCCTCCTGCTAATAATGTTGAAATTGAGAACAATGTTGTTAAAAATGAATTAGCTAGTGAGAACTTAGATAAGGGTAAATCTATCTTAGGAGCACCCCTTAAGCAAGATAAGAAAGATGTTAAAAACCCTAGGGCTAAGAAGGCTAACTCTCAAAAGCCTAAACAAAAGAGGCAGCATCTCTATCATCATTGTAGAGTTGCCAGTCATACTTGACCAAATTGCTATAAGTGGCTAGCCACTCAACAGAGCAACAACATGATAGCATCTAGAAGCCAGAATCAACTTCAATCCTCTCTTGCTCCCCTTGGAGATCTTCTCAAAGCCCTTATGTTCCTTTTGAACTTGAACGGTTTCAATTCTTCCCCCTCACTGCCAGTTCAAGGGTTTAATCAAAGAAAAGGTTCTTTTAAGGTGTGGAAGGAAAAGGGTTCCAAGTGATTCTATCACTTTCTTCTCTCTCTTCGTGTTTTTGTTTTTGCATAACTTGTGTGTTTTGCTTTTATTTTGAGTCAGTCTAGTTTTTGCTTTGCTTTGTTTAACATGTTTTCGTTTGTTTGTTTTCAGTTTTATTTATTTTGTTTTTGATATAAAAACAAATAAAAAAATTGAAAAATCAGAAAAATACAAAAACAGTGTGTGTTTATGTACATTGGTACTTGTGTACTTTGGATGGCCATTGAAACAAATTTTTCTAAACTTTGTATCATTTGTAGCTTAGATGAGCATCTCTATGCACAACTAAGCAAGTGAGCTTTGTGGCTTGTGTTTGTGATGAGTAAGATTAAGTAATCTCTTGTACTTAACACTCGTATCACTCTTTTTGACAGGAAGAACTAAAAAATACTAAGAGAAAGGCATAAATAACCATCTCACCTCTATTGCCCACCAATCATAAATGACATCTGTATGCTTCGGCATAGCAAAATTGGAATGTCAAATATCATTGGGTATTTCTTTTCTCTCTCTTATATGCTCATGTATGATATGCTTATTAAAAAGAAAAATATGCAAAGAAAAATAAAAATCAAAAAGATCAAAATGCTTTAAATATGATTGCAAGCGTGTATTCTAGGAGATGTGGGAGTTATAGGATGTACCTTGAAGGCGATAGTCCCCATCAAACAGTTATGATTGTGTGTGAGTTAAAGTGATTTTCTCATATCTGAAATTGTCATAACATGTATACACTCATGCAATCTTGCAATTTTTTTCACACATAACACACAATATTCTTTGCTACTCTTGATACATGTGTAGGTACAATGTGATTTGGCCATCACAAGGTTTATATGTGTTAATGTATGCTCACTAAACTGTCTTGACTTGTTTTTGAAATATAAAATTGTTTCGACTTGTTTAGTGTGTGTGTGTGTGTGTGTGTGTTTTTGGGATCCATGTGCTTAAAATTATTGTTGAGAGATGATTTTGAGAGCTTAATATGTTGATTGGATCATTGGTTGAGTTGCATGTTGGATTGCATTCATGTCTGTGTTTTTCACTTCTCGAAAAACTGTTTTTAAAAGCTAGCTCAACAACTCCTCGACACGTGACTATCTATCGAGCTTCTTAAGCTTTTTCTTATCACAATCTCGACAGCTTCTCGACACCTGGTGGATCGATCGGGAAAGTTCCTGACCTCTCGATAGCTTCTTGACAGTTAGGTCGATCAATCGAGCTTTTGTTCTTGTATCTGGTGGTTTGTTCCTCGACACATGCTCCACACCTACATCTATCGATGGCCTATATCTCGACACCTCCCTCGACACATGGCTTAACACCTCTCGACACCTCTACCTGTCAAGATTTACTGACCTTCTATATAAACGTTCTTCGCAATTCTCTTCTCTTTTTTCTCGATATATCTCTTGATAGAAGTGACTTCTGACCTCCCATATCACTATTTTTTCACTCCAAACCTCATTCCCAAGTGATTCTGGAGCTCAATCAAGTTTTTCATCACTTGGTATGTCTCTAATCCCTCATTTTCATGCATTTCATTCTTTAAAACCTAAGTTTTTGGGATTTTTGCAAAATTTGGGGTTTTTCAAAATCAAAGAGGTTTTTGTGAAATTTTTGGGATGGGTTTTGAAGATTTGATCCTAAAAACTTCATGCATTGCATTTCATGTGCATTATAACTATATTTTCATGCATTTAGTTGTGTGCAAATTGTTTGTGTACTTGTAGGATTGGATTGGGTTGAGCCCATGATGAAATTTCTTTTGCATGTCACATGTTCATGCATTTCCCTTGCATACGTACTCTCTTTCAATATACTTGCTATATTTGAACTATTTTGGAGCTTTTCTGATTGTCTCTCTCTCTCAGCCTCTCTTTTGTGTTTACGTTACTCGTGTCTATGGCACCTAAATGTAAGTCTGCTCCGTCCCGGAACCCTCTTCGCTCCAGGGCATCGTCTTCATCTAATCCTACTCCATCACATATTTGGTTCCATGATGAGGATGCCCGAAAGGCCTTCTTGGAGAACTTTTCTCGACGAGGCATTCATTCTGAACGCCAAGTCATTCTGGCAGATTTCGTCGACACAGACCTTCCTGATGTCATTCACAGACGAGGATGGGAGTCACTGTGTGACATCTCGGTCACCTGTCCTTTCGTGCTTATACAGGAGTTTTACTCCAATATGCATGGAATTGATTTTTTAGTACTTCACTTCTTCACTTGCGTTCAAGGTACGCGCTTTCCTGTCACACCGCAACTTGTTGCAGATGTGCTTCAGGTTCTTAGGTATAATTTCCTGACTATCCTAGTTGTGAGCATCTAGGGTGATCGTTAGTTTACACCATGTAAGCCCTTTGCTAAAGGTCCTAGATTCTTGAACATGGTGATGAATTTTGTTTTGCACCCACTCTCTCACTATAACTCCATCACAGAGTCTTGTGCTCGGTTTTTATTATCCCTTCTTGAGCATCTTACTATAGACTTCCCTTCTCTTTTTATTCTTTCCATTATAGATGTTCATCAGGATTCGGCGTCCTGTGATAAGCTCATCTTTCCTTTCGCTATCATGAGGATTTTACGCCATTTTTCCGTCCCTTTTCCAGCGTCCGACCATTTCACTCATATTTGTGCAACAGACATGACTACCGTTAAACGTAGCGAAGCACAATTTAGGTCACGACAGTTGGATTTAGCAACTCCTCCATCCCGATCAACTCCATCCACATCCACCCCTCCTCTTCCATGGGTGATGTGTCTCTTTGCAACGTCATGGCGCAACTTCAGCGCATGGATGCTCGCCTCGATACACTATCTACTGAGTTGTATCAGGTGAACGTTCGTGTTGGCCGTATTGCTAGGCGGCAGGCGATCATGGGTGGTTTCGCACCTGAGGCTTCTCCTCCACCTCCTCATGTGGTTTCTAATTCTGAGGCTGAGGATGATGATGATGATGGTGATGACGATGATGCTTTTGATGATGATGATGGAGATGCTAGCTCTACCGATGAGATGTCTACTTGACACTCTACCCTTTGTCACTCGTGACAAAAAGGGGAAGTAGTTTTGGGTTATATAAGAGTAGTCATTCTTAGGGGGAGAGTTAGTATAGGACCATTTTGTTAGGGGGAGTGTTGATATTTTGAGGGATGTAGTGAGATTATTTGTATCTTTTTCTTTTCTCTACTTTAGATACATTAATTCTTGTACATTGGGTCTTATGACCATTTATTAACGTACATTGTACTTATTTGCTTTATAGGTTGATGTATGTTTTTTTCACCTACCCTTACATGTGTTGTTTATTTTCTCTCTTTATGCACATGCTTCTTATTACTTGTATGCAATCTATTATTTCTTTTTCACACAAAGATGCATTGATGAGTTATGTTTAAAGTGATTTAGAAATACATGTTGTCAAAGTCTACTTGCCATAAACTTTCTTCTTGCAAAGTTTTTCAAGAGTTTGTGTTAGGATAGATTTTATTGTATTCAATAAGTAAATATGAGTTGAGTGATTTATGACTTCTCTCATATGCTCATTTGTTTGTTGTGGTTTTGTCACGGATTGCCAAGGGGGAGATTGTTAGGACATATGTGATTCATTTGTTAAGAACATATGTCACTATTTTATGTAATTGGCTAATCCTTTGACAAAACACACTTTACTTGTATTTGGGTAGATCTAGGTGTTTTTAATACTTCAAGAAACAAGGTTTCAAGATCAAGTGTTAAAACCATTCAAGTCTGTCCAAGAAACAAGCTTAATAGTGCAAATTTATTAAAGCTCGACAGCTGCATCTATCGAGCTTAAGAAAGCTATTTCCGCTCGTGTGCTCGACACCTGCTCGACAGCTCTTATCTGTCGAGGTTTAAGAATTTCATAATTCTGATATGATTTTCTTAGGATCTGTGAATGTGTCTTTGGGCCTTCTTTTCTCCTAACTCTAGACATATAAAAGGATTATTTTAAGGGCCGTCAAAGTGTTCACAAGTTGCATAAGTGTTGAGTAAAGTTTGTTTAAGCAAATTGTAACCGGAGACAAAGTTTTGCCCTAGTTCATCTCTTCTAAAGAAGTTGTTGTGTATGTGCACCATAGGGTTTTATGACCAAGCATCTTCTTGATCTTCATCGTGGGATAAATTGAAGAACTTTGCAGACAACAACTTTCTCTAGTTGGTGATTGAAGTCGCATACTAGGATTCGCGCAATTGGTTAGTCACGTACTGGGAGCCGTGCATCAAAAGGAGAAATTGTCACTACATAACAAGTCCAATTGGGTATTGGGGTAAGGGTTCAACTGTAGGTTGGTATAAGGTACTGGGATTCCTTTACTTGTAACTGCTTGTAGTGATAATAGTGGAATTTCGGAAATGGTGACCTTAAAATCACTTGGTGGGGTTTTTGCCGTATAGGTTTTCCCCATTCGTAAACAAATCACCGTGCCAATTTATTTTCCATTGTATGCTTAGATTAATTGGTGATTTGTTTGTGCTATCACGCATTTACATGTTAATTTGATTAATTAATAACTTGACTAATTAATCAATTAATTTAATCACAAGGGGTCAATACGTTTTTGGCCTATCAATAACAACAAATATTAGTCCAAATAATGGCAAAAAATAACCTAAATAATAACAAGATTAGACCAAGCAACATCAAATGAAAAAAATATTCAACAAAAAATAATTTCAAAAAAAAAAAAAAAAACTTAATTATTTTATACTCGTAATTTGTTCAACCCATTTCATAAAAATAAAGTTAATTTCATTTTGCTAAAAAAGTACTAAGAGAGATACTATGATCATGATTTTTTCACGGTGGCATCGATAGCTCTACTTTTATCCTAACTATGCAAAAGCAGTATTTCTACTTTTCTATGTAGCTTGACTCGCACTCGCTGCTAGTGTTAGGACATATATGTTTTAACTTGTTTAAGAACATATGTCACTTAGTTATGTAAATTGGCTAATCCTTTGACAAAACGCACTCTGCTTGTAATTGGGTAGATCTAGGTATTTTTAATACTTCAAGAAACAATGTTTCAAGCTCAAGTGTTGAAGTCATCAAGTCTGTCCAAGAAAAAGCAAGCTGAAGTGCAAAGTTTTTAAAGCTCGACACCTCTCGATAGCTACCTCGACACCTGCTATCTGTCGAGATTTAAAAAGTCAGAATTCCAATCTGATTTTCTTGGGATCCGTGAATATGTTTTTGGGACTTCTTTTCTCCTAACCCTAAACATATAAAAGGATTATTTTAAGAGCCGTTTTGGGTGACACAAGTTGCATTATCATTGAGCAATCTCTGTTTAAGCAAATTGTGATCAACAGACGAAGTTCTTGACCTAGTTCATCTTTCATCAAGAAGTTGCTGTGTATTTGCACCATAGGGTTTTGTAAGCATCTTCCTACTATTCATCAAGTGGATGAACTGAAGAACTTTGCAGCCAACCATTCTTCCTCAGTTGGTGTTCTGAAGTCGCGTACTTGGATCCGCGCATTGGTTAGTCACGTACTTGGGAGCCGTGCATCAAAGGTGGAGACTGTCACTACAGATCAAGTCCAATTGGGTATTGGGGTAAGGGTTCAACTGTAGGTTGGTAAGGTACTTGGGATTCCTTTACTTGTAATCGCTTGATTTGATAATAGTGGAGTTTTGGGAGTGGTGACCTGAAAATCACCCGGTGGAGTTTTTGCCATTAGGGTTTTCCCCATTCGTAAACAAATCACCGTGTTATTTATTTTCCGCTGCATATTTAGTTGATTGGTGATTTGTTTGTGCTTCCATAAAATTGCATGATTAATTGATTAATTAATTACTTGGCTAAATTAATTAATTAGGGTTAATCACAAGGGGTCATTCAGATTGTGACCTAACAAGTGGTATCAGAGCAGGCACACTCTGATTAGGATTTAATCTTTGCTGTGTTGATCCATTGACCCCTGTTTGTCATGGATAGAGGACAATCTTTAATTATACCTCCTTTATTTGATGGCACTAACTATGCATACTGGAAAGTACGCATGAGAGCTTTCTTGCAGTCTTTAGATGAGAAGGTGTGGCAAGCTGTAGAGATTGGCTGGACTAAGCCAAAAGAAGAACCGGCCGATTGGGATGATGCTAAGATCAAGGCGGCTAACTTCAACAGCAAAGCGTTAAATGCCCTATTTAGCGCAGTCACAAATGAGGAGTTCAAAAAGATATCCTCAACTGAAACTGCTAAGGAGGCCTGGACCATCCTCCAGACTACCTATGAAGGCACAAAGGCTGTCAAAGACTCAAAGCTTCAGAGGCTCACTACAAGCTTTGAAGAAATTAAGATGGAGGAGGATGAGTCGTTTGATGAGTTCTATGCCAAGCTCAAGGACATAGTGAACTCAGCCTTTAATCTTGGGGAAACCATCCCTGAACCCAAGATTGTAAGGAAGGTGCTCAGATCTCTACCTGAGAGATTTCATGCCAAGATTACGGCAATTGAGGAATCAAAGGATATAGACAAGATTCCTTTGACTGAGCTAGTTGGAAACTTGCAGACCTATGAAATAGGGTTATCTAGGATTGGCAAGTCCAATAAAGGCAAAAGCATGGCCTTGAAGGCGAAGAGAAGTGATACAGATGAGTCTTCTGATGATGAAGATTCCAAGATGAAGTCCTACATCACTCGGCAGTTCAAAAAGTTTATGAAGAATGCCAATGGAAGGAACTTCGACAAGGACCGCAGGCAGTTCAGTTCTTCTAAGTTTAAAAGCCAAGACAAAGGGAAGAAGGATGCTAAGGAGGGCGGTCAGTATACTGTTCCTGCAGGACCAAAGTGCCTTGGTTGTCATGGGTTCGGACACATGAAACATGAGTGTCCTACATATCTGAAGAGCATTGGGAAAAGCAAGGCCCTTGCTGTAACCCTAAGTGACACTGAGCCTGAAGATGATTCCGACAATGAGGATGACGAAATCCTAAATGCCTTCACTGCCACAGTCAATCCTACTGAAGGGATTGTTGAAGAAGTGGATGAAGAAGAAGAATTGGTGGAGTCCAAATTTGAGAAGATGGATGATCAAGATGATATCCATTCAGCCTATGAGAAGCTTTACAAGCTCTCTGAAAAGCATGAGAAATTATATAGGCTAGCCACCAAGAAGCTCAGTGAAGTGGAACTCGATCGTGAAGAGCTGTCCACAAAGTTTGATAAGGCGAATCAAACTATTGGAGCACTGAGATTTGAGAACAACTTTTTGGCTGAGAAGACCAAGAAGCTTGAAGCGGAGCTGTTTCAAGTTAGAGCTCAACTGGAGAGGACTTCAAGTGCAAAGCTTGATGAGATACTCAACAATCAGAAATCTGCTTCGGATCGAACTGGTTTCGGGTATGGTATTTCTTTCTCTAATACTGCTTCTACTAGCAATACTGTTTTTGTTCCTCCTGCTAATAACACTGAAATTGAGAATGTTGATGTTAAAACTGAATTAGCTAGTGAGAACTTAGACAAGAATAAATCTATCTTAGGAGCACCCCCTAAGCAAGATAAGAAAGATGCTAAGAACCCTAGGGCTGAGAAGGCTAACTCTCAAAAGCCCAAACAAAAGAAGCAGCATCTCTGTCATTATTATGGAGCTGCCGGTCACACTCGACCAAATTGCTATAAGTGGTTAGCCACTCAACAGAGCAATGGCATGATAGCATCTGGAAGTCAATCTCAGCTTCAATCCTCTCTTGCTCCTCTTGGAGATCTTCTGAAAGCCCTCATGTTCCTTTCGAACTTGAACGGTTTCAATTCTTCCCCCTCACCGCCGGTTCAAGGATTCAATCAAAGGAAAGGTTCTTCCAAGATGTGGAAGAAAAAGGACTCTAAGTGATTTTATCACTTTCTTTTCCCTTCTTGTTTTTCTGTTTGTTGCATTGCTTGTGTGTTTTACTTTTCTGTTGAGTCAGTCTAGTTTTTGCTTTGCTTTGTTTAACATGTTTTTGTTTGTTTATTTTTTGTTTTGTTCATTTAGTTTTTAGTATAAAAAAAAAAAAAAAAAAATATTGAAAAATCAGAAAAATACAAAAACAGTGTGTGTTTTGTATACTTTGGTATTTGTGTACCTTGGATGGCCATTGAAACAAAGTTTCTAAACTTTGTATCTCTTGTAGCTTAGATGAGCATCTCTATGCACAACTAAGCAAGTGAGCTTTGTGGCTCTTGTTTGTGATGAGTAAGATTAAGTTATCTCTTAAAACTTAACACTCATATCACTCTTTTTGACGGGTAGGACTAGAAAATCCTAAGAGAAAGGCATAAATAACCATCTCACCACTGTTACCCGCCAATCATAGTATGACACCTGTATGCTTCGGCATAGTAAAAGTGCAGTGTCATGGACACCTGTATGCTTCAGCATAGCAAAAGTGCAGTGTCAAAGACATTCGTATGCTTCGGCATAGCAAAAATGCGACGTCAAATGCTTAACATATTGGGTATTTCTTTTCTCTCTTTTTATGCCCATGCATGATATGCTTAAAAGAAAATATGCAAAGAAAATATAAAGCAAAAAGATTAAAGATGCTTTAAATATGATTGCAAGCGTGTTTTCTAGGAGATGTGGGAGTTATAGGATGTACCTCGAAGGTGATAGTCCCCATCAAACAGTTATGATTGTGTGTGAGTTAAAGTTATTTTCTCATATCTCAGATCGTCATAACATGTATACACATATGCAATCTTGCGATGTTTTTCACACACAACACGCAATATTCTTTGCTACTTTTGATACATGTGCAGGTACAATGTGATTTGGCCATCACAAGTGTTTACATATGCTAATGTATGCTCACTAAACTGTTTTGACTTGTTTTTGAAATATAAAATTGGTTAGACTTGTTTAGTGTGTGTGTGTGTTTCTGAGGATCCTTGTGCTTTTAACTTCTTTTGAGAGATGATTTTGAGAGCTTAATATGTTGTTTGGATCTATGGTTGAGGTGTAAGTTGAATTGCATTCTTGTCTGTGTTTTTCTCTTCTCAGAAAACTGCTTTTCACTGAAGGCTCGACACCTCCTTGACACCTCCTCGACACCTGGTCATCTGTCGAGCCTCTCAAGCTTTTCTTATCGCAATCTCGACACTTCCCTCGACACTTGGTGGATCGATCGAGAAACCTTCTGTCTTCTCGATACCTTGTCGATCGATCGAGCTTCTGATCTCTGAAATTGGTCTTGTACCTCGACACCTTCTCGATACCTGCATCTGTCGAAGGCCATTTTCTCGATACCTTCCTCGACAGATTCCTCGATACCTCTCGACACCTCAGCTGTCGAGAATTACTGAGGTGCCTATTTAAGAGCAGATCGCGATTTTCTTCATTTCTCACTCGATCTCTCCGTGTCTGTTCATCTCCCTTTCACTCTCCTTTCACTCAAATCCTCCAACCCTCTTGGATCTTGCTCATTCCTTGCTTCAATCACTTGGTAAGATCTCTTTTCTCTTCCTTTTTCATGCATTTCATGTTTTGAAAACCTAGTTTTTGGGATTTTTCATAAAAATTTGGGGTTTTTCAAAATTGTTGAGTTTTTATTGAAATTTTGGGTTGGGTTTGTACTTAGATGATTTCAAAATGTCATACATTGCATTTCATGTGCATTATAATGATATTTACATGCATTTAGATGTGTGTTCTATGTTTGTGTACTGCTAGGATTGGATTGGGCTGAGCCCATGATGTTTTTTTCCTTTGCATGTCACATGCTCATGCATTCCCATGCATACGTACTTGTTGTTCATATATCTGTCATATTTGAACTGTTTTGGGACTTTTCTGATTGTCTCCCTCTCTATCTCTTTCTCATTCTTTTACGTTAGTAGTGTCTATGGCACCCAAACGTAAATCCACTCCTGCTCGGAACCCTCTGCGTTCTGGAGCTTCTACTTCTTCAGATACTACTCCCTTTAATGTTCGGTTCCGTGATGGAGATGCCCATAAGGCATTTTTGGAGAACTTTTCTCGACGAGGTGTTCATTCGGAACGCCAAGTCATTCTGGCGGACTTCGCCGACACTGACCTTCCCTCTGTCATTCACAGTAGGGGATGGGGGTCACTGTGTGACATCCCGGTCACTTGCCCTCTCGTGCTGATACAGGAGTTCTACTCCAACATGCACGGGATTGATCTTTCAGTACCTCATTTTGTCACTCGCGTTCGAGGTATGCGCATTCCTGTCACACCGCAACTTGTTGCGGATGTGCTTAGGGTACCTAGGATAGAGTTTCCAGATTACCCCTCTTGTGAGCGTCTGAGGACTGTGTCCAAAGATGAGCTCATTTCTGCTTTTTGTGAGCGTCCTGCTGATTGGGGTGAGCATCAGTTCACATCATGTAGGTCTTTTGCTAAAGGTCCTAGATTCATTAACATGGTGATGACTTTTGTTCTCCATCCTCTTTCTCACTATAACTCTATCACAGAGCCTCGTGCTCGATTTTGCTCTCTCTACTTGAGCATCTTACCATAGACTTCCCTTCTCACTTCATCCGGTCTATCATAGAGGTTTATCTTGATTCGGCGTCCCGTGATAAGCTCATCTTTCCTTCTGCTATCACGCGGATTCTACGCCATTTTTCCGTTCCCTTTCCTGTGTCCGACCACTTCACACACATATCTGCCATAGATGCCGCTACCGTAAAACGTAGTGAGGCGCAGTTCAGGTCGAGACAGCTAGGTGCCACTCCTCCCTCCCGTTTAGCACCATCCAGATCAGCTCCATCCACATCTGCTCCTTCTTCCTCTTCGAGCGATGTATCCCTTGGTGATATCATGGCGCAGCTGCAGCGCATGGACACTCGTCTTGATACACTCTCTGCTGAGTTGTATCAGGTGAATGTTCGTGTGGGTCGTATTGCACGACGGCAGGCGATCATGGGTGGATTTGCTCCAGAGGCTACTCCTTCACCATCTACTCCAGCAGCGTCAGATTCTGAGGATGATGAGGATGATGATGATGATGATGATGGGGATGCTAGCTCTGCCGATGAGATGTCTACATGACACTCTACCCTTTGTCACTCGTGACAAAAAGGGGGAGTAGTTTTGGGCTATGAGAGTAGTCATCTTAGGGGGAGAGTTAGTATAGGACATTTTTGATAGGGGGAGTGTTGTCATTTTTTTTGAGGGATGTAGTGAGGCTATATGTATTTTTTTCTTTTCTCTTAGATACATTGGTCTTGTATATGAGGTCCTTTGACCATTCTTACATACATTGTACTTATCTTATCTCTTATATATGTTGATGTATGTTTCTTTCACCTCTCTCTTCATGTGTTGTTTCTTTTCTATCTTTATACACATGTTCTTTATACTTGTATGCAATCTATTTATTTCTGTTTCACACAAGATGCCTTGATGAGTTTTGTTTAAAGTGTTTCAGAAATACAGGTTGTCAAAGTCTACTTATCATAAGCTCTCTTCTTGCAAAGTTTTTCAAGAGTTTGTGTTATGATAGATTTTATTGTATTCAACAAGTGAATATGAGTTGAGTGATTTATGACTTCTCTCATATGCTCATTTGTTTGTTGTGGTTTTGTCACGGATTGCCAAAGGGGGAGATTGTTAGGACATATATGTTTTAACTTGTTTAAGAACATATGTCACTTAGTTATGTAAATTGGCTAATCCTTTGACAAAACACACTCTGCTTGTAATTGGGTAGATCTAGGTGTTTTTAATACTTCAAGAAACAATGTTTCAAGGTCAAGTGTTGAAGTCATCAAGTTTGTCCAAGAAAAAGCAAGCTGAAGTGCAAAGTTTTTAAAGCTCGACACCTCTCGATAGCTACCTCGACACCTGCTATCTGTCGAGATTTAAAAAGTCAGAATTCCAATATGATTTTCTTGGGATCCGTGAATATGTTTTTGGGACTTTTTTTCTTCTAACCCTAAACATATAAAAGGATTATTTTAAGAGCCGTTTTGGGTGACACAAGTTGCATTATCATTGAGCAATCTCTGTTTAAGCAAATTGTGATCAACAGACGAAGTTCTTGACCTAGTTCATCTTTCATCAAGAAGTTGCTGTGTATTTGCACCATAGGGTTTTGTAACCAAGCATCTTCCTGCTATTCATCAAATGGATGAACTGAAGAACTTTGCAGCCAACCATTCTTCCTTAGTTGGTGTTCTGAAGTCGCGTACTTGGATCCGCGCATTGATTAGTCACGTACTTGGGAGCCGTGCATCAAAGGTGGAGACTGTCACTACAGATCAAGTCCAATTGGGTATTGGGGTAAGGGTTCAACTGTAGGTTGGTAAGGTACTTGGGATTCCTTTACTTGTAACCACTTGATTTGATAATAGTGGAGTTTCGGGAGTGGTGACCTGAAAATCACCCGGTGGGGTTTTTGCCATTAGGGTTTTCCCCATTCGTAAATAAATCACCGTGTTATTTATTTTCCGTTGCATATTTAGTTGATTGGTGATTTGTTTGTACTTCCATAAAATTGCATGATTAATTGATTAATTAATTACTTGGCTAAATTAATTAATTAGGGTTAATCACAAGGGGTCATTTAGATTGTGACCTAACAAATAGTATCATTCGTTGTTCTCTGCATCACTCACTCTCTCTCTCTCTCTCTCTCTCGTTATTTTAGACTCTCTATCACTTTATTACTCTTATCGTAGGATTTTCAATTCACATTTTTTGTCTTATTGGTTTTTTTTTTTTTTTTTTTTTTTTTTTACTTATTCAATTTTTAGAAGAAATATACTATTAAATTCACATATTTGTGTCCTTTTTTTTTTTTAATGTCCATAAATTCAATTTCTATTTTGTTAGATTTTATATATAATTATGTTTCTTACGAATTATCCTAGAAAAGATTTTCTAATATCACTATGGCACAAGAAAGAGCTCTACAAGACATAAATACAACAAACATAGCCTCCCCATAAAAGTTTTTTTTTTTTTTTTTTTTTTCTTTGAGCAAACCCATAAATTTTTATTTAACCAAAAAAAAAAAAAAAGCCAAAAAAAATTATCTAACAATTTCTTTGGACCACTTTTAACCACTCACATAAAACTCACAAGCTCTTCTTCTTTTAATTAAACTATTGTTTAACCCGCTCAATACGCCGGGTCATTTTATGATTTAGGCTCAGGCTTACAACACTCACCATAAAAATCCTTTGATAGGTTTGGCCTTTGTCTTGCATATAAGACATGCAATATAATACCCTATATCTATTGTTGATGTTGAAAATCTTGACTTTGCATGTCATCAATATGTCTTGCAATATAAAAGAAATTTTTTAAAGGAAAGTAAAGGTTATTATAAAAAAGATAAACACTTATCAATTATGGTAAATTTAAGTTGTATAAGTGCAATTGATACCTTTGTCTCTAAGTTCTATTCCAAGTCTTCTATTTCAGCAACTAATTTTCTATTACATAATTAGTTGATAGTCACCTACAAAAGATTTTTAAAAATGTATTAGGATTATTGATGCTGAGGCATAACATACTTTTTAAAGAAATGTTACCTCTATAAGTTTTCACAATAGTTGAAGTGACTATTACAATGAATGGCCCTTAATTTGTTTTGTAGAAACCATCATTCATGTCTTATCTGCCTTTGTGCTTCTACAAAAACATGTGGAAAGAAAAAGTTTTAGAATGCATGAGGCTCTAGAAATAAATTTCATTTACTGTCTGTATACCAGGTTAGCAATTATAATTATCTAAAATCCAGAAAAGCTTACTGTGTTTAAACAAATGAACCATAAAAACACTTTTGAACTTTGTTTAACACCAAATTCAATTTTAACTACTTAATTTAATTTTTTTTGTTCTGCTTTGTAGATAAGTGATGAATAAAATGGAACATAGTGGTTATAATGAAGTCCATACATATTAGAGTAGAATACTAAAGTCACAAAATAGAGTATATATTCTTGGACAATGAAAATGAAACTGAACATTATCTTGATGAATGAATTAAAGAAAAAACACAACTATAAAATTCCATATCCAATCATTTTGACAAGAAGCCAACTTATTTAGAACTAACACCTAAAAATTAAAGAATTAAGATAGCTACTTCAGCATTATAGGGTATCTTAAGAATTTCAATATCGTTGGAGTCCTAAATATGCTCACAACTGCAAAATGATGTAAAGAATATTTTACACGGTATTGACATGCATTGTGGAGGAACGAAACCTATAGTAAACAAAGATGACCCACCAGCTCCTACTCCAACAAGGCTTCTCAAAACCGTGTCTTGTCTAGCTTTCTGAATCCCACAATACGCCCAATTGCATCCGCCAAGCCTCACCGGCTTCTTTTGGCAAAGCTCTAGGGTTTTTCTCTCTGAATGGCCTCCTTAAAATTTATGTGGGTAATGAGGGTATATATAGTATGGGTGAAAAGTAAGAAAGTCGCACTTAAAAATCCTCTAGGCAAAGAGTCTTGCTGGTATCTCGCGGGAAGGCCTTACCTACGAGACACTTGCGAATCCTCCAGGCTGGCATGACTCTTTAGCTTCCAGCATGTGCTTCTTATGTGGCTCTTTCGTAGGTTAGCTTCTAGCGAGACACTCATGAAATCCACTGATTCTTCATTTTATGCTTGATTCTTCACCAACTTAATACTAAACCTAATACAATAAAATCCCACAAAATATAAGGAACAAAATTAAAGCAATTAAAACACTTTTTTTTTTTTTTTTCATGGAATAAAGCCAACATAAACATAGTTGTAAATCACAACTTTACAACCCAATTATAAGTAAAGTGTGTTTTGTCAAAGGATTAGCCAATTACATAAAATAGTGACATATGTACCTAACATTGAATCACATATGTCCTAACACTAACAATCTGTTGGAAGGTGTATAGCAATCTGTTGGTTATTAATTAATTAATTTATTTTTCAAAAATGCTGTAATTAATCCAAAAACCATAATTTCACTTAGAAAAAAATTATAAATTACTATACACTCCAAACTTTCAGATTTTAAACAATCCAAGTATTAAAATCATGGGAGAAATCCCTAATGTTACCAAAACTTAAAACCAGAAATAATAATTTTAGACTAAAGCATCCATAGAAGGAGAATAAACCCATCACTATACTCTCTAAACTTTCAGATTTTAAACCATCTAAGTTGAAATTTGACTATTAAAATTAAGGGTGAAACCCCTTATGTTACCAGTACTTAAAACCGAAAATTACAACTACGTTTTTATTTTGGCTTTAATTCCTTGTCAAATTTGGTTGTATTTCTGTTCAACCATTTCCATGTTTTTTTGTGGGATTAATTGTAAAGGCAGTGTGTGAGAGTTTGGTGAAGATTCTATTAAGATGAAGAATTCACGACTAGCTCGCGAGTGCCAACTTGCGAAAGGTTACGTGAGAAACACATGCTAGAATTTGAAGAGTCTCTTTGCCAGGCTAGATTTTTTGAGTCATTGGCAACTCAGGCCAAGTCGCGAGTGACCCGTGAAATTCTCTACCTGGATGATTTTGAGTGTGCCTTTCCACATACCTTTACCAATACTATATAAGCCCTCATTACCCACGAAATTGTAATAAGGAGTTTTTCCAAGAAACTTTTGAGAGAGAAAACCCTAGCCAAACACTTGAGAGTTAGAGATTGTTTACCCACAATCATCTACACCATTTCTCTAAAGTTTCCTTTACTCCTACCTCTCCATCTACACATCTTTGAGAGGTTCTTAGCCCAAACACTTACCTCACCCATTCTGAGTGTTGAGAGAAGTTTTGGTGCATATGGGAAGCATTGGAAGAAGCCATTGAGTGGCGGATGCAATTTGGAGCTAATTGCGGGATCCAGACAACTAGTGAAGACATGGCTCCGTGAAGCCCATTGGTAGCAGGAACTTAGAGGGTTCAAGTACATTGGGTAGATTAGGCTTGGAGGGTCTCTTTGTTATTCATGTACTCCAACTTTATTCACTAGTGGATTGATTTCATTATGGAGATTTTTCGCCAAGTACTTTGGTTTCCTCTTTGATAACACGTCTCGATGTTAACTGGTGTTTGCATCTCTCTTCCCTACTCTTTAAGCTTTACATTTATTGTTTATTGTACATGCTTATGCCTTAGAGTAGTGTTCCGGTTTTATTACGACTCATTTACTCTTGTTCCGCACTTAGTTAAGTTAGAGTAAAAGTAATCAAGCTGTAATTTAAAATTGGGAGTTTAAATTGGCTATAGTGTTTCACTCTATTTAAGCTTTCAATTAGTATCAAAGCGGGTACACTTTTTGGATTTCGTTATCCTTGTGTGATCCTAGACCCCATTTAAGATGGATAAATCTTAATCCCTCAACGCACCTCCTTTCTTTGATGGGAGTAACTATGCATTTTGGAAAGTATGTATGCATGCTTTTCTATGTGCTATTGATGAGACCGTTTGGGACTCCGTTGAGAATGGATGGGTGAGACCAACAACACCTAAGGCTGCCCTTACTTTGGCAAATGCCAATAGCAAAGCTATTAATGCAATTTTTTATGGTGTTTCAACTGATGAATTTCATAGGATCTCTCATGTGAAGACTACTAAAGAGGCGTGGAAAATTCTTGAGACCACCTATAAGGGAACCAAAAAGGTCAAGGACACTAAATTGCAAATGCTAACTACCCGGTTTGAGGAAGTGAAGAAGAGTTGTTCAACTCATTCTATGGTAGACTCAATGAGATTGTCATTGCCAAGCTCAATCTTGGATAAAAGATTGAGGATGCCAAAGTTGAAAGGAAAGTCTTAAGATCCTTACTCGAAAGCTTTTGAGCCAAAGTCACTGCCATTGAGGAGAGTAAAGACTTGGATGAGACCAAGATCCAAGAGCTTATTGGTTCTTTTCAAACTTATGAGCTCGGTTTGCCTTCTTACAAGTCTAGCAAATCCCTTGCTCTCAAAACTATAAATGAGAGAACCAGCGATTCCTCGGATAAGAATGATGTTGAGAAAGAGGCGGCTTATCTTGCAAAGAACTTCTGCAAATTTCTGAAGATGAAGAACAATGGGAAGTCATTTGGCAAAGGTCTCATCCTTCAAGAATGACAAGAAAGACTTCAAGAAGAAGGATGTAAGAGAGTCATCAACACCCTAATGCATTGTTTGCTATGAATATAATGGGCATGGAAACTTGAAGGAGTGCCTGAACTATTTGAGAGGGAAGGGTAAGGTGCTAACAACCACCCTTAGTGATTCAGAGTGCTCAAACTCAGATTCTGAGGAAGGATGTGATGGTGATGGTAATTACTCTGTGTTTATGGAAATTACCTCGGTTGATTCAAAAGAAGAATTGAGAGAATTGGTTGAGGAAGACAAAGTTTTCGATGATGAGGAAGTGTAACTTAATGAAGGTTATAAGAAAATTCAAGATGTTTGTGAAGTGTTGCTTGAAGATTGTGGCAAGTATGCCAAAGTTGCTAAGAGTGAGGTCCAGAAGATGAAGAGAATTGAAGAAGATCATAAATCTACTCTTGCATAACTCAAGGATGCCAAATGTGTTGTCAAAGACTTGAAAGAGGAGCTGCTAAGTTCTTACTGAAAGATCAAATTTCTCGAACTTGAAGTAGAGCGCATCAGAACCAAGAAGCTTGATAATGTTCTTTCATCTCAAAAAGTTTTTTTATACAAACCTAGACTAGGTTACACCAGTAAAGAAAGTTCAATTGAAGAACCAAGAAGGGAGATGAAGTTCATATCAGCAAAGTTGTGAAAAGAAGGACATTGAGCCAAAATCAAAGGCAAAAGGAAAGTCACTGCCTAAGAATCAAAAGGGGCCTCAAGTGAAGCTTTTTTGTCACCATTGTGCTATTCAAGGGCACACAAGACCAAATTGCTTCAAATTTCCCGCTCTCAAGAGGGTTGATTCTCTACATGCTTAAGGAAATGAAAGAAGAATGACAAGAGGAAAGCAAGCTAATGGAGAAAATGATGGTCAACTCATTGGAGATGTCATGGAAATGCTAAAGAACATCTCATCATGCGTAGCAAGCTTCACCCTGAGGTTTGAGAGTTATGTTGGTCGTACCTGTTAGAAAATCTGGTTTTGCATCTCATACAAAACATACAGCAGAAGCAACAAACACAGATCTACTTCATTCATGAGAGATAATATGTAATCTTAAATTCTAAAATAAAGAATAGAAAGCATACCTTGATGCAGTGAAATTAAAAAACAAGACTTGAGAATACCTCTAATCAACATCCCAATTCCATATGGTGCTCGAGAAGAGTGGTCTCTCAATCAGTCTTTATGTACGTTGATTCTCAAAGAAAGTTCTTCTTCTTCTCATTGTAGAGAAAAACTGTTTTCTTTTCTTTTCATCATACGTACATACTAACTACCTTGGTAGTTACTTTATTTAATAACTCTTATTAAATAAATAGGTAATTATCTAATTGGGTAGCCTTCTAGGTTAGCCCAATTGGGCTTTAGTTTGTGGCTTGAGATGGGAACAAAGGGAACAAATAAGACTCTAACTCCAATGAGCCTTGGGCTTATCTGTCAACTCTTGACAAGTCCAAAGTTACCGTTAATTATATTTAATACCACTATATAAATATAATTGCACTCTAGGCCTTATTAATAAATTATATCCCAGGACTCTAATGAAATATCCATAGTGACCCCTCCATGAAATATCCATAGTAAAGAAAGTCATAATGAACTGTCACTTTGTAAAAAACTATTTTATCATTGAGTATCCAATTTAATCTTTTAGTTATTCATATTTACTGAAATCTGATTTCAATATATATAGACTTTAGTAACTCCTTACTAAAGTGGGTGCCCTAAATAACTAATTTCCATTAAACTTATATCAAGGGGATATTTCGTGTCTTTATAAAAAGAGATTATGGATTTCATCTTGAGAATATGTGTTCCCTCAACACTACGTGTGGTTACCCAACATACTGAGGTTTTGACCGTCAATATTAGATCTCACTCCTGATATATCAAAGTAACCTACATTTTATGATCGGGTTCACTATCCTCTCAGGATTGAGAGTCTATGAAATTAGAAGTCGTGAGATTAATCATTCAGGTGACAGTTGTTGATTGAATAATTAATTTCACAGCGGTCCAGTTCAATATGTCTTAACACTTAAGACACATCAACACATCAACTAGAAGTCTCCACTTCCATGATCAAGACAAACCATCTTAGTTGATGTGTTATAGTCTTCGCAAATAAAATGCTCAATTTCATCACCAACTACGAACTACGTTTTGAGTTTACAAAGAACTTGTGATTTATATCTTCTGTGACTAAATCACATAAATCACATACAATGCATCTCAAGGACTATGATAATGTCTCATTAGTTCATTTACAAATAGTCTCATATAATTAAACAATTTAATTATTTATGACATGCCAATAAATTGGATTTTAGGGCATAAACCCCAACAATCTCCCACTTGCCCTCAAAGACAATTTACCATATATCCGACACTTATTTCCCTTTAGAGTAATTCATAGTCATTCTAAGGCAAGGTTTGGAAACAAGTTTTAGCCAGATTTATTGCATAGATTATCTTTTCTACTACTACATCTCACGTACTCATATCTCTCTAATGAGATAATACTTATGCTTAATGTGTATCTTCACCACCTAGGATGAACACATGTCTTGAAGTCCAACTTCATGAATCACAATCAAATTATAAGTCAGTATCTGTACAACTAGTCACCATCAAATCCTCACTTTGGCGAACAAGCATATAATCCCTCATTCTCCTAAGATATTTGAGTATATGTTTTACCCCCATTAAATTAAGTGTTCTTTGATTCAATTGATATTTGCTTACCATGCCCACCACAAAATCGATATTTAGCCTAGTATATAGCATAGCATAAAGACTTCCTATTGATATGGAATAAGGAACCGTCTTAATATGCTCTTCCTTTTATATGTCTTAGGACTATAGTCCTTTATAAAGGAACTTCAAACTTAAAAGGAAAGAATCCTTTCTTGAAGTGTTACAAGCTATACTTGGCTAAAATCTAATCTATTTAAGCAGTTTGAGTTTAACAAAGTTTAATTCTTAGGATGTGACAAGTCTTTCCCAAGTACTTTATATCAAACTGGACTAGACAACCAAAAACTCCATTGATGACAATAACTCTATATCATTCTAAATGATTAGAATGTCATCAACATACAATAAGAAATTTATTACTCTAAATAGCTTTTACACACATAAGGCCTTTTAATACTTGATCAAAATAAAACAACTTGATTGCTTAATCAAAGATGATATTTTATGATTCAGATGCTTGCTTTAGTCCATAAATGAACTTTAAGCAACTTGCATACTAAACACAGCTGGGTCTTTGCGCATCATATAGATGTCTTCCTCAAGATTGCTACAAAAAGAAACTTTCTTGATATCCATTGCCATATTTCATCTAAATGAAATATGAAAGCTCAAAAATGTGTTGAAAACATAAGAGCTGTTTAGACCCCCAAATTAAAGTTACGGCTCGATTGATTTTACACTAACTTAAAACTAAGTGCGGAATAGTGTAAATGCAAGCAGATAAACAAACAAGCTACTCTAATCCATAAACTTAACAACACAATAGTAAAATGGAATGTAAAAGAGTAAGGAAGAAAGATGCAAACACAAGATAACACGCCGATGTGTTATCAAAGAGGAAACCGAAGAACACGGCGAAAAACTTCTCCATCGCACTCCAAGCGGAAATTGATCCACTAGACAATCAGTTGGGATACATGGGTTAGCAAGAGACCCTCCAAGCCTAATCTACCCGATGTACCTAAGCCCTCCAAACTCCTACTCCAACAAGGCTTCTCGAAACTGTGTCTTGTTTAGTTCTCCGGATCCCACAATAAGCTCCATGTTGCATTTGCCATCCTCGGCTTCTTCCAATACTTCCCAGCAGCTCCAAAACACTCTCAACACTCTGAATAGGTGTGGGTTATGTTTGGGTACAAATCTCCTCTCAAGGTATGACAATGGGAGAGGGATGGAGAAGAGGCTACAATGATTTCTCACTAAGAATGAGTAGCTCTCTCTCTAAAAGATGGGTGTGTGTGTTGTAGAAAACCTTTCTAGGGTTTTTTTTCTCTCTCTCTGAATGGCCTCTTCTACATTTGTGGGTAATGAGTGTATATATAGTATGGGTGAAGGGTAATAAAGTCACTCTTAAAAAACCTCCAGGTAGAGAGTCTCGCGGGTATCTCGCGGGAATGCCTTACCCGCAAAATGCTCGCGAAATTAACAGCCTGGCATGACTCTTCAGCTTCCAGTCATGTACTTCTCAAATGCCTTTTCGCAAGAACCGTTCTCACGAAATTCTCGCGAGCTAGTCGCAAAATGAACCGGTCTTCAATGGCATGACTCTTCAGCTTCCAGTCATGTGCTTCTCACATGCCTTTTCGTGGGAACCCTTCTTGCGAACTTCTCGCAAGCTAGTTGCGAAATGCACTGGTCTTCATTTAAACTTGAGTCTTCACCAACTTGATACTAAATCCAATACAATAAAATCCTACAAAATACAAGGAAATAAATTAAAGCAATTACAACACTTTTTGTCATGAAATAAAGCCAACATAAAACATAATTGTAAATCACAACTTTAAAATCTCCCCCTTTGGCTATTCCGTGACAAAACACCCTATAACAGACTCTAGACTTAAACGTGAGTTTGGAAACAATGGCAAAACTCACTCACAACTAAATCTAGAAGTTGTGATGCACTTGGAACAAAATACCTGTAACCTGAAACACTTGCACAAAACGCATTAGACCCTCAAGGTAAATCAAGTGATAAAAGGACAAGTATAATGTAACAAGTAAAATGTGATCAAGTAAACATGTTATGAAACATATGAGAAACTTGATCAAACATAAACCAGTCAAATTAAAATGACTAGAATGATCACATAGCAAAGCAAGTAATCATCCGAACATGCAATCAATAAAGCACAATAGCATAAGGATAAAAGCATGTCCAACACATAAGCACGATGCGATGAAAGCAACAAAGCATATCAAAGCACCATAAAGCAACGAGAAAACAAGCATAAAGCAAAACAAGGTTTTCTCAAAAAAAATGTCTTCTCCCCCTTGGTATATGCATCTCCCCTATGGCTTTCTCCCCCTACGAATGTGCACAAGGTAGAATTTCTCCCCCTAAGAGTGTGCACATGAGTCATATAGAAATGACGATACTCTCCCCCTTTTTGTCACGAATAGACAAATTAATCAAGAGGAAGGAGGGAAAGAAAAGAAGATATGAACAAGGGTAAAAGATGATGCATGAGGGGTGCAAGATGAATGAGAAAATGAAGCTCAAACAAAAGACCAAAAACATTTAAAAAAATGCTACAAAGCATAAAGAACATGACATGCTAAGGATGATGAAACATGATATCGACCTAGGCATGACATAGACATAAGAGCATGTTATATGTGCTAAAAGGTCTAAAAAGACTTAACTAGCATAAGTGATTGCAAAACATGTCAAGTGTTAGAGTGTGTGCATCAAAGGTGCATCTAGTGTGCATCAAATGTGCATGTGAGATGCATAACCAATGCATAAGCAAGCACTCACGGGGCAAAGTGTATAAAACACACCACCAATTATCAAAACATGATAAACATGAATAATTATGGTGATCCCCAAATTTTGGTACTCATCGGAGTCCAAAACAGCAAGAAAATGTCATTTGAGCATTTTATCAAACACTTAGAGTGCACACATTACACATGTATGATAAACAATACAAGAACATATGAAAAATTTGCCTAAATACATGTAATTTTTGCCACAAGGGGCCAACATCCAAAGCAAATCATCATTTAAAACAAAGCCCAATCAAAAAGATTGACAAAAAATAATTTTTCCAACTCCCATTTGAGAAAATCCCAACTATGAACATAAAACCCCCCAAAACATAATCTAAGGAAAATAAACAATGACAAGAGTTAAAGATTACCTTAGAGATGTTAATCAAATGAAAAACACTTGAATTTAGTTGGGTTTTGATGTAGAAACATTAAAACAGGGGTTTGGGAGAGGATGGGAGACGTTTAAAACAAAAGACCCACGAAATGCCCTTTAAAAAGCTAATCAAGGAATTTTCGCGGGTAAGTCTTACTCACGAGATAGTCGCGAAACTCTCTGTCCAAAGCTGAAAAAACTTTAAAATTGGACCATAAAACTCCCAATTGAGCTTATACATGAAAAAGGTCATAAAAACACCCAGAAAACATGTTTTTCACACAAAAACTATTTGAAAATTTTTGAAAAACATGGGTGATACAAATCACTTCCCAAAGCAAAGAAAAAGAAAAAGAAAATCTTTTTGGTTTGATTCACATATGGTTGAGCATACACACATCACATTTGAGCATATACAAACACACAAATGAAATAGACATTCATTGAACATTAAACTTGTGTGTTATGTGTGAATCAAGTGTGGAATAGTTTTTAGTCTAGAGTGAAGTTTCAATGATCAATTCAATTAAGTCATACACAACTAGCACTAAATCAAGTGGTTTATCTCAATTATAGAAATGAACATATATGACCTCCCACAAGAAAATGATTACAAAACTTAGAAGCTTTTCATTTGGCTTCTATACAAATCACAACATTTGATCATTTTTGAACAATACATCTCATTCTGAGATTGGTGCTTGAAATTTTTTATATTTCAATATTGAGAATGAGCCTTTGGCTTTTTGAGCACCTTACATTTCAATTTAAAATGTCGCTTTCCCTTTTTCCTAGTCAAATACTAGTATGTGCGATGGCTTTTGCAGCTCATTATCTCTTTTCATTTTGAGATTTACATTTGTTGAGCTCTTTAAGCAAAAACATAAAAATAAAGTGGGAAGAGATATAGGCACAAGTCTATGCAAGTATCAAGACCATCAAGACTATTGACCAATCATTCATGACAAGCTTGAAGATCTATTTACAACAATCACACATAGTTTTCAAGATTTCTCCCACAAAGATATATGTGCATACATAACAAGCTAAGCTCATAAATGCACTACGCCATTAATATGAAGGTACTAGGCCAAACTCACATGTGATATGTGCTCAAACATATATGATCAAACTTTTTGAATTTTTCACTTTTTATGTGGTTTTGGATTTTTTACTCACACAAAACAATGACAAAAAAGTAAGATAAAAAACAAAAACAAAACAATGCATATAAAGAGATGCATGATGCACAAATGCATGAAGATATGACATTCAATGCATGAAGGGTCCTACAAAGATCGAAAGAATTAAATTAATGACCAAAAGAGCAAAAACTCAACCATAGGAACCCTTCCTCATCCAAACGGATTGATTGTTTGGAATGAGTATCTCATGAGAAGTGAGATGAGGGTTGGAAGAATGAGAGCCAGAGATGCACATAGATAAGGAGTTAAGAGCATTTAAACACTTTCTTTAACAACATGCTATTTTCACTCAAATCCGGTTTACCCTTTTTAGCACAACTTCCAAGACGCTCAAGTTTCTCTTTTCTTTTGATTCTTTTAAGAGCTTGAAACTTAGAGCAATGTGGTTTAAGATGACCAAAGGCACCACAATGGTGACAAACAATGTGTTTAGGTCCATTAGACTTTTTGGGAATGGATCTAGCAACTTGGTTTTATTCTCTCTTCAACTTAGAACATTGAGGCCTTATATGACCAATCACACCACAATGGTGACAAGTTGGAATAAATTTAGATCCATCCAAAGCCTCAGGTTGAGACCTAAACAAATGCTTAGGTTTAACAGCCTTTCTCTCCACTTTTTGGTTTCTTTTGTGTGGAGAAATGTACACCGATTTGTCCTTTAAGGTAGAACACACAATAGGCACAACATTGGGTACCACAACATGATTACAACATATATTTTCATCCTTTATAGCAACAGGTTCAGCAATCAAACACTTGGCATGCATCTTAGGAGATTCATTTTCACATTTAAGATCATCAACAAGTTTGTTAGACAAAACAAGTTTAGCATCCAAGTCCATATTCAAACATTAAAAATCTTTCAGTTTTTCAAGAGAAATTTCAGCAAGTTTCTCATATTTCTCAACCAATTTATTGGATTCATTGAGCTTAGCAATCAATTCATCCTTTTCACAAAATAACTTGCTCAAATTCTTTTGAAACTTCTTAGCCTTTTTCTTCAAGAGTTTGTCATTTGGAATATCAACAACAGCAAATGATTCAAGTAACATGTCATCACAATCATGAGGATAAACACTCATAGAGGAATTTTCACAAACACATGGCATGTTACAATCAACAACATCCATAGAAGCATACAAAGAATTATTCATAGCAAAACACACAAAGGGTCAAGGATCACACTTAGGTATTTAAACCACAACAAGTGTACCCGCTCTGATACCAATTGAAAGCTCGAAAATGTGTTGAAAACACAAGAGCTGTTTAGACCCCCAAATTAAAGTTACGGCTCGATTGATTTTACACTAACTTAAAACTAAGTGCGGAATAGTGTAAATGCGAGCAGATAAACAAACAAACTACTCTAATCCATAAACTTTACACTGCTCTCCAAGCGAAAATTGATCCACTAGACAATCAGTTGGGATACATGGGTTAGCAAGAGACCCTCCAAGCCTAATCTACCCGATGTACCTAAGCCCTCCAAACTCCTACTCCAACAAGGCTTCTCGAAACTGTGTCTTGTTTAGTTCTCCGGATCCCACAATAAGCTCCATGTTGCATTTGCCATCCTCGGCTTCTTCCAATACTTCCCAGCAGCTCCAAAACACTCTCAACACTCTGAATAGGTGTGGGTTATGTTTGGGTACAAATCTCCTCTCAAGGTATGACAATGGGAGAGGGATGGAGAAGAGGCTACAATGATTTCTCACTAAGGATGAGTAGCTCTCTCTCTAAAAGATGGTTGTGTGTGTTGTAGAAAACCTATCTAGGGGTTTTTTTCTCTTTGAATGGCCTCTTCTACATTTGTGGGTAATAAGGGTATATATAGTATGGGTAAAAGGTAAGAAAGTCACTCTTAAAAATCCTCAAGGCAAAGAGTCTTGCAAGTATCTTGCAGGAATGCCTTACCTGCAAAATATTCGCGAAATTAATAGTCTGGCACGACTCTTCAGCTTCCAGTCATGTGCTTCTCACATGCCTTTTCGCTGGAACCCTTCTTGCGAACTTCTCGCGAGCTAGTTGCGAAATGCAACGGTCTTCAATTAAGCTTGAGTCTTGGCCAACTTGATACTAAACCCAATACAATAAAATCCCATAAAATACAAGGAATAAAACTAAAGCAATTACAACACTTTTTGTCATGGAATAAAGCCAACATAAAACATAGTTGTAAATCACAACTTTACAAAATATAATGGATAAGAGAATCTAGATAGAGTTAAACATGACTATTGATGAAAAAATCTTTTCACCATTAGTCTTAACTTTGAAGGTTTACACCTTCTAAAATCTATCAATCTCATTTTCTTGCAAACCTATTTGAAAACAATAGGCTTAATGCCACTAGGCACCTCTACAAGTTCTAGACTTTAAATAAAATCTAATTCTATTCGCATAACCTTGATCCAGTAATCAATATTCATATCATCTATTGCCTTTACGTAGGACCGAGGATCGAATTCATATCCTTGTGGAATGACTTCAAAAGTTTATTCCAAAAGTATGAATTTATTTGGTAATTGATAATCCTCCTACTACGATATTGTATCGGTATAATAGTTATCTATAGAATAATGTCTTGTGGTGTGTCTAATACATCCATCTCATTTCTAAATGTACTTTATAGTTGTCCTACAACAAATTCTAACATTTTTCATCTAGAACATTCTACCTTTAAAAAAGCCCTATTCCTCCTTTATGTATGCAGTAACTTAAAGAAGTCATTGGAACTTCATTCCTTTACGAAAAGGAGTCCTAGATCATATTATTTTCTAAATAGAATTCATAGAATGGGAAAATAACAAAATAATGGTTATAAAAGCCCATCTTTCACCAATCTTGAATATCATTTAGATTAATAAGATTTAGACATAAGTGTCAAAACATACAATACCAAATGATAAAAAATTTCTCTTTAAAAAGTAAAACATGTAAATTTCCATCTAGAAAACAATTATGGATAATGCATAGCTTTACCAAAATGGAAACACTTTCCCTTTGATCGTACTTTTGAGTCTAATTTCCTTTTGGCAACTATTAGGGCAACTAGCTTGTCCAACTCTTTGGTATTATAATTCCTCTTCTTACCACCCTTACCTTTCGGTTTAGGCTAAGAATTTGAATTAAATCATATTGATCCTAGCCTTAGCTTTTAGGATGTCTTCCATTGCGTAGAACTCACTTATCAACTCAGATAATAATAATAAAAAAATTATTTTCAAAACAATCTGAATTGATCAAATGATTCTAACAGGGACACGTGGATTATATCCATATGAGATTAACATTTAATCTCTACATCCAAGAATTCCAATTCATTTAAAAATAAAACATTTTCATAAAATGATATAGAATTGGAACTCCTTAAGCCTTTCTTAGCACTCAATATGATTCATACCAAACATCTCATTTAGACTTAATATAAAGTCTAAGTCTAGTACTAACTCTTGCATCTCATGCTGTAGCACAATTGAGATAGAAGCCAATGTAGCATTTTAGCATCTCAATGGAGACTATGATCACATCATAAGCTATCTTCCATAAATGCATCATGTATAGGAAATTATGACAATGCTGAATCGAAACATATTTATGTACTTCAGCTCCTTTAAGCACCATGTCCAAAATTATTTCTTAGTTAATGTGATTCAATTAAAATAGTAGTTAGAGAACAAAAATTTATGACAACTTTATTTTGAGACTATGAACATAAATACAAGGACATTATAATTTTGCATCCATAACCATATAGTATGGAACCCGAAAACCATACTATACTAGGTGCAACGACAACCTAATCCTGCAATTAATATTCCTTAGCATAGAGTGAATACCAAGCATTATGATCAGGCAAGAACTATTCTCATTATTAATGCTATCATGGTAACTCTTACCAAACAAAAATAATTTGCCGCTTTTCCTTAGCCTTTAAGTAATAATGAAATAGCTCATTTGGGAGGTTAACATTACACTTAGTCTAGTGTACACCATTATCTCGAAATATATGTAGCCACATTTTATCTCCTTTATAGTGTTTAAACTTGCAGTACCATGAAACAAAACACCATCCTTTGGGATCGCGAGGCATATACGCAGACACGAGATGCTTGTTCACACTACTTCAAACAAGTAAGTTCAATCTTGTAGTACTATAAAGTAAACACCCTCTTTTGGAATCGCGAGGCATATACGCCAAGATGAGGTGCTTACCCACACTAGTATGAACTAATAATGGAGACCATGAGATCCAACCCTTGTATCTCTCTTCCACTATAAATTTTAAAACAAGTGAGTTGTCTTGAAATCATTGTGATCTTATCGCAATTTTAACCCTACACATCAAATGTGTTTAATTGTTTAAATTTCGATGTGATCTGACTAAGTCACGTAATAGTAGCATAACGAGCATTCGCATAATCACAAAGAAGTTTAATCATGAAATACGTGAAGTAAATACCCTCCGCATGGAATGCAAGGCTTAAGGCCAAGACCAATTATCTATTCACATTACAATAAACTTAACAAAAGGGTTGTTTCAGCACTCCCACTTGTTATTTGGGTTTTTCTTTAAATAATTGTGATCCCATGACAACTAATAACCTTGCACTTGTTGAAGACTCTAATCTCATTAGAGTCACTAACTAAAATGGAAGTCCTAAACTATTTAGGATTCCTTAAACCCTAATGGATCAAAAATTAGTTATAAAGAACTCTATCCTTAATTTACTAAATAAAGTATTCTAATCTCACTAGGAACTATATAACTTTAATTAGAGTTTTAATCTCATTAAAAACCTCTAATTAAAATAAATTAAGGACTTTTAATCATACAACAATTCCAATCTCATTAGAATGTTTCTTAAAAGAGAAGTCCTAAACAATTTAGGACTAAGAATTCTATTTAACTAACATCTTTGATCTCATTAGGTCTCTTAGTTAGATAATGATTAATAAATGTCCATAACTTTTAAGGACTATAAAAATTAATCACTTTATATAGAATCATGTGTAATCTCATCACACACAACCTTGCCTTTTATCAAAGTTTTAACACTTAATCAAAAAGCAAGTGAAAATTAAAAATTCAGTACCGTTGATCGGTCAAATCTTTTCCTCAATCGATCGAAAAAAAAATAGAAATACATCACAAAGTCACTATCTCATTCGATTAATTCACGATTCCTATTCGATCAGTCGAAAATAATATTCGATCGATTGAAAGGGATTCTCGATTGATCGAGACAATGAAGAATTTCATCAGAGAGTTTTTACCTAAATCGATCAGTTCTTGATTCCTCTTCGATCAATCGAAAAGAACATTCGATCGATTGAAAGGAATTCTCGATCAATCCAAACTCGCAAAACTGAATTTTTCTCATAATTTTCTGATAACCGTTTTTGACATCTTCATTATTCTTCCATCAAAAAAACACCTTTTGATTTTATCAACGAAGATTTAAAGATCAAACATAACGGTTTTCAATATCAAGATCAAGAACCATAATAATACTAGAAACCTTGAAAACACAATCCTAATCTCATTAGGAATAAATTTCATTAAAGGATTCTAACCAGTAACCAAAAAACTTTAATTCTAGCATTAACATAAGAGTATCAATATCAGTGTATATATATATATATATATATATATATATATATATCAAGCCATGAATTCTATATATTATCAATCCGAAGTTATCAATCTGGATAACATATAAAGCACTTCAATCCTGATAATATACAGATTCCATGAATATAAATATGCATAAATTTTACTGTAGAAAACTAGAACACCAAGAAAATGGTTTTTCTTTAATTCTAAAACTCAATCACATATTATACAAGCATGGTATTGAAGACCGCTCTAGTACCAATTGTTGGAAAATCTAGTTTTGCATCTCATACAAAACACACAGCGGAAGCAACAAACACGGATCTACTTCATTCATGAGAGATAACATATATCCTTGAATTCTAGAACAAAGAATAGAAAGCATACCTTGATGTAGTGAAATTCAAAACCAAGACTTGAGAATACCTCTAATCATCATCCCAATTCCATATGGTGCCCGAGAAGAGTGGTCTCTCAATCAGTCTTTATGTACGTTGATTCTTAAAGAAAGTTCTTCTTCTTCTCATTGTAGAGAAAAACTATTTTCTTTTCTTTTCATCATATGTACATTCTAACTACCTTTACTTTATTTAAAAACTCTTATTAAATAAAAACTGATTATCTAATTGGGTTAGCCTTTTGGGCCTACCCAATTGGGCTTTAGTTTGTGGCTCGAGATGGGACCAAAGGGAACAAATAAGACTCTAGCTCCAATGGGCTTTGTGCTTATCTGTCAACTCTTGACAAGTCTAAAGTTACCATTAATTATATTTAATACCACTATATAAATATAATTGCACTCTAGGCCTTATTAATAAATTATATCCCAAGACTCTAATGATATCATTTTACCCCTCTATAAAATATCCATAGTGAACAAAGTCATAATGAACTGTCACTTTGTAAACAACTATTTTATCCTTGACTACCCGGTTTAATCTTTAAGTCATTCACATTTATTGAAATCTAATTTCAATAAATATAAACTTTAGTAACTCCTTACTAAAGTGAACGCCTTGAATAACCCATTCCAATTTAATTTATCTTAAGGGGATATTTCACGTCTCTATAAAAAGAGATTATGGATTCCATCTTGAGAATATGTGTTCTCTCAACACTACATGGGTTACCCAATATATTGAGGTTTTGACTATCAATATTAGATCTCACTCTTGATATATCAAAGAAACCTACATTTCATGATTAGGTTCACTATCCTCTCAAGATTGAAAGTTTATGAAATTAGAAGTTGTAAGATTAATCATTCAGGTTATAGTTGTTGATTGAATAATTAATCTCATAGTGGTCCAGTTCAATATGTCTTAACACTTAAGACACATCAACACATCAATTAGAAGTCTCCACTTCCATGATCAAGACAAACCATCTTAGTTGATGTTTTATAGTCTTCGTAGATGAAATGCCCAATTTCATTACCAACTATGAACTACGTTTTGAGTTTACAAAGAACTTGTGATTTATATCTTCTGTGACTAATTCACATACACTGCATCTCAAGGACTATGATAATGTCTCATTAGTTAATTTAGAAATAGTCTCATATAATTAAACAAATTAGTTATTTATGACATGCCAATAAATTGGATTTTAGGACATAAACCCCAACAATACCCCTCCGTTTAAGGATCTCACCCAAAACACCCGTGTGGTGTGGGTGAACAAGGGTACTCATGCATTATTCATCTACTATGTCCATTTATTAATTCTTTCAATGTTTTAGGGTCATAGTATCATGCATAATACCATGTGCACTCTTCTTGCTACAATGTTTCTTCTCTAGCATGTTTCTTTTAGTGCTTTTTGTTTTAAAGGTTGTTTTATTGTTGATCTTACTTTATTGATTTTGTTTTGTGTGAGAAAAAAATCCAAAAACGTATAAAAAGTAAAAAATTCCAAAAGGTTTGATCGCTTGTGTTGTGTCATATCACATATGAGTTTGGCCTAGTACCTTCATACTAATGGCGTAGTATATTTATGACCTTATCTTGTTATGTATGCACATATTGAATATAAGTGAAATCTAGAAATCTATGTTTGATTGTTGTAAATAGATCTTCAAGCTTGTCATGAATGTTTAGTCAATAGTCTTGATACGTGCGTAGACTTGATCCTATATATCTCCTCACATTTTTTTTTATGTCGAAAAGCTCTTCAAATGTCAATCTCTAAAAGGTGAAAGAGCTGAAAAAGTTTAGCTTTGAAAACTAGTTAGACTAGGAAAGGGTGGAGCAAAAATGTATTCAAGATGTATGATGCCAAAGCCAAAGGCTTATTTTTCAAAGAAATATAAAAAATTTCATGGCATCATTGCTCAAAAATTGAGTTGCATTGAAAAAAAGGTATGAAAAATGGAAGCCAAATGAAAAGCTTTCAATCATTGTAAACACTTTGGTGAGGAGTCATATATGTTCATTTCTACTAGTGAGATAGGTCACTTGACTTTGTGCTATTTGTGCATGACTTGATTGAATTGATCATTGAAACTTCATACTAGACTATGGACTAATTCATACTTGATACCCACACACAACACACAAGTCTAATGTTCAATGAATATCTATTTCATTTGTGTGATTGTACGTGTTTAAATGTGATGTGTGTATGCTCAATTGCTTGATGATCAAACCCAAAAAGATTTTTGAGTATTTTATTTGTTTCTGGAAGTGATTTTTGTCACTTTGTTTTTGAAAGCTTTTCTCAAAATGTCAAATTCTGTGTTGAAAAACTTTGTGTTTGGCCATTTCACTACTCCTTTCGCGAGTGGATCCAAGTCGCGAGATTTTTAAGAAATTTAAATTTCTTAAAAATTTCAGGCAAAGAGTTTCGCGGCTCCCTTGTGAGTGCTTCGCGGCTCAGCCCTGACCCACAAAATTCTGCCCTATGCATCTGCACATTTCGTGAGTAGGCTTGCGACTGGTTCGTGAGTCATTGACTTGCGAAATGTAGAAAAAGACAGTTTTTAAAGGGTTCAAAAATTCAGTTTTCAAAAACCTTGTCTTTTTGCACACCACGACTCCCACCCACAAAAACTAAAAATTTCATCAAATCTCAACCAATCTTCCTTGCATTTCATCTTTAAGACTTCTCAAAGGTATTTTCAAACACATTTCCTTTATCTATTCCTTTGATTTTGTCTTAGATTACTTAAAACCTAGCATTGGGGTTTATTTTTGTGTTAGGTTGAGAAAACTTAATTTCTTGCAAAATTTTTTAATTTTGTTGATTGGGCTTAGTCCCATTTATGTTGATGCTGTTTGTGTTGGCCGCTTGTGGAATTTTAATACGTATTTAAGGCATATTTTCATATGTTCATGCATTATTTTTCATATAGGGTAAGTGTATTCATGCTAAATGTTTAATAAAATGCTCCTTAAGCATTTTTGCACTAGTTTGGATTCCAATGAGTACCAAACTTTAGGGATTGCCATGTTTACTTAATTCTAACATGTTTCTATCTTTGCTTGTGTGTTTTACACATTTTGCTCCATGGGTGCTTGTTCATGCCTTGCTCATGCCTTGCACATGCATACGTGATGCACACTTGATGCACAAACCCTATCACATTTGACATCTCATGCATAATTTCATGCTCTTTGTCTAATTAGACTTCTAGCACTATTTTCTTGTCTTTGTGTTCTAGTTTATGCTCTTTTACTTAGTTTTTAAGAGTTGTTTACTTGGTTTTTGTACTAACTTGCATTTAAACAAATTTTGTTGTCATTCTTTTGTCTGGTTTGTGTTTGTTTCTTTATGTAGATGTCTCCTAGCAAGAAAACCACTACCAAGAAGCCTCTTAAGCATCAATGATATGAAGAGCATTGCTTTAGAAATAGAGATGTATTTAAGGCATTCATGGACTTCTATAAGGAGGCTGTGATTATTTTGGAGAGAGAAGTGGACCTTGAGTCTCTTGAGAGCACCTTTATTCCTAATGTGTTCAGAGACCGCACTTGGGCTCCTTTTCCCACAGGCTCAGTAGAGGTGCATGATATCTTGATCCGAGAGTTCTTCTCGAATGCCCTCGTGGAAGGAGATCACTTCAACTGTTGGGTGAGAGGAAAGGAGTTCTCTATCTCAACCATGTCAATCCAGAACTTGTTGCAAATTCGACTAGTGATCCTTGAGTCTTCTCTTCCTTATGACAAGAGAAAAACACCAGTTTCAAAAGTAGTTCTAGAGCTGGGGAGAGAACGGAAGAGACAATCCCTGCATACTATCAACTTCTCTCTAGATATGAGAACATTGGCCTACATTATGCTCTTCAACCTCTACATAGTGAGGAATTTGACAACTCTCTCTCAACCACGAGCATTGTTCCTTCATTACTTGTACAAGAAGAAGGACATTGACATCTATGCTCATATCTACTATATTCTTGCAAAGTGTGTCAACAAGAAGAATACCCAGATGACTCTGCCATTCCCAGGTTGATCATGTTGATCCTACATTAAGAGAAGGTCAAGATTCCCTCTAGTTTGCCAGTCATGAAGAGGTAAGATCCTATTTCTACTCAAACCTTGACTACAACAAATCTCGACTTCGTGGTCATGAAGAGAAAAAAGGAGCACCGGGTGAGGACACTGCTCATGAGGGTGGCAACACTAATGATGAGATTGACAACTTCACCCTTGGAGCAAAAGATATTGAAGCCTCACCTACTCAAGCTTAGCCTTAGGAGTAGCCACAGGCTTAGCCTCAGGTGCAACCACAAGCACCATCTTATACTCCCGATCGCCTTGATCTTATTCTCGATTGTCTAGATCACTTGTAGCGATCTTTTGATGAGCATTCTATCTACTCCACACGTCAATTCACCTACCTCCAATAGCAAATCCCCCTTTAGCTTGAGGGGGAGTATATTTTTAGGGGGGGCAGAATTTTGAGACTTTTTACTACTCTTACAGATTTTATATACATAGCTTTAAGTACTTTAGTTTAAAACTGTGTTTTCTTTTGTACTTGTGTATCTTGGTTTTTATAGCCATTTCTTGATACTTTTTGTTATCTATTGCCTTTTTGTATGTTTTTAGGCCCCTTAAAACACAACCAGATTAACCTAGTTAATTAGCCAAGTGATTAACTTAGTCAAATTATGCAAATCTAGGTTAACACAGATAAATCATATCATTAAACAGTGTGGAAAATAAAGAACACAATGATATGATAACCCAGGAAAACTAAATCGGTAAAAAACCTGGGGAGGATTTAACTTAGCTATCCTCAAGGTAAAATAAATCCACTATGAAAGAATTGAAGCTTACACAATAGCAACTTAGACCACTAACATCCTATTGCTACCTCGAGTAGGAAACTTACTACCATGACCACGTGACAACTCCGAGTCTATGGACTACTCCTTTCTTGGATTCCCAGCAAGCACAAGCACTCCTGCTTGTATATCTTTAAGCTCTTGAATCCACAACTGAATTGATCACCAAGCTCTCGACATCAATCTTGAGATTAGAAACCCTAAGTGTATGTAAAGGTAGATATATCTAGATCTCACAAGAGATTCACACACACAGCATAAAGAGCAACCATAAAACGTGGCTAGGGTTTTCCCTTTTAGACTTAAGACAAAACATAAAACCCTACACGTCAAACAGGCTTAGGTTGAGTTGGAAAATTCTGCAGAAAAACAATCTGCACGAGCTTTGATCGATCGAGTCTAATTTTTGATTGATCGAGCCAGGAATATTTACACAGTAAATCCTGTAGTACACTCGATTCCAACTTTACACTAAAAACATACTTTGAGCAAGTCTAAAATAAGACTAACCGTAAACGTAAAGTTCTAATACATTTCAACCTAAAGTCTTAGAACCTAACACTTTTACTTTAGTTTCTTTAATGCATCATGTGCTTGTTGAACATGCAATTAATTTTTGCACCGCTCTTAATTGCTTGTGTGTCTGGATATTCATTTACTCGTTAAATGTTCATTGTGGTCATTTCTTAATGACTGTTCGTGTTTGATCAAGTTATGTGAAAGCTCGAAAATGTGTTGAAAACACAAGAGCTGTTTAGACCCCCAATTAAAAGTTACGGCTCGATTGATTTTACACTAACTTAATACTAAGTGGGAAATAGTGTTAAAGCAACACAGCAGTGAAATGAAAAGTAAAAGAGTAGGGAAGAAAGATGCAAACACAAGATAACACGCTGATGTGTTATCGAAGAGGAAACCGAAGAACTCGGCAAAAAACCTCTCCGCCGCCCTCCAAGTGGTAATCGATCCACTAGACTATGAATTGCGATACATGGGTTAGCAAGAGACCCTCCAAGCCCTCCAAACTCCTACTCCAACAAGGCTTCTCGAAACCGTGTCTTGTCTAGCTCTCCAGATCCCGCAACAAGCTCCATGTTGCATCTGCCATCCTTGGCTTCTTCCAATGCTTCCCAGCAGCACCAAAACTTAACTTGACACTCTGAAAGAGTGTGGTAAGTGTTTGGGCTATCAACCTCTCCATGGTATGGAAATGGAGAGGTAGGAGTTGAGGGAATTCCACAAGCAAATGTGTAGAGGATTATGGGTATAAAAATCTCTAACTCTCAAGGTGTTTGGCTAGGGTTTTCTCTCAGAAGCACTCCTCAAATTTTGTGGGTAATGTGGATATAAATAGTGTAGGCGCAGAAAGTGTGTATTAGAATGGACAGGCTGGCAGAACAGAATCTCTCGTAGGTGTCTCACGAGAAGGTCCTACCTGTGAGATACTCACAAGACACAGCTGTCTCCATCCTGGCCTGACTCTTCGCATTCCAACATGTGCAAGACACATTAGTCACTTTGCGGGATGCTTAGTCGTGAGATACCAGCGAGAACACTTCAGTCTTCAATAGCTTGAGTCTTCACACACTCTCTCTCTATCATATAACCCTTACAATCAAATCCCACAATAAATACAGGGTACAAAAGATTGAACAATAATTACAATCAAATTTGTCACGGAATAAAAGCCAACAAAAACACATAGTTGTAAATAACAACTTTACATTATGCTACATGGGGAAACCGATGTCACTAGCTAACATGGATCGAGACAATCATACCGCGATGAGCATGCACACAATGTAGCATGAATATGCATAAATAGCTATCGCCTTGAGTGTATAGCCACACTACAATGTCAAGAGTACCCATTAGGGTGTCCTAGAAGGATAAATGTAGGTGTGGACTTGGTGTCTGTAGTACCATTAAATTGGAGTACAGATGACACATGTGCCATCAAGAAAAGTTCTTAAAAGGGACTCGGGATTTCGTGTACAAAGACGAGTGTGAACTCGCACGAAATCATAGGTAGGAACTAGGCTTGACAACACAAACAAGCATACAAAGATACATGCATGAGCATATAAGAACAAGTGCAAAGAAACAGAGGAAAGCCAAACAATATGGCATAAAGCAAGCAAAGCAAGCATGTTATCACACAAGAGGGAAGGGTAAGCATGTTATAAAACACCTAAAAAGGCTAAGATGCAAAACCCTAACATGAAAAGCTAAGCAAATAAGAGTGAGGCAAGCGGCAAGCAAGCCAAACATCACGAAGATATACTCTCACACATATCTGTCGAGACCTCGATAGATAGTATTTGTCGAGCAGCTATCGAGATTCATTAAACCTTGATAGATACTATCTGTCGAGTAGCTGTCGAGACCTCGATAGATAGCTATATGTCAGGAATCTGTCCAGCTTTAATGAACAGCCCTTCTTCACTTGTTTCTTGGACAGATTTGCATGGCTTCAATACTAGACTTGAACTCTTGTTCTTTGAAGTATTAAACACATCCTAGATTTGCCCAATTACAAGTAAAGTGAGTTTTGTCAAAGGATTAGCCAATTCTAAATTGACATATTTTCCTAACATCAAATCACATATGTCGTAACATGGATGTAGGCCTAGACCATTGGATCTAGATCTACACCCTACCTAGAACCCAACATAAGAAAGAGGCATAAACAAGATGAATGTTCAAATAGCGTTAAAAACACAATGAACGTTTAGACCCCCAAACAACAAATTACCAATTCTAGCTTTATATCATACAATGTATGTGTGGAAAATGATAACAAGCTTATAACAGAATTGATAACCAATCTAAACCAAAAATAATCACAATCACAACAATAATTAATTGGTAAAGATAAAGGGAAGAGAGATGCAAACACAAGGACAACACACAATGTGTTATCGAAGAGGAAACTGAATCCCTCGGCGTAAAACCTCTCCGCTGCCCTCTAAGCGGTAGATAATCCACTAGAAAACGTAGTTGGGATACATGAACAGCAATAGACCCTCCAAGCCTAATCTACCCAGGTACCTAAGCCCTCCAAGCTTCTTGCAACAACGAGGTTGCGCCGAACCTTTTTCTTTTCTAGCTTACCGGATTCCGCTATAAACCATAGCATCAACCAATGGTCATTGGTCCTTTCCAAACTGCTTCCTTTAGCACCAAAAGAACCTTCTCATAGTCATGGGTATGGTGAGAAAAGGATTTGGTCAAGAACCTCTCGAGTATGTATCAATAGAAAGGAAGAGAGTAGATGAATTTGAAGAGTCTCTTAGGTGAAGATTATGGATGAGGCAATCTTGTTTTCTCTAGGGTTTCTCTCTCAAAATTCTCTCTAAAAGCTCTCTACATTTCGTGGGAATGAGGGGTATTTATACTAGGGTGAGTAGGGAATGTGAAACATTAGTTTTTTCCAAACAGGGCATTCTGGCGACTTGACCTCGCGACTGGGTTGAGTCGCGAGTTCAAGCCACAAGCTAATGGCCTGGCTAGCCTGGGACTTTTGTCCTGTAGTGCAACAGCTAGCCCGACTCTTCAGCTTCTGACATGCTTGGCACGTGTGCAACTTCTGGGGACTTGCAAGCCGCGAGCCACCAGCGAGATCCAGTCGCGAGTCCCTGTTTCTTTGCAAAATCTTGAGCATTTCTTCACACTCTTTCACTCACTACCCTTACAAGATTCCCACCTAAATACAGGGTTACTAAATGCTAAAATACAAGCAAATTTGGCACGGAATAAAGTCAACAAGATGGTTGATTAAATTCAACCTTACAATCTCCCCCTTTAGCTATTCCTTGACAAAACCCTAAAACAAACTCTAGACTTAACGCGTGAGTTGGGAACAGTTGGAAAACTCACTCACACCTAACTCTAGAATCTATGTAGCTCTTGAACCATAAAACCAAAATATCTCATGAAACACAATAACACAATAATATCATTGTATGTAGAAAACTTGTAATACATATGGAACAAGTACAATGCGATCAAGCAAAATGGAATAAAATAATAAACCATGGCATGACCAAACAAGCAATCATTGTAAGATAGTGACCACAATGCTCATTCTCACTTGGAATGAATATCAGGTCATTCAAGCTGATAAGCACAAAGCAAATCACTTGAATGACCAACACTCAACCAATGCACAATACATGAAGTATATGCATCTAGGAATAAAATCCTACAAGGGCACAAGAGTGAGAGTACTTAAGAAAGATGCATAACATTTAGCTTAAAGTACAAAGCATCTTAGCATAAAGGCTGCATAAGCATGGTACAAACCATAAAAGCCTACAAATATGCATAGAAACAAACCCTAAAAGCTTACAAAAGCAACATGGGTACAAATTTAAACAAAGAACCTTAAAAACCTACAAAGCTAACAGGTACAAAAATAAACTCATAAAGTAAAATATACTGAATAACATCATATTATATACTGAATAACTTCTGAAATAAATAACTATACCAGTGAACCACAAGTTTTCCAAAAGTATTAACATCATATCAACACAGGATAAAAAACTAGCAAACAGATAACAATAAACACATCAGACAAAACAAGAGTATATAACAACTATAATAACTCCCCCTTTCAGTATGCACACTCCTTTTCATTCTTATGCTTCTCTCCCCCTTACTGTGTGCTACTCTCCCCCTTTTTGGTACGAATAGCTAAAGGCTTTCTTCTAGCTTCTGTTTAATAGTATCTAGTTGTAACTCAATGGTTCCGAGATGCATTTGAGTTTGACTATGAAAGGAGTGAAGGAGCCGTTCCAAATTAGAAATCCGATGAAAAACATTTTCAATAAAGTAACTTTGCTTGGGTGTTTGAAAACCAGAGGGGAACAGATGGAGTCCCAGTTGATTGTACAAGAGTAATTGTAGCATGAGCAAATGGAGATGCATGTGTGGATGGCTCACTCTTAGGTTTCTTGGAGGAGTGACTCTTGCTTGCTTGGATAGTATATATGGATATTGGTTGAGGACGAGGCACAGTTTTCTCATTTGATGAAGGACTAACACCTTCACGAAGGATAATCTTCATGATTAGACTACAGAACGGAAGAATTGTTCGTGTTGCTGATCGAGCCGCTGTTTTCCTAATCATTTGAAATATGTGAGCACAGATGTCAATCGGGACACCGGAAATGAGGTCACACAGGAATTTAGCCCTTCCAAGACTGATGAAGGTAGTGTTTGACAGTGGGTAGAGGTTGGAGAACATGATCAGCTTTAGAGTTGTCAGTTCAGGCGAAAACAATGCAGTGCCTATAGATGATCCTGTGCTTCCCACTTCATGTTCATTCCAAAGAACTTGAAGGATATCTTGTGCCTTAATTATTCTGTCATCATATGGAGTTCGATTCACATTTTCTGGTCTGGTGATGCATAGTGCCTGAGCAATGTAGTCTGCAATGATGGAAAATTCTGTTCCTCGTACCCAGCATTTCAACTCTACCCTTGTGTATCTGGCATTAGAGTAGAATTCCTTAACCAATTCTTCAATTGGATCCTCAAAATTCCCAAAAAGGTCAGCCCAATCTCTTTCTTCAAAAATCTTAGGGATAAACGTTGTCCTTAGGGTATCAAACTTGAAAATTCACTCCACAATGGTAGAAGCCTCTTTAAAAGTGTCTGTGTAGGTCTTTGAGTCAATGGGTGTCCTGAATCTCTCAATGGAAGAATCTCTAGATGACTTAGACGATAGTCGTGTCCGTTTAGCAACTGGGTTGACAGGTCATCGGTTACAATGTCTTTGCCTTTGTAGGAACGACGAGTCATCTGAAAAAGATCAAAACACACAGCAGAGAACCAAATGCAATACCACAGGGTACAAACATTAGTTTGATTAGATTCAGATATAAGAGTGTGAAACAGAGAGAATTCACTTAAACACAAAAACATGAACCAGGATAACACCAAGGAGACATAAGCAATACTGACATAAAAAGTAAAATAGGCAAACAAATATGATGAAGAACAGTAACAACTCAGAGTCAAGAGGACAATGAACAACACAAAGTCACAAGTGACATAATACCAAGAACATGATATGAATGGAGCAACACAACACAGAGCACAGTCTCTCTATAGACAATAGAAAAATAATCACATGTCCATCAACAACAATAACACTCAAACAAAGAACACAAAAAAAAAAAACAAACAAACAAACAAACCCCCACAAGAGCATGAAAATTCGCAGAACATAATGTCAACAGCACAAATCAAGAAAGTAATGTTCAAATCATGAAATATGAAGTGAGGGAAGGAAAACCCATACCTTTTTGTTGAAGATTTGAGAAGAAATGATGCAGAAAAAGGAGGATTTTCGAAGAAATACTCGAAGTGTTTGTAAGAGAAAAATGGGGAAGACAATGAACAGTCACAAGAGGACGAGGGAAAAACTGAACAAGTTTTTAAAAACTGACTTTAAAACGCAAAACACGCATTTTTCGCGACTAGATTAAGTCGCCAGTTAGTCGCCAGGTAAGCCACGAAACACATAGAAGTTAAGATTTCTGAAAAATTTTCTAAGTGTTTTTCGCGATTGGAGGGTCTACCCGCGATATAGTCGCCAGGTGAGCCGCGAAAATCTCTGTGTACCCCTCGCGACTGGACCTTCCACCCACGAACAAGTCGCCACACTAAGCCGCGAAAATCACAAAAACTCAAATTTTGAAAAATTTTCTAAGTATTTTTCGTGATTGAAACCTTGACTCGCCAGTGAGTCGCGAAAAATCTCGGAGTGAGCTCGCGACTGGGGCATGCGACTAGACCAACCCGCGACTGAGTCGCCAAAACAGGGCAACACTGTTTTTGAAATTTTTGACATTTTTGTAAAAACAAAATACTTTCCAAAAACAAGCTAAAACACTCAAAAATCTTTTTGTGTTTGATCAACAAAGATTGAGCTTGTGAAAACACATTTAAACAAGTACAATCACACAAATGAATATGACATTTATTGAACATAGACTTGTGTGTTGTGTGTGGGTATCAAAAATGAGATAGTCCTTAGTCTAATGTGAAGCTTCAATAATCAATTCAATCAAGGCATATACAACTAGCACTAGATAATGTGACCCATCTCAATTATAGAAGTATGCATATATGACCTCCCACAAAAACTTGAGAACGTAACTTTGAAGCTTTTCATTTGGCTCCATATACATCATATCATTTGATCATTTTGAATCAAAACATCTCATTTTGAGATCGATGCCTGAAATTTTCAATATTTCAATTTGATAATTTAGCCTTTGGCTTTTTGGGTATCATATATTTTATTTTGGTCGCTTTCCCTTTTTTCCTAGTCAAATACTAGTATGTGCGACAGGCTTTTACAGCTCAATATCTCTTTTCATTTAGAGATTTACATTGGGTGAGCTCTTTAATTAAAAGCAATAAAAATAAAAGTGGGAAGATATATAGGCACAAATCTATGCATGTCTCAAGATCAACAAAACCATTCACTAATTATTCATGATAGGGTTGAAGATCTATTTACAACAATCACATAGATTTCAAGATTTTTCCCACAAAGATATGAGTGCATATGAGACAAGCTAAGCTCGTAGATGCACAAAGCCATTAGTACAAAGGTACAAGGCAAAACATGCTTTGAGACAACACTGAACAAGGTTGATCAAACTTTTTGGATTTTCTACTTTTTATGTGTTTTTGGATTTTTGACATAGAAGTAAGAAAAGATTGATAAAAAACAATGTAAAAACATTTTAAAACGAAACAAATAAACAACCAAAAAAACAACACTCAGAAGCAAAAAGCATACAACCAAACATATTCACAAAGCATAGGAAGAATTAATGCATGGACATGTTATGATGCTTATGCATGAGTACCTTTTGTTACCCACACGTCACATGTGTTTGGGGTGATATCCTTGACGAATTGGGTACGAAAGTTAGGACTGCCAAACCTCTTTGTGAAGCTTTCCAAGCAATTTGTGAAGGCACCAATCATCTTCATCATGTCCATCATTCCGAGATCACGGTTTTGACTTCTTGTTTGCTCACCACCCCAAGACCTCTTGTCATTTCTTCTTCCTCGTGATCGAGGAGCGCTTGCATTGTTTAAAGCTCTCAGCTTATGATATTTGGGTTTGGTATGTCCGTGCAATCTGCAATAGTGACAAATGTGATTTGTTTTAGGACCCCGTTGTGATCTTGGAAGTGATTTTCCTCTAGCTTCATGTCTGGCTTCTGATGGATTACGGACTATATTGAACATCCATTGATCAGCCATATTCTTCATCTTTTCAGTCTTAACCTTATCAGGAATAGACTCTTCCACAATTGGCTCTTTGGCCTTCACAAACTTCACTTCTTTGGTGACATTGGCTGATGAGCTACTCCCTCCGATATATCCCACTCCGGACTTGTCTGAGATTGATTTTCGATGCGTAAGCATTTCATTGAGTTTCTTGGAGGAGACAGGATCAACCTTAGCATTTGCTTGAAGCACTTCATGCTCAAGAAATCGAATCTTTGAATAAGCTTCCAGCAGCTCTCCATTCATTTTCTCCACTTCACATTTGGCCTCCTTGTATTGTACTAGAAGAGTTCTGTAATCTTCCTCGGCCCTTTTCATCTTCTTAATGGCTGCGTTAGCCACCTTAGCATATTCACCAGTCTTCTCAAGGAGTGAGTTGTAAGTCTCTTGCAGTCCCACTGCTTCTCTAACTTCCTTATCTTCAAACTCCTCAACTATTCCAGTAGACTCCAAAAATTAGAGTGCACACCAAGCTCCTTCACAAGTGTACCCAAATCATCTGAGGACTCCACACAACTTTCCTCCGAATTAGAATTTGATGAGTCTGAGTCACTTAGAGTAGTGGCATATACCTTCCCTTTTGATTTCAAATAGTTGGGACATTCCTTTTTGAAGTGTCCATGTCCATTACACTCGAAGCATGTGATTCCTTAAGAAGATTGGGAATCTCTACCATCTTTCCTTCGGAATTCTTTCTTCTCCTTCCCGGAACTCTGAAATTTTCCTTTGTCACCAAATTTCCCACCGTTCTTGAGTTTCAAGAATTTCCGGAAGTTCTTTACAAGATACGCCACATCTTTATCTACTGCATCCTCTTCCGAAGAGTCACGAGATACCACTCTCTCATCAATTGTTTTAAGAGCAAGAGATTTGCTCTTTTTCTGCGTAGGTAGAGACAGTTCATATGTCTGCAAAGAACCAACTAGCTCTTGAACTTTAATGTCGTCAAGATCTTTGCTCTCTTCAATAGCTGTTACTTTGGCACGAAAACTTTCCGGTAGTGATCGAAGGATCTTCCTTACAATTTTAGAATCCTCCGTCTTTTCTCCCAAATTGAATTTGCCGACAAGCACCTTGTTCAACTTACTATAAAATGAGTCGAAGGACTCATCCTCGCTCATCTTGAGATCCTCAAAGCGAGTGGTCAACATTTGTAATTTGGTGTCTTTCACCTTCTTTGTTCCTTCATAAGTAGTCTCCAGAATCTCCCATGCTTCCTTAGCAACAGTGATGTGTGAAATCTTGTGAAATTCTTCAGGAGAGACACCACAGAAAATAGCATTCAAGGCTTTACTATTAGCATTAGCTGCCGCAAGAGCTGCCTTATCCCAAGTGGATTTGGCAGCCTCCGACTTAATCTAACCAATTTCAACTGCATCCCACACAGCATCATCAATAGAACATAAAAATGCCCTCATTCGGACTTTCCAAAATGCATAATTATTTCCATCAAAAAATGGTGGCACATTTAGAGATTGAGACCTAGCCATCTCAATGTAGGGTCAAGGATCGCACTAGGGTGTTTAAATCACAACAAGTGCACTCGCTCTGATACCAATTGAATGGTCAAATAGCGTTGAAAACACTATAAAGGTTTAGACCCCCAAAGAACAAATTACCCATTCAAGCTTTATATCATACAATGTATGTGCGGAAAATGATAACAAGCTTATAACAAAATTGATAACCAATCTAAACCAAAAATAATCACAATCACAGCAGTAATTAATTGGTAAAGATAAAAGGAAGAGAGATGCAAACACAAGGACAACACACGATGTGTTATCGAAGAGGAAACTGAAGCCGTCGGCATAAAACCTCTCCGCCACCCTCCAAGTGGCAAATAATCCACTAGAAAATATAGTTGGAATACATGAACAGTAATAGACCCTCCAAGCCTAATTTACCCAGGTACCTAAGCCCTCCAAGCTTCTTGCTCCAACGAGGTTGCACTGAACCTTTTTCTTTTCTAGCTTACCGGATTTCGCTATAAACCATAGCATCAACCAATAATCATTGGTCCCTTCCAAACTGCTTCCCTTAGCACCAAAAGAACCTTCTCACAGACGTGGGTATGGTGAGAAAAGGATTTGGTCAAGAACCTCTCAAGGATGTATCAATGGAGAGGAAGAGAGTAGAGGAATTTGAAGAGTCTCTTAGGTGAAGATTGTGGATGAGGCAATCTTGTTTTCTCTAGGGTTTCTCTCTCAAAATTCTCTCTGGAAGCTCTCTACATTTCGTGGGAATGAGGGGTATTTATACTAGGGTGAGAATGGAATGTGAAACGTCAGTTTTTCCCAAACAAGGTGTTCTGGCGACTTGGCCTTGTGACTAGGTTGAGTCGCGAGCTAATGGCCTGGCCAGCCTGGGACTTTTGTCCTGTAGTGCAACAGCTGGCGCGACTCTTCAGCTTCTGGCATGCTTGGCACGTGTGCAACTTCTGGCGACTTGCAAGCTGCGAGCCACCCGCGAGATCCAGTCGCGAGTCCCTGTTTCTTTGCACAATCTTGAGCATTTCTTCACACTCTCTCACTCACTACCCTTACAAGATTCCCACCTAAATACAGGGTTACTAAATGCTAAAATACAAGCAAATTTGGCACGGAATAAAGCCAACAAGATGGTTGATTAAATTCAACCTTACAATAAAGCCAACAATAAAACATGTTGTAAAGCAAGTAGACATGCTAGGAAAACTATAAAACATGCTAGGAAATTAAATTGGTGTAGATAGTAGCTAAAAAGCTACATTTACATCCCTAAACCTCAAATCTAAGGTACCAAGACCAAGGAGTGGAAGATGGGAGCAAGAACACTACCTTTTGATTGTTGGGAAAAGTGAAAAATCAAAGGTTTTTGTGTGTGATTTGGAGAAAAATTAGGAAGAAAAAGAGAGAGGCCATCTATGAATACATGCCCAATAAAAGCTTGGACTACTTTCTGTTTGGTTTGAGTAGCACCCACATTTATCTGTTGACACCTCATTTTGCAACCAGCATTTAACCTCACCTGAAGGGTAAAAGGGTAATTTTGTCTTGGAAATATGCATCTTGATTCTGGTCATTAAATCCTTAAGCTCTTTCACCAAAATGATCTCGATGTTGTAACGATCAAATCGACTGGTCATAAGCCCTAATCAGACCACCAGATTGAAAGTTATGATCAAATCAAGTTCTAATGGCTGAGATGCACTATCACAAATTGAGTCTGACTATATGTGATTATGAACAATTGATTTCAATTGGTTATAAGTATAATCAATTTGAGATCAATAATGTGTCATAATTTGATTAGTTAGGACTACATTTTATGGTAGGGTTGCACACACCTAATTAATTAGATAGTCAAACATTAATTATTCAATGAGTAATTTGTGCAATTATCTTTTAATTATGGCAAATTTGGAACTAATTAGGTCTAAAATGGGAGTGATTGGAGCCTATTAATGTTAATTGGAACCTAATTGGGGACCTATTAATGCTAATTGTGCTGAAATTGTTTTCTAACAAATGACCTCTACTCACTATTTCATTAATATCTCTCCGAATATTTTGAATCTATCAATGAGATTAATTTTCCCAGAAACTAGACATCTGGGGCTTCAATTTGAGCACAAGAACGAGACAATTCTGATCAGAATTGAGTAAGATATGATTTTTTGAAATTGACCCTACAGACTGTTACAGTAGTTACGGAAAAACCGAATTTTGCTTGCTCCTCACTCCCACCAATCTCTACATTTAATCCACCAAATTTTCCCAAAAGCTAAAATGAGGTCTAGGTTCATGATTCTTTGTCAACCCTCATTAAATGACTTTCCATTCATATTTCTTCAACCACTACTATATAAACCCCCCCCCCCCCTCTCCTCCATTGCAAGACACACAAAAACCCTCTCTCTTCTCCTCTCTTGAGTTCTAGTGAAGTAGAGTAGTTTTGTCATATTTTGGTCTTCTTAAGACTCAAGGTATTAAGTGAGACTCTATCTCTCTCTCCTAACTCTTCTTTTCCTCCACCCTTGGGACCTCCACCAAGAGTCTCCTCCTCCACCATATGGATCTTACATGAAGGTATAATCCATTTATGATGAGAATTTAAGATTAAAAGCATGATAATAATTATTTAAATTTCCTTGAATATGTTTGAATGTGCTTAATTGTTCTTCATATGTTCTTGGTTGTTCATCACATGTTCATGCATAACACTAGTTTTAATCTTAAATCCACATCAAAAATATGAAAAACATGTTTGTTTAATAATTCTTTCAAATCCTTAAATCTAGGATATCACCATCCACACACATTCACTAGAATTTATTTTTCAACCCAAATGAAATGCTTAATAAATGGAATTATGGTTTATCACATGCACACACTTTAAATTCAACATGCAAATTGATTGATAACATATTGGATGATGTGATATGAATGTTGGCCATCATAGTCTAGAAGACTGGTTTCACAGGGCAAGGTGGGTGCCTAACGCCTTCCCATCTTGTAACATAGCCTCCGAGCTTAAATCAAGGGTTAGTAGATCGAATACTTATCCATGTAATTTTTAATTTTTAGATTGTAACTAGAAAACAAAGCTATGTACTTTATCTTAGATTGTATTTAGGACCAAAGCCTTGTAATTTCCTGTGATCAATGTAAATTCAATTTCAAATTAATAAAATGAGGAATTTTTCAATTGTGGTTTTCTTATTTATCCCAAAAATTAAATGAGTGGCGACTCCATTGTAAAACCCTTAATCTAAAGGGGTAAATATAACTAGTCGATCCAAAAGAGTGTATTCTCATTAAATTTACATGCTATGAAGAGGGTATTCTCAATAAAATTTGATGTCTACAACTTTGGAATCTTAATGCTTGAGATCATTAGTGGTAGAAGAAACAACAACTTCCAAAATGTTAACCATTCTCTCAATCTAGTAGGATACGTATGTATGTCAAGAAAACCTTAACTATGGACTTTGTGTATTTTGATTGTTGTGTGTTTCAGACATTCTAATTTACTATAACCTTTTTCTTTAGGCATGTGGGATTTGTGCCAAGAAGGTGAAGGGGTGGAACTATTTGATGCAGCAATAAGTGATTCCTGTGTCAAATATCAAATATTGAGATGCATTCATGTTAGTCTGTTATGCGTAGAGGATAGTGCAATTGATCGGCCTACTATGTCCAATGTGCTATCTATTTTAACAAATGAAAGTATGCCATTGCCTTTACCCAACAAACCAGCATTTTCTATTGGAAGGAAAGCAATTATGGCTAATATTTTTTTATAAAGAATCAAATATCCATTCACTAAATGACTTGTCCATTTCCAAAATGGATGCACGATAGATGGAAGGTGAGAATAAGATCATCAGATTTCCTCTTCTTTTACCCCTAAAAGCATCTTGTGTATAGAAATGAGGTAGCTTATATCAGGACACTAAGTAGAGAATTGTCACTTTATATTTTCTAAGTAATTAGCTCAAACATCTTGTTGGTTCAAGTTTGTCTTTGATAATTCAATAGTTTAAACAATGGGAAAAGGATTTAAACTCTGGTTCTTCTAATAAAGATAAGTTCTGCCATTGAGCTACAATGCTCTTTACGATTCAAGTTTAAACTAGGCTGCAATGAAATTGTACAATTTTCTTCATTAAAGACATTATCTTGTTCTTTTTTTCTTTTTGAACCTTTCTTCAAGAAAATTTGACAACACCAAAGGCATTGTCATGTGCCTCTAGCGTGCATTATGAAACAAACACGATTAATCAAATTCTTTGACATTGAATACACAAGACAAATGATAACCACCTTTTTAGTGCAAACACACAATAACTATAAATACATACTTCAGAATATAACTACTAAGCCTTTGATGTCAATTTCTTGTTATTATAGTTAATTATAAAGGGCTTACGCAAAATAAAAATTATTTGTGTGATTTAATCGTAGGTCTAACTTCAATCACCAGAGAAAGAATTTGACAAAAAGTCTATATTTTATTAATCTGAAAACTGAATTGTCTTTGACTACAATGCGTTTAAATAGTAAAAAAGAAAACCTAGGGTGGCTAGCAAACCGTAAGGCAGCTATGAAAGAATATAAAACCCTAATTTGACTAAAAAAAATTAAAAAAAAAAAAAAAAAAATATATATATATATATATATATATATAAAACAAGGCAATAAATAACTTAAACCTAAAATAAATAAATAATTACATAAAAATACTAATATTAAATATTAAACCGTGGCCTACATCAAATCCCTCCACTTAAAACAAACTCATCCTCGAGTTGATGGTCGAAATTTGAAATCCTCTACTCCAAATAAACAAATACTTTGAATGCTTTAATAACTTGATCCTGTTTTGAAACTTGAATTCTTCATAAAGTGTAGCATTAAATTTCTTCTTATCTTCCTTCAATTTATTTGTAACATCAATCGACAAAGGCTAGATAATAAAATTAAAATTTTCTTGCCCAAGAAAATCAACATATTTTGTAGTCATCTTCAACAAATTAACTGGAAACTGTGGGTTATGAATGATGGACTCATCATCATATTTAACCTCAATTGGATCTTCGACAATATTCTCATTAATTACCATCTCTTGATTTCTGTCACTATCCATGATTAACTCAAATTCTTTGACATCTTCATCCAACTTTCGACAAGTGGTATCTTCACTCTTCAATTCAATAACCTGTTGCAAGTCTTGATCTTTTTTAACCACGTCAAATTTTTCTTTAGAAATAGGCTGCTTCTTCTCAACCCTCAAACCCTTTCCTTTACTTGACACATGGACTTGGCTGTGATAGTTTTACGTTTGTGGTTGACCTTTCACGTTTTGAACATATTGCTTTTCATATGAATATACAGATTTATAATCAAAACTTGTATAATCTAGTATATCATAGTAGTCATTAGGAAACCATAAATCAATTAATACCCTTTTTCATTCTTTGCCAAGAGCGGATTGGATGCCTACCTCATCGCTTTCTATCGATTTGAATGTCTTCCCACCATTCCTCTGCTTCATCATCCAATTTATTAGATGCAAGCCGCACTTTTTCTTCATCACAAATCTTCCAAAAATTAAAATACTCTTCCAAATCAAGAAGCTAGTCAATAAAATCCAACTTACACATATCTCCATCAAAGAATGGAATTTTCTTGTAGTTAGGAGTGCATCTTTGAATATATTGGTCATTGTTGTTGTGAGATGATTTCCTAGCAAGAAGAGTAGCAATCATTTGTAGGATTTCGTCCACAATTGGTTGTTTCTCTTTACAAAATTGGTGAAACTCAGCCCTAGTGTGAACTACATCTTCAACTTTGTTGTTGTAATTGTGGTGGTTACCATCATGCCGGTTAGCCATTAGACCAGGGTCAGTCAAGGCTCTGATACCAATGGATGTCGCGGAAGCCTGAAAAAAGAACAAACGATGCTCTCTTGATGGAACAGAAACTAAATTGTTAGTTTCTAGGTAGTAAATCTCGAATCCATGAGGGGTTCCCTGAATCCACAAGGAGATAAACTGGAATCCACCAGAGAAAGAATTTGACAAAAAGTCTGTATTTTATTAATCTAAAAACTGAATTGCCTTTGGAGGCTACAATGCATTTAAATAGTAAAAAAGAAAACCTAAGGTGGCTAGAAACCCCAAGGCAACTAGCAAACCCTAAGGCGGCTATGAAAGCATATGAAACCCTAATTTGACTACAAAAATATTAAAAACACCTAAAACAAGGCAATAAATAACTTAAACCTAAAATAAAAAAATAAAAAAAATAACATAAAAATACTAACTTATCTAAGTTAGATAAGGATCCATGGCATAGGGATCCCTATCGTTGAGAAGAAGGACATTGGGCCAAAATCAAAGGCAAAAGGGAAGTCATTGCCTAAGAATCAAAGGGGACCTCAAGTGAAGCATTTTTTTCATCATTGTGACATTCGAAGGCACACAAGACCAAATTGCTTCAAGCTTCATGCTCTCAAAAGGCCTGACTCTCTGCATGCTCAAGAAAATACAAGAAGAATGCCAAGAGGAAAGCAAGCTAAGGGAGAAAATGATGGTTAACTCATTAAAGATGTCATGGAAATGCTTAAGAACATCTCATCTTGCCTAGCTAGCTTCACCCCAAGGTTTGAGAGTTATGTTAGTCGAACCCCTCAGTCTAAGGACCTCACCCAAAGCATCCATGCGGTGTGGGTGATGAAGGGTACTCATGCATGATTATTCACTATGTCCATGCATTAATACTCCCAATGTATTAGGGACATAGTTTCATGCATCATATCATATGTATTCTTCTTGCTTCATTGCTTCCTTCCTAGCATGTTTCTTTTAATGCTTTTTACTTTGTTCGCTTTGTTGATTTTACTTTATTGCTTTGTTTTGAGTGAGTAAAAAATTAAAAAACTCATAAAAAGTAAAAATTTCAAAAAGTTTGATCGCTTATGTTGTGTCATATCACATGTTGAGTTTGGCCTAGTACCTTCGTACTAATGGCGTAGTGCATTTACAAGCTTAACTTGTTATGTATGCACATTTTTAAGTGTAAGCGAAATTTAGAAATCTATTTTTGATTGTTGTAAATAGATCTTCAAGCTTGTCATGAATGTCTAGTCAATAGTCTTGTTTGATCTTGATACATGCGTGGACTTGATCTATATATCTCCTCACATTTAATTTTATGTCAAAAAGCTCTTCAAATATCAATCTTTTAAAAGAGAAAGAGCTAAAAAAATTCTTATTTCAAAAACTAGTTTGACTAGGAAAAGGTATATAAAAAATATACATTTTAAAGAGAAAGAGCCAAAGACTTATTCTTCAAAGAAATATAAAAAATTTCATGGCATCGTTGCTCAAAAATTGAGTTGTATTGATCAAAAAGTATGAAAAATGGAAGCCAAATGAAAAACTTTCAATCAAGGTAAACACTTTGGTGACGGGTCATATATGTTCATTTCTACAAGTGAGATAGGTCACTTAACTTCGTGCCATTTGTGTATGAATTGATTGAATGAATCATTGAAACTTCATACAATACTATGGACTAGTTCATACTTGATTCACACAAACAACACACAAATCTAATGTTCAATGAATTCCTATTTCATTTGTGTGAGTGTACATATTCAAATGTGATTTGTGTATGTTCAATTTCTTGATGATCGTGTATGTCAATCATTAAAATCAAGGTTAGTCTGTCTTCTCCTTTGGTAGGAGTCTCTCCCTCTCGTTTTTCAAACTGAGGCCTTATCTCCCTTAGATTGTCCTAAGGGGATGAGTCTTTTCTTTTCCTTTGTCCTCTTTCCTTCTTTCTCTCCCTGTTTCACTCTCTCTTCTCCTCTAAGATTCCTGGGGCATCATGGCTGAGGAAGAAGGTGTCTCAGATATATTAGAAAGGCTAAAACTCACGGCTGAGGAGGAGGAAGTCATTGAGATTACAGATGAAAAGAGGATCAATGAGATTGAAAGCTGTGTACTTAGCTTGGTAGGCAAGTTCCAGTTTAAGTTTAAGACAGAATTCCAGTTAGTTTGTATCCTCAAAGATGGCCCATGGTCGTTTGATAATCAAATGTTATTACTTAAGAGATGGCAACGTGGAATGTCCGCTGCCAATGTTGATCTTGATTGTGCTTCGTTGTGGGTGTAGATTTGGGAAGCATCCTTTGACATGATGTCCCCACAAGTAGCAACAGATATTGGTGGCCGGATTGGTTCGGTGGAGGAAGTGGAAAGAAGAAGGACAAATGAATCTCTAAGTTTGTTCATGCGAGTACATGTCTCAGTCTCTGTTTCTAAAACATTAAGAAGGGGGTGTTTTGTCTCAGATTTCGATGGGAACCGGACTTGGTTAAAATTCAAGTATGAGAGATTGGCGATGTTCTACTACTTTTGTGGATTTGTTGGACACAATGTGAAGCACTGTGCGAGTTTCTTTGCTACAGAAAAGAATGGGGCAACTATGGAACTCCAATACGGTGAATGGTTAAAAGTTGGGGGTGGCCGATAGAAAACAACTTCAAGGGCGGAGGGAGAGACGAGGATGGAAAATGAGATGGTGGCACAGAACAGAGCAGTACAGAGAGTTGTAGGTGGGTCGAGTAAACCGACTGCGCAGAAAGTAGCAAGTGGGATGCTACCTGATTTTTCGGAGAATATCCCAAGAGAGGATACAGTGCATAGGGATGAGGAAAGTGATCTGAGGGCAAAGGAAAATGATCAAAGGGTTAATATTGGAGCGTGGGCTGAGGCAGATTTTGAGAGAGTCTTGGAGAAGATTGATGCAGCAATTGAGGGAGAAGGAGTTAATACCCCTGACACAAGCCAGGCGAAATCGCAGGGAGTTTTCTGTGGTAAGGGACTGATAGATGTGGACGTTCAGGAAGCAGAGATTACCACTGATTTAAATATAGTGATCCCAAGTCAAGATGTTAGGGTCAGGCCTGTTGTGGGCTCATCCAAGTTGGGCTTTATATTTGGGGGCGAGCCAACTGAGGCTAGTAAACAAAATAGGGCCAATAGGAGTTCATGCAAAGGATATAAGTGTGGCAAGACAAGCACTAAGGCCCCTAACATGGGAAAGGATACTAGCCCAATAAAGGGCAAGTCTAAACAAGGCAGTTGGAAAAGAAAGGAAGGGAGATCCGTAGAGGAGGCAGTGAGCTGTTGCATGGACATTGATGTTGGGCAGAAGTGTAAAATTTTTTTGGAGAGTACTGATGATCTTGAACCAGGTACAAAGAGAGGTAAGACTATTGCCATGATTGAACCTAGTCCATTGGCGGAGGTTGCTAGGCAACCCCGCCGAGCACAATGAGTATTATAAGTTGGAACTGCTGGGGGCTTGGGAACCCCCGGACAGTTCGTACCTTGGAAAAGGTGGTGAATAAAGAAGAGCCCAACATTGTTTTCTTGATAGAAACTAAGGTTGATAAAAAGGAATGGATTGATAAAGTCAAAGAAAGGTTTAAGTTAAAGCATGGAGTGTTTGTTTCGAGCAATGGTAATAGTGGTGGATTGGAATTATTTTGGAAATATGGGGTGACTCTTGATGTGCGATCTTATGCCTATGACCATATTGACACATGGGTCGATGGTGGTTCGGGTATTGGTTGGTGGCATTTTACGAGATTCTATGGCAACCCGGAAACAGATAGGAAACCGAAGTCTTGGGCTAAATTGAAGTTCCTTAAGAACTTTTCTTCTCTCCCATGGTTGGTGATCGGGGATTTCAACGAAATCATTGGTTTATTGTAAAAGGAAGGGGGTCGTATAAGGCCAAAAAGGCAAATGGAGTTGTTTTTGGAGGTGATTAACTTTTGTGCTCTTAGGGATTTGGGGTTCGTGGGGCCTAAGTTTACTTGGCTTTTTCAACAAAGGGATGGTTTTCAGATTAGAGAAAGACTAGATCGAGCCTTGGGGAGTTCGGATTGGATGGACCTTTTCCTTAGGGCCTCGCTACACCATCTTACCACATCGGTTTCTGACCATTCTCCTCTTTCCTTACACTTGAAGTGTCGGCCTTGTAAGAGAAGTAAAAGAAGGTCTTTCTGGTTTGAATCCATGTGGCTCAAAGATGCTCATTGTGAGGAGGTTGTTAAGGAGGCTTGGGCAGAGGGGGAAGTGGTGGGTTCGAATTGGGCTTTCTTGAACTGCTTGGAAAGATGTAAAGCTAATCTATTGAGATGGAATAAGGATGAGTTCGGTAATGTGGGGGCGAAGGTGGCTGAGCTACAAGCTAAATTGGCTTTCTTGGAGAACCAACCTACATCTCCTAACCAGTTTCATGCACTGAGAAACACAAGGATTGAACTTAACTGTTGGTTGGATAGGGAGGATAAGATGTGGAGGCAAAGGGCTAGGCAAAATTGGTTCCAAGGTGGAGATAGGAATACGAAGTTTTTTCATGCAAAGGCTTCGGACCGTCAAAGCAAGAACCATATTGGGGGTATTTTTTTATAAGACTGGGGTCTGGCATGAGGAAGAAGCCGAGATAGTTGAAATTTTTGTAGATTACTACACGAATCTTTTCTCTTCTTCCCTCCCCGGGGACTTTGAGGAGATTCTCCATGTAGTGGGGCCGAAAGTTTCAAGGGAGATGAATGATGATTTGGCTCGGGTGTTCCATGAGGGGGAGATTCGTAAAGCTTTAAAGCAAATGTATTCCCTAAAAGCTCCGGGTCCGGATGGAATGCCACCTTTATTCTATCGACATTTTTGGAGTACATGAAGACGTGTTGTATGCACAACGGTCCTGGATTTCCATAACCATTGTATCTCTCCTCCTAACTTTAATCTTACTCATGTCGTGCTTGTTCCTAAAGTTAAAGAGCCAAAACATGTAACTGATTTTAGACCTATTAGTTTATGCAATGTAATTTACAAGATTGCCTCAAAAGCTATTGCTAATTGATTTAAAAGAATATTGCCATCTATTATTAGTGATTCTCAAAGTGCTTTTATACATGGTAGACTTATTACTGATAATGTGTTGGTTGCTTTTGAAACTATGCATCATATTAGTAAAAAGAAGGGGGGAAAGTGGGGGAAATGGCTCTAAAGCTTGACATGAGTAAAGCGTACAATAGGGTGGAGTGGGTTTGGTTGGAAAAAATCATGGAGAAGCTGGGTTTTGCTGAACGGTGGAGAAGTCTTGTTATGAAGTGTGTTACCTCTGTAAACTATGCAATTAAGGTCAATGGGTGCCCCTTCGGCTGCATTACTCCCACTAGGGGTATTCGCCAGGGGGACCCCTTGTCGCCTTACTTATTTCTCCTATGTGCAGAGGGCTTATCATCTCTTATTAAGGCATCTGTGGTTAACGGTGTTTTGAAAGGGATTTCTGTTTGCAGAGGGGGTCCACTGCTCTCCCATCTATTTTTTGCAGATGATAGCCTTATATTTTGTAGATATTATATGGAGGATTGTGTTGAGCTTCAAAGAGTGTTGGGAGTCTATGAAAGAGCCTCGGATCAATAGCTAAACCGGGCAAAAACTTCTCTCTTCTTTAGCAAAAACACTCCGAGGGAAATCCAAGGAAGCGGAATACTTTTAATGATATCAAGGAGAAGCTCGGTAAAAAACTGGCGGGTTGGAAGGAGAAGCTGTTATCAAAGGCGGGCAAAGAAATCCTCATTAAAGCTGTGGCTCTGGCTATCCCAACCTACACTATGTGTTGCTTCAAAATCCTGGATTCTCTTTGTGCTGACTTAACAAGCATGATAAGGAATTTTTGGTGGGGCTAAAAATCCGAGGAGAAGAAAATTCCATGGGTGTCTTGGGATAGGTTGTGTATACCCAAAGCGAGTGGTGGTTTGGGCTTCAAGAATTTGAAATGCTTTAATTTAGCTTTACTTGCCAAACAAGGGTGGAGATTGCAACTTGCCCAAGACTCATTGGTAGTCCGAGTGTTGAAAGTTAAATATTTCCCTAGATGCGATTTTATTCACACCTCTCTAGGCCACAACCCATCCTATACTTGGAGGAGCATCATGAAGAAAGGAGTTATGTGGCGTGTGGGCAATGGTAGGGATGTGAGGGTACGGGGTGATAGGTGGTTGCCTAGTTCTTCCTATCATGGGGTTATTTCTCCTCGGGTGTTCTTGCATGAGGATACTTGGGTTGGAGAGTTGATAGACACTGAGTTCAAAGGCTGGAAATCCTTAGTGGTGGACTTTATTTTTCTGCCACATGAAGCGGAAGCTATCAAAAGTCTCTCGTTGAGTGTCCGCCTCCTTCCAGATAAACTGGTGTGGGCTGAAACAGCAAATGGAATATTCACTGTCAGAAGCGCCTATCATTTGGCGATGAGTAGTTCTTTGTCAGGTTCAAGTGGGAGTGTCTCAGATTGCAACCTGTTAAGGAAGTTCTGGAAAAGTCTTTGGAGGCTTCCTATTCCCCATAAGGTTAGGCATTTTGCATGGAGAGCTTGTAGAGATGCTCTCTCCAAAAAAGTTAACCTTAAGAGAAGGAAGGTGCTAACAGAGGATTTATGTGATTGGTGTAAAGCGAAGCCTGAAACTATTGGCCATGCTTTGTGGGGCTGCCCGAAAGCTCAGGAAGTGTGGGAGTGCTCAAAGATGATTATAGGCATTGACAAAAGTGTGGACTTCTCCTTTATGGACATTTTGTGGCAGCTGCTGTTGGTGGATAATGTGAACTTGGACTGTATTGCTCGGCTGGTATTAATGCTTGGAAGGTTTGGTAGAGTCGAAATGAAAGGCGCCTTAGTGGTATTTCATAGTCTGGTTTGCAGCTGATGGCAGGGGCATTGCATCTCTGGTCTAAGTTCCCAGTAGCAAATGTTCGTAATGTGCTCTCTGGCTCGGCAATCCTGTTGATGTCCTGGTCTCCTCCTCTACCGGGTTTCTACAAAGTAAATGTTGATGCTGCCACGTTCAGGGATACTAGAGCAACGGGACTTGGTGTTGTAATCCGTGACAACTCTGGTAAGGCTGCTGCGGTTTTATGCAGAAAGTTAGATTTCCCTCTCGGTCCTATTGAGACTGAATCTAAGGCCGTTGAAGCTGGAATCCTCTTTGCTCTTTGCCGTGGCTATCATGCAGTGGTGCTGGAAAGTGATTCTCTTGTCTTGGTTAATGCCCTGGTGGGGTCTTCCCCCGCTCCCTTAGCTGTGGTCTCTGTTATTGAAGGGGTTCTTGAGCTTTGTAAGGGGTTTTCTCATGTTCAGTTCACCCATGTAAAAAGGCAAGGGAATTGGCCTGCCCACTTAGTAGCAAAAAATGCTTATAGCATTGTTAATGACATCGTTTGGGTTAAAGAGGATCCTTGCTTTGCTAAGCAAGCCCTCATCCATGATGTAAACTTTATGGTTTCTTAGTAATGAAAAGTGTATGCATTTCCCTATCCAAAAAAAAAAAAAAAAAAAAATATTCTTGATGATCAAACCCAAAAAGATTTTAAGTGTTTCATGTGTTTCAAGAAGTGATTTTTTGTCACTTTGGTTCATAAAAGTTTTTCTCAAAATGCAAAATTTTAGTGTTGAAAAACTCTGTTTTTGGCCTTCTCACTAGTGCTTTCGCGAGTGGCCCCCAGTCACAAAATTCTTAAGAAATTTCAATTTCTTAAAAATTTCAAGCAGAGTTTCGCGAGTCCCTCATGAGTGCTTCGCAACTCAAACTCAACCCATGAAAATCTTCCCTATGCATCTGCAATTTTCGCAAGTAGGCTTGCGAGTCACTGACTCGCGAAATGCAGAAAAACACAGTTTTTAAAGGCTCAAAAATTCAGTTTTCAAAGCATCTTATCTCTTTGCACTCCACAACTCCCACCCTCCAAAACACATATTTTCTTTCAACACTCCTGGATTTCATCTCTTAGACTCATTCAAAGTATTTCTAATCTCTTTTAATCTTTCAATCCATTGATTTTGTCTTAGAATTCTTAAAACCTAGGGTTAGGTTTATTTTTGTGTTTTGGTTAGGAAAACTTATTTTTTGCAAAATTTTTCCTTTTTGTTGATTAGCCTTAGTCCCATTTTGTTTGTTGTTGATTGTGTTGGCCTCATATGGCATTTTAACATATATTTAGGCATGACTTTCACATGTTCATGCATTGTTCATGCATTGTTCATTACATATGAGTACCAAATTTTGGGGTTTACCATATTTGTACATGTTAAACATTTTTTGATCATTGGTTGTGTTAGGTTCTAAAGGTTTAAGAATTTATGTATTTAGAACTCTAATTTGTAATGTTGGCAAACCATGATCAAAACAACATGTTTAGACTTGTTTAAGTATGCTCAAAGTTGATTAATTATTGTAAAGTTGGAATCAAGAGATTGTAGTTGCATTGGGGCAATTCGGTCTGGCTCGATCGATCGAGGAATAGATTCGATCGATCAAAACTCGATCAGATTGCGTTTTCTGCAGTTTTCCAACTCAGCTCTAGCTCATTAAAACGTTTAGGGTTTTTATATTTTTGCCCTAGGTATATAAGGCAAAACCCTAGCCACGTTTTGAGGGTTGCTCAAGTTGTATTGTTGCTCATACATTGTGGTTTTGTGTAAATCTCTTGTGAGATCTAGAGGAGCTTTCCTTTACACAAAGCTTAGGATTTTCTAGATGGAGATTACTTCAACATCTTGATGATCAACTTGGTTGCTGCCTTTGAAGCTTAAAGAATATCAAGCGTGGGTGCTTGTAGCTGATCAAAGAATTCAAGAAAGAAGGAGTCTGTGGATTCGGAGCTTGCACGGGGTCGTGTCAGTAAGTTCTACTGGTAGGTAGCATTAGGAAGTCGAGCGGGGAGCTTGTAAGTCCTTTTGTAAGAACTTCAATTCTTTCATAGTGAATTCTGTTTTGCCTTGAGGATCGGTGGGTAAAATCCTCCCCAGGTTTTTTACTGGTTTGGTTTTCCTGGGTGATCATATCATGTGTTATTTATTATTCCGCTGCTTTATATTTTCATGATATGATTGTTTGATTGTTTTAACCTAGTATTGCATAATTTGACTAAGTAACAACTTGGCTAATTAACTAGACTACTCAATCTGGTTGTGTGTTAAAGGGTCTAAAACTGTTCAAGTGGTATCAGAGCAGGTAGCTCTTTTTGTCTGAGATTTTTTATCTCTGAGCTGATTCTTGACCCCTGTTGTCATGGATTCTTGGAAAATCTTTTTGCTTATTTGTCAACTTATCTATTTGTTGTCTTTGCCTTTTGTTGTTTTTGTTAAATCTTTCTTTAAGTATCTTGGCATAATCACATATGATAAGAATTATGTATGTTATACTGCTTTAACCGCCTTAAAGGCACGTGATTCTTGTCTTTGGTATTTGGATAGTGGTTGTTTCAGGCACATGACAGGAAATAAAGGTTTATTCAAAACACTCTTTGAAGGAAAGATTGGGACAGTCACTTTTGGAGATGGAAGTAAATCTGTGATCAGAGGCATTGGTACTGTGGACATTCCAGGATTGCCAGTGTTTGAAGATGTTTGGTATGTTGATGGATTGAAGGCCAATCTACTCAGCATAAGTCAGATTTGCGACAATGGATTAAATGTTCTTTTCACCAAGTATGAGTGTGAGATACTTGATGGAGGAGGTGACTGTATGTGTGTTGGTGTAAGGACAGCTGACAACTGTTATGGCATAATACCAAGTGTAAACAACAAATGCTTTAGTGCAAAGATTGATAAAGTTGATTTGTGGCATCAACGGTTGGGACATGCCAGTCATAAGCAGTTGGAGAAGATTTCCAAGTGTGAGGCAGTTATCGGTTTACCTAAATTTGAGAAGATTGATAAGTGCATTTGTGGACCATGTCAGATAGGTAAACAAGTAAAATCCAAGCATCCGTCTGTGACTAGTGTTCAAACTTCAAGACCTTTAGAGTTATTACACATTGATCTCATGGGTCCTGCCAGAGTTCAAAGTTTGGGTGGAAAGAAGTATATTCTAGTTGTTGTGGATGACTTTACTAGATATACTTGGGTTGTGCTTTTGAAGGATAAAGTTGAGGCTCCTGAGAAGATGATACATCTATGCAAGAAATTGCAGGTTGAGAAAGATACTGTGATAGCCAGAATCAGAAGTGATCATGGAAGAGAATTTGAGAATACCAAGCTGGCTACTTTCTGCAATGATCAAGGCACTCATCAAGAGTTCTCATCACCCAAGACACCTCAACAGAATGGGATTGTGGAGAGGAAAAACAGGGTTGTTCAGGAGATGGCACGAGTCATGCTACACAACAAAAAGTTGCCAAAATCCTTCTGGGGAGAAGCAGTCAACATTGCTTGCCATACACTCAACCGGGTGTATTTTAGACCTGACTCCAAGAAAACTCCCTATGAACTCTGGAGAGGGAAGAAACCTATTGTCAAGTATTTCAGGATATTTGGCAGTGACTGTTACATTCTACGTGATAGAGAGAACCTAGAAAAGTTTGATGCAAAAAGTGACAAAGGATACTTTCTAGGATACTCTTCCACCAGTAGAGCTTATAGAGTGTACAATCTGAGAACCAAAACAGTCATGGAATCTTCAAATGTTGTGATAAATGATGAAGTCTGTTTAGAAGCATCTTCAGAAAGCACTGTTCCTGCTCAAGATAAGTCTTTAGAAGTTAATGATTCTCCTCTTACTGAGTATGTTGGGAAACATAGTGAGGAAGAGCTGCTGGTGTTGAATGATACAGTCTTAGTACCATCAAGTTCAGAACCATCCACTCCAGTTCATGACACTCGACAGGTACAAAGTGAGCTCAGTCCTCCATTTGAACACAAAGGTACCACAACATCTCTTGTTAAACGTCCATCCTCTAGAGTGAGATTGAATCATCCTTCCACAAATATATTGGGTAGTCTGAATGATAACATGAAATTGAGATCAAAAGCCTTAAATGTGATCACTCACTCATGTTATCTATCCCAATTTGAACCGAAGAAGGTAGATGAAGCACTTCAAGATGCTGATTGGGTGAATTCCATGCATGAAGAACTTCATCAATTCGTTCGGAATGATGTGTGGGAACTAGTTCCTAGGCCAGAAAATGTAAATGTGATTGGAACTAAATGGATCTTTAAGAACAAGTCAGATGAACATGGCACCGTGATTAGAAACAAATCAAGACTTGTTGCACAAGGGTACACACAAGTGGAAGGAATTGACTTTGATGAGATCTTTGCACCAGTTGCAAGATTGGAATCCATTCGGATACTGTTGGCCATTGCAAGTCATCTAAACTTCAAGTTGTATCAAATGGATGTCAAAAGTGCTTTCTTAAATGGGATGTTACAAGAAGGGGTGTATGTTGAGCAACCTAAGGGATTTGTGGATCCTCACAGACCGGATGATGTATACAAGTTGAAGAGAGCCCTCTATGGTTTGAAACAAGCTCCTAGGGCTTGGTATGATAGATGACTGCATATCTCACTGAGCATGGATTCAAAAGGGGATCTGCAGATACAACTCTCTTCATAAGAAAGGATAAGACTGGTTTTGTTGTAGCTCAAATTTATGTTGATGACATTGTTTTTGGTGCTACTAATGATTCTCTTGCTCATTCTTTTGCAGATGAAATGAAGGCAATGTTTGAAATGAGCATGGTTGGTGAATTGACTTACTTTTTGGGATTGCAGGTGAAGCAAACAGAGTTAGGAATCTACATCAATCAAGCTAAATATGCAAGAAATTTAGTCAAGAGATTTGGACTGGACAAGACTGCTCATGCTAGAACACCAATGGCTGCTAATGTGAAATTAACAATTGATCCATCAGGTGAGTCTGTTGATATTACTTTGTATAGAAGCATGATTGGTTGTCTCTTATATTTAACTGCTAGTCGTCCTGATATCTCTTTTAGTGTTGGTGTTTGTTCTAGATTTCAGTCTAATCCTAAGGTTTCTCATTTAAATGCTATTAAGAGAATTATTAAATATGTGAGTGGAACCTGTGATTATGGATTATTTTATAGCAAAGAATCAAATTTGTCTCTTGCTAGTTTTTCTGATTTTGATTGGGTTGGGAATGCTGATGATAGAAAAAGCACCACTGGGGGGTGTTTTTATGTTGGAGCCAATCTTGTGGCTTGGATGAGTAAGAAACAAAATTCTGTTTCTTTATCCACTGCTGAAGCAGAATATATTGCTGCTGGGAGTTGCTGTTCTCAACTCCTTTGGATGAAAAAGCTTTTGAGTGATTATGGGATTCCTCAAGACACCATGGTTGTCTATTGTGATAATTCTAGTGCTATAGATATATCTAAAAATCCTGTTCAGCACTCTAAGACCAAACACATTGAACTTAGATATCACTTCATTAGGGATTTGGTTGAAAAGAAAATTGTTGTTCTTGAGTATATCCTTACTAATCGTCAAAACACTGACATCTTTACCAAACCTCTTGATGGAAGTAAGTTTGAGACACTTCGTCAAGTGATTGGTGTTCTTCGGTGTCCATAAGTTGTTTTTGGCTTTCTTGGTCCTTGTGCTTCATTGCCCATTCCTTTGTGACCATTGTTCTTTGGTTTTTGTGTTTCTTTTGCTTTTGTTTCTAGGATTTGCATTGCATTACATTCATGCATTTCATTCTAGGATTTATTTGTTTTCCCTTTATAAAATAAAATAATAATAATAAAAAAAGGAGAAAAGGAGAAAGCAAAAATATGTTTGACATGATGTTTCTTGGTTTTTGAAAACAAGGTTGGTCAATTTATTTACACATAACATGTCTTATGTACCTTGTTTAGCTTTGATGAGCTTTTATATTGCACTTGACTAGTTGAAACTTTGTAGTGCATGTTGTGTGGGAAAGATGTTTATGGTGTTTATCACTTTGTCTTAATCTTGAAGTCACATGTTATTTGACTGTCGGACTTGATCCTTTTGAGAAAGGCATAAATAACCATCTCACCACTGTTCACTAGTCAATCATGAACACCTTAGTGCATATCATAAGATTTTGTGCTCGAGAAAGTGTAGCACATGCACAAAAAGATCATAAGGTGTAGCCTCTTTAAATGCTTAATGCTTAAAACTGGTGTGTACTATTAGGCTTGATGTCATTTCACATAATCTAATCTGGTGTGTACTATTAGGCTTGATGCCAAATTTCACCTAAATAATGGGGCAAAATACAAGAAACTTACATGATTGCAAGCTTTTGTTCTAGGAGATGTGGGAGTTATAGGATGTAACTCTTTAGGTGATAGTCTCTTTTGAATTCTATGTGATGAATTTTGTAGACTTTGTGATTGATTACTATTCACATATCACCTCACATGTTTCTCAAAGTTTTTGCTAGTTGCACACACTACACAAGTTACTCTTTGCTAAACTTTGTACATGTTATTGTGTGTGTTTTTGGTCTGACCAACCAAGTTTGAAAATACTTTGAGAATTATGCAAAACATTTTTTTTGCTTGAGAATTTGAAAGGAAGAATGGCTGAAATTATCTTTGAAGAAACTGGGATTAAAATTTGGGTTTTTGAAAAAGCATTCCATCTCATACTCATGCATTTTGTTTCTGGAATTTAATGCTTTGAGGAGTTATTTTCAAAATATGGTTTGTGTTTTTCAAAACTGTGATTTTTCTCAAAAATTTGTGAGCCTCTGCCCATTTCGATCGATCCAGTCAGATTTTCGATCAATCGAAAAAGTGCTTTCATTTGTCTCAAAATGACTGTGTGTTTCGATCAATCGAATCTGATTTTCGATCAATCGAAAAAGTGTTTTAATTTGTCTCAAAATGACTGTCTGTTTCGATCGATCGAATGTGATTTTCGATCAATCGAAAGTCGCGAATCAGGTTTTTAAAAACACTGTTCTTGACTTTTTCAAACACTTTTCAAAAGTTTTTCAAAAAGTTTTCTCTCTCTCCGACTTGGCAAGCTCAACTATTCCAAATTTTTGTCGTTTTCCTCCGGATTTTTTGCAAGAAAACTCTTTCCTCAAGCTGGTATGTCTATCTTACCCCTCCTTTTTGAGTTTATTTACATTTTTCATGCATTATTCATGCATTAATGCTCAAATTTTCGGAACTTTGTCTTTTTGGGATTGTTGGAAATTTAGACCCAATTTTGTGTAATTGATCAATGGGTTTTTGTGGGGACACACTATAAACATGTTCTTAATGGATTAATTTGATCAATTTTGGGTTTAGTGGACAATTGAAAATTCTAGGGTTCCTAATTTATCCAATTTGGGGATTTTGTTCAATTAAGGTTCAATTGATGAAATTGGCTTGTTGTATTGATGAAATTGGTTATTATAATCTGTTTTCAACCTTGTGTAATGATCAATTCATCAAATTTGTTGCAAAATTTAACAAGTGGTTTTCAAATTTTTAGGGTTTTTGTTAGAAACTCTATGTTCGAGCCAATTTTGTGTAATTGAACTTAATTTGAACTGTGTTTACTGCATTAGATCATGCATCACAACATTGTTATTGTTCATGCATCATATAGATTTTTGTTCTATATTTTTTATTGTGCTAATTTGCAGTCTGCCCTTGGTTTTGTTCTCTTTTGTTCTTTTGGTTTTCACTTTGTGTCTCTGTCCTTTCCTTAGCACTATGCCTAGGAAGACTAGAGCCCGTAGGACTGTTTCCTCACCTTCTCCACCCCCTCCATCCTTTGACCGTGAGAAGTTTTCGAGTGAGAAAAACCAAGAGATTTATGAGAAGCTTAATGTTAGGAGAAAGATATGGGCTGAGCGTTCTGTTCACTTAGATGAACTTGATCCTGCCATTAGGGCAAACATCGAGTGTAGGGGCTGGTTACCCTTGTTGGATATTTCTGATCCTCCTCCACCATCTGCCTTGATTAGAGAGTTCTACTCGAACATCTCTATCCGCATCTATGATTCCAACACTCTTGTCAAGAGTTGGATATGAGGCGTCGAGTACTCCATTACTCCTCAGATAGTGGCTGATGCTCTAGGGGTACCTTTGGTCCAGAATCCTGTCTATCCTTATGATGTGTCTCTCGAGATTAGTGATGTTTTGTCTTACATCACTGGGACTACTGTCCAGTGGGGTTCTGATCTTAGGATCACCTCTGCTGAGCTTTCCGGGTTGCACTATCTTTTCTTTAGGATAGCCTGTCATTCTATCTGGCCCATCTCTCATGTTCACACCATTCCTCTCGAGAGGTATGTATTTTTGTACGCTCTGGTTACTGATGCTCCTATTAGTTTTCCCCATCTTTTTCTTCGTTCTTTGAACGGTGTGTATAGGAGTTCATCTTCTGCTCATGCTCTTGTTCATCCTATTTTCATTCATAGGATTCTCCTTTATCTTGATCTTGGTGGCTTCCCATCCTCTGAGCCCGTTCATGTGATAGCTCCTATAGGTGCGTCTTTTCTTAGACAAAGGGCTGCTCATCTTCGAACTGGTTCTAAACACCTTAGGTCTGAGCCGTCTAGTAGTGCACCTCTTCCTTCTTCTTTTGCAGGTCTTGCTGGTGAGGATGTTCCTGATCCAGTTGGTGATGATGCTGCTGCTGCTGATGTTCCTCCACCTCCTTCAATTGACTTTGATGTTCGTCGTACCCTGGAGACTGTCATGACCGTTCAGGCGGCTCATGGTCGTACCCTGGAGACTGTCATGACCGTTCAGGCGCGTCTTCATTTACCCTCACCACCTCCTTTTGATGGCGACTTGTGATTGTCCTTTGGCATTTCGTCACAAAAAGGGGGAGTGGAGTTTTGACTTGTAGAGGAGTTTTTGTTGTTAGGGGGAGACTTTTTGAGACTTTTTGTTGTTGAGGAGCTTGTGGAGTTTTTAGATTGTATCTAGGTGCTTCACTTTGTATATCATTTTTGGGGATATTCATGTTAGGGGGAGTAACATTGTTTGATATACTTGTTATATACATTGATTCTTGTTGCTTTGTGATTCACTGCTTATTGACTTATATTTATGAGTTGTTCATTCTTATATGTCTTTATTTTGTGTTGTGTGAATCTTACAAGAATGTTATACCTGTTGTTTTACTCTTTTCTGTCACACATGCGTTTATGCGTTTGTTGAGTATTTCAGGAATATACAGGTTGATTCAACAAAGCTGCTGTCTACACTTGCAACCGATGGATAGTAGTTAGGTTTGAATTTGAGTTTATGAGCATTATTTTTGTAAAGGGCTTTTTACTTGTAAACTTTGAGCTTAATTAGGGTTTTGTCACGGATTGCCAAAGGGGGAATTTGTTAGGTTCTAAAGGTTTAGGAATTTATGTATTTAGAACTCTAATTTGTAATGTTGGCAAACCATGATCAAAACAACATGTTTAGACTTGTTTAAGTATGCTCAAAGTTGATTAATTATTGTAAAGTTGGAATCGAGAGACTGTAGTTGCATTGGGGCAATTCGGTCTGGCTCGATCGATCGAGGAATAGATTCGATCGATCGAAAATCGACCAGATTGCGTTTTCTGCAGTTTTCCAACTCAGCCCTAGCTCATTAAAACATTTAGGGTTTTTATATTTTTGCCCTAGGTATATAAGGCAAAACCCTAGCCATGTTTTAGTGTTGCTCAAGTTGTATTGTTGCTCATACATTGCGGTTTTGTGTAAATCTCTTGTGAGATCTAGAGGAGCTTTCCTTTACACAAAACTTAGGATTTTCTAGATGGAGATTACTTCAACATCTTGATGATCAACTTGGTTGCTGCCTTTGAAGCTTAAAGAATATCAAGCGTGGGTGCTTGTAGCTGATCAAAGAATTCAAGAAAGAAGGAGTCCGTGGATTCGGAGCTTGCACGGGGTCGTGTCAGTAAGTTCTACTGGTAGGTAGCATTAGGAAGTCGAGCGGGGAGCTTGTAAGTCCTTTTGTAAGAACTTCAATTCTTTCATAGTGAATTCAGTTTTGCCTTGAGGATCGGTGGGTAAAATCCTCCCCAGGTTTTTTACCGGTTTGGTTTTCCTGGGTGATCATATCATGTGTTATTTATTATTCCGCTGCTTTATATTTTCATGATATGATTGTTTGATTGTTTTAACCTAGTATTGCATAATTTGACTAAGTAACAACTTGGCTAATTAACTAGGCTACTCAATCTGGTTGTGTGTTAAGGGGTCTAAAACTGTTCAGGTTGTGTGTTTTACACACTTTACCCCATGAGTGCTTGTTCATGCATTGATCATGCATTGCACATGCACACTTGATACACCCTTGATGCACACACCCTATCACTTGACATGTTTTGCATACATTCATGCTAGTTAAGTCTTTTTAGACATTTTAGCACATATAACATGTTCATGTGTATTTATTACGATCGTTTGGTCTTATCTTATGGCACTTTCCTCTATTTTTGCTTGTTTTTGGACTAACTTGTAACTAATCAAGTTTGTTACCATGTTTGTGTATGGTTTGTGTGTTTGCTCATTTTTGTAGATGTCCCCTTGCAAGAAAACCACTGCCAAGAAACCTCTTAAGCGACAAAGATTTGAAGAGGATCGCTTCCAAAATAGAGATGCATTTGAGGCATTCTCGGAATACTACAAGGACGTTGTAATTATTGTGGAGAGAGAGGTGGATCTTCCATCTCTTGAGAACACCTTCATCCTCGATGTGTTCAGAGATCATACATGGGCTCCACTCCTCTTAGGCTCGGTGGATGTGCACCATATTTTAGTTCCGGAGTTCTTCTCGAATGCAGTTGTGGAGGGAGATCACCTAAATTGTTAGGTAAGAGGGAAGGAGTTCACAGTTTCCGCCATGTCGATTCAGAATTTCCTTCAAATTAGGCCGGTGATCCCAAAGTCTTCTCTTGCATATGATAAGAGGAAATCGACAGCTATATCAATAATAGCACCAGTGCTTGGGGGAGATCGGTTGAAGAAGTGTTTGCTCACCACCAGTTTCTCTCCTGAAATGAGAACACTGGCATACATCATGATTTTCAACCTCTTCCTAGTGAGGAATCTGACAAACCTCTCCCTTCCTCAGGCTCGGTTCCTTCATGGTTTGTTCCTGAAGGACATAGACATCTGTGCTTACATCTACTATTTACTTGAGAAATGTGTAAGCAAGAGGACGTCCTGGATGACTCTACCTTTTCCGGGATTGATCATGTCCATCATGTGATGTGAGAGGGTCCAAATTCCCCCCAATTTGCCAATGATGAAGAGTGAAGACCAGATCTCTGCTCAAACAATGACAAGGAGTAAAGCTCGTCTCCGTGGTCTTGTTGAAGAAGGAGAGAGAGTAGAAGGTGAGGACACTAGCTACTATTTAGGGTGGTAACACTGATGAATATATCGATAACTTCACCCTCAATCTTGAAGACATGGAAGCCTCACCCATTTAGCCTTAGCTACAGCCACAGGCTCAGCCTCAAGGATAGCCACATGCACCTTCTCATGCTCCTGATCGCATCGAGATGCTTCTTGATAGATTCAACTATTTCCAGTGTTCACAGGATGCTATACAATGGACGTTGGACAATCATTGTGCATACACCACCACACAAATGACGTATCTTCAAGAGTAAATCACTGCTCTCTCCACTCAGATTAGAGACTTGGCGAGCATGGACTATCACCTTTGGCCATTTCGGTCAAAAAGGGGGAGTAGTAGTTAGTTAAGGGGGAGTACAGTTTAAGGGGGAGCAAAATTTTGAGACATTTTTACTACTCATAGTTTTATTTAGTTGCTTTATGTTTTATTTTAAATTTTTTAGTACTTTGGTTTAAAACTCAGTTTACTTTAGTACTATGTGTACCTTGGTTTCTATAGCCGTTTCTTGATGCTTTTAGTTATCTATTTCTTTTTGCCTTAGTTTCTTTAATGCATCATGTGCTTGTTGGACATGCAATTTATTTTTGCACTGCTCTTAATTTCTTGGGTCTCTGGATGATCATTTACTTGGTAAATGTTCATTGTGGTCATTCATTAATGACTGTTCATGTTTGATCAAGTTATGCTATATGTTCTTACATCTTTTGTTTATCTTGATCGCATTTACTTGTTCTTTATACATGCCTTGTATTCTACTGGTCTCGTGCTTAATGAAATTATTTGTTATGTGCAAGTGTTTCAGGATACAGGTGTATTTGGTTCAAGTGCTTCACAGATTTTAGATTTAGGTGCGAGTAAGTTTTGCCTCTGTTCCCAAGCTAACGTTTTAAGTCTAGAGTTTGTTTAGGGTTTTTGTCATGGAATAACCAAAGGGGGAGATTGTAAAATTGTGATTTAAAACTATATTTTTATTGGCTATAGTTCCTTGTCAAATTTAATTTAATTTTTGTTCAATCATTTCCCTGTATTTTTGTGGGATTTAATGTAAGGGCTGTATGTGAGAGTTAGGAGAAGAATCTGTGAAGAATTGGTTTTCATGACTTGACTCACAACTAACCCGCGATTGCTGACCCGCGAAACAAGCCATGTTAGAAGTACATGCTGGAATTTGAAGAGTCATTGACAGGCTGGTTTTCACGAGTGACTCACAACTCAAGCCAAGTCACGAGTGACCCGCGAAACCCACTGCCTGTTGCTTTTTGGAGTGTGACTTTTCCCATTCTTTACCAACACTATATAAACCTTCATTACCCACAAAATGTAAGAAGAAGAAGGAGTATTTTCTGAAGAAACTTTTGAGAGAGAAACCCTAGCCAAAGACTTGATTTTAGAGATTGTTTTACCCACAATCCTCTGCATCATTTCTCTAAAGTTTCCATCTACTCCCACCTCTCCATTTACACATCCTTGAGAGGTTCTTCGCCCAAACACTTACCCCACCCATTTTGAGTGTTGGAAGAAATTTTGGTGCCTTTAGGAAGCATTGGAAGAAGCCATTGTATGGTAGATGCAATTGGGCAGAATTGCAGGATCCAGATAACTAGTGAAGACAAGACTCCGAAAAGTCCGTTAGTAGCAAGAGTTTGGAGGACTCAAGTACATTGGGTAGATTAGGCTTGGAGGGTCTTTTCGATATTCGTGTACTTCAACTTATTCACTGGTGGATCGATTTTGGCTTGGAGGGCCGCAGAGAGATTTTTCACTGAGTACTTCGGTTTCCTCTTCGATAACACGTCTTGGTGTTATCTTGTGTTTGCATCTCTCTTCCCTACTCTTTAAGTTTTACATTTATTTCTTATTGTACTTGCTTATGGCTTAGAGTAGAGTTATCAGTTTATTGCGTATGCTTTACTCTTGTTCCGCACTTTGATAAGTAGGATAAAAAAAATTAAGCCATAATTTAAAATTAGGGGTCTAAACAAGCATTAGTGTTTTCACACTAATTGAGCTTTCAAAGAGAAAATGAATCCAACATCATAGAAGCATCTTTATGACTCATTTGAAGATTGCCAAGAGAAAGTTCATTATCATGTGAAAAGGACACTTACTTTTGGACTATTTTATTTACACTCTAAAGAGTTTGAACTTGTTGGCTATGGTGACAATGATTGGGCTAGAGATATAGATGATAGAAAGAGTACTACTAGATTTGTATTCTGAATTGATGGTACTACATTCACATAGACTTATACAAAGCAACCAAGTTTAACTAATTATCCTTGTGAAGATGAGTACATTGCTACCACTTTTAGCATTTCTCATAAGATTTGGCATAAAAAATGGTCAAAGGAGCTGCATTTGCCACAAGAGAAGTTACAAAGACTTTTGTGAACAACAAGTCAACATTAACTTTTACAATGAATCCAATTTTTCATAATCGAGACAAGCAAATTGATACGAGATATTATTTTATAACCAAGAGAGAAGTTCAACTCAAGTTCATAAAATATCATGAGCAAGTGGCAAATATCTGCACCACACCTCTCAAGTACAAGTATTTAGACAAGTATTTATTTAGATTATGAAACTCCATTTCATGAATGAAATAAATTAGTAAAAGGAGGAGTTATTGTATAGTGTAGTAAATCTTCTGAGTTATGTAATTTAATATGGTGGAAGTTAAGGTTTATATGGTGTTGCATACATACCTATAATTCTCTCCATTCTAACCAAGAGTGAAAATGTTAGGACATATGTGGAAAGTGTTAGAAACATATGTGATGTTCATTAGGTAGATCTAGGATGAGTTTAGTACTTCAAGACGTAAGTGTTCAAGTTTAGTATTGAAGCCATGCAAATCTGTCTAAGAAACAAGTGAAAAAGTATTGTTCATTAAAGCTCGACAGATATCTCAATAGAATAATATCTATCGAGGTTTAATGTTGAAGCTCGACAGAAGCTGTATTTGTCAAAAGTTATGAAATTAGAATTTCCAGATCTGATTTCATGTATATCCATGTGTATTTGTGTAGGGTTTCTTTACTCACGACCCTAGACATATATAAGGATTATTTCGAGGGTCATCACATGATGATGCAACTTGGATGCAAAGTGATAATACATGCATATTGACCAGAGACAATTTGCCCTAGTTCATCATATTCTTTGTCTTTAGGTCAAGGGTTTTGTAACCAAGGAGCTTTTTGATCTTCATTGTTAGATGAACGGAAGAACTTTGCAGTCAACATCTTCCTCAAGTTGGTGTGTTAGTCACGTACTGGGATCCATGCATCATTAGTTAGTCACGTACTGAGAGCTGTGCATTGAAAGGAGAGATTGCCGCTATATTACAAGTCCAATTGGTTATTCGGGTAAGGGTTCAACTATAGGTTGGTATTAGGTATTGGGATTCCTTTTACTTGTAACCGCTTTTTTTGATAATAGTGGATTCTCGGGAGTGGTGACCTTAAATTCACCTGGTGGGGCTTTGCCTCGGTGTTTTTTCCCATTCCTAAACAAATCACCCGTGTCAAATTTATTTTTCGCTGCATTTAACTTAGTTGGTGATTTTTTTGTGCTACCGCACTTATTGCATGTAATTAAATCTAATTAATTCACTTGGCTAATGAATTGATTAAGTTATCGAATGGGTCAAGACATTCTTGGCCTATCATGTGGTAGCAGAGCAGGCACACTCTGATTAGGTTTAATCTTTGTTGTGTGATCTGTTGACCCTTGTTTGTCATGGATAGAGGACATTCATTTATTATACCTCCTTTATTTGATGGCATTAACTATGTATACTGGAAAGTGCAAATGAGAGCTTTCTTGTAGTCTTTAGATAAGAATGTGTGGCAAGCTGTGGAGATTGGCTAGACTAAGCCAAAGGAAGTGCCAGCTGATTAGGATGATGCCAAGATCAAAGCGGCAAACTTCAACAGTAAAGCATTGAATGCTCTATTCAGTGCAGTCACCAATGAGAAGTTCAAGAAGATATCCTCTACTAAAACTACTAAGGAAGCATGGACTATCATCCAGACAACCTATGAAGGAACTAAAGCTATCAGGGTTTCAAAGTTCCAAAGGCTCACTACTAGCTTTGAGGAGGTAAAAATGGAGGAGGATGAGTCATTTAATGAGTTCTATGCCAAGCTTAAGGATATAGTCAACTCAGCCTTTAGCCTTTAACCTTTGACGGAGCTGGTTGGCAACTTGTAAACCTATGAATTGGTTTTGACTAGAATCGGGAAAGGAGCAAAAGCAAGAGCATGGCACTGAAGGCCAAAAGTAATGAGACTGATGAGTCTTTTGATGATGAAGATTCCAAGATGAAATCCTACATCACTAGGCAGTTCAAGAAGTTCATGAAGAATGCCAATGCGAAAGGATTTGATAAGGACCGTAAGCAATCCAGTTCTTCTCATTTTAAGAGCTAAGATAGAGGAAAGAAGGATGTTAAGGATGGCAGTCAGTACACTATTCCCTCCAGACCAAAGTGCTTTGGATGTCAAGGTTTTGGACACATGAAACAAGAATGTCCAACATATCTCAAGTCAGTTGGTAAAAGCAAGGCTCTTGCTGCTACCTTAAGTGACATCGAGCTTGAAATTGAGTTAGATGACAGTGATGACGAGGGAATTTTAAATGCCTTCACTGCTACAGCTGATCCTACTGAAGGGGTTATAGAAACAATAGATAATGAAGAGGACTTGGTGGATTCTAAGTTTGAGAAAATGGACGATCAAGATGACATCCATACATCCTATGCAAAATTGTACAAGGTTTTTGAGAAGCATGTGAAAATGTATAGGATGGCCACCAAGAAGCTAAGTGATGTTGAGCTAGATCAAGAGGAGCTCTCTACCAAGATTGATGAAGCCAATCAAACATTGGTGCACTGCGGTTTGGAAAAAAAAAAAAAAAAACTTCCTTGCTGAAAGGACAAAGAAGCTTGAAGCAGAACTATTCCAGGTTAGAGCTCAATTGGAGAGGACTTCTAGTGCAAAGCTTGATGAGAAGCTCAGCTTTTAGAAAGCTACTTCTGATAAAACCGGGTTAGGGTATGATTTCTCTTCTCCTAATATTGCCTCCTCTTGTACAACTATGTTTGTCTCACCTACTGATAATGTTAATTCTGAGAACAATGAATTTAAAATTGAAATAGCTAGTGAGAACTTAGATAAAGGAAAATCTATTTTAGTGAAAAGAAAGATACTAGAAACCCTAGGACTAAGAAAGCTAACAACAAAAAGTCTTAACCGAAGAAACTGCATTTTTGTCATCACTGTGGAGATTCAGGGCATACTCATCCAAATTGATACAAATGGTTAGCCACTCAACAAAGAAATAGTATGCTTTCGTCTAGAAACTAGAATCAGTTTTTATCCTCATTTTCTCTTCTTGGAGATCTTCTCAAGGCCCTCATGTTCCTTGTGAACTTGAACGGTTTCAATTCTTCCCCCTCGCCACTAGATCAAAGGTTCGCTCAAAGGAAAGGTTCTTCCAAGGTGTGGAAGAAAAAATGCTCTAAGTGATTTAGTCACTTTTTCTCTCTCTCTCCTTATGGTTATGCATTACTTGTCTATTTTGTTTTCTTGTTTTTTGAGTTAGTCTAGTTTTATGCTTTGTTTTGTTTAACATGTTTTTGTTTGTTTGTTTTCAGTTTTGCTTAATTTTGTCATAAAAATTAAAAAAAAAAAATTGAAAAATCAGAAAAATAGAAAAACAGTGTGTGTTTGTGTATATTGGTACTTGTGTACCTTGGATGGCCATTGACACAAAGTTTTCTAAACTTTGTATCTTTTGTAGCTAAGATGAGCATTTCAATGCATAACTAAGCAAGTGAGTTTTGTGGCTCGTGTTTGTGATGAGTATGACTAAGTAACCTCTTATACTTAACACTCACATCACTTTTTTTGACGGCAATGACTAAAAAATCCTAAGAGAAAGACATAAATAACCATCTCACCACTAAAGCCCGTCAATCATGTATAACATCTATCTGCTTCGACATAGAAAAATTGTGATGTTTTTGGCTTAACATAATTGGGTATTTCTTCTCTCTCTCTCTCTTATATGCTCGTGCATGATATGCTCAAAAAGAAAAAGATTATGCAAAGAAATCGAAAGCAAAAAGAATAAAAATGTTTTTAAATATGGTTGCAAGCGTGTTTCTAGGAGATGTGGGGGTTATAGAATGTACCTCGAAGGTGATAATTCCAATCAAACAGTTATGATTGTGTACGAGTGTATTTGATTTTTTCATATCTCAAATTGTCATAATATGAGACACTTATGCAATCTTGCTATGCTTTCACACACAACATGCAAATTATTTGCTACTTTTGATACATGTGCAAGTACAATGTGATTTGGCCATCCCAAGGAATATATGTGTTAATATATACTCACTAAACTGTCTTAATTTGTTTTTGAAATGTAAAATTGGTTAGACTTGTTTAGAGTGTGTGTGTGTGTGTTTTGGATCTTGAATGCTTTGCATATATGTTGAGAGATATTTTGAGAGCTTAATATGTTGATTGGTTCTATGTTTGAGTACCTTGCTTGTTGCATTCATCTCTTTGTGTTTTTCCTCCTTGAAAAACTCATTTTCTTCAAGCTCGACAGCTTCTCGACAAATCCTTGACAAATTCGTTTCTATTGAGCCCCTCTTTCTTCTTTTCTCAATAGAGGTTATCGCAATCTCAATCCATCGAGGTTTATGGACTTCTTCTCGATAGATTTGAGGCTTGTCGATCCATCGAAGCGTTTTTGCTGTCGACAGATCCTCGACAACACCTCCACAGATTCATTTCTGTTGAGAATTAGTGCTTGACAAATACTTCAATCCATCGAGTTGCGATTTCTATTTAAGGGCTAAGCACAAAATCAGATTTCATTTTCTCTTCTCTCTCTCTCCAAAAACACTTTTCTCTCACCCTAAACACTTCTCCCTCACTCAATTCTCCCTACCCACTACATTTTCTGCCTCTACCAAGATCAAATCACTTGGTAAGTGTCCTAAAATCTTTATTTTTCATGCATTCATGTATTTTAGACCTAAGTTTTGGGGTTTTTTAAAAATTTTGGGTTTTTTTGAGAATTTTGTGAAATTTGTGTGTTGGGTTGTGTTGTTTTGGTGTAATAGGCTCATGCATTGCATTCCACTAGCATTTTAACAATCTTTCATGCATTTAGATGTGTGCTTGACTATTGAAAATTTTGTGCTGGTAGGTTTGGATTGGGTTTCAACCCATGATGCAATTTATTTTTAGCATGTCACATGTTCATGCATATTTCATGCATACATACTCTTTCATTCCTATTTCTGGATTGTGATTGTGGTCTATTTTCTCTCTCTCTTTCTCTCTCTCTCAGATAGACTATGCATGGCACCTAAGTGCAAATCTACTCTGGCTCAGAACCCTCTTTGTTTCGGGTCTTCTTCTTCTAATCTCGTTCCCCCTCTTCATGTTCAGTTCCATGATAGAAAGGCCCAGTAGGACTTCCTTGAAAACTTTCAGAAACGTGGCATTCATCCGGAGCGCCATGTCATTCTATTAGACTTTTTCGACACTCCTCTACCCGGAGTCATTTGGACTCAGGGATGGGAATCTCTTTGTGAGATACCTTTAAGGTTCCCTATCGTGTTTATAGAGGAGTTTTACTCCAATATACATGGTATCAATACCTCTGTACCTTAGTTTGCCACGACATTCAGAGGTACACGCATCGTAGTCACTCCAGATCTTATATCCGAGATACTACATGTCCTGAAGCTATCACATCCTGATTTCCTTGATTGTCAGCATCTGAGGACTGTGTCCAAAGACGAGCTTCTATCTCATTTCTGTGAGACAACTTCTGTATAGGGTGAGCGTCAAAACATCTCATGCTCAGGCTTTGCAAAAGGTCCGAGATTCCTGAATATGGTGATGACATTTGTTCTCACTCCACTGTCTCACTATAACTCTATCACAGAGCCTCGTGCTCAATTTTTGTTGTCCCTCTTGGAGGATCTTTCTATTAACTATTCCTCTCATTTCATCACTTCCATTATTGATGTTTATCAAGATACGGCAACTCGTGATAAGCTCATTTTTCCTTCGGCTATCACGCGGATCCTTTGCCATTTTTCTATCCCTATTCCTAATTCTCCTTATTACACTGTTATGGGTGCCATTAGCGCAACTTCTGTTTGGCGAAGCAAGGCCCAACTTCGACTGAAGTAGCCACGAATGGAGACGACTGATCCTACAACTCTTGCAATTCCTTCCACCACTACTCCTTCTTCCTCGAATGGTGGTGTGACTCTTGAGGCCATCGCGGCACAAATTCAACGCATGGATGCTCGCCTTAACACTCAGTGATGAGTTGTGTCAAGTGAACACCTACGTCGGTCATATTGCACGATGACAAGCTTGCCTTGGTAGTTTTGTCGCTTCTCCCTCTCCTTCTCCAGAGGCTTCGGCAGATGAGGATGGTGATGATGGTGCTGACGATGATGATGAGGATGAGGATGCTAGCTCTTCCAGTGATGATGAGATGATGCCCTCTCGATGACTTGTCCTTTGTTATTCGTGATAAAAAAGGGGAGTAGTTTTGGATGAGAGTAGTCTTGTATTTAAGGGGAGAGTTAGCATAGGATATTTTTGTTAGGGAGAGTGTCTATATATTCTTGAGGGATGTAGTGAGGATTTTATGTACTTTTTTGTTTGTTTGTTACATTATCCTCTTGTACACAGGTCTTGTGACCATTTATTTATGACATACATTGTATTTATTTTCATATATATATATGTGTGTGTGTGTGTGTGTGTGTGTGTGTGATGATGTATGTTGTTTTTCACCTATCTCTCCATACGTTATTTCTTTTCTCTCTTTATACACATGTTTCTTTATGTATGTAATCTTTATTTCTGTTTCATACTAAGATACCTTGATGAGTTTTGTTTAAAGTATTTCAGAAAGAAGGTTGTGAAAATCTATTATGCCAAGAGTTTGTGAAAATCTATTATGCCATAGTCTCCACCAAATCTGCAGCATAGCATGCTTTTAGGAGCATGCAGTTGACTGCAATTGTCTGGCCAATGCAGTTGGCTGTAATTATTCCATTGTAGTAGTTGATATATAATTTACAGCCTTATTATTTATTTTTCCTATTATTTATGAGCCTCACATGAATTACATTTTTTTTTTTTTTGTTTGAGATATATATATATATATATATATTTTAGATCCCACACGAGTCATTAACTTATTCTAAATAATTAGACTGTCCACATCATCACACGCGCTTGAGACAACACAGTCAGTTGAGCTTTCAAACAGTATCCAATCGGAGGCACAAGTCCGGACTGAACATTGGCCCAACTTTGAGATTAAGTAAGATCCGGCCCAAGAAAATGTTGGCATTGTTGAGTAAAAAGCTTTTAAATTCGTACAAAACTAGCAATTCTGCAAAAGTATTAACACACACATATTCTTTTCCAATAAAACAGATAAATTAAAATAGACAATGTTTTGGGACCTCCCAAAATTGAATATTGGATGTACCATACAACACAGAAGGAATAACAATACAGGCTTGTTTAAAGAAAATGGGCTTAATTAATCCGCATTAGTTAATACAAAATATTTACTCATCTCATCTTCAAAACTTAAGGATTGACCATGTGTTTAGTTTTACCACAGCCCATAATTGACTTTGGCAAAGTACCTACTTTGTCTATTCCAGCTTCAAACACAACTCCCATGCCCATATAGAAGTGAGACTCAATATGACAATGGAACAACCAAACTCCAGGATTATCAGCCCGAAATCTCAAAGCAGTCCATCCATACGGATATAGTGGCACAGTATTCCTCATGATTGGATTTGCGAGGTTATAGGTTTTTGGGTCCTTTGTAATATTGAACTTACCGTCTCCATAGCCTAATATCCAAAAGTCATGGCCATGCAAATGCCACGGATGTGTCTCACTTGTAGCATTGGTCATAGTGTTTGCATTTTGAAGTATAATATCCACTGTGGTATTGAAGTCTATCCTATAAATGGGATTGCTAGAAGTGGCATTTTTATTCTCAGCTACGCTGTATATGTCATAATCTTCAACATCATAAGTATCCGGAGGTGGGTTTTGATCAAATGTATCAGTGAAATTATGTTTTAGTGAAACAAGGAAAGGAGTAAGTGGAAGGCTAAGTGATATATTATTTAAAGACCAGCGGTAAATACCATTGACCAAATTTTGTGTGTTGAGAAGCACAATGACCCTATCCGATGTAGGAGGTGGTGCTGTGACATAGTCATGGTGGGCTTTGATGGCACGGCTTTGAGCCAATTTTGAAGCCGTGTCATTCCAAAAAGGACCAGTGGTTGGTTCTGTTGTTGGGTATTTGTAGTGATAATTTGGATAGTAATTGAAGATGCTTAGACCAGTTGGAGTTGAAGGTTTTCGGCCAACAACATTAGTTGTGATCCAATAGTTTCTTTTAGAGTCTTGGTCTGCTTTTACTATCACTGAGTATGTCTCACCAGAATTTATGTATAGGTTCTTTGTTACAAATGGCTCAACAAAGCTTCCATCCGCTTCAACCACAGTCATGTTATGGCCCTGCAGCATAGATCAGAAAGTATGTTATGAAACTTTGACATTAATTATGTGGTAACCCAAAAATACACTAGTCACATATGGCATTTTGCTCCAAAAGAACAAATCAAGTTATAATCAGAGTTCCTTGTAATCACTTATATAGGCTAACTCAGCCTAACAATTATCTGACGTAAAACCCAACACATGACAAAATAACAAACACTTAGGGTCTGTTTGGATTAAGTGGAAGGGAGGGGAAATGGACACCCGCTCAATTAGAGGTGGCAGCAAATAGGCTAATTTTATGTCAATTTTACTCTACTCTACTTTACATCCGCTCAATCCAAACGGACCATTATGTAATCAAATGGAGATAATCCAAGATATCAAAAATTACCTCAATTTCAAAGCTCAATGCCGATAGAGAAGTCAAGCTGGCAATCCTTAGTCTATACGTTTTTCCAGGGACTACTGTCAAAGAATAGGGAGAGCAATCTGAATTTGTTGCATTACAAACTCCGGAAGCTGTGTCTGCAGCAGAGCAGTTGATCCTTCCTCTTCCATTTATCAAGAGTGACTGAAAAGTAGATCAGGAAATATTGTTTTGGTTTTATGTGAAACCACATTTCTATTTTTATATGTAGTAGTATGATTAAGTCTGCTACCTGTGGTTCTCCTACCCATTTGAAGGGAATGGAAGATAAGCCCACGGCTTCTTCGTAAGTACTACCGTGATACCAATCTTTAAGAAGAATGGTGTGGTCATGATCATAGGCAAAGGGCTCAGAAACTCCATCAGGTAGTTTTACAATAATGAATCCATACAGCCCTGCTGATATTTGCATTCCATAATGCGCATGGTAAAGATAAGTCCCAGCCTACATTTTCAAAAACATAGTGTTAGGAAGGGAAAAAAATAAATAAAAAAATAAACAAATTGTTGGTACTGAAAATCTGAATGGATCTTCTCGCAATGTTTGCTAATTTGAGACTTACTCTATCAACTACAAACTTGTAATCCAAGGTTTCTCCGGGCATAATTGCACATTGAGTAACCCCATCAGTTCCATCATGCCAAGGTGTTCCATTCTGTAGCCAAGCAAGCACAAACAAAGTTGCAATAAAAAAAAAATTAGAAATCAAAATCTCAATAATTAAAAACAGTTCGGTCCTAACTTTTTTTTGTCTGTTACTTTGTTTTCAACAGCGGGGTTTAGTAATATGAAAAGCACAATGTAAATAATTACAATACCTGTCGGATTCCATGCCAATGCACTGCAACATTCTCAGTTAACATAGTGTTTGTAAGCCTAACAACAACTGTATCTCCTTGTTGTGCATAGATTTTAGGCCCTGGAGACTCCCCGTTGATTGTTATAGCTAGCTTCTTGTAGCAATCTGGAAATTTATAGGTATACTTCACGTCCCAGACGTGATAGTGAGTTTTTGCCTCAACGGTTAGAACATTGATTGAATAAAAGATACAGAAGGCCAGCAAAGAAATAAAAATTCTTCTACGTTGTTGAGTCTCAACCATGTTTGAAATTCTGAGAGCTCTTAAATTGAACTAAGTGATGTAGACAGGCATCACGTATGGATTTTCATTACAAGAATGCTCATCTATTTATAGGAAGTTTCAAAGTTGGGGTCAAGTCTGATAGCAAAAAATTATATTTCTGACAGTGTCTTCTTGTACACAAAAAACAATCTCAACAATGGAGATTTTTTCAGGTCCAAAAAAGAAAAAAGAAAAAAGAAAAATAAAGAGAGGTGAGAACAGACTGAATTTGGGACCAATGAAAATGCACGCCACTATGTTCCAAATTATTATTATTATTTTTTAATTATCAACATTGTTGATGAATTATTTTTATGTCAAAAAGGAAAAAAAAAATCTGGTAGTACATATGATGGCTTGTTTGGTCCATGTGTAGGAATGCCTTTCCCCAGAAGTTTGAAAACTTTTTTGAATCTTAATTAATTAAAAGAAAAAGAAAAAACTAATCAATTGCAAGATCATAGGGAGAAGATAAGTATGAGAAGAAATTCTGTAGAGACATGTGTAGCACATGCGTATGTTCGCGCAATAATGTTTTGAAAATATAAATCAGATGTAGCCAAGTTTTCCAAATTGTCGGTGTTACTGTAAATCATTGAGCTTGTGGAGCATTGATTTTTTTTTTTTTTTTTTTGTGTGAGGAACAGAAATACAAAGATGTAAGACGACAACCGATTGAGTGTTTTAAAAATGAGCTGTGGAGAATCGAGGATGATTTTATAATTTGAACAAATAAGGTGCACTCCATGATAATTTCTTTTATTATCAGATTTTAATTAATTTTAGGTGTATACAAGATTCAAATTCTAAACATTTTTTATTTAAAGATTTGAAACTTTACGAATTAAGTTAATTAAAACTCATATAATTTAATAATTAAAATTAATGCTAAATTAGTTTTGCACTTTTTGATTTACACGTCATAACTATTATTCTTTTATTATTAGAGAGTGCAATATCCTGTTTAGAGTTGCTGATTTCTTATTGTAAGGGAAATCAAGTAACTGATTTCTTTTAAAAATAAAAATAAAAATTTGGATGCAACTAAGAACTCTCTTAGATTTTGGTATGTTGAACTCGTATTCGACGCACTATGTAAATATTTGTAATAATTCTTATGCTTAGTTTGAATATATCAATATACCCCAAAAAAAAAACCAAGAATCTAAATAACTAATGAAACCTAATATAAATAAATAATGTAATTTTAGTTTTCTTTCTTTTTATTTTTATAAATAAAATAGACCTTTAGTTAATATATAAAGATTTCCATGGAGGTATGCACGTAGTGCACTATCAAGATCAAGGCAAGCAGTTAGAGCAGAAGCAACAAGGTTCAACATGCATAGCTGAAGTTCAAGAAGTCATATCTGATGCTCTTGTCGTTCAGTAGCTGTTTGAATTGTAAAATGTTAAACGGCTTGTAGTTTAGTTTTATTTGGGAATGTTAATATTCACACGTGAGTAGATTAGTTTGGTCACACGTGAGTTTGGTTGTTAGGCAGTTGGATTAGTTGTTAAGCCTCTGTTTTCTGTTTCAGTCTGAGTGGCACATAATCTTGTATATATATACTGTCATAAGCAAAGTTAATGAATTAATTCAGTTTTTCCCAATTCTTCATTTCTTCATATGGTATCAGAGCTCTCTAGAAAAACTTAGAATTCTAGGGTTTACGAATTTGGGAATTTCTCTTCTTTTCCTTTCGCCATTGTTGTTTTTCTTCAAGCTCTCTTCAAATCCTTTCACGATTTTCTTTCGGCTTTCTTAAGCTTCCTCAAAATCTCAAGGATTTGAGCTTTTCCTTTTGTTTCAATGGCGGATGCACCAACAGCTAACACTGAATCTTCATCTTCCTCACAAGAATCATATAATTTCAATGATCCCCTGTTCTTACATCCTGGAGAAAATCCAGGAGCTGTTCTTTCTTCTCAGCTTTTGATTGGAGAAGAGAACTATTCTGCATGGGCGAGATCGGTGAGAAAATCTTTGATTGGTAAGAATAAACTTGGTTTTATAGATGGATCCATAACCATTTCTTCTCCACTCGTGAATTCACCATCTGCCATTCAAGCATGGATTCGCGCAGATAATATAGTTGGTACTTGGATTACCAACTCAGTATCACCAAAACTTCAGGGTAGTATCATCTACAGAGATACTGCTTTCGAAATTTGGAATGAGCTTCAAGACACTTTCAGTCAAGGGAATGGGACCAAGGTTTTCAACATCCAGAAGCAAATTGCTGAGATTCATCAGGGAGAACAATCACTCACTGACTACTTCACTCAGCTTAAAGTCTTGTGGGATCAGCTTCAGAATCTTAGTCCATTTCCTCAATGTACTTGTGGCAAGTGTGTATGCAATGTTAATCAGAGGTTGAAGGACCTTCAAGCAAAAGAAGCTACCATGAAATTTCTTATGGGAGTCAATGATGTGTTCTCTCAAGTCAGAACACAAATTTTGCTTATGGATCCACTGCCCTCTGTTAACAAGACTCATTCTTTATTCATCCAAGAGGAAATGCAGAAATCAGTCACCAATTCTGTTAGAGTTGAGTCTACTGTTTTGGCCACCAAGAGCTCAGGCAACCATCCAAAAGGAAAAGACAGGCCTCTATGTACTCACTGTGGAAAGTTGGGTCATACTGTGGATAAATGCTACAAGCTCCATGGTTTCCCACCGGGTTACAAATTCAAGAACAAGAATATGATGGCTCATCAAGTTTCAGCAATTGCAAATCAGTTTCAGGGTCAGTGCTTAGCTCCAAATGTTGATCCCAATCCGTTTACTTCTGCAAAAGCCCCTGCATTTACCCCTGATCAGTATCAACAGCTTCTATCTTTGATTGGAGTTCATCACACTTCATCAGTTCCAGAACCTCATATGGTTAATGCAGTTGCAGGTACTACTTCTTCACCACATTCTGTCTTTTCTGCTAAGGTTGTGAATAGAAAAGCTTTTGGTGTTGAAACTTGGGTTATAGATACTGGTGCTACAGATCACATAGTTTGTTCAATGCATTTGTTAACTTCTTTTACTGCAATTTCACATTCTGTGGTTGAATTACCTAATGGAGAAGCTGCTCTTGTGACTCATGTTGGTACACTTAAACTTTCTTCACACATTACCCTCACAAATGTCCTGTGTGTGCCTTCTTTTTCTTTTAATTTGATCTCTGTCAGTGCCTTAACTCATTCTCAATCTCTTTGCCTGGTATTTCTTTCCAATTATTGTTTTATACAGGACCTTACCTGTTGGAACACGATTGGAATGGGCAGAATGCATGATGGACTCTATTTGTTACAAGGTTCTAGCCTTTCCACAACTTCCAAGTCTCTTGATGATTTTCTTCTCAAGAATAAATTCAGCTCCTTTACTGCTTTTTCTTCTTCTGTTTCTTCTGCCAATTTGTATTCTCTATGGCATTCTAGATTAGGACATCCATCTGATAATAAACTTCACTCTTTAGGACATCTTTTTCCTTTCTTGCAAACTTGTTGTACTAAAGACTGTGTTGTATGTCCTTTGGCAAAGCAAAAGAGACTACCCTTTCCCTTTGATAATAAAAGAGCTGCTCATTCTTTTGATCTTGTTCATATGGATGTTTGGGGACCTTTTTCCATTCCTACCATTGCTGGACATAGATATTTTCTTACCATTGTAGATGATGCATCAAGAGCTACTTGGGTTTTTCTTATGAAAGCAAAATCAGAAGTTAGGCCTTTGATTGTTTCATTTTACAATATGGTATTTACTCAATTTCAAACCACAATTAAGTCCATTAGAACTGATAATGCCTTAGAGTTTAACATGTTTGATTTCTACAATTCCAAAGGCATTATTCATCAACAAAGCTGTGTTTATACTCCACAACAAAATTCAGTTGTGGAGAGGAAACATCAGCATATTTTGGCAACAGCTAGGGCCCTACAAATTCAGTCCAACATTCCTCTTGTTTTCTGGGGTGATTGCATTCTCACAGCTGTCTATTTGATCAATAGACTTCCTGCTCCTTTTCTGCAACATAAGTCCCCACATGAGGTCCTTTTCAATCGAGTTCCTTCTTACTCTCATCTCAAAACTTTTGGCTGCCTTTGTTTTGCCACTAATGTTTCTCCACATAAACACAAGTTCACTCCTCGGGCTAGGAAGTCAGTTTTCTTAGGGTATCCTTTTAATATCAAAGGTTACAAACTCTTTGATCTTCAATCTCATTCCATTTTTATTTCTAGAGATGTGATATTTCATGAAACGGTTTTCCCTTTTGCCTCACACACTTCCCTTCCTACTTCTGCCTTAATTCCTTTGCCTAATTTTCCTTCCATTTCCCCAGCTTTTCTTGATCCTATCTCTTCTGTCAGTACTGATTCCATTATACAGATACATCATGACCTTGACACAGATGCTCAAGCCTTTCCTGATGCCCTTGATCATGTTGTTTCTGACTTAGTTGAGCATGCTGTTTCTGTTACTCCAGCTGTACCCCCTGATGTTCCTAGAAAGTCCACTAGGGTGCCTAAACCTCCATCCTATCTTAAGGCTTACCATTGTAACCAAGTTTCATCTGCATACCATTCCAATCAGCCCCAATCAGGTACTTCCTATCCTCTTTCTTCTTACCTCTCTTATGACAATTTATCCTCCACATACAAATCCTTTTGTTGCTCCATTTGTTCCACTTCCGAACCTAAACATTTTTCACAAGCAGTATCTGATCCTAAGTGGCAAGATGCCATGGATGCTGAGATTGCAGCCTTAGAAGCAAACAATACTTGGACTATCACTCCCTTGCCTCATGATAAACATCCTATTGGGTGCAAATGGGTCTATAGGATTAAGTATAAGGCTGATGGAGCTGTTGAAAGGTATAAGGCTAGGTTGGTTGCAAAGGGTTTTACCCAAAAGGAGGGTTTAGATTACCTTGAGACATTCAGCCCTGTTGCTAAGATGGTTTCTGTGAAGTGTGTCCTGGCAGTAGCTGCTGTGAAGGGCTGGTTCCTTAGCCAACTTGATGTAAATAATGCTTTTCTTCATGGTGATTTACATGAAGAGGTATATATGGCTCTTCCACCTGGTTTTCACAGCAAGGGGGAGCATGGAGAGCAGCTTGTATGCAGATTAAACAAGTCCATTTATGGTCTTAAACAGGCATCAAGACAATGGTTCTCTAAATTCTCAACCACACTTATTCAGCTGGGCTTCATTCAATCCAAAGCAGATTATTCACTTTTTACAAGGAAACAAGGAGCTTCTTTCATTGTCTTATTAGTCTATGTTGATGATGTTCTCATAGCAAGCAATGACAAAGAGCAAGTTGATCAGTTTAAGGTGATGCTGAATCAGAAGTTCAAGTTGAAGGATTTGGGTGCATTGAGATATTTTCTTGGTTTGGAGGTAGCTAGAACAGCCAAAGGAATTTCTTTGTGTCAAAGAAAATATGCCCTTGAGATTTTGGAGGATGCAGGACTTCTTGGTTGCAAACCTGTCAAAGTTCCTATGGATCCGAATCTGAAACTTAGCAAACATGAAGGCTTGTTGCTTGATGATCCAGGTCAGTATAGAAGGTTGGTGGGAAGGTTATTGTACCTAAGCATTACTAGGCCTGATATCACATTTGCAATTCACAAACTAAGCCAATTTATGGCTAAACCAAGAAAACCACATCTTGAGGCAGCACTTAAGGTTTTACAATACTTAAAGAGTGAACCTGGTAAAGGAATTTTCTTCTCAGCAAGTTCAGAGTTGCATGTCAAAGGCTTTACAGATTCTGATTGGGCTTCATGTCCGGATACCAGAAGGTCTATTACTGGTTATTGTATATTCATTGGAGAATCATTGGTTTCATGGAAATCAAAGAAACAATCCACTGTTTCCAGATCCTCAGCAGAAGCGGAGTATAGAGCAATGGCTGTTTCAACTTGTGAGATTGTTTGGATTCTTTATTTGTTGAAGGATCTTCAAGTCAATCACAATAGAGAAGCACTTCTGTTTTGTGACAGCCAAGCAGCCCTCCACATAGGTTCCAATCCTGTATTTCATGAGCGAACGAAGCATATAGAAATTGATTGTCATGTTGTGAGAAATAAGGTGTTGGAGAGAGTTATCAAGCTCATCCATGTCAGAACACAGTCCCAACTGGCAGACTTACTTACTAAGGCTCTAAGTCATAAACAATTTTCAGAGCTTTTGTCCAAGATGGGTCTTATAAACATTTATCAACCTGGAGTCCATCTTGAGGGGGAGTATCAAGATCAAGGCAAGCAGTTAGAGCAGAAGCAACAAGGTTCAACATGCATAGCTGAAGTTCAAGAAGTCATATCTGATGCTCTTGTCGTTCAGTAGCTGTTTGAATTGTAAAATGTTAAACGGCTTGTAGTTTAGTTTTATTTGGGAATGTTAATATTCACACGTGAGTAGATTAGTTTGGTCACACGTGAGTTTGGTTGTTAGGCAGTTGGATTAGTTGTTAAGCCTCTGTTTTCTGTTTCAGTCTGAGTGGCACATAATCTTGTATATATATACTGTCATAAGCAAAGTTAATGAATTAATTCAGTTTTTCCCAATTCTTCATTTCTTCATATGCACCATAATAATATCTCCTCATTTGTGATGTCCATCACAATGACCGCATCGAGATTCCATCCTTTCAAACGGTAGTCTTAGTGAGCGTTTGGATGCGCGTCTCTCCCCCTACGTTTGCGTTTTTTTTTTTTTTTTTAAACGCTTCTTACACTGTTCATGGGACATGAATAGTGCATTTGGGCTTATGAAAAGTAACCACACTGTTCATGCATGCGGATTACACTATGCAAGAGACATTGTGCACTATTCACGGGACCCAAAACCATTTTATTAAAAAAAATATATTAAAAATGGGTCCCACAGTACTATTTACACATTTAAAAATTATTTTATTATAGTGTTTTCAGTTTTCAGCAAAATAAACTGTATCCAAATGAACTCTTAAACTGGGATAAAAGTATCATATATACTAAAAGCTCAATCCTCACAACCGTAAGGAGTCCACTTTATCATTAAGAGGCTAATCACTAGAGGTACCTCCACTCTACCGTGAAAGCTACACACATACATGTTGCCACTCTATTACCAAAAATAAAAATAAAAAGTAAGAAGTCATTGCAGTACCTGTATATTCGTGAAAAATTAAATCTTATTGATGAAGTGGGTTGTCCTCCTTTGAAAACAAAAAATAGAGACATTTCGTCACGTTTGAAACAAATCTTTACAAACTAACAAGTTTCAAAACGAGTTTTGTAACTCAATTGACCATTTATGATATTTCTAAGAAAGATCTTTAGAATATAAATTCTCCATCTCTTAGCTATTGAACTTAAAAATAAAAATAAAAAAAGGGAAGAGGAACTGATCAATGCCCACCTTAATTAGGTTTTTCCCAAAAACTTATAAAGGAATATTAACCCTGAACAATGCCACCCTTACCCACGAATGATAGTACATGTTCTAAGTACAAATTAAATAAGTAATACAATAAACGTACGAAAATAAGAGTACTACAACTAAATGCAATGTAGTACACTTTTAAAGAGAATGTTAGTTTTAGACCCCAGAATAAACACTATATTTAACGAAATTAAGGCCAAGTTGATTATTAGTTATGTTATGTAAGCTTTAGGCTAAACACATAATCATCATAATCATGCAAGTGCGGAAATATAAATTAGACAAGATATGATGACCCAGGAAATTAAATCTAATGAAACAAATCGTTCCAAAGGAAAAACCTAGGGGGGATTGACCTTATCAATCCCGAGGAAAACAGTTTCACTATAAGATAGAGATTTACAGGTAGAATAACCATATTCGTAGTAAATCTAACTACGGTTACCAAACTGAGCTTTGAATCCCATATATCTCCGATAGTAAATTGCTGCAACGTAAATCTTCAATCCATGCACTTCAATGTCCCATTGGTATTTAGAAACATTTCCCTTATCCAATTCAGCCGACAAAGGCAACTTTATAAGATTTCCTCTAAATTGCTTCTTTCTTATTGATGTGTATGTGTAACTTTAAGATATCATACATTTCTCAATATGTTTTAATTGGATGCGAATTTTAATAAAAACTTCACCCTTAGATTAGATTTTTTTCTTATATTTTACATACTTGAAAGTTGTCAAGATAATCTAAGATCAATAACTATGTCATCGTTTACATGTTTAGATTTTGAGTTTTTCATTTAAAATGTTTGTAAAAGATGGTGATGATACGATGTAAAATCAATAGACTGAATGCTTCGGGCTTCAATGACAAGAGAATCACTTAGAAAACCTGAAAGAGAAGAACACACAATCAAAGGTGACCGGGGAGGACCGGCCAATAACCTTCCGATGGTAAAGTTAGTATTTTCTCTCAAATTCTGGAATTCCAATCTCTTTGGAAGTGTTTGAAAAACTTACTTTATTTTGGCATAGAGGAATGCTTATATAGCATCTGAAACGGTTACTTGTCTGATAACTTCCCTTATTATTGAGGAGGTCGAAAGGTTCGAAGTTAACTCCCATAACTACCATGGAAGTTATTATTGTTTGGCCTTATTTTCCATAATCGTCATTGAGAGCAATTTTGTAGCAACGAACCTCGGTTTTTACTTGTGCTACAAAATAGGAATGTGGAGCTCGTCCAAGACCTATGTAGAGAAATATGCTCGAAATGTACAGAGGTCGTCCAACCATCATTCTAGAAGGACGAGCACTCAATACAACTTCATTTTCCTATCCTTGCCCTGGATGACCATCATGGACGATTTTGGAGTTGGTGTATTTATTACGCCATCAGTTGCCCCCTTGTCCATGGGTCGTTTAGGGAATTGTATAACCTGATGCTTTGGACGTATGTATTTATGTCAGTGATTAGGTGTGCCATGTGTCACAACCCAATTAGTGGCTGGTCACATTAATTCATTTTTCGAGGAGCATGCCACGTGTCACCTTTTGTTGGTCATGTCGCTTCAGATGCTAAAGTCCATTATCTATAAATAGTGGAATTCCTCTGCTACCCTTTACATTTCTAAAATTTTCTTCTTTGACATCCCTCGTCTTAGCGCCTCTTCTAGAAGTTTCCCGCGTCTATAGTCTCCTTTCGTATAGATCCAGGTATTTTCTCTATCCTCGTCCTTAGATTTTAAGTTTCCTTAAAAAATGTCTGAGGTTGTCCTTTCTTCCTCTAGCAATAGCGTTGATAAGGCCATAGACGAGTATTACGACCCTAGTAGTTTTAGTGGCTCTAGTGATAATAGTGGTAGTGCTAGCAATGGGGGAAACACCACGGATGAATACACGTCTGGTGTCCCTGGGGTTCCCTTAGAGGTTCTTCAAGAAGAACTAAGGACGAGGGCTGAGTCTGGGTTTAAGGCTGGTACAAGTGCTCCCTTGTCTACTGTTCAAGACGAGGTTGAGATAGTTTACAGCTATGCTATAGGGGTCGCTTCTAAGACAAAAGAGAAAAGGTTAGACTCCCTTAAGACTTGGTATCAAATTCCTAAGGATCTAAACCCCATGTTACTTGTACATGGGGAGTGGTGTTGCCAATCCCGTTTTGGTGTTGGCATTTATGAGGCTTATCTCTTGGGGGGTTTGAGGTTTCCTCTTAATGCCTTTGCTAGGGAGTTGCTCACTAGATTGGGTTTAGGTATATGTCAATTCAACCCCAATGTGTGGAGGCTAGTTGTCTCTATGCAAGTTTTGTGGAGGGAGGTGTTTGAGGGGGATTGTCCTCTTATTGTGGACGAGTTCCTTTTATGCTACAAACCCTCCGAGATTAACCAATCCCTTGGCTTCTACCAATTCACAGCCAAAGGGAAAGATTATAGGTTAATAAAGTCCCTAGTCACCTCAGATAGGAACTGGAAGATGGAGTTTTTCTTTATCTCTGGTTTTTGGGCTAGACACCCCGTTGAGGTTGGCAGGGATCCATTTGCTCCCTATATAGGAAAGTTAGGGAACCTTCGTCCTGAAGGTACGTTTATGGTTACCACTATTATTTATTGTATTTATTCTCAATTGTAGTCGTCTTAACAGCTCTTGTTTTTCCCTCTCTTTTTTTTCTTTTTTTTTTCTTTTTTCTGGTGTTAAACGACCTCATTTGAACAGGTTTTACATTGAACGAGTTCAAAAGGCTCGTCTATACACTGATAGGACTTTCCATTCTTTGGTAAGTCTCCAACGCCTTGTCACTTGGGGGTTAGGCCCTGACCCGTCTGTTGAAGCAATTGCCCATGAGCTTACTGTCCGTAGACGTAAGTTATTTTTTTTCTCTCGTCTCTCTCTCTCTTTTTTCTTTTTTTTTAGGGTGACTAACATCTTTCTTTTCAGGGATGGCAATAATGAAAGAGAACAAAGGCAAAAAAGTGATGGACGAGGTAGTTAGGCAACGAGTGCAATCCTAGCCTTGTCCATCTATGGGTGAAAAAAGAAAGAATTTATCAAAAGGAATTGATTTAGGGAACCTCCCAAGTAGGCACAGGGAGAAAAAGGCTAAGCATAGGTTGTCCAAGTCTGAAGTGGTCAAGCCTAGCCTTTCCTGTCCTTCCTACCTAGCAGCCCTTTGTCCAGGTTCATGATGTTGATTCCCAGCCTACAAATCCTCCGTCTGTGGATATTCCATCCACAACCAATGTGCTTGCCTCATCTTTACCTTCTCAAGGAGTTCCTCAAAATCTCGTCGAAAATGAAGATTTGGCTTGGGAGAGATTTGAGAAGGTGGTGACTGATCAGGACATGGCAGCATGTTATGACATGCCTTTGAAGGATTTTGAGCACTCTGGTGTTCATGACCTTTTCAAGGTATGTGAACTATTTTTATCTCGTCTTGTCAATAATGTATACATGTGTATTTTGTTTGACCAAGTTTTAATTTATGTAGGCAATGTCTAAGTTCATCGCTGCATCCAGGCAAGCAACGAAGCTGGACAAGACGAGGATCCTGCTGGAGACGAGGATCTAGGAGGTTAAGGATGAGTGCAAAAGGTGGGTTGAGGTGGTGGCTAAGGCCAAGGAAGAAGCCAAGGAGATGTAAAACCATGTTGAGGAGTTGAAGACTGATGCTATAGAGAAGGATACTCGTCTTGATCACCTCCAAAAGAGGAATGACAAGTTGAGTGTCCTCCTTGAAAAAGCTAAGGGAGACACGGTTGCAGAGTTCAAGGTGTCCAAGCAATTTACTGACTTGTTGGATACCAACTATGCAGCCGGGTTCGAAGATTTCAAGATGCACGTTGTGGAAAACTTCCCTGAGATTGACTTCAGCTCCATTAATCTCAATCTTAGTGGTGCTGCTACAAGCTCCCTCCTTCAGACGAGCTCAGAAAACATCAACATAGAGGACAATGCCACTACCCAGCCACCTCAGGACGACCCGAATGTTGACGCCCCTCCTGCTTGAAGACAAGACTTTAATATTTTTCTTATCCTTGTATTTTTCTTTTTCTTTTTATTTTTACTTTGTCCATAGTATTAGGACAAGCTCTCAAAAAATTTGTTGATCTTTACTTTTTTAAGGGTTTTTGGACGTAGGTTGTCCACCCTTTAATTGATGAATGAACGTTTATTTCCTTCACTTTTTCTTTTACTTGCTAAAACATGTTGCATGGACGAATGTTTTTTGTATCCAAGATATTGATCAACCTTGGCTCGTCCATAATAAGGGTTTATACATGTTTAGTATTTTTCACCATTCTTTAAATTTTCCCAAGTGTAACTCGTCTTTGTGAATGGTAATGGTTTTTTCAACATTATTCGTCCTTAGACTTGGTAGCTGATTTTGTATTGTCCATAAAGTTTAAGGCCCAACTTTTTACTCGTCCAAAGACTGGATTGTTTTAGCTGGTGTCCTTATTCAATGGATTAAACATTCATGTGCGCATTTCCTTGTCCATGGGTTGGACTAACACATTTAAGGCTGAACCTCATCCATTGTTTGGATGAATATGCCTTATTAAGAAAAGATTATAGACGTTACATCTCTGCATCCAAAGAATTCACTTGTCTTGGGCCTTTGCCTTCTTGTGGATCATTTTGAATAATAAAAACAATATGAAAGCTAGAAATTCAAACGGCATTATGTACATAACATAAATATTGTTCATAGATGATTCATATACTTAGAAGCTAATGCCTTAGAGAACTTGATAAATACAAACAAATACCACAAATCCATAACTTCGTCCATACACCATAGTTTAGAAACTAATATAGTTTTTAAGGAGTAAACACAATATATATATATATATATATATATATATATCACACTATATATCATACTAACAATACGTAGATAAAAAAAACTCCAAACTCATCCAGGGTGATACTCGTCTAAGCTGATGTCTCACTGATAATACCTCCTCAGGTGTTCAACATTCCAAGGATGCTCCAACTTCCTTCCATCCATGGTCTCCAAGTAGTAGGATCCCTGTCTTTTGCAATTGATAACCTTGTAGGGTCCTTCCCAATTAGGTCCCAATTTCTCATGGGCTGGGTTCTTGGTTGCTAAATAAACCCTTTTCAAAACGAGGTCCCCTATGTTGAAACGCTTGGGTTTTACCATTGCATCATATTGCCTAGCCATGAGGTTTTTGTACCTCGCTGTCCTTTGTTCTACGTCCATCCTCACCTCGTCTATTAGATCAAGTTTTAGGTGAAGTTGCTCCTCATTTTCCTCATCTTGATACTTCATCACCCTATGACTGGCCATATGTACTGCTTCACTTCCATAAGCGAGCTTGAAAGGAGTTTCCCCTGTGGGAGTTCTTGCCGTCGTCCTGTAGGCCCACAGAACACTTGGTAGCTTGTCTGGCCATACTCCCTTTGCCCCCTCAAGCCAAGTCTGGATGATATTCAATAAGAATCGGTTTGCCACTTCTGCTTAACCGTTTGCTTGAGGGTGGGCGGGTGAGGAGTAATAATTCTGAATTTCGAAGTGCTCGTAGAAGTCCCTAAAAAGTGCATTATCAAATTTTCGTCCGTCGTCCGATGTCAATACCCTTGGCACCCCAAACCTGCACATAATATTCTTCCAGACGAAGTTTTTGACATTCTGTTGGGTGATTTTTGTTAGGGGTTCTACTTCCACCCACTTAGTGAAATAGTCAATACCAACCACTAAATACTTCATCTGCTTGGTTCTAAGTGAGAAGGGACCCAAGATATCTAATCCCCATTGTGCGAAAGGCCATGAGGCCATCATCGGGGTAAGATACTCTGACGACTATCTGGGAATATTACTGAATCGTTGGCATTGATCACAAACTTTGACATATGCCTTGGCATCAGCTTGGATAGTTGGCTAGTAGTATCCTGCACGGACAACCTTATAGATGAGTGATTTAGCTCCTGAATGATTTCCACATGCTCCTTCATGAACCTCCCTCAATACATAATTTTCCTCATCCGGAGCTAAACACCTTAGATAAGGCTGAGAAAACCCTCTTTTGTATAGTACCTCGTCCATGAGGACATACCTGGCTGATCTGACCCTAAGCTTTTTGGCCTTGTCTTTCTCCTCTAGAAGCCTTCCATCCTTTAGATATGATACTATTGGAGTCATATAGTTTTCTTCGCCTTCTATTTGTTGTACTTCTGGAAAATCTATGCTTGGCATGTATTGAATTTCATCAAACTCGCCTATGGCTTCGTTCGCTAAGGCTTCCTTCACTAAAATATTTACTTCCATGTTCTCTTCCCTTGGGATTTGAATGAAATTAGCTTCCTTAAATTTCTTCACAAGGCGTACCACCCTATTGAGGTATTTCCTTATTCGTTATTCCTTGGCTTTACATGTCCCATTTACTTGGCCTATGACCAGCTGAGAGTCTCCCAAGATAAGTATTGATTCTGCTTCTACAGACCTAGCCAACTCCAGCCCTTTAAGAAAGGCTTCATACTCAACTTTATTGTTAGTTGTTTGATATTGCAGACGAACCTTGTGCTTCAATTTATCTTCTTCTTGGGATTGTAAAACAACTCATATTCCTCCTACATGTTGTGTAGACGATCCATCCACACGGACGACCCACTTCTTACTGTCTTCCATCTCGCTTAAGTCATTATAACTCGGAGTGAATTCTGCATTGAAATCTACTAGGGCTTGAGCCTTTATTGCATTTCTAGGTTGGTAACTGATATCAAATTCGTTGAGCTTGACAGCCTATTGGATCAGTCGTCCTGCGGCTTCCAAATTATTCATTGCCTTATTAAGCGGATGATCCATCATGAAATTGATGACATGAGCTTGGAAGTAGTTTTTCAACTTCCTGGAAGCTGTTATTAGTGCAAAGGACAACTTTTCTATCAATGGATATCGTCCTTCTGCTCCCTTAAGTGCTCGACATGTATAGTACATAGGCTTCTACACCTTCCCTTCTTCTCTGATCAATGCTGAGCTTACGGCATGTGGAGTCACTACCAAGTATAAATACAATTCCTCTCCCAGCACGGATGGATTTACCAGTGGAGCTGTAATAAGATATTCTTTAACATCTTGGAAGACCTTTTGACAGTCGTCCGTCCATTCGAACGCCTTTTTAAGAACTTTGAAAAATGGTAAACATTTGTCAGTAGCTTTAGAGATGAACCTATTAAGGGCAACAACTAGTCTAGTAAGAGAATGGAATTCTTTGATATTTTGCGGAGGCTTCGTATCCAATATTGCTTGAATCTTATCAGGATTTGCCTCAATCCTTTTGTGCGAAACCATAAATCCAAGGAATTTTCCTGATGAAACTCCGAAAGTGTATTTGCTAGGGTTCAACTTCATGTTGTACTGTCTAAGTGTGTCAAAAGTTTCTTGCAAGTCATCCAAGTGCTTCCTCTCGTCCAGACTCTTCACCAGTATATCATCTACATAGACTTCTACATTTCATCCAATTTGTGGATGAAACATATAGTTGACCAACCTTTGGTATGTTGCCCCTACGTTCTTTATACCGAAGGGCATCACTTTGTAACAAAACAAGCCTCGACTAGTGATAAAGGAAGCCTTCTCTTGGTCTGCCTCATTCATCTTTATCTGATTGTATCCAGAGAAATCATCCATAAAACTCTGCAATTTATGACCTGCAGTGGAATCTACCAATTGGTCAATACGTGGCAATGAATAGCTATCCTTGGGGCAGGCCTTGTTTAGATCGGTGAAGTCCACACACGTCCTCCATTTACCATTAGCCTTCTTGACCATTACTACATTGGCCAACTAGTCTAGATAATAAACTTCTCGAATAAACTTTGCCGCAGTCAACTTCTAAACCTCTTATTTAATGGCATTGTCTCTCTCAGAAGCGAACACTCTTTTTTTTCTGTGGTACAGGCTTAGAGGAAGGATATACATTTAGACGGTGGGTAATGACACTAAGGTCTATACCCGGCATATCCTCATGACTCCAAGCAAATACATCAATACTTTTCTTTAAGAACTGGACGAGATCCTGCTTTGTCTTCTTTTCCAAATCCGCTTTAACCCTAGTATACCTTTCAGGGTTATTCTCGTCCAAGGGAATGTCTTCCAATACTTCAGTGGGCTCTGCCACAACTTTCCTTTCCTTAATGTTCATCGTCTGAACCTATTCATCCATGGCCAACATGGCGAAGTAACATTCTCTTGCAGCTAGCTGATCTCCCTACATTTGTCCTACCCCATACCCCGTAGGGAACTTGACTAACATATGGTAAGTAGACGTGACTGCCTTCCAATTATTTAAAGTTGATCTTCCAATTATGGCATTATAGAATGACATGATGACTCTTCTAATTTCCCTTTCAACTTCTCGTCTTTATTATCTCATCCAAGAAAATTTCTCAATTTTCCATGTCTAATGAGATTTTCAATCTGCTATTTCAAATCGAAACACTCGTTTGTGTCATGCCCATGGTCTCTATGGAAGTGGCAATACTTGTTCCTATTGCGCTTGTTAGGATCTCCCTTTATATCCTCCAGCCACTTCAAGGAAGGATCGTCCTTGATTTACATGAGAACTTGCTCAAGTGGCATGTTCAATGGCGTGTATTGTTGACTCCGTGCTGAAGGGCCTGCCTTTTTATTATCTCGGTCCTTCTTATCTTTTGTTCGTCCCTTCTTTGGACAAGGACCTTGTTTGAAATGGCGTGTGGGATTTGCTTCCATTCTCTCAGCTTTCTTCATTTTCTTGGCTATAATAGCGTCTTCTGCATTCATAAAATTTTGGGCCGAATGGACAAGTTCAGCCATGGTTTGAGGCTCCTTCTCATAAATCTTGTGGATGAATAAGTTAGAGTTAACTCCATTATGGAAAGCTGCCAATAACAACTTATCGTCCATCTTGTCTACTGTCAAAGCTTCTTTATTGAAACGAGTAATGAAGGATCACAAACTTTCATTCTCTCCTTGTTCAATAGTCAACAGGTTGGATGAGGAGCACTTGTGCCTTTGTCCTCCAATGAAATTATTGACAAACAACTTACTCAACTCTTCGAATGAACTCACTGTGTTCGGAGGTATCTTGCTAAACCACCCTCACGCTGTTCCTTTAAGGGTGGTAGGGAAGGCTCTACACATAATCTCATCTAGAACCCCTTGAAGGTGCATTTTAGTCTTGAAAGTAGCAAGATGATCAAAAGGGTCATGTGTTCCATCATAGGAATCCAAAGAAGGCATCTTGAACTTCGGAGGCAAAGGATGACCATTGATGGAAGCCATGAAAGGGGAGTCTGTTCGGTGGACTAAATCCTCTATAGGATTCGCCCTCCTCGTGTTTTCCCTCATCTCATCCATAATCTTCCTCATCTGGTCCATTTTCCTTTCCAAGTGTGGCACCCTTCGTGAAGTGGTGCCCCTCGACTGGCTTTCAGGCTCAATATTTCCTCTATTTTCTTGACTCTAGGCTTGTTCTTCAGTGTACCCTTCTTGCCGTTGCCTCCTTAGATTAATCTCCTTGGTTAACTCTTGGTTTTGACGAGTTAACTCCGCCATGGCGGTTACCATGGACTGCACGTGTTGAACGGATGACGGTTGCATGACAGGCGCTGACTGACGATCATGGTGGGGATTACTAGAGGCGTCCCTACTCTCTTGATGGCCTAGGGTCATAGCCCTTGATCTTGTCCGAACCATACAACCTTTTGTCAGAGAAAGAAATCAAGAAACTCAAGAATAATCTCTTCCCACATACGGTGCCAACTGATGATACAATGTAAAATCTGTATACCGAATGCTTTGGGCTTCAATGACAAGAGAATCACTTAGAAAACCTGAAAGAGAAGAACACACAATCAAAGGTAACTGAAGAGGACCGGCCAATAACCCTCCGATGGTAAAGTTAGTATTTTCTCTCAAATTCTTGAATTCCAATCTCTTGGGAAGTGTTTGAAAAATTTAATTTATTTTGGTGTAGAGGAATGCTTATATAGCATCTGAAATGGTTACTTGTCTGATAACTTCCCCTATTATTGAGGAGGTCGAAAGGTTTGGAGTTAACTCCCATAACTGCCATGGAAGTTATTATTGTTTAGCCTTATTTTCCATAACCGTCATTGAGAGCAGTTTTGTAGCAATGAACCTTGGTTTTTACTTGTGCTGCGAAATAGGAACGTGGAGATCGTCCAAGACCTGTATAGAGAAATACGCTCGGAATGTTCGGAGGTTGTCCAACCATCATTCTAGACGGACGAACTTGTCATGGACGAGCATTCTGTACAACTTCATTTTCCTATCCTTGCCCTAGACGACCATCATGGACGATTTTGGAGTGGGTGTATTTATTACGCCATCAGATGGGCTTTTAGATTGAATAAAAAATTACATCTAATTCACAAAAATGTTGGTACATGTTAAGAACAATGAGATTTGAGAAAATATAATCAAACAATGGAATTTTTTTAATATATTAATATAATAAAAATTTATTAAGTTGTGCAATATTGCTTAGACTACATTGTATAACTCTAAATAATGTTACAGCACTTAATAATACATATATATATATATATATATATATATATATATATGCCATCTTATAACCATCCATTCTACCAAAGAAGAATTATTATTATTATTTTTTTCTGGTTATTGAATATGAAGTTTACGAAAAGTTATCTCATATACCTAGTATCTATAACAATAAATGAATTTCACAATTGTGTGTGACTCATATGTTGTAAAAGAAAGAAGCTATATATTAATATGCATATATATGTATATATATATGCATGAAATAATAGTTTGAAGTGTAAATACTTTTTTTTTTTTGTCAAAAAAAAAGAAAAGAGTGTACATACTCCAAAAGAAAATCTCTAATAAATGCACAATATAATTGCAATTTTTTTTTTTATTTAAATGAAATCTGCAAAAAGCATTCGCATTTCATTACTAACATGCTTTAAACTTCAAAGCATGGTTCTTAGAACCGGACCGAACCAGGAGGTCGGACCGTGAGAACCGGGAACCAGGATGAAAAACGATTTTTTAAGCCTAAAGAACCGGATTTTTTGTTAATTCCGTGAACCCCTAAAACCGGGGTTGGACCGCACGAACCGGTGAGAATCGTGTGGTCCAACCCCTTAGCAATTTTTTTATTTTATTTTATATATATATAAACAACTTAACACAATTTTATTCTACTTAATTAAATTATCCATCTCTTAGAAGGAATAAAAAAAAATTATAATTAAAACCCTTTAAAGGTATTCAACTTTACTTCAAAATTTAATCATAAATTTTAATGTTTTCATAGTTATTATTTTATTTTGTTAACTTTCTTATTTAATTATTAAATATATGCTCGAAAATCATTAAATTTCCCTTACATATATAGATATATTAGTCAATTTTGCTAGTTTTATAAATTTAATATCTATATTTAGGCTTTAATTAATTATTAAATTAATTATGACGTCATCACGGTTCGACTCCGGTTCAACCTCGGTTCGACCTTAAAAACCTTGAACTTCTCCCTTTTACGGTTCAGTGAAAGGTCCAGGTCTGAAAACCTTGCTTCAAAGTTAAAATCCGATCGCTCCTCGTATGTAATCCGTTTATGATTAACTAGAATAAAGTGCATTTGATTTTTTTTTATTATAATAAAAAAGTCCATTTGAATTTGGGTGGCTAGATTTTTCTCTTTTTCTTTCTGTACTTCTCTGTTTCACATGATCAAATATTATTATAGTTCCCCACTTTTTTTGCTGAGTTTCTTTTTCTTTTTTGGTGGAAACCAATTTCTTTTTATGCATATGGGGGATTTTAGTCTTTAGACGTGTAAGAACCAAAAGTCTCTATGCAACTTGCAAGAGAGAGAGAGAGAGAGAAAGAAAGAAAGAAAGAAAGAAAGAAAGAAAGAGTCGAGTTTGATGAGTGTCTATAGAGCTAGTGCGCGGGTGGGGGATACAAATTGACTGGCAAAATTGCAGCCACAACTTTTGCTACTCCTGGATTGTTTCGACATTATTATTGCTGTTACGTAAATTGAAAGCCCATGCGGGACACCCATAATTATTATGAATGGCAACATACACATGGCCGAAGGACATATATTACTGTCAATGTATTTGTTTTATTAAGAAATTTAATGATTTTGTCGCTAATTTATATACGCACTATCTATGTTTTCTCTGTGTTTTGTTTGCACTTGATTCTGGTTCGATTTGCTACGCTGGGATATTTTATTTCAGCTTAAACTTTCATGGGGAGGTCTAATACTGGGGTAATTCTGACATGCTCCGAGAGCAAAACTTTCTTCTCTCACATGAGGAGTGGGCTCCATGGTGGGATCCACATGTGGGGTCCACCCCTCATGTGAGAGGAGAGAGCATTGCTCCCAGAGCACCTATGTTTTTTCCCGGATACTAGAAGACAATTGGCAAACATTGAAAGGGATGTGTACACCCTAACTGGTTGCAGGGATGGAGGGAGACTTGGACTAGGGGGGAATGGCCCCTCTAATTTTTTTTTTTTTTTAATTAATATATACATAGGCACCAATTTTAGCAATTTTATTCTATAAAATCACATTTTACCCCCTTAACATTTTCACATTTTACCCCCCTTAACATTTTTTATTGGTTTGCATCTGAACCCATCATTTACATCACATTTTTACTTAATAATAACTATTCACCACATTAATAATTTGTAAAAAAGTTTATAATTCTAGTATTTTCCTCTTTTTAAATGCCGGATCTAAAATCTAAAGAAAAAAAGACAAGCCCAAAAAAATTATTTAACAACAAAAATTACCAATAGTAAAGCTAAAAACAATTCAATTCAATCAATCAATTTTATCCAAAACAAACAACCTAACCCTTTCAAAAATTTTAAACAAAATAATTTTGTTCAAATTTGGATGCACACATAAAAAACACACACCAAAAAAAAAAAAAAAAAAAAATATTAGCTATTAAGCAATTGAGCCAGAAGCTTGAGCCACCTCACACAACCAACAACAAATTTGGGCCCCCTAACTTCAAGTCCCGGCTTTGTCCCTGACTAGTTGGATTTGGAATTTCTTCTCTTGAGGGAGGTCTCCTTGATTGAAGTGATGTGTAACCAAATATAGTTTTAATCAAGAAATAATGGTAACTATCGTATCTATACACCCTTTCGGGTGTAACTTAGTGATGGCAATTGTGCCCCGCCCCGCCTAACCCATCCCTCCCCACTCTGCTCCGCGCGGGTTTTCCCCGCCCCGTAAAGGTGATGGGGCAAGGATGAGGCAAGATTTTAGCCCCATACCACGGGGCAGGTTAGGGATGGGTTTAGACTTTTTATACCCACCCCGTCCCTCCCCGTCCCCACCCTGCCTGTGTTGCTAAGGGGTTATAATCATAAAATTTTTATACTCTAAAACTCTACTATTTAAATAAATATATCAATATTAGCTTATTTTATTCTACCCAATATGATTTTCTGCCTTTATTTTGTTATGTGTTATACTATGAGTTTTTTTTTTTTGTGATTGTCTTGTTAAACACTTGGATATATTATTCAATTTTTCCTAAAAATTGATTTGATTTGATGGGATAAATTTAGTTATAATTTCAACTATATTCTTATTAATGAAATAGGTTTTATTAAAAAAATTGTACTAGTTGTAGGGCAAATTAACAAAAAGTAAAGCTTTTCGGGGTGGAGCGGGACTTCGCGAGGCCCCAAGAGGCAGGGATGGGGTGAGAAAGTTTTTCCCGTCATACGGGGCGAGGCAGGGACGAAGACCCCATCCTTCGGCCCCACCCCATTGCCATCCCTAATTGGAGGCTTGGAATGAATTATACATAGATCCAAATATTTTGTGTTTCTGGCGGATGGTATGTTTATCCATTTGTTTTGCATCCCATGGATATATCCAGGAAACTGCTTCGGTGAGGATTCCCATAAAATATATATATATATATATATATATATATATAATAAAATAAATCGTTACTTTGCAATTTAGCTATTTCAAATGGAAACCAAATATTATACTCTCAAAATTAATTTAAAAAAAAAAAAAAAGAAGATAAAAAATATAGAGAGATGAGAACCAATTCAATAAAATTTTAGTGCAAAATCTCCCTTTTAACTCACCAATAAATATATTTTTTAGGAAGAATGTTTGTATTTTGATTCTTAGATCAAATTATTAAATCTACTACTCTCATAGCTTTAGGTATTTTTTGGAAAATAGATAAAATGTTGTTGTATTAGAAGATTAAGAGCAAGAGATCTTAAGTTCAAACCTTATCTCTACCAATCTTAATGGAATGTTACATTAAATAATTATATTCACTAAACTCCCAATAATTTAACTTTTTTGGACAACCCGTTTGGACTAATAACTTTTTTGGACAATCTATCTGGAAAGAAATGAGGAATTGAAGTGTCCAAGTGATTAAAATCTAAATAGGTATACGCTCCAAATAATTCACATAATGTTTTTTTTTTTTTTTTAAATACTAAATATTTTTAACACACATACGGAAAGAGGGAGAAATTTTTTTTTAATAAAACTTAATGTATTTATACCTAATAGATATTGTTAATAAATGAATAAAATGATGGGTAATAAAACACTTTTTAATGTTCAAAAATATGCTTCCAAAAAACAAAAAAAAAAAAATTATTGAACAGCTGTATCAATCGCTCCATGAGATATTACCTTACCTCCCTCCAAAAAAGTACCTGACTAGATTGGACAATTACTTTATGTCCTAAAAAAACAAAAAACAAAAAACAAAAAGCAAAAAAAAAAAAAAAAAAAAAAAAAAAAAAAAAAAAAAAAAAAAAAAAAAACGAAGAAGAAGAAGAAGGAAGGAAGATGACTTAGAGCATATTTGTTTATACTTTATAGGCAACATTGGCATTTTCCCTCTCTCTCATCTGAACGTTAATAAATAAATAAAAATAAAATAAAATAAACAAAAACAAAAACACAAACAAAAAACAAAAAAGGAAGAAGAAGAAGGCTATTCTCCATTTTTAGTGCTTATAGCTTTTAAGTAATTTTTCAGTTTTAGGTGTAGGCCATGTAGACACAAATTCATTTTATGTGTAATCTGAATCCTTCTATATTGCGAGTATATGAGTCATGATAGGCATGCAACAAAAATTTATAATACTTTCTCAACATTCTCAAATTAATATTAGAAAAATTTCTAACCGCACATTGGGATGGGCTCCTGGATCTTGAGTGAAGCAATAGACTAATTTAAAAATGTTGTGAAATTGTTGTGAACTTTTCTTATGTGATTAACTTTGTTGTTAGCTATATGCAACCCATTGGCTTATATAAAAATAATGTACTTTCTAATATATTATTTTACTCCTCTGTTTTCTCAGTTGTGCAGCACAATGTCGTTATAAAACCATTGAATTTTGAATTGATCATTGACTTTTGAGTCCTGGCGGGTGGGGATATATCCTTCTCTTATCTCAAATTTTGTTACCATTATGTATATATGACCAAAAGATTAAAAGCGATAAAGCTTCATTTAAAAAAAAAGTAATAGACATTGAATATCTGAACATCTTGGTGCGCAAATTATTTAAACACGACAAGTTTTATCGTACTATAACTGTCTGTTTTTCCTTTTCCTGCTGATGCAGTGACTGTAGGGTATAGTCAATGCTGAGATGGTTTTCTATAGGAGTCTGTTTACTTTGTTCTTGGTTTAAATAAAAGTTGTGTTTTTAGCCCAAAAAAGCACTGGCTAGTCCTTACCTTTTGCTCGAAAAAAGAAAGAAAGAAGAGCACTGGCTAGTATGATAATTCCGTGCTATAGCTATGAAATAATATATCCTGCAGCTTTCGACAGCAACTTGGGACCTATTCCATTGCTTCTGATGCTACATAATTGTGATTTGTGATCCTTCTCCTTCTTTCTTTAATATATATATATATATATATATATATATATATATGCCATAGAATTTTAATTTATGGTATCTATAATTAGATCAAAATATCAATTAATTTTTAACATAATTAAGTAGGGTTTTAACTTGAAATTTTTTATTGAACGACAAGATATTTTATCAGGTGGATTTAACTTTCACTCCCCACTTCATCTAGTATCTACCTATAAAAAATTAAAAATGCACTGTCGACTTGTTCCCTGTGTCAGTATAACATTTTGGAGTAATATAGTATGGAATATAGTGTCTACACTTTCAAGCAAGTTAGGGTGCAAAAACAAGTTTAACACAACCTCAATTACCTTCTTACTTCTCTCTCTCTCTCTAAAATTTATAAATGGATTTTGAGATTTATAAAGATGTAAAATTTGAAATGAGTAAAATATTATTTCAAATCTACTTTAGAAGATAAAAATAGATTCTCTCTGTTCTTTTCCTTGAGAGAAAAATTGTGGTTGAAGAGACATGCATTCTGATATATCTACATATCTTTGATTCTTCTTTTTCGTTTTTTCTTTTTTTCGTGCAGGCTATACGGTCAATGATTCCCTCTTTTCTTTTCTTTTTTATTTTATTTTTAAAAAATATTACTTCTCTTAGTGCATATCATTGTCATCATATATCGAAAGCTAACGTATGTGTTGTCCTAGGTCAATATGCTTATTCAGAAACAACAACAACAACAACAACAACAACAACAACAACAACAAGAATAATAATAATAATAATAATAATAATAGGAAAAAAAGTATCAATTCTTTGTTTAAGAAAGAGGCACTGAATATGGGCTGAGTCATTGCTTATATGCTGGGTTTTATTACGTCAAAACTTTTTTTTTTTTTTGAGAAAGTATTACGTCAACATTTGAGTTTCATTGATTCATGCTTTTCAATTTGCTTACAATAGAATGCACTTCATTTGCAAGGAATAAAAGTTAAAATGGTTTAAACGATTGTAAAGGTTAATTTCCTATTAAATAACATTTTTTCACCTTATGAAGGTATGTGCAATTCTTTATGAACCTAATTATTTAATTGCCTATTAAAAGACTGTAAAGGTTAACAGCCTATTAAATTAGTAATAAATAAATGATAGAAACTATGGAAATTTCAACTTCAAACCCTATAATTGTAATCCAAATTAAACCTTAGAATCAAAGTTTAATATTTTACCTTCTAAAATTTCAATGTTTAATTTATTAACTTTGAAATTATAAGGTTTAATTTGGACTAACACTAAACTATAGGGTTTAATATGGAAATTTCCCTAAAAACTATAGAATTGATCCACTTCAAAAGATGAGAATAAGTTGAGATTTCATCTAAGTATCACTATTATGGCATGTTTGGTATGTTGTAATAGGTCTTGCAATTAAATGGATGTTCATACATAATAGCTATTTGGCATGTTTGCAATGCATGTGGTTGTAGTTTGTAATAGAACTTGTACTTAAATAGTTATGGCATGTTTGCAATGCATGAATATCCTGTAGTTTCAGTAAATATAGTTTTTACACCCTTCAGTAAATATAGTTTTTAAGAATAATGTTTGTATATATATGGGTAGGAATATTGGATGTTTGAAAATGGGTTTGGTTTTCTTCAAGTACTTTTTTAATTGGAATCTCCTATTTTAATGAGAGACTACCACGTCACCCACTAACTAAATAAAAGGTGGAGATTAAAACCCACTACCACTTATCATTGTATATTAAAACAAAAAAAATATGTTCAGTTAAAAAAGTACTGGAGGTGTGGATTCCAATTAGCTCAACTGATAAAATCTCTGATAGTTGAATAAGAGATCTGGGGTTCAATCTCCGTCTACACCAAAAACTGATTGGTGTCTTGGTTTGATAATAAAGAGTTATTATCAAAAGTAAACGTTATAGGTTAAAATTATCTCAAAAAAAAAAAAAAAATATATATATATATATATATACACACTGTAGGTATGCTAAACCCTTTGAAAATTAACGAGAGATTAAAGAGTTCAATTGATAAAAAGCTGCATAGGCTCACCATCTACAGAATTTATATAATGTTGTCTGTATATGTGTTTTAAATAGCAAAATGGTCATTATACCTAATAAATATTATTACAAGATGATGTAAAGATGGCAAGGAAAACACTTTTTAATGTTTAAAAATAAGCCCTTGAGGTGATCTATATTCTACATTCCCTCCCGAGACAAAATTGTTGAATGGTTGTATCAATTGGTCCATGAGATACTACCTCCCTTCAAAAATAGCCATCTGACTAGAATGGAAGCTTACTCACAGCCTAAATTTATGGGTGTTCTTCTAAAAAAAAGTATGGGAGTGTTAGAATTATGGTTAAGTGATTAAACTCACTATTTCCTAATAGCTTAAGCTTTTGGGACAATAGGTAATTTAACATAGTATCAAAGCAGAAGATCCTAAGTTCGATATCTGTTTTCACTCTACCTCTCATTTAAAATGTTAAATTCCCACGTGTTGCGCCTCCACTTATTAAAGGGAAGTTTAGGCCCACAAGTGAGGGGGAGTGTTAGAATTATGGTTAAGTGATTAAACTCACAATTTCCTAGCAGCTTAAACTTTTGGGACAATCAGTAATTTAACAGGGAGTTATTCAACGTGTACAAATACAATGCATCCTCTCATATATATATTGAACAATTGTATAATTTGGTCCATAAAATACTACCTCCCTCTAATAAAATGGCCACCTGACTAGAATGAAAGCTTACTCAGCCTAAATTTCTGGTTGTTATTCAATGGATGTATTACTATATGAAAACTGATAAAGTTATTATAATTTTTATTACATAAAACTTAATAAACTAGTGTGGCAATGAATGTCATTAGTAGACTTCAACCACCTCAAAAATGAATGTGATTGATAATGAATATTTGAATATATTTTATGGATACAATAGAATTCTAAATGTTCAAAATGTGTATAAAACACTTATGAATGTTTAGACTCCCAAATTACAAATTACCAATTCAAGTTTACAAACAAACAATGTACGTGTGGAAAATGTAAATAAGCTAAATCAGAATTGATAACATAATCTAAACAAAATAAAATCACATCCGCAGCAGAAATTAAATGGCAAAGATTAACGGAAGAGAGATGCAAACACAAAGACAACACAGCGATGCGTTATCGAAGAGGAAACCAAAGTCCTCGGTGTAAAACCTCTCTGCCGCCCTCCAAGCTGTCAATATTCCACTAAAGAATGAAGTTGGGATACATGAACAGCAGAAGACCCTCCAAGCCTAATCTACCTAGTGTACCTAAGCCCTCCAAGTTTCTTGCTCCAATGAGGTTACGTTGAACCTTTATCTTCTTTAGCTTACCGGATTCTGCTATAGCTTATAGTATCAACCAATATCCATTGGTCCCTTCCTAACTGCTTCCTAAGCACCAAAAAGCCTTCTTATAGATATGAGTATGGTGAGAAAAGGATTTGCCTAAGTGTACCTCTCAAGGATGTAACAATGGAGAGGGTGAGAGTAGAGGAATTTGGAGAATCAAATATGAAGATTGTGGATGAGTCAATGTTGTTTTTCTCTAGGGTTTCTCTCTCAAAATTCTCTCTAGAAGCTCTCTACATTTCATGGGTATAAGGGGTATTTATACTAGAGTGAGAATGGAATGTAAAGAGTCAGTTTTTCTAAAACGGAGTGGACTAGCAACTTGGCCTCGTGACTTGACTGAGTTGCAAGTTTAAGCTGCGAACTAACTGAATGGCCAGTTTGGACTTTTTGTTCTGTAGTGCTCCAGCTGGCATGACTGTTCAGCTCATCTGCATGCTCCACATGTGTGCCACTTTTGCCGACTTGCAAGCCACGAGTAAGCCGTAAGATCCAGTCACGAGCCACTTGCTAAGTGCACAAACTTGAGCTTTTCTTCACACTCACTCACACACTACCCTTACATAATTTCCACCTAAATACAGGGTTTCTAAATGTTGAAATACAAGCAAATTTGGCATAGAGTAAAGCCAACAAGATAGTTGATTAAATTCAACCTTACAATCTCCCCCTTTAGCTATTCTATGACAAAACCCTAAAACAAACTCCAGACTTAACATGTGAGTTGGAAACAGTTGAACAAAACTCACTTACACCTAACTCTAGAATCTGTGTAGTTCTTGAACTATAAGAACAAGTATCTCTTGAAAAACAACAACACAATATGATCATTGTATGCAGAAAACTAGTAATGCATATGGAACAAGCACAATGCGATCAAGCAAAATGGAATTAAGCAATAGACCATGACTTGACCAAAAACAAACAATCACTATAAATAGTGACTACAATGCTCATTCACACAAGGAATGAACATCCGGACATGCAAGCTAATAAGCTCAATTGCAAAGTATCATTTGCATGTCCAACACTCAACCAATGCAACAATGCAAAAAAATTACATTAAGGATAAAAATCCAACAAGGGCACAAGAGTGATGTACTTAAAGAAAATGCATAACATTTAACAACAAGTACTAGGCTACAAAGCATGGGTACAAAACAAATATAATTTAAACAGCGAAACATAATCATTAACTACGTGTAAAGCAAAAACATAGTTAATATAACACAAAGTTCTTTCTCTCTTTCTCCCCTTCTCATATCACTCCCCCTGTCATGAATCATAGGAGCTATGATGAACTTGGAATATATATACCTGTAACCTGAAACACTTGCATAAAACATATTAGACCCTCAAGGTAAAGCAAGTAATAAAAGGACAAGTACAATGTAACAAGTAAATTACGATCAAGTAAACATAATATGAAACATGTGAGCAACTTGATCATACACCAAAATAGTCATATAGAAATGACCAGAATGATCACATAGCAAAGCAAATGATCATCCGAACATGCATTCAATGAAGTACAATAGCATAAGGATGTATGCATGTTCAACACATAAACATAATGCAATGAGAACAACAAAACATAGATACTAAACATAACTCAAAGCACCATAAAGCAAACAAGAAAACAAACAAAATAGAGTTTTCTTATTAACACAATGTCTTCTACACCTTGGTATATGCATCTCCCTTATGAAATATCTCTCCCCCTACAAATGTGCACAAGAAATAGAATTTCTCCTCCTAAGAATGTGCACAAGTGTCAACTCTCCGGTATACTACTCTGGAGTATACTATCTCTGTAATACCCGGAAAAAAAAAAAAAAAAAAAGATTAAAAGGAAGGTTATTTAAGTAAATTTTTTTATGGGGTCAATTTTATAATTAATATTTCTAAGGGGTTTTTAGAAAATAAGGTTGAAACCCTAGCTATATAAGCTTATTATATCAACGTATATGGAGAGATATTTTTGAGAGTGGAGACTATCCAAATTACTCCAGTAGAGAAGGTTTGACTGCACAATTGAGGTAAGAGTCCAATAATCTCTTTCTTGTCAAATCTAAGTTGCATTTGGAATTTGAGTATATTTTATGTTGGTATTTTTTGGCCATAAGCGAAATTATCTATAAAAAAAATTCCTATGGGTTTCACAACGTTAGTGTAAACGGAGAAGGGTTGGAATTGGTGATAAAATCCCTATTTTCACTGTACGTTTTTCTCTGTAATATCTTTAATTATGGTGCTTTGTTGGTCATGGAGTTGCTTTGGGCGCATACTCTTTTGTGAATATTTATTATAAGAAACAGTGGACTATTGGTTTGACCACCATTAGTCCAATGGCCTATTAGACATTTAGACTCTAGAGTCTATGAAGATAAGAGACAGAGGCTTTTTGTTAGAGATTGTGCTCAGCTTTATAGAGTATTCAGTCCTTATGAATGCTTTAACTTTTAGCCTAAATAATCGTATGAAAAAAAGAAAAAAAGAAAAAGAGAGAGAGAGCACACACGTATAGAAGATAGATCTAGGTGGTGTCCTCTACAGATTGACTTTTGACCATATATGGCTATGTGTATAGCCTATTATATAGGCTTTATTCCTAGGGAACTATTAGCAATAGGAAGTAAATGAAATATATATTATGAATATGTAGGATTTTGGTGTGAGATAACAGTGGACAGTTGTTGGATATTTTAGTAGTTTCTCTTCTGGCCGGATACAGTTATAAAATTATTCTTAAATTATTTAATTATTGAGTAAATGGTACCTGTAAAATTGTTTTAGGTGATATCTAAGGATTTTAGAAGAAGTGTTAGGAAGAAGTTCATTTTGGTATGGCTTTTGGAGGTAAGTAACCTTATCCTAATTGGTTTTATTTTGCGTATTTTAACTACTGAAAATTATTTATGGTTGTTACAATTTTACAATTTTATTTCTATTGTATTATTGATTTCAAGTAAAGAATTATTACAAATATATCTGATTATTGAATATATGATGTATTTTATTTAATTGTTTTTAGTTATACTGATTCAAAGTAAAGAATAAAGAATTTTCACAAATATACATGAGTATTGAATATAAGATTTATTTTATTTAATTTTTATTTTAGCTATATTGATTTAAAGTAAAGAATTATAGAAATATCACAAATAGATTTGAATATTGAATATATGATTATATATATGTATTTGAATAAGATATATTTTTGTTAGAAACTATGTTTCATATATATGATTATGAACAATCTGACCATGAATTTATTCTGATACCCAGCCAATGGGGGTTATTCATTGGTACTCTGATACCCAAACCAATGGGGGTTATTCATTGGTACTCTGATACCCAGCCAATGGGGGTTATTCATTGGTATTCTGATACCCAAACCAATGGGGGTTATTCATTGGTACTCTGATACCCAGCCAATGGGGGTTATTCATTGGTACTCTGATGCCCAGTCACGGGGATATAGCGTGACCATAGTCATAAGATTGTTAAGAATATGAATTATGTTTGAATATTTGAACTATTTTGAGTCCTTAAATTTACATATTTGATTTTGGAAATGTTTGAGTATTTGAACTATTTTGGGTCATTAAAACTGCTTATGTATTTTTGGAACTTATTGTAAGTTATAAGTTTGATATATGGAAAACTGACTACTTTCTAAACCATCTATGATATATTTGTAAGATTAAAGTATGTAATCTATTTGCAACTTATTATTTTAAGACTATGGAACTTCTTTAGTTATTTTTGAAAACCCATAGCATATTATAACTTTTGAAAACACATATTACATCTTATCCTTTACAGATCTATTGCTTGATAGAACTTATTAGGATTTTGGTTACTTATTGAGTTGTGAGCTCACCCCTTTTTCCCCTCCAATTTCAGATTGTGAAGAATAGCAAGTTTTGGGAGTTTTGATGTTGTGTTGTGAGCAGGAAAAGAAGCTTAGTGATTTTGGGATTGGATGGTCTTCTAATAGTTTTGTATTTATTGGCCAATTGGCATTATGTACATGAGGTTTGGATTTTGTTCCTATTAAATTATTGGAGATCTATTCATAAAGAAATTGTTGAGGTATTTTGGATTTATTTGTTTTAATTTTTGAGGATAAATTTTAGTTGCTAAGAAGGCCTTGCACACTTGTAGGGTGCTTACCTTATAAGCGTGCGGCGGTTGTCACGTGCCTATCTTTATAGTTGGGTTCGGGGCGTGACACTCTCACTTTTTGTCATGAATAGACAAAGGGTCAAGGAGAAACGAGGGCAAGAAATGAAGGTAAGGACAATGATAATGATGCATGAAAGGTGCAAGAAGAATGAGAAAATGAAGCTCAAACCAAAGACAAAACAAAATGCTACAAAGTATAAGGTAAACATGACATGCTAGGATGATGAAACAAGGTATAGACCAATGCATGACAAGGGTAGCAAAGGTGTGTACAAAAGGTGGCAATGTGCAATGCATAATCAAAGCATGGAAAATGCACATATGGGGCAAGGTGTGTTAAAACATAACTAATGAACCAAACATGATCCTAGTGAGGAAACATGAGAAACTCAAAAGTTTAGTACTCATGGAAGTCCAAACAAGTGAGAAAATGCCTAAGAGGTATTTTATCAAACACCTATCGTGCACACTATGAACAACAATGTAAAACAATGCATGAACATCATAAAATCCATCCAAAATACATGTTCTTTTTGCCACAAGGGGCCAACATCCAAAGCAAATCATCAAAAGAAACCAATCTCATACAAAAATTTTGACACAAATTAAGTTTTCCCAACTCCTATGATGAAAATCCTAACCAAGAGCATAAAACTCACCAAAATATAATCCAATGATCCAAATTAGTGAAAAGAGTTTAAAATTACCTTAGAGATGTTAATGGAATGAAAAACCATTCAAATTGGTTGGGTTTTGATGTAAAAATATTGAAAGGGGGGTTTAAGAAAGGATGGGAGAGGTTTAAAGCAGGTTTCCCACGAAAAGTTCTTTAAAAAGCTATTTCTAGGGGTTTCGCGACTGGGCGAGTCGTGAGTGAGTCACAAAAGCTTCTGGATGAACTCGTGACAAGAGTTTCATGACTGGTGAGTCGCGAAAAATTTCGCAACTGGCGAGTCAATCGCAAGTGAGTCACGAAAAACTCTGACACCTGTTTTTCAACATGGAACATGTTTAAACAGTGAAAAACAATGTAAGCACTAAACATGAACACAAGGAGTGATAAAAATCACTTCCAAATACATATAAAATTGAAAGCTCAGAAATGTGTCGAAAACACACGAGCGGTTTAGACCCCCAAATTAAAGTTACGGCTTGGTTGATTTTACACTAACTTAATACTAAGTGCGGAATAGTGTAAACACAAGCGTATAAGCAAGACAACTACTCTAATCCATATTTAAAGCAACACAGCAGTAAAAATGAAATGAACAAGAGTAGGGAAGAGAGATGCAAACACAGATAACACCGAAACGTGTTATCGAAGAGGAAACCGAAGAACTCGACGAAAAACCTCTCCGCCGCCCTCCAAGCGGAAATCGATCCACTAGACAATCAGTTGGGATACACGGGTGAGCAAGAGACCCTCCAAGCCTAATCTATCCTCTGTACCTAAGTCCTCAAAGCCTAATCTATCCTCTGTACCTAAGTCCTCCAAGCTCCTACTCCAACAAAGCTTCTCAGAACCGTGTCTTGTCTAGCTCTCCGGATCCCGCAACAAGCTCCATGTTGCATCTGCCATCCTCGGCTTCTTCCAATGCTTCCCAGCAGCACCAAAACTTCACTTGACACTCTGAAAGGGTGTGGTAAGTGTTTGGGCTATCAACCTCTCAATGGTATGGAAATGGAGAGGTAGGAGATGAGGAAATTCCCAAAACAAATGTGTAGAGGATTGTAGGTATAACAATCTCTAACTCTCAAGGTGTTTGGCTAGGGTTTTCTCTCAGAAGCTCTCCTTTATATTTGTGGGTAATGTGGGTATAAATAGTGTAGGCACAAATAGTGTGTATCAGGCTGGACAGGCTGGCAGAACAGAATGCCTTGCGAGTGCCTCGCGGGAAGGCCTTACCCGCGAGATACTCATGAGACACAGTTGTCTCCATCTAGCCTAACTCTTCGCATTCCAGCATATGCAGGGCACATGATATACTTCGCGGGATGCTAAGTCGCGAGATACCTGTGAAACCTTCTTCAGTCTTCAAATGCTTGAGTCTTAACACCACTCTCTCTATCACACAACTCTTACAATGAAATCCCACAATAAATACAGGGTACAATAGATTGAATATAATTACAATCAAATTTGGCATGGAATATAAGCCAACATAACATATAGTTGTAAATAACAACTTTACAATCTCTCCCTTTGGCTATTCCGTGACAAAACCCCTAAAATAGACTCTAGACTTAAACGTGAGTTTGGGAACAGTGGCAAAACTCACTCACACCTAATCTAGAAGCTGTGAAGCACTTGCAAGTATATACCTGTTACCTGAAACACTTGCACACAAACAAAACCTTCATTAAGCTTATGACAAGTTAAACACAAGGTAGATACATGAGCAAGTAAAGTGCGATCAAGTTTGTAAGCACATCATAACATGTAAGCATATCTTGATCAAACAAAAACAGTCATTAACGAATGACTACAATGAACATTTAGCAAGTAAATGCTCATCCGGACACGCAATGCAATTAAGAACAATCCATAGGATCAATTGCATGTCCAACACTCAACCAATGCAAAATACACGAAGTACTTGCATCTAGGATAAAAGATCCTACTAGGGCACAAGAGTGAGGTACTTAGGACATAATAGCAATATCTTAAAAGTACAAAAAGATGCTACAAAACATAAAGATAAAAACAAAAATACTGATAATAAACTGAACTTAAAACCAGAGTGTCAAAGCTTTAAACAAAAGCAGTAAAAACATAACACAATAGTTATAAAAACAACAAAAAAGAAACTTCTTTTTCTAGCTTCTTCTCCCCCTATCACCATACTCCCCCTATCAAAGACACCATCTCCCCCTTTTTGTCATGGAATAGCTAGTCATTTTCTTCTAGCTTCCGTTGAATTTCGTCCAATTGAGTTTGGAGAGATGTGAACTTTAAATCAAAACGACTGTGGAGAGAGTACATAATAGATGCTAGTCCGGATATCTTGGTATTGATCTCTTGAAGAGCAATGGTAATGTTGTCTAACTGTTGTGAATATACCCGGTGCTTGACAAAGGATATAGGTTGCTACACATGATCGTTGAGAGAAGACGTAATTCGGGAGAAAGAGATGCCACACTAATTGATTTCCTATTTGAGGAGAATTCCAAATTAGCTCCTAAGGCTTCTTTAAGAACCTCTTCATCTGGATTCAACTCATCATAAACCGGTGGTATGGGGAGTATTGGCCGGTTAATGTGTAGGATTTCCGCCAAATAAACAGGAGTTACTAAGAAACTCTTTCCTCTCACCCAACACTTTATCTCTTCTCCGTTAACAATGGCATTGGCATAGAACTCTTTTACCATGTTCTCGTATGCATCCTCAAGAGTCGAGAGCAGAAAGTTCCAGTCCTTCGTGGCAAACCATATGGGAATATTTGTGTCACGGAGAGATGGTTGATCAACAGCCCTTTCAACCAGCAATGGGGCGTCTTGAAAATAGTTCCTATAGGTCTGAAATGCAGCATATGATCTGAACAGGTCAGGGTCATAGACTTCTGTTGAGAAACGAGTCCTTTTTGACCTTGGTGAGGGTTCATCAACATCAATGATTGGCTCTTTCCCTTTGCTGCTGCCTCCTTTTACTGCGAGGGTTTTAAAAGGAGACATCTGCACAAATTGAGCATAGAACTGACAAAAAAAATGTGCAAAACACAAAGCCAAAACACAAAAACTTGATTAGATTCAAGTTAGTTCAAAACAGGGTAAAAACTAACTTAAAGCAGAGTACAAATAACTCAAACCAACATGCTAAAACATTCAAACCAAGAACATAAACACAATGCATGAAGATAAGAAGATGTGCATGTGTGTGCATGTGGATGCGTGTGCTGATGCATGATAGTGCATGTGTTGATGCATGAGGGTGTGCCTAGAGGGTGCCTAGGGTGTGCATGGCATGGTATTGAGGCACATACTGAACAAAGTGTGTAAGACACACATAAGATGAACAAAAATTGGTTCATATGATCAAACAAGACCAACATGAAAGATTGGAACTCAGTTTAGTCTAAAACAACACAGAATTGTCACTTAGACAATCTGTCGAACACATGACATGCAACAGTGCAAAACAGTTATGAAAAATGCATGAACATATGGAAAAATGCCTCAATACATGCTTAAAATGCCACAATGGGCCAACACAGATGCATAAACAGCAAATGGGACTCAACCTAATCAAAGAATTTGAAAAATTTTCACTTTAAAAGGAAACCCAACCCAATTTTTCGAAAATCCCCAATTTTCAAACCCTAAGCATAAAAACTGCATAATCTGAAACTAAAATATGAGAAAAATGCAAGAAGTACATACCCTGAAAGGATTGCGCAGAAATATCGCTTGAAAATGATGGGGTTTGAATGAAATAGTGATTTGGGTTGAAAATGGTTCGAGAGAGGCTTAGTGAGGGAAATGAGAGATTTTGAAAAACTGTCATGTCTGCTACATTAAAAACTGAAAACACGCGTTTTTCGCGGGTTAGAGAGTAGCGAAACAATCGTGAGACAGTCACGAGAATGGCCACTGAAGCACATCAGCTTTCGCGAGAAGCTTTAGGTCATGAAATAGTCGCGAGACAGTCGCGGTAGCTTCTGTCTGATTTTGGAAAAAATCAGTTTTAGCCAAATAGCATTTCGCGAGAAGTTGTTGGTCGCGAGGTAGTCGCGATACAATCGCGAGAGTCTCTGTGTGACATGATGAAAAAGTTTATTTCCTTCAAGCCTTTTTCGCGGGAAGCTCTAAGTCACGAGCTTCTCGCGAGACAACCTCTGAACCAGTTTTTGAAGACAAATACAAAAATGCATTTTGAACAAAAACATAAAAACACGATAGTATAAAATCACTTTCAAAAACAAATGAAACACTCAAAAATCTTTTTGGGTTTGATCAACAAGTATTTGAGCATACACATCACATTTGAACATGTACAATCACACAAATGAAATAAGCATTCATTGAATCAAAGTCTTGTGTGTTGTGGGTGAGTATCAAGTGTGAAAAAATCCTTAGACCAGAGTGAAGCTTCAATGATCAATTCAATTAAGTCATACACAACTGATACTAGGTCAAGTGGTCTATCTCAATTATAGAAATGAACATATATGACCTCCTACAAAATGATTACACAACTTAGAAGCTTTTCATTTGGCTTCTACATAAATCATGACATTTGTTCCGTTTTGGATAATACATCTCATTTTGAGATTGGTGCTTGAAATTTTTGATATTTCAACATTGAGAATTAGCCTTTGGCTTTTTGAGCACTATACATTTCAAAATAAAAGTCGCTTTCCCTTTTTCCTAGTCAAATACTAGTATGTGCGACAGACTTTTGCAGCTCAAAATCTTTTTTCATTTGGAGATTTACATTTGATAAGCTCTTTTGCAAAAACAAAAAATAAAGTGGGAAGAGATATAGGCACAAGTCTATGCAAGTATCAAGACCAACAAGACAATTGACCAATCATTCATGACAAGCTTGAAGATCTATTTACAACAATCACACATAGTTTTCAAGATTTCTTCCACACAGATAAATGTGTATACATAACAAGCTATGCTCATAAATGCACTACGCCATTAGTACGACGGTACTAGGCCAAACTCACATGAGGTATGTGCTCAAACATATACGATCAAACTTTTTGAATTTTTCACTTTTTATATGTTTTTGGATTTTTACTCACACAAAAATAGAAGCATAAAAGTAAGATCAAATGCAAACACAATAAAAACAATGCATATAAAGAGATGCATGATGCACAAATGCATGACAATGAAGCACCTAATGCATGAAGGGTCCAACAAAGATCGAAAGAATTAGATTAAGGACCAAAAAAAAACAAAAGCTCAACCATAGGAACCCTTCCTCATCCAAATAAAATGATTGTTTGGAATGAGTGTCTCATGAGAAGTGAGACGAGGGTTGGAAGAATGAGAATCGGAGATGCAGATAGACAAGGAGGCAAGAACATTAAAAACTTTCTTCAACAACTTACCATTTTCCCCAAAATCTGGTTTAGCTTTCATATCACAACTTCCAAGAAGTTCAAGTTTCTCTTTTCTTTGGATTCTTTTAAGAGCATGAAACTTAGAGCAATGAGGTCTAAGATGACCAATGGCACCACAATGGTGACAAACAATGTGTTTAGGTCCACTAGGCCTTTTGGGAAGGGATCTAGCAACATGGGTTTGTTCTCTCTTCAACTTGGAGCATTGAGGTCTTATATGACCAATCACACCGCAATGGTGGCAAGTTGGAACAAACTTAGATCCATCCACAACCTTAGGTTGAGACCTAAACTGAGGCTTAGGCTTAAGAGCCTTTCTCTCCACCTTTTGATTTCTTTTATGTGGAGGAATGTACACCGATTTGTCCTTTGAGGTAGAACACACAATAGGCACAAAATCGGACACCACAACATGATTGCAACATATATTATCTTCCTTTTTAGCAACAGGTTTAGCAATCAAACACTTGGCATGCATCTTAAGAGATTCATTTTCACATTTAAGATCATCAACAAGTTTGTTAGACAAAACAAGTTTAGCATCCAAGTCCATATTCAAGCATTCAAACTCTTTCAGCTTTTCAAGAGAATTTTCAGCAAGCTTCTTATATTTTTCAACCAATTTATTGGATTCATTGAGCTTAGCAATCAAATCATCCTTTTCATAATGAAACTTGCTCAAATTCTTATGAAACTTCTTAGCTCCTTTCTTCAAGAGTTTGTCAACAACACCCATAGATTCAAGTAACATGTCATCACAATTATGAGGATTACCACTCATATAGGCATTTTCACAAACACATGGCATGTTACACTCACAAACATCCATAGAAGCATACAAAACACTATCCATGGCAAAACACACACGGGGTCAAGGATCACACTTAGGTAATGAAACCAAAACAAGTGTAACCGCTCTGATACCAATTGAAAGTTCGTCGAAAACACACGAGTTGTTTAGACCCCCAAATTAAAGTTACGGCTTGGTTGATTTTACACTAACTTAATACTAAGTGCGGAATAGTGTAAACACAAGCGTATAAGCAAGACAACTACTCTAATCCATATTTAAAGCAACACAGCAGTAAAAATGAAATGAACAAGAGTAGGGAAGAGAGATGCAAACACAGATAACACCGAGACGTGTTATCAAAGAGGAAACCGAAGAACTCGGCAAAAAACCTCTCCGCCGCCCTCCAAGCAGAAGTTGATCCACTAGAGAATCAGTTGGGATACGAGGGTGATCAAGAGACCCTTCAAGCCTAATCTATCCTCTGTACCTAAGCCCTCCAAGCTCCTACTCCAACAAGGCTTCTCGGAACCGTGTCTTGTCTAGTTCTCCGGATCCCGCAACAAGCTCCATGTTGCATCTGCCATTCTAGGCTTCTTCCAATGCTTCCTAGCAGCACCAAAACTTCACTTGACACTCTCAAAGGGTGTGGTAAGTGTTTGGGCTATCAACCTCTCAATGGTATGGAAATGGAGAGGTAGGAGATGAGGAAATTCCCAAAACAAATGTGTAGAGGATTGTGGGTATAACAATCTCTAACTCTCAAGGTGTTTGGCTAGGGTTTTCTCTCAGAAGCTCTCCTTTACATTTGTGGGTAATGTGGGTATAAATAGTGTAGGCACAAAAAGTGTGTATTAGATTGAACAGGCTGGCAGAACAGAATGCCTCGCGGGTGTCTCGCGGGAAGGCCTTACCCGCGAGATAGCGAGACACAGCTGTCTCCATCTGGCCTGACTTTTCACATTCCAACATGTACGGGGCACATGATATACTTCACGGGATGCTAAGTCGCGAGATACCTGCAAAACCTTCTTTAGTCTAAAAATGCTTGAGTCTTCACACCACTCTCTCTATCACACAACCCTTACAATGAAATCCCACAATAAATACAAGGTACACTAGATTGAATATAATTACAATCAAATTTGGCACGGAATATAAGCCAACATAACATATAGCTGTAAATAACAACTTTACAAAAACGATCAAAAATCTTTTTGGATTGATCCATATATAGTTGAGCACACACACATCACATTTAGACAAGTACAATCTAACAAATGAATAATGCATTCAAACATTAGGCATATGTGTTGTGTGTGTGTGTATCAAATGTGGAATAGTCCTTAATCTAGAGTGAAGTTTCAATGATCAATTCAATCAAGTCATACACAACTAGTACAAAGTCAAGTGGTCTATCTCAATTATAAAAATGAATATATATGACCTCCCACAAGAAAATGATTACATATATTTGAAGCTTTTCATTTGGCTTCTTTACAATTCATAACATTTGATCATTTTTTATTTTTACACCCTTTTTTGAGATCGATGCCTAAAATTTTTGATATTTCAATTTGATGAACAAGCCTTTGGCTTTTTGGGCATCATACATTTTCATATAAGTCGCTTTCCCTTTTTTCTAGTCGAATACTAGTATGTGCAATGACTTTTGCAGCTCATTATCTCTTTTCATTTTGAGATTTACATTAGTTGAGCTCTTTAAGCAAAAATATAAAAGAGTGGGAAGATATATAGGCACAAGTCTACGCATGTATAAAAACCAACATGACTACTGACTAATCATTCATGACAAGCTTGAAGATCAATTTACAACAATCACACAAAGATGTCAAGATTTTTCCCACAAAGATATAAGTGCATAAAGAACAATCTAAACTCGTAAATGCATAAAGCCATTAGTACGAAGGCACTAGGCCAAACTCACATATAATATGTGCTCTGTAAGGTTGAATTTAATCAACCATCTTATTAGCTTTATTCCATACAAATTTGCTTGTAATTCAGCACTTAGAAACCTTGTATTTAGATGTGAATCATGTAAGGGTAGTGTGTGAGAGAGTGTGAAGAAATGCTTAAGAATGTGCAATGAAGCAAGGATCGCGACTAAATCTCGTGGGTGGCTCACAACTAGCAAACTGCCAGATAATGCACATGAGCGAAGCATGCAGAGAAGTTAAACCGTCATGCCAGCTATAGCACTACAGGACAAAAAATTCAGACTGGCCATTTAGTTAGCTCACGGCTTGAAGTCGTGACTCAGTCAAGTCGCGAGGACAAGTCTCCCGCCAGCTCTGTTTTGAAAAAACTGACTCTTCACATTCCTTTCTCACCCCAGTATAAATACCCCTTATACCCACGAAATGTAGAGAGCTTCATGAGAGAATTTTGAGAGAGAAACCCTAGAGAAAAACAAGATTAACTCATCCACAATCTTTACATAGTGACTCTTCAAATTCTTCTACTCTCACCCTCTCCATTGTTACATCCTTGAGAGGTTCATTGCCCAAATCCTTTTCTCACCATACCCATATCTGTGAGAAGGCATTTTGATGCTTTGGGAAGTAGTTAGGAAGGGACCAATGGATATTGGTTGATGCTATGGGCTATAGCGGAATCCGGTAAGCTAAAGAAGACAAAGGTTCGGCGTAACCTCGTTGGAGCAAGAAGCTTGGAGGACTTAGGTACACTGGGTAGATTAGGCTTTGAGGGTCTTCTGCTGTTCATGTATTCCAACATCATTCTTTAGTGGATTATTGACCGCTTGGAGGGCGGCGGAGAAGTTTTACACCGAGGGCTTCGGTTTCCTCTTCAATAACACATCATTGTGTTGTCCTTGTGTTTGCATCTATCTTCCCTTAATCTTTGCCATTTAATTTCTGTTGTGGATGTGATTTTATTTGGTTTAGATTGTTTATCAATTCTGTTATAAGCTTATATTCATTTTCCGCACGTACATTGTTTGATATTAAGCTTAAATTGGTAATTTGTGAATTGGGGGTCTAAACGTTCATAGTGTTTTATACGCTATTTGAACTTTCAATTGGTATCAGAGTGGGTGCACTTGCTGTGGTTTAATTACCTAAGTGCGATCTTAGACCCCTTAGCTATGGATGAAGCTATGAAAAAGGCTATGTTGAATTATGGTTTAAATGTTTGTGATAATAACTCTATGAGTATGTTTGTTCACATGCTGAAATTTTTTGAAAATGAGAATCACATTCTACACAATGGTCTATGTGAGTCTAATTCTTCGATTAAGAAGTATAAAATAAGAAATGGAATATTGTGTGATATGGTTGATAATCTGAAAAGGAAAGATAGGAAGGATTCTCAATCCTCTCAAGAAATGACATGCTACGAATGCAATGGTCATAGACATCTCAAGAAGGAGTGTCCCAACTATTTGAGAAGGAACGGTAAAGTGTATGCCACTACTCTTATTGACTCAGACTCCTCTAATTTAGACTCAGAAGAAAGTTGTGACGGAGAAGGAAACTACTCCGCATTTATGACCACTGCTCCCGTGCAATCTTCAAATGATTTGAGTTTGTTAGTGGAAGAGCTTAGTGAGCACATTGAGGTGGAGTCGATGGGGATTGTAGAGGAATCTGATGTTGAGGAAGATGAAAGAATAGTGGGATTGTAAGAAACCTACAATTCCCTCCTTGAGAAGACTGGTGAATATGTAAGAGTGGCTAAAGCAGCCATTAAGAAAATGAAGAGAGCAGAGCAAGATTATAAGAGTCTTTTGGTGCGATTCAAGGAGACTAGGTGTGAAGTTGAGACGCTGAACGGAGAGTTAACTGAAGCTTATTCAAAGATCAAATTCCTTGAGCTTGAGGTGATTCAGGCTTATGCTAAAATAGAGCGGATTTCCTCTAAAAAGCTTGATGAAGTGCTTGCACAACAAAAACCCTTTTCTGACAAGAGCGACTTAGGATACCCCAAAGAGGCTAGTTCGAGCAACATTGTGTCTAAGGAGATAAAGTTTGTAAAAGCAAAAGAACTAGTGGCAACAACTTCAGTTGTTGAGAAAGTGAAGTTCGAGGAGAAGCCAAAAATGATTGCTCAACGGGTTTTAACAAAGCCTCCAAACCTAGCAGTATGTGTTTTAGCAAAGCCTCCAAACCTAGCAGTATGTGTTTTAACAAAGCCTCCAAACCCAGCAGTGGTTACACACAAGGCAAAAGGAAAATATCTTCTGAAGTCACAAAGAGGACCGAAAACTCAACATTGGTGTCACCATTGTGGAATCCAAGGTCACACTAGACCTAATTGCTTCAAGCTTTGGGCATTAAAGAATGGTAGCTATCAAAGGCCAAGTAGACAAAGAAATGACAAAGGAAACTTCAAGCAATCAAAAGGAGGAGAAGCTGATTCCAACATTGGGAATGTAATGAAGATGATAGACACCATCACCTCCTGTTTGGCAAACTTCACCCTTAGGTTTTAGAATCGTAAGCCAAGTACCCAATCCTATAAGGATATCACCCTAAACGCACGTGCTGTGTGGGTGAAGAAGGGTACACATGCATAAGCATTACAACATGTCCATGTATTAATACTTCCTATGCTTTGTGACTTTGATTGGTTGCGTGCTTTATTCCAGCTTGTGCTAAAAAATCTGTGTTTGTTTGTTTACAATTGTTTTAAATGTTTTCACATTGTTACTTTTGATCAATCTTTTTCTTGCTTTTATGTCAAAAATCCAAAACACATAAAAAGTAGAAAATCCTAAAAGTTTAATCAACATTATTGTGTTTTGTCACAAACATGTTTTGCCTTGTACCTTTGTACTTATGGCTTTGTGCATTTTTTAGCGTAGCTTGCTCTTTATGCACTCATATCATTGTGGGAATAATCTTGAAATCTATGTGACTGTTGTAAATCGATCTTCAAACTTGTCATTAATGATTAGTCAATGGTTTTGTTGATCTTGAGACATGCATAGACTTGTGCCTATATATCTTCCTACTCTTTTGTTTTATTGTTTTTGCTCAAAGAGCTCAACAAATGTAAATCTCCAAATGAAAAGAGATAATGAGCTGCAAAAGCATGTCGCACATAGTAGTATTTAACTAGGAAAAAGGGAAAGCGACCTAAAATAAAATGTATGATGCCTAAAAAGCCAAAGGCTTGCTCATTAAATTGAAATATCAAAAATTTCAGGCATCGATCTCAAAATGAGATGTATTGATTCAAAAAGATCAAATGATATGATGTATATGGAGCCAAATGTAAAGCTTCAAAGTTATGTTATCAAGTTTTATGTGGGAGGTCATATATGCATATTTCTTTAATTGAGATGGGTCACATTATCTAGTGCTAATTGTGTATGTCTTGGTTGAATTGATCATTGAAGTTTCACATTGGACTAAGGACTATCTCATTTTTGGTTCCCACACACATCGCACATGTCTATGTTCAATGAATGCCTTATTCATTTGTGTGATTGTACTTGATTAAATGTGTTTTCACATGCTCAATCTTTGTTCATCAAACACAAAAAGATTTTTGAGTGTTTTAGTTGTTTTTGGAAAGTATTTTGTTTTTACAAAAATTGTCAAAATTTCAAAAACTGTGTTGCCCTGTCTTGGTGACTTGGTCGCAGGTCAATCCAGTCGCATGCCCCCAGTTGCGAGCATTACTCAGAAGGTGTTCATGACTCACTGGCAGGTTAAAGTCCCAGTCATGAAAAATACTTAGAAATTTTTCAAAACTTCTAGGTTTTTAGATTTCTCGCAACTTTGTTTGGCGACTTGTTCGCGGGTGGAAGCTCCAGTCGCGAGGTTACTCAGAAGTTTTCACGGCTCCCTTCACGACTTCCTCGTGGGTGGACCTTCCAGTTGCGAAAAACACTTAAAAAAATTTTCAAAATTTTTGTGTTAAGTGTTTGGCAACTTTCCCTGGCGACTTGCACGCGACTTGACTCAGTCACGAAAATCGCGTGTTTTGCATTTTGAGGGTTATTTTCAAGGTAGTTTTCAAAAAAAAATTCTTTCCCTCATGCATCATTGTCATTGTTCATACCTTCATCTCTTACCTTTTTTCTCTTTGACCCCTTTGTCTATTCGAGTCAAAAAGGGGGAGAGTATACTCTAGAGTAGTATACCAAAGAGTTTTGTCATTTTTATATGACTCTTGTGCACATTTGTAGAGGGAGAGATATTCCATAGGAGAGATGCATATACCAAGGGGGAGAAGACATTGTGTTAACAAGAAAACTTTGTTTTCTTTATTTGTTGAACATGCATACATCCTTATGCTATTGTGCTTAATTGAATGCATGTTCGGATGATTATTTGCTTTACTATGTGATCATTGTAGTCATTTCTTTATGACTATTTTGGTGTATGATCAAGTTGCTCACATGTTTGCTTGCTCACTCCCAAGTGCAAGAGATCGTACCAATATAATTCTCAGAGTACCGAGGTCGAACCACAAGAAGCAGGATAAATTCAAAGACAATATAATTAAAGAACAATTTGGGTGAAGAAGAAAAGTACTTTTGCTTGGTGATTGTTAACAAGAATAATAATAAAAACTGATTAAATCAATAATGTAAATACTAGGGCATCGAGGTGTTTCCCTATATCGATATGAAATTCTTTGTGATCTAAGAAAATATCTATTTCATAATTGATTGTTTTTATACAATTAAAAACTTATGATTCGGTTGAACTGAGACAATTCAAGAACGCATGATAACCTCGATTAATAATGCGGTTAGAAAAGTTTTCAGAAAAACCCATTCACTTTAAAACCTGATTTCTATTTGAAACTATTAGAAATTCCTCTAAACAATAAGAAAAACATGATTGAACTTATTGAAAGCATGGAAGAACTAATACATCAAAAGAAATCTAATTGAACAATCAAATATGTTATTGATAAAATCTTAAAAAGAATCACATTGAATATTCATACCGCATAGAAGAAACATACCCCTAGCCCTAGCAAAGAGTTTAGGCTGCCATTAGAGAAAGGAAAATACAAGTTTTTCTCTGCCAAAATTCGTTCTCCAGCCTCCCTCTCAAACCCTAAAGTCTAAGTGTCCTAAGAAAATAAAACTTTTCCTATTTTAATTTCCGTCCAGGTTTACAGCGGTAACTTGTGAGTTAATTTCGGCCTTCCAAAGTTGAGAATTTGGAAAAAACTCAAAATTAAAAAGTTGTAGATATTTAAGTCACGGTTCCAACCCATCTGGCCTTGTGTCAATTGGATTTTTGAGGAGAGAGATACGCCCAAAATACTGATCAGTGCTCAAATCAGATTTTTCCTTTTCAGATTCTGCCTCTTTGATTTCTTTCCTTATTTGAAACTTCCAATCATGGTAGACGATCCAAGCACTCCAGCTGCACCTCCTTAGACATTTAAGCATGGTCCTTTAGCTCCACTTTAATTCTAGTTTGGCCTCCATTCTCTCACAAATTCCTGTAAACTCATCTTTCTCACATGATTTCCTGAAAGTAGAAAATTACACACAATGAATAGCATCTTATTCAAGAAATTATGTAAAGATAAATAATAGGGACTAATACAAATCATGGCTTAATTATACAAATTAAGCATAGTAATAAGGAGATAACGCCCACATAAATATATAACAAGTACACATTTTAAGGCGTTATCAATGTTTCACATCATGTTTACTTGATCGCAATTTACTTGTTACATTATACTTGTTCGTTTATTACTTGCTTTACCTTGAGGGTCTAATGTGTTTTGCGCAAGTGTTTCAGGTTACAGGTATATATGTTCTAAGTTCATCACAGCTCCTATGATTCATAATAGGGGGAGTGATATGATAAGGGAAGTACTTTTTATTTTGTACCTTTTGCTTCTATAAGCTTTTAGGATTTGTACCCATGCTTTGTAGCTTGAGTGCTTGTTGTTGCATGTCATGCATTTTCTTAAAGTACATCACTCTTGTACCCTTGTTGGATTTTTATCCTTGATGCATTTACCTAGTATTCATGCATTGGTTGAGTGTTGGACATGCAAATGATTCTTTGCAATTGAGCTTATTAGCTTGCATGTCCGGATGTTCATTCCATGTGCGAATGAGCATTGTGGTTACTTTTTATAGTGATTGTTCATTTTTGGTCAAGCCATGGTCTATTGCTTTATTCCTTTTTGCTTGATCACATTGTGCTTGCTCCATATGCATTACAAGTTTTCTACATACAATGATCATACTGTGTTGTTGTGTTTCAGGAGATACTTGTTCTTATGGTTCAAGAGCTTCACAGATTCTAGAGTTAGGTGTGAGTGAGTTTTGTTTAACTGTTCCCAACTTAGGCGTTAAGTCTAGAGTTTGTTGTAGGGTTTTGTCACGGAATAGCCAAAGAGAGAGATTGTAAGGTTGAATTTAATCAACCAACTTGTGGTCTTTATTCCGTGCCAATTTACTTGTAATTCAGCACTTAGAAACCCCGTATTTAGGTGGGAATCATGTAAGGGTAGTGTGTGAGAGAGTGTGAAGAAATGCTCAAGAATGTGCAATGAAGCAGGGACTCGCAACTGGATCTCATGGGTGGCTCGCGACTGGCAAGGCGCTAGATAATGCATACGAGCGAAGCATGCAGAGAAGCTGAACCGTTATGCCAGCTGTAGCACTACAAGACAAAAAATTCAGACTGGCCATTCAGTTAGCTCGTTGCTTGAACTTGCAACTTAGTCAAGTCGCCAGCCAACTCTGTTTTGAAAAAACTGGCTCTTCGCATTCCTTTCTCACCCTAGTATAAATACCTCTTATACCTACAAAATGTAGAGAGCTTCCAAAGAGAATTTTAAGAGAGAAACCCTAGAGAAAAACAAGATTGACTCATCCATAATCTTTACATAGAGACTCTTCAAATTCTTCTACTCTCACCCTCTTCATTGTTACATCCTTGAAAGGTTCTTGGCCAAATTCTTTTCTCACCATACCCACATCTGTGAGAAGGATTTTTGGTGTTTTGGGAAGTAGTTAGGAAGGGACCAATGGATATTGGTTGATGATATGGGTTATAGCGGAATCCGGTAAGCTAAAGAAGACAAAGATTCGGCGCAACCTCGTTGGACCAAGAAGTTTGGAGGGCTTAGGTACACTGGGTAGATTAGGTTTGGAGGGTCTTCTGCTGTTCATGTATCCCAACTTCATTCTTTAGTGGATTATTGACCGCTTAGAGAGCAGTGGAGAGGTTTTACGCCGAGGGCTTCGGTTTCCTCTTCGATAACACATCGTTGTGTTGTCCTTGTCTTTGCATCTCTCTTCCCTTTATCTTTGCCATTTAATTTTTGCTGTGGATGTGATTTTATTTGGTTTAGATTGTTTATCAATTCTGTTATAAGCTTATGTTCATTTTTCGCACGTACATTGTTTGATATTAAGCTTGAATTGGTAATTTGTGAATTGGGTATCTAAACGTTCATAGTGTTTTATACACTATTTGAACTTTCATGCTCAAATATATACGATCAAACTTTTTAAATTTTTCACTTTTTATGTGGTTTTGAGATTTTTACTCACACAAAACTAAAACAAAATAAGTAAGATCAAAACAAAAGCAATGCAAACAAATAGATGCAAAATGCACAAATGCATGAAGATATGACATTCAATGCATGAAGGGTACTACAAAGATTGAAAGAATTAGATCAAAGACCAAAAGAGTAAAAGCTCAACCATAGGAACCATTCCTCATCTAAACGGAACGATTATTTGGAATGAGTGTCTCAAGAAAAGTGAGACGAGGGCTGGAAGAATGAGAACTGGAGATGCACATAGTCAAGGAGTTAAGAGCATTAAACACTTTCTTTAACAACATGCTCTTTTCACTCAAAATCGGTTTACCCTTTTTAGCACAACTTCCAAACAGCTCAAGTTTCTCTTTTCTTTTGATTCTTTTAAAAGCATGAAACTTAAAGCATTGAGGTCTTAGATGACCAAAGGCACCACAATGGTGACAAACAATGTGTTTAGGTCCTCTAGGCTTTTTGGAAAGGGATCTAGCAACATGACTTTGTTCTCTCTTCAACTTATGACATTAAAGTCTTATATGACCAATCACACCACAATGGTGACAAGTTGGAACAAATTTAGATCCATCCAAAACCTTAGGTTGAGACCTAAATAGAGGCTTTGGCTTAAGAGCCTTTCTCTTCACCTTTTAATTTTTTTTTTTGTGGAGGAACATACACCGATTTGTCCTTTGATGTAAAACACACAATAGGCACAAATTCGGGTACCACAACATGATTGCAACAAATATTATCATTCCTTTTAGCAATAGGTTCAGCAATCAAACACTTGGCATGCATCTTAAGATATTCATTTTCAAATTTTAGCTCATCAACAAGTTTGTTAGACAAAACAAGTTTAGCATCCAAGTCCATATTCAGATACTCAAACTCTTTCAGCTTTTCAAGAGAATTTTTAGCAAGTTTCTTATATTTTTCAACCAATTTGTTGGATTCATTGAGCTTAGCAATCAAATCATTATTTTTACAAAATAACTTGCTTCTTATTAAACTTCTTAGTCTTTTTCTTCAAGAGTTTGATGAAAGGAATATCAACAACATCTAAAGATTTATGTAACATAGCATCACAATCATGAGGATTATCACTCATAGAGGCATTTTCACAAACACGTGGCATGTTACATTCATCAACATCCAAAACATGCATGGAGGCATACAAAGCACTATCCATGGAAAATAAATACAAGGGGTCAAGGATCACACTTAGGTATTTAAACCACAGCAAGTGCACCTGCTTTGATACCAATGGAATGTTCAAAATGTGTATAAACCACTTATGAACGTTTAGACCCTCAAATTACAAATTACCAATTCAAGCTTATAAACAAACAATGTACGTGTGGAAAATGTAAATAAGCTAAATCAAAATTGATAACATAATCTAAACCAAATAAAATCACATCCACAGTAGAAATTAAATGGCAAAGATTAAAGGAAGAGAGATGCAAACACAAAGACAACACAGCGATATATTATTGAAGAGGAAACCGAAGTCTTCATCGTAAAACCTCTCCGCCGCCCTCCAAGCAGTCAATAATTCACTAAAGAATGAAGTTGGGATACATGAATAGCAAAAGACCCTCCAAGCCTAATCTACCCAATGTACCTAAGCCCTCCAAGCTTCTTGCTCCAACAAGGTTACGCCGAACCTTTGTATTCTTTAGCTTACCGAATTCCGCTATAGCCTATAGCATCAACCAATATCCATTGGTCCCTTCCTAACTGCTTCCCAAGCACCAAAAAGCTTTCTCACAGATATGGGTATGGTGAGAAAATGATTTGGCTAAGTGTACCTCTCAAGGATGTAACAATGGAGAGGGTGAGAGTAGAGAAATTTGAAGAATCAAATATGAAGATTGTGGATGAGTCAATCTTGTTTTTCTCTAGGGTTTCTCACTCAAAATTCTCTCTGGAAGCTCTCTACGTTTCGTAGGTATAAAAGGTATTTATACTGGAGTGAGAATGTAATGCGAAGAGTCAGTTTTTCCAAAATATAGTGGACTGGTGACTTGGCCTCGCAACTTAACTGAGTCGCGAGTCCAAGCCGCGAACTAACTGAATGGCCAGTTTGGACTTTTTGTCCTGTAGTGCTCCAGCTGGCGTGACTGTTCAGCTTCTCTACATGTTTCACACGTGTGCTACTATTGGCGACTTACAAGCCGTGAGATCCAGTCGTGAGTCATTTGCTGAGTGCACAAACTTGAGCTTTTCTTCACACTTTCTTACACACTACCCTTACATGATTCCCACCTAAATCCAACAAGATGGTTGATTAAATTCAACCTTACAAATTCAAATCTATAATGTTCATATCATAATAATTCATCTTTATTATTTGACCAAGATACAAATTAGTTTTGGTATTTACGAGGTTTGGACTTCAAATCCCAAATTTTTTATTCAATGACAACCAACTTTACCATTAGAGTTAACTGACAATCTCTCATTGTTTATAGGCATCATTGACGGAAAAAAAAAATGGCCCAAAAGATGGGTATGCTCGGTTCTATGTGATAAGTTTTAAGTTGATTTTTTTTTGGTATTAGGTGTAGGCCAGCTAGAAACATATCAGTTACGTGTAAAATTTGAATCCTTCTATGTTTCGAGTATTAATCATGTAAGCAACATATGGCTTATATAAAAATATATGTACCCTCTAATCTATTAATTTAACCCTTCTCTGTTACTGTTTACTTGTGAATTGTGCACAATGTTGAAAGCTCGAAAACGTGTTGAAAAACACAAGAGCTGTTTAGACCCCTGATTAAAAATTACGGCTCGATAGTTTTTACACAACTTTTATACAAAGTGCGGAATAGTGTAAAAGCGAGCGGATGAACAAATAAACTACTCTAATCCATAAACTAAATAACACAGCAGTATAATGGAATATAAAAGAGTAGGGAAGAGAGATGCAAACACAGAAAACACCAAGACGTGTTTTCGAAGAGGAAACCGAAGAACTCGGCGAAAAACCTCTCCGCCGCCCTCCAAGCGGAAATCGATCCACTAGACAATCAGTTGGGATACATGAGTAAGCAAAAGATCCTCCAAGCCTAATCTACCCGATGCACCTAAGCCCTCCAAGCTCCTACTCCAACAAGGCTTCTCGGAACCGTGTCTTGTCTAGTTCTCCGGATCCCGCAACAAGCTCCATGTTGCATCTGCCATCCTTGGCTTCTTCCAATGCTTCTGAGCAGCACCAAAACGTCACTCAACACTCTCAAAAAGTGTGGTAAGTGTTTGGGCTATCAACCTCTCAATGGTGTGGAAATGGAGAGGGAAAGGTTGAGGAGATACCACAAGCAAGTGTATAGAGAAAGGTGGGGATGACAATCTCTAATTGCAAATGTGTTTGGCTAGGGTTTTCTCTCTGAAGCATTCCTCAACATTTGTGGGTAATGGGGGTTTATATAGGATAGGTGCAAAATGTGTGAGTCAGTCAGTACAGGCTGGCAGAACAGCATGTCTCGCGGGTATCTCGCGGGAAGGCCTTACCCGCGAGATACTCGCGAGAGACAACTGTCTCCATCTGTCCTGACTCTTCGCATTCCAGCATGTGCAAGGCACATGCTTCACTTCGCGGGAAGCTTAGTCGCGACATACCCGCGAGATTCCATCAGCTTCCAATTTGCTTGAGTCTTCACACACTCTCTATCACACACCCCTTACATCAATTCCCACAACAAATACAGGGTATAAACAATTGATAGTAATTACAATCAAATTTGGCACGGAATAAAAGCCAACAAAACACATAGTTGTAAATCACAACTTTACAATCTCCCCCTTTGGCTATTCCGTGACAAAACCCTAAAACAGACTCTAGACTTAAACGTGAGTTTGGGAACACAGGCAAAACTCACTCACACTTAATTCTAGATTCTGATAAGCTCTTGAAACATATGAACAAGTAACTCCTGAAACACAACAACAAAATATTATCATTGTATGCAGAAAACTTGAAAAACATATGGAGCAATAAAAGCATGATCAAGCAAGATGAAATAGAAAACACTAGATCATAGCAAGATCAAACAAGTAATCACTATACAGAAGTAATTACTATGCTCATTCACACAAGGAATGAACATCCGGATATGCAAGATGATAAGCTCATATGAAGAGTACCATTTGCAAATCCAACACTCAACCAATGCAAAATACTTGAAGTATTTGCATCTAAGAACAATCCTACATGGGCACAAGAGTGATGTAGTGAAGTAAATGTATGACATTAAACTTCAATAGCACAAGCATAAAGGCTGCATAAGCAAAGTATTGCAAACACATGGCACAAACCATAAAAGCCTACAAATCATGCAATGAAATAAAACAACCCTTAAAGCTTACAAAAGCAACATGGGTACATGCAAAGTATGCTACAAAGCATAGAGAGTATCACAATAAATATCTGAAATAATACTTAAATAGAGCATAGTATCAAAGCTTTAAAGACAAAAAAATAGTAAAACAGTTATAAACACTAAAAATACTGAATAAAAACCGTCTTTAACACCAATAACCAATGCTACTATGTTTCTACGCTATGCTCCCCCTATCGCTGTGCAAGCTCTTTTCCAGCTCCCCCTCAGAAATTTCTCCCCCTTTTTGACCGGAATGGCCAAAGGACTAAAACGGTTCGGACTCCGAATCAGAGGCATGAGTGGAGGACAGCTCCTGAACTTGCGATGCTAATGCGGTGATCTGTCCCTGAAGGTATGCGAACTGATCTGCTGTGTGCTGCACATGGGAGTCAAGCACTGTCGACATGTGGTCCATCTTAGCAAGCAACTGATCAAGTTTGCTTAAGCCTGATGGTGGAGCAGAAGATGATGGCTGTGCAGAGGGCTCTGGAGCCGAGGTGAACCTGTTAATCTCTTCCTCTGTATCTTCAGCTTCCTCCTGCTGAACTTGTCGTGGTGGTGGTATGGTATGCACACCAGTCTTGGAGCCTCTAATGTGTGCAGTGCTCCTAGTCAGTGTGTGACCACCAATGGGGTAATCCCTCGGAACAGCTGTAAGACCACTGGGTAGCTTGAGCTTTGTCTTGGCAATCAATCCCATGATCAAAGAAGGGAACGGCATCACAGTTCGGGAATTCTGCTTTGTGATGCTTTTCTTCAAGACATGCATGATATGACCACAAATGTCAATCTCCTTATGTGTATAGAGATCATACAGGAATCTTGTTCTCGGAGCAGATAGAGTGGTGAGATTGGTGACTGGATACAGATTGTGAATCATCACATAGCTTAATGTCCTCATTTTTGGAGAGAACTTGAGAGTGTCCATGGATGATTTCTTCGATACACCACCAAGGACTTTGATCATATCCTCAATCTTACCTAATCTGTCCTCATAAGCAACTGTGATTTGCTGAGATGGAGGACGAGTCTCCAAAAAGTCTTGGATGCTCTCTCTAGTAATCTGAAACTCCTTGTGTCTCACCCAGCCCTCAATACGATCTCCGTTGACAATGGCATTAGAGAAGAACTCCTTGATAATCTCTGAATATACCACTCCAGTTGGGTTGAGCAGCTTGGTCCACATTCTATCCTTGAACACTTTAGGGATGCAAGTGCCCTCAAGAGTCTCTAACTGGACTACCCGTTCCATGATGATCGTCTTGTCCTTATAACAGTCATTGTACTTCATATCAGCCTCTATAGACCGGAAATGTTTAGAATCAGTTCGGGCTCTCTTTGAAGTCGATTTCTTCCTAGCTGCATGCTTGGTGGGAGACATCTGCACAATTTCACAAAGCAACGAAGGAAACAACAATGTACAAACACAAACCAGAAGACAAACTTCATTAGATTCAAGTTAGTACCAAATCAGACATAGACGAACTGAAAAACAAAGCATGGTAGACATTAAACATCATGCTAAAAGACTACAACTTATAAGGCATAACTACAATGCAACAAAATAAGACATAGTGCAAGAGTGTGTGTCTGTGTGCATGTGCTGATGAGTGTGAGCGGCATGAGATGCATGAGGGTGCCTAAGTGTGCTTAGTTGTGTGCCAAAAATGTGCAACATGAACAAAGTGATTGAAACACAAAAACAATGACCAAACCAAGTAAAATAAGGTCAAATAAGTGAGAGTCCATGGATTGAAATCATTTGATTTCAAAATAGCACAAAAATGTCACTCGGACATTTTGACAAACACTTAGTGTGCACAAATGCAAAAAATACATGAATAATGCATGAACATGTGAAAATCTACCCTCAATACATGATAAAATGCCACAAGGGGCCAACACATATGCAGGAACAACAAATGGGACACAGCCCAATCAAAAAATATGAAAAAGATTCACCCAATTTTGAAAAACCAACCCAAAGTTTCGAAAATCCCCAATTATCAAAACCCTAACAAAAATTCTGCATAATCTAAGTAAAAACTTGAAAGGAAATAGTTAAGAAACATACCTTGAAGAAGAAAAATGCATAAAAAGTGCTTGGATTGAAGGGAAATGAATGGAATAGTGATTTTGGGTGAAAAACTTTGAGAGAGGTTGAGCGAGGGAAGTTTGATAGTTTTGAAAAACTATCACATCAGCTATATAAAAACTGAAAACACGCGTTTTTTGAATTTTTGAACACACCCAAAACAGAACAGGAAAATAAAGATTAACAAAGACAACCGGTGCAAATCAACCGGACAAAATAACAATATTAATAATAGAGCAATGCATGAAAAAGATGCAACAACAAATGTCCCTAAACATTGAAAGAATTTATGCGTGGACATGTTATAATGCTTATGCATGAGTACCCCTTTTCACCCACACGTCACGTGCGTTTGGGGTGATATCCTTAACGGATTGGGTACGAGAATTTGGACTATCAAACCTTCTGGTGAAACTCTCCAAGCAGATGGTGAAGGCGCCAATCATTTTCATCACGTCCATCATGCCAGGATCACGATTCTGACTTCTCGGTTGTTCACCACCCCAAGACCTCATGTCATTTCTCCTTCCTCGTGACCGAGGTGCGCTTGAATTGTTGTCTGATCTCAGCTTTTGACAGTTGGGTCTGGTATGTCCTTGCATTCCGCAGTAGTGACACACATAGTCCGTTCTGGGACTCCGTTGTGATCTTGGGAGAGATCTTCCTCTGGTTTCATGTCTACCCATGGAGTGATTTCGGGGCTTATTCACCATCCGTTGCTCACTCACATTCTTCTTCTCAGCCTTATCATTCTCAGGGATGGTTTCTTCTACAATAGGCACTACGGCCTTCACAAACTTCACTTCTTTGGTAGCTTTGGCTGATGAGCTGCTTCCTCCGGTGTATCCCAACCCGGACTTGTCTGAAGAAGGTTTTTGAGATGAGATAACATCATCTAACTTCTGGGAGGAGACTCTCTCTATCTTGGCATGAGCTTGCACTACCTCTTGCTCAAGAAACCTCACCTTCGTGTAGGCTTCAGACAACTCGCCATTTAGTGTCTCAATTTCGCATTTAGCCTCTTTATATCTGACCATGAGGCTTCTGTAATCTTCCTCAGCCTTCTTCATTTTCCTCACAGCTGCCTTGGCTATTCTGGTATATTCTCCAGACTTCTCAAGAAGTAAAGAGTAATTTTCTTGAAGATTAGCTGTATTCTCTTCTTCTTCTTCAGCATCTGATTCATCCACATTCCTAATAGACTCTGAATCGGAATGCTCACCAAGCTCCTTCACAAGAGCACCCAAATCATCCGATGACTCCACATGAGCAATGGTCATGAATGCGGAGTAATTTCCCTCTCCGTCACAGCTCTCTTCCGAGTCAGAACCAGAGGAGTCTGAATCACTGAGTGTCGTGGCATAAGCTTTGCCTTTTCCTCTCAGAAAATTTGGACACTCCTTCTTTAGATGTCCATGGCCATTGCACTCATAGCATATAATTTCTGAAGAAGGTTGAAACTCCCTCCCTTCTTTTCTTGTAAACTCTTTCCTATCACCTCTTGAAGATGAAAATTTTCCTTTGTTGAATGGTTTCCCACTATTCTTCATCTTCAGAAATTTTCGGAAGTTTTTCGCAAGAAATGCTACTTCCTTCTCCACCCCATCTTCTTCGGAGGAATCACCCATCCTTTCGGTGATGGTTTTAAGAGCAAGTGATTTACTCATCTTATGGGAAGGCAGTCCCATCTGATATGTTTGGAGAGACCCAACTAATTCTTGAATTTTAATCTCATCCAAATCCTTGCTTTCCTCTATGGCTGTAACTTTTGCTCTAAAACTTTCAGGCAAGGACCTCAATACTTTTCTCACCACCTTAGCATCTTCAATCTTCTCCCCAAGATTGAGTTTAGCAATTACAATTTCATTGAGCTTCCCATAGAATGAATCAAACGGTTCATCATCACCCATCTTGAGCTCTTCAAATTTGGTGGTAAGCATCTGAAGCTTTGTGTCCTTAACTTTCTTTGTACCCTCATAAGTGGTCTCCAAAATTTCCCAAGCTTCTTTGGCTACTGTCATGTGAGAGATCCTGTGGAATTCATCAGGAGACACAGCACAAAATATAGCATTTAAAGCTTTACTATTAGCATTGGCTGCTGCAAGAGCCGCCTTATCCCAATTAGCCTTAGGAGCTTCCGGCTTAGTCCAACCGAGCTCTACCGCATCCCAAACGGTATCTTCTATAGAGCATAGAAATGCTCTTATTCTGACTTTCCAGAATGCGTAATTGTTCCCATAAAAAAATAGTGGAACATTGAGCGATTGAGACCGGTCCATCTCAAATAGGGTCAAGGATCACACTGAGGTATTTAAACCAAGCAAGTGTACCCGCTCTGATACCAATTGAAAGCTCGAAAACGTGTTGAAAAACACAAGAGCTGTTTAGACCCCCCGATTAAAAATTACGGCTCGATAGTTTTTACACAACTTTTATACAAAGTGCGGAATAGTGTAAAAGCGAGCGGATGAACAAATACACTACTCTAATCCATAAACTAAATAACACAGCAGTATAATGGAATATAAAAGAGTAGGGAAGAGAGATGCAAACACAGAAAACACCAAGACGTGTTTTCGAAGAGGAAACCAAAGAACTCGGCGAAAAACCTCTCCGCCGCCCTCCAAGCGGAAATCGATCCACTAGACAATCAGTTTGGATACATGGGTTAGCAAGAGACCCTCCAAGCCTAATTTACCCGATGTACCTAAGCCCTCCAAGCTCCTACTCCAACAAGGCTTCTCGGAACCGTGTCTTGTCTAGTTCTTCGGATCCTGCAACAAGCTCCATGTTGCATCTGCCATCCTTGGCTTCTTCCAATGCTTCCCAGCAGCACCAAAACGTCACTCAACACTCTCAAAAGGTGTGGTAAGTGTTTGGGCTATCAACCTCTCAATGGTGTGGAAATGGAGAGGGAAGGGTTGAGGAGATACCACAAGCAAGTGTATAGAGAAAGGTGGGGATGACAATCTCTAATTGCAAATGTGTTTTGCTAGGGTTTTCTCTCTGAAGCATTCCTCAATATTTGTGGGTAATGGGGGTTTATATAGGATAGGTGCAGAATGTGTGAGTCAGTCAGTACAGGCTGGCAGAACAGCATGTCTCGCGGGTGTCTCGCGGGAAGGCCTTACCCGCGAGATACTCGCGAGAGACAGCTGTCTCCATCTATCCTGACTCTTCCCATTCCAGCATGTGCAAGGCACATGCTTCACTTCGCGGGAAGCTTAGTCGCGACATACCCGTGAGATTCCATCAGCTTCCAATTTGCTTGAGTCTTCACACACTCTCTATCACACACCCCTTACATCAATTCCCACAACAAATACAGGGTATAAACAATTGATAGTAATTACAATCAAATTTGGCACGGAATAAAAGCCAACAAAACACATAGTTGTAAATCACAACTTTACAAATGTCTTTAAAATCACTGAATTATTGAGTCTTGGACTCTGGCCTTTGTATACTCTATCTGTGATTTGTCTTTATATGGAATAATTTTTGTCATATTCTCGTGTGGGGATCCTTCTCTTATTTCAAATCCTGTCTTAGGCGAATTATTGAATAAAAAGGGACAAAAACTTCTTTAAAAATAAATAAATAAAAGGCATTGAATATCTCAACATCTTGTCTTAGGCGAATTATTCAAACACGACAAGTTTATCCTGCTATACAGCCTAATTTTCCTGCTGATATTGCAGTGCCTGTATTGGCAATGCTGAGATGGTCACAATATTTTATGCTTGGTTCCAGTAAAAGAAGTATTTTTAGCACCCCCCCCCCCCCCCCCCCCCCCCCCCCCACAAAAAAAAAAAAAAATGGCTAGTCTGATCAAGATACTTACCATTTAAAATGCAAGTTATTTATACTGACCTCCTTTAAATGAACTAAAAATGCTTTAAAAAATCTCAAAATTTTTATTTAGAGTTGAGCTTGACAGTTCAATTGAATAAATAGAAAGCTCAAGATTTTTTAAAGCTTGTTTTCAGTCATTCAAGAGAGGTCATTGTAAATAGTTTACATTTTAAGAGAGATAAATGTCTTATTCAAAACTAGAGAGATTGTGAGTATAATAAGTTAATAACAGAAAAACTTCAAAAGAGATCAGTGCAATTTTCTTGATTATAAATAATAAATTGATATATATATATATATATATATATATATATATATATAAGAAATTATATGAATAACATTATTAGTTAGTTTGTTGAGAATTCCCAGCAACTCTAAATATTTGAGGTATTACTTTATTGTTATTGTAAACTGAGTTATAGTTTTACCAAATAACAACATATCATCTGTGAATAACATGAAAAAAGACACTATTATAAATCTTTATTGGAGACAAATCACAAATGTATTTCAGAAGCAAAAGTCGATTAGCTCTGTTTGTTTTTCTTGAAAGAAAAGTTGCCTTCTTGCAAGAAACAGTGAATATCTACACATCTTTTATATTCTTCTTCTTCGCTTTTGTTCGTGCAGGTTACACTGTCAATGATTCCCTCTTTTCTTTTCATTTTTTTATCTTTAATAATATTATCTCTCCTTAGTCCTTAATCCTTATCGTAGTATCATCATCATGGAAGGTTAACTTTATCAATCTTCTTTCTGGATGCATGTCTCCTTTACACATATTTCTTATTACTTTTAAGTACGGAGAATTTAATTATTTCCTGTTAGGTAATTAATTAAAGTAAAGTATATTTGTTCTAACTTTTCATAAATAAATAAATAAGAAAACTAAAAGTAAAGTATATGTGTTGCCCTAGCTAGGTTAAAGTGTCATATGCTTTGTGTAAGAAGAAGACACTGAATATGGGCTGTCATTACTTACATGTTGGGTTTCATTACGTCAACACCTTTTTTTAAAAGATGATATGCATCAAGATATTTGAGTTTCATTGATTCTTACTGTTCAATTTGCTCACAAGAATGCCCTTCGTGTACTAAGGACTAAAAATGAAAATGGTGGTAAATGATTAATGTAAAGGTTAATCGTATGTTATACTAAGGACTAAAAATGAAAATGGTGGTAAATGATTAATGTAAAGGTTAATCGTATGTTAAATTAGATTTTTTTTTTTTTTTTTCCTTTCCCTAATAGACGTGTGCAATTCTTAATGAACCTAATTATTCCTTGAGTGTGTATTATCCATTATATGCAGAACCTTATGGATTTTCTTGAAACTATAAGTACCATTAGTCTATTAGATCAATTCTTTAGAGTTAAAACTAAATTATCTTATAATAAGACTGGATTAACATGCATTTGGCGTATTTTTACAAACGGGGCTTTAGTCTGTCTGGGGCTGCATTTTTACAAATGCGGCCCAAAAAAACGCGACCTAATACCCCGCGTTTTTGTAGTATACGCTCATATTTTAAGTAATTGTCTTCAATTAGGAAGCACTAACGACCATATAATTTGAAATTTATCGTACAAATACCGTTGGCTACTTCTCTGATTTTTTTTTTTTAAAATTTCTCTTTTCCTCTTTTGCGTGCAGCTCTCTCTCTCTCTCTTTAAAACTCACTATTCCTATTATTATTTAGGCATTTTACACCTCTTTCCAATTTTTTAATCTGGATAATAGAAGCTTCTGTGAGTTAGACCAACAAAAGATTACAAGTAAAGGGGCCTGGAATCGTCTCTTTCCAAAATTTGGGCCGCTATATAGCTGGAGCACATCTCTACATTTGTTTGTACGGTATTGGGCTAGCTAATATGTATAGTACCCAATCACCTAGTAGTGGGCGCAACTAAAATCTCAATTAACTCTAGATTATAATCTTTTCATCTTTTCTCACGGTACCAACTTTAAGGGTTGTATATAAACCAAAATAATAATAACTAGTTGTTAACTCGTGCTATGTACGGGAACCTACTTATTTGTGAAGTAGACTAAAATAATTTTATAAAATTTTAAATTGATTACTAAAATAATTTTATAAAATCTTAAATTGATTAAGAAACTACACCATTACATGATTTGCTCTTGTATGACTTCAATTTGTGTTACAATTTGATGAAGAAGCCATTGCTTGAATGTGCAATGGCTTACAAAAAATTTGTCAGACAATTTCAGATATTGCAAAAAATAACTTAAAAATTCAAATATTAAAACTTCTGAAAGACCAAAAAATATTAAAGAATCAAATGATTCACGGCTTAGAAATTATTGAAACAAAACAAAATATATATGACTAAAAAATAGAAAAATATAAGAAAAAGATTGGGTTACATTCAAAAGAATAATCCATGGCTATAAGTTTGCACCCTATCATAAAATATCACGTTAGTGAAGTAGAGAGATAATAATAATAATAATAATATCAACGTTTGAGTTTGAGTTTAAGTTGGACTTGTTAGAGAGATAGAGTTTCACTCTTTGTTAAGTTCAGATTAAACAAAAATAATTTTGTTTAAAAAAAATGATGAGTTTGAGTTTAAGTTGGACTTGTTAAAGAGATAGAGTTTCACTCCTTGTTAAGTTTGGACTAAACAAAAATAAATTTATTTAAGTAATTTGATCACATTATGTTTTATTTAAATATTGTGATTCTAAGACTTTAGGAACTTCAATTGGTATTCGTGCTTTCAATTGTAAATCACAACTTTACAACCTCTCCCTTTGGCTGTTCCGTGACAAAACCCCTAAAACAAACTCTAGACTTAAATGTGAGTTGGGAACAGTGGTAAAACTCACTCATACCTAATCTAGAAGCTGTGAAGCACTTGCATGTATACACCTGTATCTTGAAACACTCGCATACAAACAAAACTTTCATTAAGCTCATGACAAGTTGAATACAAGGTACGCATATAAGCAAGTAAAATGCAATCAAGGTAATAAGCACTACATAAACAATGAAGCATAACTTGATCAAACAAGAACAGTCATTAAAGAATGACTACAATGATCATTTAACTAGTAGATGATCATCCAGACATACAATGCAATAAAGAGCAATGCAGAAATCAATTGCATGTCCAACACACACCCAATGCAAAATACAAAAAGTATTTGCATCAATGATACAAGATCCGACAAGGGCACAAGTGTGTAGTACTTAAGATAATGCAACAAAATCTAAAAGTACTTAAGAAATGCTACAAAGCAAGGATATAAAAACAAGTACTAAATATAAACTGAAAGTATTAAAACAAAGTACTTAAAGCTTTAAAAGAAAGCAATGTAAATATCCATAATTTATAAAAACTATATGATAAAAGGTAATAAGCTGTAAATTAGACTAGCCAACTATCCAAGAGTATGTGTGTATGCATTAGCTTTCTCTTTTTAAGCTCACAAAACTCCCCCTTTTACTATGCACACTTCCCTTCTTGTGAAGCTCTCCCCCTTATTATATGCTATCGTCCAATTTGTACAGTGAGTTGCTATTCCCCTTTTTGGTATGAATAACTAAAGGCTCTCCTTTAGTTTGCGTTGAATCACATCTAATTGAGTTTTAATGATTATGAGATGCATTTAAACTTGGCTGTTGGTGGAGTAGATGACATTTGCAAGTCCTAAAATACACTCATGCAAGCCTTCAACTAAAATGGTCAATTTGTCGGCATGAGAACTAGATTGTCCTAGCTGAGTGCTAGTAGTTTGAGGCTCAGGAATGTGAGGAGATGCAGTCTTTGTATGCACAAGGGTAGTGTGAGCAGCTGACCCATGACCAGAAGGAGTGGCATGTGAGAAAGATTCACTCTTTGGTGTTTTGGATAGATTTTTCTTTTCTCGCTCAGCTGAAGAGTGACTTTTGCTCTTTTGAAGAGACATCATGGATATTGGATGTTGACGAACTAGGATCATTCCATCTCTTGGCGGACGAACACCTTTAGATACCATGATTTTCATGATGAGATTGCAGAAAGGAAGACACATCTGTGTTGTTGTTTTCCCTATTATCTGGAAAATGTGAGCGCAAATATCAATCGGAGTTCCTGTGATGAGATCACACAAGAACTGTGCTCTTCCAAGAATGATGAACTCGTGTTAGACAGTGGATAGAGATTGGAGAACATGATCAATGTGAGTGCCTTTAGTTCAGGGTCAAACTTTGCAGTCCCAATGGATGTTCCTTTGGTTGAAACCCCATGATCAGCTCCAAGAATTTTCTGAATATTTGACACTGGAGGAAGTCTATCATCATATGGAGAGACGTCCACATTTTCTGGTTGAGTAATGCGAAGGATCTTTGCAAGGTAGTCCGGAGTGATGATGAATTCCTTTCCTCTTACCCAGCACTTCAGATAAACTTCGGCGAATCTAGCATTCGAGTAAAACTCTTTAACTAATTCATCAATTGGATCCTCGAAGTTGCCGAATAGATCAGCCCAATCTTTATCTACAAAGATCCTAGGGATAAAGGTGGATCCCAAGGTGTCAAACCGGAAAATACGTTCCACCACCTTGGGGGCATCCTGAAAAACGCTAGAGAAAGTCTAAAAGTCCAGGAGAGTCTTGAATCTCTCACTGTTTGAGACTTTCAACGAATGTCGGGTCCTTTTTGAAACAGGTGATGACGTAAGGTTAATCATGGGTTCTTTATCGTGAGAGGAACGACGATACATCTGCAAAAACAGACATAAAGCACAATGCAACAAGTGCACAAACACAAAATAGGAACACAAACTTGATTAGTGTCAAGTTAGTCCATAAAAATAAGCACAAAGTCCTAAAAAGGAACAAAACAATGTCACACAAACATGTTATAAGTGCTAAACATGTAACAACATATGATTAGCATGATTGAAATGCAAAAACATGACAAGTGCAAGTGTGTGCATCAAGTGTACATGTGGTGTGCTTATGTGATGCATGTGAAAGGCATGGCAAATCACATTTGGGTCAAAATGTGTAAAACACACAACCAATGATCAAAACATGATAAACAAGTCCAATCATGGTAATCCCCAAAGTTTGGAACTCATTGGAGTCCAAAACAACACCAAAATGTCATTTGGGCATTTTATCAAACACTTGATATGCACCTATAAAACTAACATGTAAGCAATGCATGAACATGAGTGAAACTTGCCTAAATACATGTTAAAAAGCCACAAGGGGCCAACACAAACACAAACAAATCAAGTGGGACACAACCAAATCAAGAAATTGAAAAAAATTTCACAAAATTTAAAGTTCCCAACCCTTTTTCAAAAATGAACCCAACATAAGAAAACCTAAAATTTTCTGCATAATCTAAGGAAATAAAGAGAAAAGATTGAGTAAACATACCTTAGAGATGATTTGAAGAAGTTTTCTTTTGAGATTTTGTTGGGTTTGTGAGTGAAAATGTGTTTGGGGTTAAGAGAGGCTCGAGGGAGGCAAAATGAAGGGAATAGTGAATGTTTGAAAAACTGTTTACATTTGCCCCTTAAAACTGAAAACACGCGTTTTTCGCGAGTTACCTTCTCGTGAAGTTACTTGCAAAAAATGCCTTTGAAGCACAAAAATTTTTGTGGGAAGACTTTACTTGCGAAACAGTCGCGAGACAATAGCGAAAATTTCTGTCTGAATTTTGTGTTTCCACTATTTTGCCTTAACCCATTTTCGCGGGAAGAGCTTAGTTGCGAGTTTCTCGCGAAAATGCCTCTGAAAAAGTTTTTGATGAAAAACATGCAAAATGCAATTTGAACAAAAACTCAAAACACAAAAGTATAAAAATACTTTCAAAAACATATAAAATACTCAAAAATATTTTTGGGTTTGATCGACAAGCAATTGAGTATACACATCACATTTGAACACGTACAATCACACAAATGAAATGAACATTCATTGAACAAAAGACCTGTGTGTTGTGAGTGTGTATCAAATGTGGAAAAGTCCTTAGTCTAGAGTGAAGCTTCAATGATCAATTTGATCAAGTCATACACAACTAGTACTAGGTCAAGTGGACTATCTCAATTATAGAAATGAACATATATGACCTCCCACAAGAAAATTATTACATATCTTTGAAGCTTTACTTTTGACTTCTTTTAACTCATAACTTTTGATCATTTATGAATAATACATCTCATTTTGAGATCGATGCTTGAAATTTTGATATTTCAATTTTGAAAGTAAGCCTTTGGCTTTTTGGGCACCATATATTTCAATACAAGTCGCTTTTTCTTTGTCCTAGTCAAATACTAGTATGTGCAACGGCTTTTGTAGTTCATTATCTCTTTTCGAGATTTGACATTTGTTGAGATATAAAGAAAAAACATAAAAAGTGTGGGAAGATATATAGGCACAAGTCTATGCATGTATCAAAATCATCAAGACTATTGACCAATCATTCATGACAAGCTTGAAGATCGATTCACAATAGTCACACATAGATTTCAAGATTTTTCCCATAAAGATAAATGTGCATACATAACAAGCTAAGCTCATAAATGCACTACGCCATTAGTACGAAAGTACTAGGCCAAACTCACATGTGATATACACAACACAAGTGATCAAAATTTTTATAGATTTTTCAATTTTTATGGGTTTTTGAAATTTTCAACACACTCAAAAATAGAACATGTAAAGTAAGATCAACAAAAACAGCAAGTACAAAACAAGCTTGAAAAGAAACATGCTAAAATGTGAAACATAAGCAAACAACCAACAAAAATCACAGCATATAGGAAGAATTGATGCATGGACATGGTCTGATGCTTATGCATGTGTACCCTTCTTCACCCACACAGCACGTGCGTTTAGGGTGATATCCCTAAAGGATCGGGTACAAAAACTGTGATTCTCAAACCTTTGACTAATGTTTGCCAAACAAGGAGTGATGGTATCTATTATCTTCATCACGTCACCAAAACCAGAATTAGCTTCTCTCCCTTTTGTTTGCTTGGCATTCCAATTTCCCTTTCCTTGTCCTCTTAGCCTTTGAGAATCCGCTTTCTTCAATGCGTGAAGTTTATAGCAATTAGGTCTTGTATGTCCTCGAATTCCACAATGGTGGCAGAAGTGTTGAACTTGAGGACCTCTTTGAGACTGTGGGAGAGACTTCCTTTTAGCCTTGGGTTTGGCCACAAATGGATTTTGAGGTTTTGTTAAAATCTTTTGAGCAGTTCCAATTGGCTTCTTCTCCACTTTTACATTCTCAACACTTGGAGTTGCTACCATTGGTTCCTTAGCCTTAATAAATTTCATTTTCTTGGACACATTGAACTACTCGCTTCGGAATATTCTAAGCCACTTTTGTCAGAAAAAGGCTTTTGATGTGCAAGCACTTCGTCAAGCTTCTTGGAAGCAACTCGCTCCACTTTGGCATTAGCTTGAATCACTTCAAGCTCCAAAAACTTGATTTTAGAGTAGGCTTCGGTTAGTTCTCCATTCAGCACCTCAACTTCACACTTCGTTTCTTTGTACCTCATGAGTATGCTCTTATAGTCTTGCTTACATTTTCCTGATGGCTGCTTTAGCCACTCTAGCATACTCTTCGGACTTCTCTAGAAGAGAGTTATAAGTTTCCTGCAATCCGTTTGTTCCTTCATAGACACATTCTTTGCCTTCATCATCGGATTCCTCCCCAACTCCTATTGACTCCACTTCGGTGTGATCACCGTGCTCTTCCCCTAGTGCATTCAAATCTTCTGAGGAGTCCATGGTTGCAATGGTCATAAATGCAGAGTAGTTTCCTTCTCTATCATAGCTTTCTTCCGAGTAAGAATTTAAACCATCTGAGTCACTAAGGGTAGTTGCAAAGACTTTACCCTTCGCTTTCAAATACGTGGGGCATTCTTTCTTCACTTGCCCATGCCCTTTGCACTCAAAGCACATGACCATTTTAGACGATGAGGAGTCTCTTGAATCCTTCTTCAGTTCTTCGTGAAGTCTTTCTTGTCCTTCTTGAACTTTGAGAATTTGCCCTTCTCAAAAGACTTTCCATCTCTCTTGAAATTTAGGAACTTATAGAAGTTCTTAGCAAGATATGCCACATCCTTTTCAACCTCATCCTCATTCGAGGAGTCTTGAGCTTCTAATCTCTCATTGACTGTCTTGAGAGCAAGTGATTTGCTCTTTCTTTAAGATGGTACAGATAGCTCATAGGTTTGAAGAGAACCGATGAGTTCTTGAATTTTAATCTCATCAAGGTCTTTGCTCTCTTCGATGGCAGTGACCTTTGCACGGAAACTCTCTGACAATGACTGTAGAATCTTCCTCACAATCTTGGAGTCCTCCGTCTTTTCTCCCAAGTTGAATTTCCCAATCACCACTTCATTTAGCTTCCCATAAAATGAGTCAAATGACTTGTCTTTACTCATCTTCAGCTCCTCAAAGCGTGTGGTAAGCATTTGCAACTTGGTGTCCTTCACCTTTTTGGTGCCTTCATAGGTCGTCTCCAAGATTTGCCACGCCTCCTTGGCAATTGTAACATGAGAGATCCTGTGAAATTCGTCAGGAGAAACACCACAGAAAATAGCATTTAAAGTCTTGCTATTAGCATTAGCTGCCGCAAGAGCTGCCTTATCCCATGTGGATTTGGCGGCCTCCGGCCTAGTCCATCCTATCTCGACAGCGTCCCAAACACTATCATCAATAGAACATAGAAATGCCCTCATACGGACTTTTCAAAAAGCGTAATTGCTCCCATCAAAGTATGGAGGAGCATTAAGCGATTGAGATCGATCCATCTCAAAAAGGGTCTAGGATCACACTTAGGTAATGAAACCACAGCAAGTGTACCCGCTCTGATACCAATTGAAAGCTCGAATTTGTGTGAAAACACAAGAGCTGTTTAGACCCCCAAATTAAAATTACGGCTCGGTTGATTTTACTTTAACTTAAACTAAGTGCGGAATAGAGTAAATGCGAGCGAACAAACAAGATAACTACTCTATTCATCAAATAAAAACAATAAAATGAAAGCTAAAAGAGTAGGGAAGAAGGATGCAAACACAAGATAACACCGAGACATGTTATCGAAGAGCAAACCGAAGAACTCGGCGAAAAACCTCTCCGCCACCCTCTAAGCGGTAAATTAATCCACTAGAGAATAAGTTGGAGTACACAAATAACAAAAGACCCTCCAAGCCTAATCTATCCCATGTACTCGCGCCCTCCAAGCTCCTGCTACCAACTGACTTCGCCAAGCCTTGTCTTCTTTAGATCTCTGTTCAAGTAATTCAGCCCGATTGCATCCACCAAAAAAATGGCTTCTTCCAATGCTTACCAGTAGCACCAAAACCTCACTTTACACTCAGAATGGGTGTGGTAAGTGTTTAGGCTATCAATCTCTCAGGGATTTGGAAATGGAGAGGTAGGAGTTGAGGAAAACCACAATGGATTGTGTAGAGAATTGTGGGTATGACAATCTCTAACTCTCAAAGGTTTTGTGGCTAGGATTTTCTTTAAAAGCGCTCCTTTCAATATGTGGGTAATGATGATATATATAGTGTGGGTGAGGATGTAGTGGAGCAGATATGACAAAATAGCAAAACAGAATGTTTCACGGCTATCTCGCGGGAAGACCTTACCCGGGAGACACTCGCGAAAACCAACTATCACCATCTGTCATGACTCTTTGGATTCCAGTCATATGCTGAGCACATGTTTCACTTCACAGGAAGGCTACTCACGAGCTACCCGCAAAAACTTCTTTGGTCTTCAATTTGCCTTGAGTCTTCACACTTTCTCTCACACACACAACCCTTACAAAGAAATCCCAATAAAATACAAGGTACATAAAGATTGAAAAAAATTATAATCAAATTTGGCATGGAATTAAAGCCAACACAAAATAGTTGTAAATCATAACTTTACAGTACCAAAGGCTCGTAAACCCTACCCAAAGGGTAAACTGACGACTCAAATAAAGGAGGGTTGGATTGGAGTAACCAACGAATCATGACTTTCTTAAGTGCTTGACACTCTAAGATAACCCCTTCAAACTGACGAGTAAACAAACACTAATTTGATATAAGGAAAACCAACGAATATGAACACTTGCATACAAAACGCAAAAAAAAAAAAAAAAAATCACTACAAAGTAAACAAAACATGTTATGAAATTACTGGAAGATGCAAGTGTCAAACCAAAACAAAGGGAAAAAGTAACTTAAGCCCAAAACAGGGCACCATCATTGTTTTTAAGTTACAAAACAACGACTAAAAAAGAAGAAAAAATACAGGAAAACAAAGTTTTTCCAAGGATCTGCCCCGGGGGGGGGGGGGTGGTTATTGGCTTGCTCTTGAGGGTTTATAGGGTCATCGGCCACATCGCAAGGTCCATCGGTCACGAACACCTCATCATCAGTCTCCACGTCGTCAAGAATAGGCTTAGTAGCTAGAGTCATTGGAGCACTAAGTTTGATTTGGATCTGAGAGAAGTCCAAATTTGGGAACATGAGGACAACTTACTTGCGAAAGCCCTCAAAGTCGTCCCCATAGTAACCCCCAATTTCTTTGAAATAGGGTTGGGACACTTAGTACTCCTCAATGGCCTCCTCCTTCACCTTATCCATGTGCTCATGAAGCGCTGCCACCTCAGACTTCAGATTGGCATTCTCCTTCGCTAGCTCATCGGTTTGGTGGGTCATCCCACTTAGCTTGGTCTTCAGATCAATCACTTCTTGACCAAGAGTCTGAGAAGATTCCTTGAACTTCTTCAAGGCATCTGCTTCAGACTCCAAATGATCCTTCAGGCGCTTGATCAACGCCTCACGAAATGCACAACAGGTTTGCAAAGCTCGCATTTTCACCAAGCCCTGATAGAAAAGGGATGAATCTATGTCAAAAAGAAACAATTAAAATAAAAGGGCCAAAAAGGGATGAGAGTACTTGAAAAGGGGACGAATGGAATTAAAATGCAACATGCCCTCATCATGTCGTAAAGACTGGAGTCACCCAAAGGGTCGGTCTCATGCTCCGAGCACTTGTCCAGATCAGAATCCCGGACGATGGAACAAGCAGTGTCCACTGCATACTCCTTATCCTTTACCAGCAAGGGAAGAGGAGGAGGGGCGACGAGCCTTGGGAAGTCATAAGACCTTTCCCAACCCCACGGTAAGGAGCGTTAGCAACAACTTCGCATGTCTCTGGACGAGTGGATGGGCCACTGGCACCTTTTCCCAACGACTGAACATCAGAAGCATACTTCCTCTTTTTTGAGACATGAGGGGGCAAGGCTGACAATCCCCCACCTTAAGCCCTCAAGGCAGCGGCCTTCTTGATCTCTTCCTGCCTATTCTTTGCAGCTTGTTTGTTCTTCGAGGAATCCATCTCTGAAACCGACAAACAGGTTAGAAAGTGGGAGCTTCAAACTAAAACAAATTAAAAGTGACAAGCAAAAGCACTTACAAACTCTCGAAACTCAATCTAGTTGTCAGGCTTCCTCATAAGGGACGGGTCCACCATAATATGCGTGAAGTGTGTCCAAATTGACAAGCTTCTTCCAAGACCTCTCCTTAAAGGGTATCTTAAAAACCCTTTCCAAAAAGGCCACTTGCTCAGAAAGGATCGTCGAGTGAACTGTGGCTGAGACAAACAAAAAGTTACGTTAGTAAAATAGAAAGCATAACCAACGACCTAATCAATGCCTATGACTCACCTGACTTATTCAAATGCCCCTAGGAGTGGTCATAAAAAGACCCTATGTTATCCCACTCGTCGAGACGACACACACAGTTAACCCTTTGCATAAAGAAGAACCTAGCCTTCCACTGACGATTGGAATTGGGCATATCAGATATCAATCTTAGGGCAGCCTGACGACACACGAAATTGTAAAAGCCCTTAGATCGAGGGATCTCTTGGGGTTTGTAACAATAGAAAAACTTCTTTAAAGTTAGGGACCAATGAACCCCACTAAGCTGACACCATAGCACCTTGACCACAATAAATATCCTCCAAGCATTAGGGGCAATATGACTAACAAATATGCCCATGTAAGTGGCCAACTGACGACACAGGGAGGATAAGGGTAGACTAAGCTCGGCTATGAAGGCAGTCTCATAAAAGCCCATATCCGACGACCGCCCAGTGTAACATTTCTCCCTTATATTGCCCTTCCTAATGGGCACATCATTAGGGATTTGGAAGTGAGGCCTTAACCTGCTGAAAACTTCGCCACTCATATCGGCTAGAAAATCATGAATTGACCAGTCGTTAGGAAGGACAATGTCGTTAGGACATCACCCCGAGGGACTAGCTTCCTTAGAAGGAGGATCAGACGCTGACTCGTTATCAAAAACTGAGGAATCCTCTGACATAGACTCAATCCTAGAATGACTAGACAAGTTGTCGAACCCATACGGACTAACGTTGTACAATCACTCGTCACTTCACCCTACCTAACCTTCCCTATCTGATCATCGACCTTACTCCTAAACTGATCTTAAAGGGATGACCTACCCCATGGGCCGTCAGGTCGGGTTGATGATCCAACCCCCAATCTCGACAGCCCGTCACCTTAGGGTTTTCCATGGAACTTGCGTGGGGTCCACTTATATGTCCTTACATGGAAATTACTTGCACATCACGACCAAAGATCATACCGCACAATCAGATCTCTTATATATGGGAAGGTGATCCCAAATATCTTGGGATCCTTCTCTTTATAAGGAAATTCCCCCATATCAAGGGATTCGGGTCAGCTCTCCACTACTATATAAACCACAAACCCAAACATTCTTGAAGTATGTGAATTCTCCCTAACTCTTGCACTCTTAAGTTCTTGGAGATTCTTTTATCACTGACTTAACCTTCGAAGGGTCTATGGCCGACACCCCACCAGTGCTCTCTGATTGGTTATTCTCTTTTGTTCTTCTAGTACACCTATTGGCACATATGTGGACAATCAACTCATTGACGATTTTTGTGCATTATCACATTCCATTAATGCTTTAAATCATTAGCGGAAGAGGAAATAACTTCCAACATGCTGTCCATGCTCTCAATCTAGTAGAATATGTACATCAAGAAAGCCTCAACTGTGGATTATGTGTATTTTGATTGTGTGTGTTTCAAATATTCTAATTGACCCTAAACTTTTCGTCAAGCGTGGGATTTATCGCAAGCTGTTGAAGGGATACGCTAATTGATCCAACAATAAGTAATTTGTGTGTCAAATATGAAGGGTTATGATGCATTCATATCAGTTTTACCATAGCCTAGCCATAATAGACGTTGGCAAAGTTCTCACTTGATTATCAGCCAGAAATCTCAAAGTAGTGGGCCCATTTGCGAGCAGTGTTTAAATAATGTTATTCAGTTTTCAGTTGTGAAAATATGCGTTTGAGTGTTATAGAAATACATATAAAAAATGTTATTGTTGTTTAAACATTGAAAATTGTTGTCTAAACAACAATGCCAAACAACCCCTAATCTCTCTTGATCAAGACGATAGAGAAACAAAAATTTGCAACTTTTCATTTTTCCTGCAAAAAAAAGAACCCAACACAGAAACAAATTTTGCATAGAACCCATAATGTGACGGAATAGCTTGCAAACGACGAAGTCAATACGGAAGACAATGCAATCCCACTTGCAGCGCTTCCATAGGACCGACATGCATTTATAGTCCAAAGTCATTTCCATGAAGTTGACGATTACGGCCTCCCAGCAGACCACAAAACTCAAAAGCCCCACAAATCGTTTCTTCTTTGAAACTCAATTCACAGATTTTTGTCAATCATTTTCTATGATGAAAGTGAGATCGGAACCCAGTGTGATGGTGTTGGTAGACGTGCTGATTGTTTGAAATTGGGAAATGATGCCTCATTGGGTGGAATAATTAATTGGGATTTGGAGCCCAGAAATCCTGATTAATTTTTAAAAAGTCTCTCTCGTTCTCCTAAACCAGGAAATTTCCAAGATTGACTAAATCCTGCCTAAAAATTCTATACCCTAAGGGTGTGTTTGGTTGGAGGGGTGGAAAAGTGAGAGGATAGAAAATGATGGGAGGATAGAAAAGATTTTAATTTCCCTCCATTTTGTTTGGTTGGGAGTGAAAAAGTGGAGGGGTGGAAAAAGTACCCTAAGGGTGTGTTTGGTTGAAGGGGTGGAAAAGTGAGAGGATAGAAAATAGTGGGAGGATAGAAAAGATTTTAATTTCCCTCATTTTTGTTTGGCTGGGAGTGAAAAAGTGGAGGGGTGGAAAATGTGAGTTTATATAAATTTACTTATATACCCTTGTTAAAAAATAATGCACAATTAAAATAAAAAAATGACAAGCAATTAAAAAAAAAAAAACAATCACCCAAATTTATTAAACAATAAAAATTATGTCCAGGAAAAAAAATCATGTCTAATTATTAAAAAAAAAAAAAAAAAAAAAAGAAGCAAAGGAAGGCAGCTAACGCCCAGGAAAGCAGGTAGAAGAAAAACAAAAGGCAATAGGACGAAATTAGTGCAAGGGCAATTTTGTCATTTACCCATAAAACTCCTCCCACACCATTTTCTCTTTATTTTGGCGAGACAAGTTTTATGTGCGCTCGGGTGGAAAATGCCTGGGCCTTACCAAAAATTTTCCTCTCCCTCCCTCCTTACCAAACAACACCATTTCTCATTTTCTCTCCAAATTTTTCCATCCTCCCTAAAATCCACCCATCCAAACATAGTGTAAGAGACGCTAAATCAGTGAACCACAAATCCTGGCTTAAATTCCAAAAATCAGTGTGATGGTGTTGGTAGACGTCCTGTTTGTTTGAAATTGGGAAATGATGCCTCATTGGGTGGAATAATTAATTGGGATTTGGAGCCCAGAAATCCTGACTAATTTTTAAAAAGTATCTCTCGTTCTCCTAAACCAGGAAATTTCCAAGATTGACTAAATCCTGCCTAAAAATTCTATACCCTAAGAGACGCTAAATCAGTGAACCACAAATCCTGGCTTAAATTCCAAAAATCGGTGTGATTGTTTTGGTAGACGTCCTGTTTGTTTGAAATTGGGAAATGATGCCTCATTGGGTGGAATAATTAATTGGGATTTGGAGCCCACAAATCCTGATTAAATTTAAAAAGTCTCTCTCATTCTCCTAAACCAGGAAATTTCAAAGATTGACTAAATCCTGCCTAACAATTCTATACCCTAAGGGTCCGTTTTGATGAAATGATGGAAAAGTGGGAGGATAGAAAATTGTGGGAGGATGGAAAAGTGAGAGGATAGAAAAGATTTAGTTTTCCTTTGTTTGTGTTTGGTTGGTGGGGTGGAAAAGTGGAAGGATTGAAAACTTTTTTATTTGGTTGAGATAAAAAATGAGAGGATGAAAAATAAAGTTGATATAAATTTACAATTATGTCCTTACTAAATATACAAACAAAAAGTAACACATTTATTATTAGTAAAAAAAATTGTATGGACACTTTAATTTTTTTTTTTTTTATATAAAATAAGCAAATGCTAAAAGGATGTTAAAAAAAAATAATAATAAAAACAAACAAAAAGAACCAACGTGTACTGTGCAAAATTTTATCCACAAAAAAAAAAAAAAAAAAAACAAAAAACAAAACAAAACAAAACTAAAACCAAAACCAAACCAACGTGAATGTATTGTGCAAACCAGAAGAAATTTTATCCGGGCAAAAAAAAAAAAAAAAAAGCAAACAAACAACGACAACAACAATGAAAAGACAAAAGTAGAAAAAGACAAAAAGTTGGCCATTGGATGGAGAAGGGCAATTTTGTCCAACACACTTCCTCATTTTTTCTCCCATTTTCTCTCCATTTTGGAGAGATTGAATTTTGGTGGGCACAGAGAGAAAACAGCTAGGCCCCACCACTTTTCTCTCCCCCTCCACCTTTCAACCAAATACCCTTCCCACTCATTTTCTCTCCTATTTTCCACTCTTTTTTTTTTTTCATCCTCCCTAAAATCCACCCAACCAAACATAGTGTAAGGGTCCGTTTGGATGAAAGAGTGGAAAATTGGGAGGATGAAAAATTAGTGGGAGGATGGAAAAGTGGGAAGATAGAAAATATTTAGTTTTCCCTCATGTGTGTTTGGTTGGAGAGATGGAAAAGTGGGAAGGTGGAAAACTCTTTTGTTTGGTTGAAAAGAAAAGTGAGAGGATAGAAAATGTAATTTATATAAATTGACTATTATATCATTGTTACATAATAGGTAAGAAATAGATTTATTTGTACTCATTAAATAATATAAAATTTAACAACAATTATATTTTTTAATGAGAAGTGTTACGTCCACAACATTTTTCGCAATACTTTCACAACCAAATTTATGTGGAAAGTTGTTACTAGTTCTAACTTCTAATTTGAACCCACCACTGAAATTATTTTTTTACTTACCAATGTTAACTAATAAGAATCTGTTACTTAAAATTTATTGTGAAAATATTGTGAAAATATTATGGTAACATTTCTCAAGATTTTTTATTCTTTATATTATTTGTCCTTTCTCAGCCTTCATTTCATCTATACGTTTTGTTTTGTTTTGTTTTTTTTCCTTCACATGTTGTCCTTATCTCTATCCCCCTTCTTTTATTTGCTTTGTCTCCCTCATTCAAGAACGTTCCAGGCTTCCAGCACTAGCAGGCGTAGCTCTCATTCTCCAGTGCTTCCTCTCTGTTTTTTTTTTTTTTTTTTTTTTAAAAAAAAAAAAAACTTGATTCCAAGGGGAATTTGTGTAAAAATGCCATAAGTCCACTTTTCTCCCCACAATTTTCCTCCCGATTTGAGAGGATGAGATTTGTGGGCCCGAGAGAGAAACTTTTCTCCTTGGTTTTCCATCCTCAGTATTTTCATTTTTTTGCCAAACAGTAGAAAACACTGTTTTCCGCCCACTTTTCCTCCCTATGTTTTTCATCCTTCCTAAAATCACCCCAACCAAACACAGTGTAAGAGATGCGTGAACTGCACAAATCCTGGCTTAAATTTGAAAAATCTATCTCCTTCACCAATCTAGGAAATTTTCATATTAGAATTTTAAAAAATTATGTCTATTTTAGCATAAGGACATACTTTTTTATTTTTTTATATTACATACTTACTTTTCAAAACATACCACATCAAATTATTTATTTTAGACTATATTTCATTAAAATATCAATTTTTAAAAATTGTTCATCCGTATTCACATATAATAACTATCATTCATTCTCTTTTTTCATCCTCAGGATACGTAAACAAAGAATAAAAATCAACTATGTATTCTTACACAATTTTGCATGCCCTGATATGAGTGAATTTTGCGCTTAATTGACTAAAATGTGGTAATTTTTCTATTATATATGCACTGATGCGAGTGCTTTAAGATGAACAAAACTTGCCTAAAAATTCTTTACCTAAACATACAGTAGTGAATGAGATCATATTTCACACATAATTATTAATCCGGTTGTGAAAATACACCCACTAACGCAAGATTAAAGAAGAGAAGAAAAATAATAAACACAAAGATTTACATGGTTCGGCAATTGCCTACATCCACGGGAAGTGACAGAAAAAGTTCCACTATAAAGTAAGGAGATTACAATAGTAGCATATAAACACTCTCACAAGACCCAATCCCTAAATACACCCTTGGCTTTTGGCTCTCTCACACAAATAATAGAGCACCTTATTGTATTTGCACTAGTCTTGTAATACAACTCTTTCTCACTCAATATACTATTGCGGCACATCACATAGTATATATACAATAGGCTAAGTCGGCTACAATAAGTCCTAAACCCACTAGGACTTTATTTGCAAGTCTTTCACGTCTAGCACAAGGAGTTAAGACTCCTTGCAAGACGCGTTCAAGTAATATTGACCAAATAAAGCCACCGACTCAACAGATCCATTCACTGGCGACACTTGAATTGACAAGTTTATTATCTGTCGTTCACAACATTGCATCAAGGGTCATTATTTCACACATAATCATTGACTCATTGTGAGTTACGTACACACATTTTAAAGACAACATTTTTTTATAATTGACTTGGCAAATATTTATTGATTCTCATCTTGAACTCACTACTGACGTCACTTTATCATCTTTAATTTACAACTTATTACTTGTTGAAGCAAAAAATCAACAGTTGAGCTCCTCGTCATAGCGGATGGACGATGCTGTGAATGGGGTCATTTCTGTAGGTGAGAATCCTGCGAAATGAACCGAGGGGAAGAGTAACACGCCGGTGTGACATCAGCCAAACCGCCTCTGATGCTTAAGTTAGTAAGGGAGAGATTCTAGAGAGAAAATGAATTGAGAGTGATTTCGTACAGTATTTGTGTGTACCTTTAACTTCGGTTGTCTTCTCTTTTATAGTTATGCGCCTCATTAATGGGCAAAGATGTGCCGCATTTATGCTCAACAGCTAGTGCGTTACAGAATCTTTGTCTAGAGATCACAGCTGATTCTATGACCGTTGCTCCGTCCGTTACGTTTCGTCATCAATGTGCGTAATATATGTGTAACGTCTTCTCTGGGTGAATGATGATCTGCGTATAATGACGACCACAAATTTCTGGTTCATCATTACTCATGACTCTAAATTTATTGTACATTTTATCCATGATTAGATCATTACACCAGTGAGAAATTTTCTTTCATTCTTTAAAATTGCCTACTGTATTGATCCAATTACTCCTCAAGTCTTCCTAGACGTTCAAGTAGTAGCCTTGTGAAAACTTCAGTGGTATTAATCATGGATACCAACGTCGTACAGTTTTTCAAATTAGTTTTCTTGCTCTTCTTCCCATGCTTGTGGACTCCTCATGCTGCACAGTGGGTACATGTATCATCTACGGGTATATCATCTGCGGGTGACAGTATTAATCCTGGTGATACGCTCAATTCCTCAACTTACATAGTTTCTGAAAAAGGGACATTCGCTTTGGGGTTCTTCCACCGGATCGATAGTACTACTACCACTACCGAAACCTACTTAGCAATATCAGAGATGGCTGAGGCTGATCAAAGTCGTCCTTATAATCTTTTTGTGTGGTTTGGCAGTGGAAGCAATGCTATTGTTAACAATTCAGGCATGTTTACCTTGAACAGCAAGGGAACAATGAAAATTGTACAACAAGGTGGTGATCCTACGGTTTTATACTATTCTCCTAAACCTACCAAAAACACAGTTGCTACTCTATTGAATTCCGGCAATTTTATCTTAAAAGAATTGCATTCGAACGGAACTATGAAACGGGTCTTATGGCAAAGTTTTGATTATCCTTCTGATATGCTTTTGCCCCGAATGAAATTAGGGATCAGCCACAAAACTGGCAAAACTTGGTCACTCACATTATGGTCAACAGAGCTCATCCCAGATCCAGGGCCTTTCAGTCTTGAATGGAACCCCAAGGGATACCAATTGATCATTCGGTGACAAGGGGAGGTTTATTGGTCAAGTGGGGCATTGATGGGAGGAAAGGTTTTTAAGAATATTTCACCAAATGTAACATCTTGTATGATTCCGTCATTGTTTCAAATAAAGACGAAGATTCCTTCACCTACGTTAATAGCAATCAAAGCCAGAGGTCAGAATGGTTGCTTACAACCATGGGGCAATTAAAGGACTTGAAAGGAGAAGATATTGCTCGAGCTGATAATTGTGATGGTTATAACAATAATGGAGGATGCCAGACATGGAAGCAACCAATGTGTAGGCATCAAGGTGACAGATTTGATCTTAGATCTGGATATTTAGTAGCTGGAGATTTTTCGCCCCTCTATAATTTAAGTCATAGCATCAGTGATTGCAGAGCTATTTGCTGGAACAACTGTAGTTGTGTCGCCTTTACTTCTTGGTTTCCTAATGACACCGGATGCCAATTTTGGACCGGTAAGTGGCAATTTCTTCCCGGCCCTGGTGAGCCACCATCCATATTTGTTCTATCATCAAATGATTCAAGCCCTTTTCTCAATGGTAAGTTCACAGATTTTTATTTTTTATTTTTTAATAATTCGATAGTCAAGAGGAGGGATTTGAACCTTTGATATCTCAATTGGAAATCTCTCTTGGTAGTAAGTTCACTAATTCAATTCCTCTATAAGAACGATATATTTCAATATCCAACAATCTCAATATAAACTAATATTTTCACCATTGCACCATTTGGGTGAGTTGGAGCTTGAGGCGTACCATATTTAGTATGTAAGTGTTTCCAACCATTTCAAAAAAGTTCTAAACAATATGGGGTCCGGTTAATGTGTGCCCTAAGGGCACACATAAGTAAAATCCATATTTTTTAACCTCTTCCCTCTCTTGTATCTATTTCTTCTTTCTCTTATTCTTGACTTATTTCTTTCCACTAACACTACCAATCTCTCTCTCTCACCTCATTTTAAATGTATTTATCTCATGATTCAAATTAAATATTATAAATAAATGAAAAAAATTGTGAATAGGTTCTCTCTTTTCAATTGAGATAGAGTCATGCCCAACCCCTTTCCCTTTTTTTTTTTTTTTTTTTGGCCTCATCTTCTTTTCTCTCTAACTGACCCAACGCCCATAGTTTAATTCTTTTTTCTTTCTTCTTTGCCTATCTTATCTTCTCTCCACTGTCCGGAATATATCTCTCATTATCTGTTTTGGTTCTTCAAAATTTTGGGGTCTTCTTTACAATCTTTGCATTATTTTGGTTTTCCAAGCACCTCACTTGTTTTCAACTTTTGATAGGCTTTTTTTATAGTGCATGTACATATATGGCGTGCAAAAGTATAGTTAGTAATATATGTTAGAAGTATATATGGTTATATGACTAAAATTTAACATGGTATCAAAACAAGAGAGCCTGAGTTAGATCTATGTCTCCTCCATTCTACCTCTTATTTAATAACCTTTTAAATGGGGTGAAGTGAGGAAAAACCAAATCTTGACTTAGTCCCACATTGCCTAGGTAAGAAGAGGTTTTTAGCCTTATCTGAGAGCCTTGAACTCTAATTGGCAAGAGGCCTTTTAAAAACTTGAGGAAGAGACTTTGTGTCACTCCCAAAAAACACAATATATTGCCAATGAAGAGTTGGGGCGTCACACTTTAGGCTATCATTCTTCTAAATCTCTCTCTCACTTTTCTCTTATCTCTCTATCTCACTAGCACATTTTTAGGCTTTGAAAACCACTCGAGTAGTCCTATAGATAGAAAGTGGTTTTCAATCTTGTTTTCATAAACCTCTTTTAATAATCTTTTTATTCTTGAGTAATGATTAGCGAAAATCTAAAGTGTTCTTCCATTTCATTGTATTTTTAATCTCATTTTGTTGTTGTATTCTTAATCTTATTTTGTTGTTGTAGGCACTGAGGGATCGGTTAAAAGCTTCAAATCCGTGATCCATAGACGTGGTAAGTTTTCCCTTCAACGATATTCTTACTTTGTTAAATGCGATCCACATCAATTTGTTGATGTATTTTATTTGAATTTGTTCATTTTTAGACCCCTTAAAACACAACCAGATTAACCTAGTTAATTAGCCAAGTGATTACTTAGTCAAATTATCAGATCTAGATTAACACAAATATATCATATCATTGTAAAATGCGGAAAATAAATAACATAACGATATGATAACCCAGGAAAACCAAACCGGTAAAAAACCTGAGGAGGATTTAACATAGCTATCCTCAAGGTAAAACAAATCTACTATGAAAGAATTGAAGTTTACACAATAGCGGGGGGAATGTGCAGAATAGCACAGTAAAGAGGGAGAATATAGTAAGTTAAGATGCCTGAGAAAGAAAGTTGGAAACTAGCATCTCGAGTTTCTAAGACTCGAGATCCAAAAAGCAAAAACCGAAGTGAAAATCGAGTTTTTAAGACTCGATTTCCAAACTCGAGTCTCAAAAACTCGATTTCCAAAATTTGCTCTCCACAAATCGAGACTTAAAAACTCGATTTTTATCTTGGAACTCGAGTTTTAGACACTCGAGATGCTAGTTTTCAACATTGTTTTAAAACGTGTCAACTAACTAAATTTTTTAATATTTAATGTTATTTGGAAATAAAATTCCACAATAGCGACTTAGACCACTAACATCCTATTGCTACCTCGAGTAGGAAACTTACTACCACGACCACGTGACAGCTCCGAGTCCACGGACTACTTCTTTCTTGGATTCACAACAAGTACAAGCACTCCCGCTTGTGTATCTTTAAGCTCTTGAAACAGCAACTGAATTGATCACCAAGCTCTCGACATCAATCTTGAGATTGGAAACCCTAAATGTGTATGAAGGCAAGCACCTCTAGATCTCACAAGAGACTCACACACATAGCATAAAAAGCAACCTCAGAACGTGGCTAGGGTTTTTCCTTTTATACTTAAGGTAAAACATAAAACCCTACACATCAAACGAGCTTGGGTTGAGTTGGAAAATTCTGCAGAAAAACAATCTGCATAAGCTTCGATCGATCGAGCCAGGCAGATTTACACAGTAAATCTTGCAGTATACTCAATTCCAACTTTACACATACTTTGAGCAAGTCTAAAACAAGACTAAACGTTTTGATCATGATTTGCCAACATTACAAATTGAAGTTCTAATACATTTAAACCTAAAGTCTTAGAACCCAACAGAATGTTTGTTTCATTTATGTGATGATCATGACCTTTCTTGATATGTGTTAATTTGACCATGAGTTCATCATATTTATTCGTTAATGTTTCTCATTTTTATTTATTTATTTTAGTTTATGTGTTACATTTTCAGTTAATTCAATATGAAAATGTAAGATTTAATTTTTTTGTAAGCAGGATGCATACACAGCCCACACCTAGAATGAGTAGAACATCGTGTCTTTATTAAATTGATTGTTTTCTATAAATTCTGGGACTTGTTTGATTTTAAATTTCTAGGATTGAGTTAATAAATGACAACTATTTATTTTCTATGATTTGTTTATAAACATTTCCATAATAGGTCAAGAATGAAACGTGCCATCTTTGATTTGATTGCTTGTTTTCTAATTTGGTTGAATCTAATTTAATTTGAATTTTAAATCAATTTCCTTTTGTGTCTGTGATGTGATTTTTGAATAGAATAATGCTACAGATATAAACAATTTTACAAAAAGTTTTACAAACTGCTGATGTGATGAGTAATTATTGGTAAATGAAAATGTGATATTAATGGTAGGCCTAGATGAAAACCAATAAGATGTTAGTCACATCAACATTTTGTAAAAATGTTCTAAAATAGTTTGTAGCTGTAGCATTACTCATTTGAATATGCCTTGTGTGCGTTTTATTTAATGTGAATAAATGCATGATTGGGGTAGGGCTGCATTAATAATTTCTTAGGTAAATTACAAATTTGGTCTCTATCTTTTATATCATATTTCAATTTGGTTCCTGACTTTTCAATTGTATCAATTTGGTCTCTAACCTTTCAGTGTCGTATCAATTTAGTCATTGCCATTATCTATTGGATGAAAAAATTTTGACGTGGCAAACGGCCAAAAAAAATTATTTATTTCCCATGTCAACAAACACCTGTACAACCACATTAGTTTTTTTTTTTTTTTTTTTTTTTTTTTTTTTTTTTTAATTTAAGAAAAAAATTAAATTTGAAACATGACAATCAAAATTCCTAAACTCTAATAAAATTTCAAACTCATCTTCATCTCCTTTTCCCCTCTCTCATTAGTCTCCACCAACCAAAGAAGGGAACAACTGAAGGGCATACCTTACAAGGTAACTACAGAGCACTCGGTAGATTTATGTTATTAAAACAAAATGATAAAGCAAATTTGGTTGTGGCGGTATCCATAGTTATAGACTTAGGAACTCTTCCTTTGTTTTTACTGAACCCACTAGGTTATGTGTTTTGGGTTTTATTTCATTTGTTATACATATGGTTGACTTTAGGATCTGGTGGGAATATTAGGATATGGTGAAAGTCTTATGTGGTCCCAGACTTCTAAAGTTCCTTACTTTCTCACTTTGGAAAGACTAACACGACTTTTATATCTTTTCTAGGTAACATAAGTTAAATATTTCAATCAATTATTCTTAAGTTGAACTTGCTGGTCTCTGCAACTTCTTAGAGGATGAGGGAGAGGAGATGGAGATGGGTTTGGTTAGTGGTGACTAATGAGAAAGGGGGGAGAGCAGATGGAGTTGAGTTAGAGATTTTGGTTGTTAGATGATGTGGCAGTACAATTGTCCATTGATGTGGCAATTTTTATTTATTTTTATGTGGGCCATTTACCATGTCAACAATTTTCATCTAAGAGATAATGACATGGATTAAATTGACACGACATTGAAAAGTTGATAATGAAATTGACACAATGGAAAGGTTAGGAACTAAATTGAGATATAGCGTAAATGATAGGGACCAACTTTGTAATTTATCCTAATTTCTTTATTTAAAATGGTCTAGTGGTGGCCGGCACACTGCTTGGGTGCCTAGCACCTTCCCAAGCCCATGTCCCTAACTCTTGACTCGATGTTTGATTCATTAGACCTTTACATAGGAGTCAAAGTTCGTTCCTAGTTCTCAAAAGCAAGTGTGATGCTTAAACCCTCTTCCTTTGGCCAAACGACTAAGGCATACTCATTGGGCAACGCCCGTGTGCGTCACAATGAGCCCACACAAGGGTTTATGATCAGCTACTAGATCGTGGGGTTGCTATCCAGACATGGTCAACTCTATTTCTTCATTATGTTTAGACTACCTCAGTATTTATATCCTTGGGCCCACATAAACATTTATTTAGATCAGCTCTATTTCCTTAAGCATTGACATGTTATAGATTCAAACAAATAAAAATTGCTAAAAAAAAGTTTCTTTGTCGCTAAGAAAGTTGGGTTCTCCTCTTCTCTTAGGCTATAGAATTACCATCCTTTCTTTGGAAGGAAATTTTGTTCTCTTGAGGCAACAAGTGTGCCTCTTGAGCTTGTGGGGTTTTTTTTTTTTTTCTTGGGATATTAGGGAAATAGTTCCATTTTTTTTTGTGTATTGACCATGGAGGATTTAACAAAAACTTAGGGTAATCTTTCTCTCTCTTAGAAGGAAAACATTGGATTCATCCTTTGCAAAACTTAGAGGTTTAAAGAGTCTATTATTGCTGCCCGATTCTTGAAATCTCAAGCTTTACACATGGAGGTTGTAGCAAGAACCTTCAAACAATTATGGCGGTCTACTAGTTGTTTTATGTTATGAAATTTAGGAGACCACAAAGTTCTTTTTGTCTTTGACAATCCTACTGACATGGATAGAATCATTCACAGCAATCCATCAAGCTTCGACAAGCAGTTGGTGATTTTGGAAAGGTATGATAAAGATATTCTGTTATGTGATTTGAAGTTTGCAAAGGCCACCTTTTGGGTACAAGTTCATGACATCCTAGTTAGGTTTATTATGAAAGAGGTGGCCAAAGGTCTATGTGAGACTAATGGGAAGTCAGACAGTCCTCAGGAGCGGCCACTGAGGAGGGTGGAAGTTTTATTTAGGTTCGGGTTACTATTGGTGTGTCACTTCCCCTTTCCTGAGGGAGGGTGGTGTCTCTAGAAGGTGGTGAGAAAAGCTCGGTAGTTTTCAAATATGAATGTTTGCCAAACTTATGTTATTGGTGTTGTTGCTGGAACCACGACAACAAAGACTATGATTTATGGATTTGAAGTAAAGGGTCTCTCACGCCTAATCAGCAACAGTATGGTCCTAATTTGCAAGCCTTTCCATACCTATCGTTAGGGGTGTCCAACCAGACCCGGAACCCGCCCAACCCGGCCGACCCGGCCGGAAAACCGACCGATCCGACGCCGGTGACGGTCAGCAGCGGGTCTCCGCCCAGAAAACCCGAGACTGGCGGGTCGGTTGACGGGTTTGAGCATGAAAAACCGATATTCAACCGACCCGACCGAAAAATGCATTGGAATTTCAGTTCACCGCCGATTGGAGTGGTTAGCCGGCCTCATTTTGTCCGATCTGTGGAGATTCGGTGAGATCTCGTCGAGATCTGGCCTGATCTCTTCGACTTACACTGAGATCTCGCCGGATCTCTTCGAGATCTGGCCTGATCTCGTTGAGATCCGGCCTAATCTCGTTGAGATCTGCCAAGATCTCTTTGAGATCCGGTCAGATCCAGCAAAAACCAAAGATTTTGGCAAAATCCGGCGACGATTTCTGCAAAATCCGGCGATGATTCACACAGTGCGAAACCGACCGATACCCGACCGGAAACCGACGACATCCGACCACCCGAACCGCTACCTCCGGCGGGTCGGCGGCGGGTCCAGGTTTAGGAGACCCGAAGTGATCGGGTCGGTTCCGGGTTGGGCACAAACCCGACCCGGACCGACCCGTGGACAGGCCTACCTATCGTCTTATAAAAATGTTATTTTTGTCCTAGGTTACTATGATAATAGGTTAGAGTATCTACAGCAGCCTCTTCGAATTTTTGTATTGTTTGGAGAGTGAATAGTTTATTTTACCTTTAACCTATTTACTTTTTCAAATACACTTTCTAATAGACTCTCTATCCTTTTCTCCATCTCATTTAAATATTATTTCTTCATTCATTCTTTATTCTTTTTTTATCATCATTTATTCTTCCTATATTTATTCCCAACAATTATATTTTTCAATGAAAAATGTTATATCCACAATATTTTTCACAATACTTTCACCAGAATCACATCAAAGTCTTATGTGAAAAGTTGTTACTAGTTCTAATTTGAACCCACTATTGAAATTATTTTTTTACTCACCAATATTAGCTAATAACAATCTATTACTTAAAATTTATTGTGTAAATATTGTAGTAGCATTTCTTAATTGTCATTTCTTATTTTTTATATTATTTTTCCAAACTTAATTACATCCATGCGTTTTTTTTTTCTCTTGGTTTTTTCTCCACCACACACCTATCCCACTCTCATCTCTATCTACCCTTCTTTTTCTTTTTCTAGTTCATTCCGGATTTCATTCTCACTTTCTCCATCACACACCTATGGTATTGCATCTGATGCAATTGTAATCTATGACTGAGATTAAAAATTGAAAAAATAATTTTCAATCTCAACCATTAAATAAAATATATTAAAAGAAAGTTAAAAAGTAAAAAACGTAAAAATATTTGTGAGAGAAAATGAGAGAATTGCATCAGTTGCAATACCCTAGGTATTGCACCTGATCTCAATCCATGGCCTACAGTTCCATCTGTTGCTGTCAGAAGCCACCACAATGCCGCAACACCACTGCTAATATCAGATCTTCCGTCTCAACTCTCAAGGTATCTGATCGTAACACCACACATACTGTTGGGTAGAGCTCATGTCAATCTACTCAAATCTATTAGAATTAACCTCATTGGAGCCTCCAAGCGCCTTCAAAAGATTTCGACAAATGACAATGACCCCATGTGCCTCATCCTGTCCTACCACGCTGCATGTCACAAGGCCCACAACAGTAACCATCTAGGGTATTTAGTAAAAATAAAATAAAATAAAAACAACCTTCTAAAGGTCGGGTTAACTTGGATGTCTACCTCGATCCGATCCGAAACTAAACTAGTTTGCTGACTGGACTACTAAACCAATCTGGCTATGGCTGAATCAACAAGATCAGATTGGCCCATTGACTTTTTATAGATTTAGATTGTTGACTTAAGTCGATCTAATTCTAAACCAGACCATTGACCTTATCTTGACTTTGACTAGAGTTGAATTTTCAAATCGAGTGTGCCCCACCCTTTTTTCTCATAGATTCTGACTTTGGGTTCATTTTCTGATTTGAGGCTTCCAAAACACAAAATTAACCCCTCTCCTTGGGTTCAACATCAGTTACATTCATTAACTCATTTATGTGCTTCATCACAACGTTGTTCTTTGCATATGGTCCTCAGGCCCTTGGTGTAGCCACCTCAAGTAGCAGACCCTCCTTGATCACTAATGCAACCTTCTTAGGCTTTTATTGTCTTTCGGCTTCATCCGGCATTGTTGTTTGTTTTCATAATCAGGAATTTCACATTCATTCTACATGGTTATCTTTAAGGAATCTTTATCTTCAAGAGTTACATTCCAAACTCAAGTTGTCTTCAACAAGCTTCCACCTTGAGTTTGAGAGGATGTTAGAGATAAAAGGTTTGTGTATTGGCTCAAAAGGCCAAATTATATTGTGAAGCCCATGTATACCTAACATTAACTCCTAATCCCTATATGTCTTGCTTATGATTCATTCTAACATAGAATTGAGATTATAGTAAAGATATAGTCACCAAGGGTGTCTTCTGTGGGTGTAGGCCATTAGGCCAAACTATACAATTCTTCTATTCTCTTTATTCTCTATTTAGACTATTTCTCTATATTTTCATAAAATCTAACCATTTATATATATAATTTTGACCAAAAGCAAATTATTTATATGATTTGGGGATTACTGACACAAATACTTATTCCCAAATGCAGGAACAAAGAAGTGGATTCCTATTGCCATTTCTCTACTAGTAATATTCTTATGCATATTGTGTTATCTACTGAGGAGAAAAGTTGCACTTGAAGGTAGCGAGTTCAGATATGCAAGAATTTTGTTAAATTACATTTGCAGTTTCATTATTGTTCAAACTAAGTTAAGATGTTTTATGTAAATTTATACAGGGAAGAATGAAACAAAAAATGAAATTGAATTACTTGATTTAGTGACATCAGAGAGATCTACCGTCATTGGCATTCCAAATGATAGGAAACAAAGGCATGATTTAAGTGTTTTAAGTTATGCATGCATCACGACCGCCACAAATAACTTCTCAGCAGAAAACAAGCTTGGAGAAGGCGGCTTTGGATCTGTTTATATGGTAAGCTCCAATAAATTTCTAAAGAAAGATGTTTTAATTAGACTATATCTAATATTGGCTAAAAGCCTTATTTGATCATCACATCAGGGGAAACTGCTAACAGGACAAAAAGTAGCTGTAAAGCGACTATCTAAAAATTCAAGGCAAGGAATACATGAGTTCAAGAATGAGTTGATACTCATATCTAAGCTCCAACACATGAATCTTGTTAAGCTTCTAGGTTGCTGCATTCATGGAGAGGAAAGGATGTTAATCTATGAATATATGCCCAATAAAAGCTTGGGCTACTTTCTGTTTGGTTTGAGCAACACCCACTTTTATCTTACAACTTCAATTGATATCTTTAATGAATTTATAAGATTGGAAGAATAATTCTAATTTAATTTTTTGTATTGGATAGATCATAATACAAGCAAGCTACTAGATTGGAAGCAACGTTTCAAGATAATTGAAGGAATTGCTCAAGGAATGATATACCTCCATAAATATTCAAGGCTAAGAGTAATTCATAGGGATTTAAAAGCTAGTAACATTCTCCTTGATGAAAGTATGAACCCAAAGATTTCTGATTTTGGCCTGGCAAGAATATTTGAACAAAATGAATTGGCAGCAAATACTAGTAGAATTGTTGGGACATAGTACGTTAAATTTACATCATTTATCTTTTAAAATTTTCAGTTATGTGTTTGTGAAATGAAAATTTCATTTTTGTGTTTTTGTGTAGTGGTTACATGTCTCCTGAGTATGCTATGAAGGGTGTATTCTCAATAAAATCCGATGTCTACAGCTTTGGGGTCTTAATGCTTGAGATCGTTAGTGGTAGAAGAAACAACAGCTTCCAACATGTTGATGATGCTCTCAATCTAGTAGGATACGTATGTCAAGAAAACCTTAACTATGGACTGTGTATTTTGATTGTTGCGTATTTTAGACATTCCAATGACTATAACCTTTTTCTTTAGGCTTGGGATTTGTGGCAAAAAGGTGAAGGGATAGAACTAGTTGATCCGGCAATAAGTGATTCATGTGTCAAATATCAAGTGCTGAGATGCATTCATGTCAGTCTATTATGCGTAGAGGATGGTGCAATTGATCGGCCTACAATGTCAGACGTGCTATTTTTGTTGACAAATGAAAGTATGCCATTGCCTTTACCCAAAAAACCAGCATTTTCTATTGGAAGGAAAGCAATTGAGGCTAATATTTCTTATAAAGAATCAAATAACCATTCACTAAATGGCTTGTCCATTTCCGAAATGGATGCACGATAGATGGAAGGTGAGAATAAGATCATCAGATTTCCTTTTCTTTAACAATAAAAACATCTTGTGTATAGCAATGAGGTAGCTCATATCAGGGCACTAAGTAGAGAATGGTCACTTTATATTTTCTAAGTAATTAGTTCAAACATCTTGTTGGTTGAAGTTTATCTTTGATAATTCAATACTTACAACAGTGGGAAGAGGATTCAAACTCTGGTTCTCCTAATAAAGATTAGTAGGTTATGTCATTGAGCTACAATGCTCTTGAAACTTCAAGTTTAAACTAGGCTGCAGTGAAATTGTACAATTTTCTTCATTATAGACATTATCTTGTTCTTTTTTTCTTTTTGAACCTTTCTTCTAGAAAATTTGACAACACCAAGGCATTGTCATGTGCCTCTAACGTGCATTATGAAACAAACACGATTAATCAAATTCTTTGAAATTGAATACACAGGACAAATGATAACCACCTGTTTAGTGCAAACTGTTAGGAATTTAGACCCCTTAAAACAACCAGATTGCGTAGCCTAGATTAATTATCCAAGTTGTTACTTAGTCAAATTATGCAATTCTAGGTTAAAGCAATCCAAACAATCATATCAAGAATATAAAGCAGCGGAAAATAAATGAACACAAGATATGATCACCTAGGAAACCACACGGTAAAAACCTGGGGAGGATTTGACCCACCGATCCTCAAGGCATAACAGAATTCACTATGAAAGAATTGAAGTTCTTACAAAAGGACTACAAGCTCCCTGCTCGACTTCCTAATACTACCCACCAGTAGAACTTCCTGACACGACCACGCGCAGGCTCCCAATCCACGGACTACTTCTTTCTTGAATTCCTCAATCAGCTACAAGCTCCCCGCTTGCTTTTCTTTTAAGTTCAAATGGCAGCAACCTTGTTGATCATCAAGATATTGACAACCCTAAGTTTATGTGAAGGAAAGCTCCTCAAAGATCTCACAAGAGATTCACATAAACCGCAAATATGAGCAACAAAGACTTAGAGAGGTTTGGGTACAAAACCCTAAAAATAAAAGGAGGCACAAGAGGCACTCTAATCTCTCTCTCAAAAGTCTCAAAAACGTGGCTTAGGGTTTCCTTTATATAGTGGGAGAAGTAGATCTGAAACCCTAATCCTTAATGGGCTTAAGCTGCTGTTTGGGCCGACTTAAAATTCTGCAGATACGATTTTCGATCGATCGAGCCTGTTCTTCGATCGATCGAACCAGGCAGAATACGAAGTCTTCTTCCTGCAGCTTGTATGTTCTTGAATCTTGACTTGAATCACCTTGAGCATTGTCTAATAAAACCTATAGACTCTAAGATCTATATCTAGACAAGTTTGTGTTCACGATTTGCCAATTGTTCTAAACATTTAGAACCTAACAATCTCCCCTTTTGGCAATTCGTGACAAAACTTTCATACAGAATGAAATGCTCAAATACAAGAACAACCCAATACAATAAAATGCTCATTACAACAAATTCAACCTAACTACTATTCATCAGTTGCAAGTGTAGATAGCAGCTCAATTGAATCAACCTGTATATTTCCTGAAACACTCAACAAACGCATAGACGCATGTGTGATAGAAAAACAAGTAAATCAAAATTAAATTCTTGACTTCACAAAACACAAAACAAAGACATATATCATGAATAACTCATAAATATAAATCAATGAGCAGTGAACAAGAAACAGAAATAAAAACATAAGTAAACTAACTCTCCCCCTAAGTTAGATACAACAAAAAGTTTTTATTTATATTCTCCCCTTTCAAAAATAATTTCAACTCCCCCTAAACAAGACAAACATGATTCCCATAAATCAATAATTTCTCCCCCTTTTTGTCACGTATTGACAAAGACAACTCATACAAAGAGTAAACAGTCAACATACGCAATAAAGGATAAGAGAAAATAGAGAATCAAGGGGAACACAAAACAATTCAATTCTATAGAAAATAGAGACAGCTCCCCCTATGAACAACACAGGTTAAAAAAAACTTTTCTCCCCCTATAAAAAATAGGAAAAACAAAACAAGTTGTGGGAAAAACAGTTTTAGGGAAAAATAAAGGGGGTGGGGAAAACAGTAGCAGCAGCATCACCAACAAGATCTGGAATATCCTCACCAGCAGGACCAAAGTTAAAAACACACAAACCAAAGTTAAAAACTAAGGTGAGGATACACATGAAGAAAAATATTCTCTCTTTCAATAAAATGCAAACGTGGCACTATGTGACCCATAAACAGTTGCATGAGTAGAGAAAATATTTGCACATTGATTATCCATCATATCTCTTAAGAAAAATATTTTCTGCAGTTCACACATAAGAAATAGCATATACTAGAATGTACAAAACTCAAAAAGTAATCAATCAATTTTTAAATCAAGTTGAGTACCCAATGTAGCAAAGTGTATGCATGTTTTGTGTGAAAACAATGAGAGATATGACTGCAAAACTGCAAGATGGATACAAAAATCATTGTAATGCATGTGAATCCTAAACACAAATGATGCATAAAAAAAATTTGGTCAAAAACATATAAACTGAAAATTTTCAGTTGTGATCGATCGAGAATCCATCGAACATCAATCGAGTCAAGCAGACTCAAACCAAAAATTTTAATCGCAATTTCGATTGATCGAAAAACAGGTTCGATCAATCGAAAGTCTGGAAAAATCAGATTTTTGAAAAACAGAGCATTTTAATGCAGAAACTCCTCAAAACACATTGTTTTTAAAAAAATGCATGAGTATGAGACGAAAAGTTTTTCAAAAACACTTGAATTCAACCCAGATCTTCCAAAATCAAGATTTTCAATCAATTTGTCCTCAAAGTGCAAACATTAAACACATTTTGCATTAAAATCAAGGAACTTTTAATCTTGGATGGCCACAACAAAATCACACACAATATAATGTACCAAGTTTAGCAAAGAGTAACTTGTGTAGTGTGTGCAACTAGCAAAAGCTTGAGATACATGTGAGGTGATATGTGAATAGCAATCAATCACAAAGTCTACAAAATTCATCACATAGAATTTAAAAGAGACTATCACCTAAAGAGTTACATCATATAACTCCCACATCTCCTAGAACAAAAGCTTGCAATCATGTAAGTTTCTTGTATTTTTGCCCCATTATTTGTATGAATTGGCATTCAGCCTAATAGTACACACCGGTTTGAATTAAGTGAATTGGCATCAAGCCTAATAGTACACACCAGTTTTAATTTAATTGAGGCTACACCTTATGTTCTTTTTGTGCATGTGCTACACTTTCTCGAGCACACAATCTTATGATATGCACTAAGGTGTTCATGATTGGCTAGTGAACAGTGGTGAGATGGTTATTTATGCCTTTCTCAAAAGGATCAAGTCCGACAGTCAAATAGCATGTGACTTCAAAATTAAGACAAAGTGATAAACACCATAAACATCTTTCCCACACAACATGCACTACGAAGCTTTAACTAGTAAAGTGCAATAAATAAGCTCATCAAAGCTAAACAAGGTACATAAACATGTTATGTAAAGATAATATGGCCAATCCTTGATTATAAATCCAAGATATATAATACAAAACACAAAAATCTTTTTGGTTTTAACAAACTTTATAACCACTTGTTGAGATTTAAAAAAAAATTATGACCAAAGACAAAAAGCACATATTATGCTAAATGAACAATGCAAAAGTAATGCATGATAGTGCAAAAACTAAGCTATAGAGGGTACACAAACAAGAAATATCAATTTCTTAATTAACCCTTGAGTACATGTACAAACTAGTACATACTCACACAAAATCAAAAATAGCTTAGCACAAACTATTCAAGTTTCTCCACAATGTCAAGCATATTCTAAATCAAGAGAGATATCATAATTCATGTAATCCTCAAAACAAATAAAACAAGACACAAAATAAAATATTTTTGTCTTTTTGAAATTTTTCAATGTTTTTGGATTTTTTTTTTTTTTTTAATAAAAAAAAAACCTAAAAAAAACAAAACAACCAAAAACAAAAACAAAACATGTCCACAATTAATTGAAAGAATTAAATCAAGGACAAGTTAGCAACACTCACCTTGGAGAATCTTTTCTCACCCATCTAGCACGAGTCTTCGGCTTTGTAGGTGAAAATCCATGAGAAGTGGAGTGTATTTGAGGAACTACACCAATCTTCTGAGAAAGACTACAATCCTGCAAATTCCTTTCACAAGCCAACAAGCTTAAATTTTTCAAGAGCATATGAAACAATTTATTTGGACTTATGGCAGGAGAAATATCATCACATGTCCTAGATTGAAACACAGAATGTTTAAATTTCAATTTATGACAATTAGGACGAATGTGACCGGAGACACCACAAAAGTGACAAACAGGAACAAATTTAGGAACATCAGTATTCCTAACAGCAGGTCTAATCTCAGATTTTGGTTTTTGCCTCAACAAATAACAATTTGGTCTAATATGACCAACAACACCACAAAGGTGACAAGTAGGCACAAAAACAGATTTATTATGCTCTCTAACAGAAGGATTAGACATAGGTTTAGAAACTTCAGCGTTAACATCAGAATTTTTACCTTTGTCTAACCTAGCAAAATAAGCTTTTTCATTATTATTCCTCTTGAAAGGAGGGATATAAACTTTCTCAGTTTTAGGCTTAAGAGAAACAGAAACACTTCTGTTATCATCAGCAAGTTTGGTATTAGACAAATTTTCCAATTTAGCTTCAACCTCAGCTAACTTTTGTTCCAAACTTTTCATCTTCTCATCTTGAGAGGAAATTTGATTTCTCAAAAAATCATTCTTTTTATTAGACTCATCTAATCTAACAAGCAATTCCTCTTTTTCAAGATTAGTCAATTTTAACTCTTCTTTGAATTTCTTAGAAATTTTCAAAGATTTAGATAATTCCTTACGAAGAGTTTCAAAAGCATAAAAAAAATCAACAGAAACAACAGTGTCCTTTTTATTCAAAACATCACAGGCATCAATAAAATCAGCAGAAGCATGAGCAGAAAGACACTTGAAATTATCCATGACAGCAGGGGTCAAGGATCAGTTCTTAGATCAAAAGATCTAAAACAAACAAAGAGCTACCCGCTCTGATACCACATGTTAGGAATTTAGACCCCTTAAAACAACCAGATTGCGTAGCCTAGATTAATTAGCCAAGTTGTTACTTAGTCAAATTATGCAATTCTAGGTTAAAGCAATCCAAACAATCATATCAAGAATATAAAGCAGCGGAAAATAAATGAACACAAGATATGATCACCCAGGAAACCACACGGTAAAAACCTGGGGAGGATTTGACCCACCGATCCTCAAGGCATAACAGAATTCACTATGAAAGAATTGAAGTTCTTACAAAAGGACTACAAGCTCCCTGCTCGACTTCCTAATGCTACCCACCAGTAGAACTTCCTGACACGACCACGCGCAGGCTCCGAATCCACGGACTACTTCTTTCTTGAATTCCTCAATCAGCTACAAGCTCCCCGCTTGCTTTTCTTTTAAGTTCAAATGGCAGCAACCTTGTTGATCATCAAGATATTGACAACCCTAAGTTTATGTGAAGGAAAGCTCCTCAAAGATCTCACAAGAGATTCACATAAACCGCAAATATGAGCAACAAAGACTTAGAGAGGTTTGGGTACAAAACCCTAAAAATAAAAGGAGGCACAAGAGGCACTCTAATCTCTCTCCCAAAAGTCTCAAAAACGTGGCTTAGGGTTTCCTTTATATAGTGGGAGAAGTAGATCTGAAACCCTAATCCTTAATGGGCTTAAGCTGCTGTTTGGGCCGACTTAAAATTCTGCAGATACGATTTTCGATCGATCGAGCCTGTTCTTCGATCGATCAAACCAGGCAGAATATGAAGTCTTCTTCCTGCAGCTTGTATGTTCTTGAATCTTGACTTGAATCACCTTGAGCATTGTCTAATAAAACCTATAGACTCTAAGATCTATATCTAGACAAGTTTGTGTTCACGATTTGCCAATTGTTCTAAACATTTAGAACCTAACACAAACAAACAATAAATGTTAAGTACAGGCTTCACAATATAACTACTAAACCTTTGATGTCAATTTCTTGTTATTATAGTGAATTATAATGGGCTTATGCAAAATAAAAATAGAAAAATAATTAATAGTCACACAAAAATAATAAATATTTACGTGATCTAGTCGTAGGACTGTGCACAGGCGGTGTCTTGGAGAAAGGCTCACTAGGAAAATAAGGACATTATCTTAATGGCAAAAATGCACTGTCACAAAATGCATACCCCAAAGATCTCTCTCACCACAGTGAGCATATATAAGAATTGAGCATGGCTAGTTATATATACAAGTGCAAGGTCAATTTTTGCTTACTATGGACATTAAGAAATTCATATAGGATTAAGAAAGTATTTGTTTTACCATGCATAACAAGAATATATTGACAAAGCCCCTAGAGGCTATCAAATAGCAAATACCAACTAAGTTCAATATACAAGTGCAAGGTCAATTTTTGCTTACCGTGGACATTAAGAAATTCATATAGGAGTAAGAAAGTATTTGTTTTATCATGCATGACAAGAATATATTGACAAAGCCCCTAAAGGCTATCTGCTTGAACTTACGCAAACGAATCAACTTAGTCATCATATATATGTTGGAATATTGATTTTGTAACCTCTCTTATTACAGCAGTACCCAGTGATGTGATGTATAACATCAATGCCTTTGGTTCTCTCATGATACATCTTATTTTCAGTCCAATATATTAGGCTCTGGCTATCATAAAAAAGATACAATATTATTGTTTCCTTCAACGCCTCTGTTGCCGCCAATTAATCTACCTTTGTGGTAGAAAAGGCAACTATCGATTGTAACATCGCCTTCCACCAAATGCATAGAAAGATAATGTGAAGAGTTAACCTATTAAAAATTTCCTCTAATCCAAATCACCACCATAGTCAAAATCAATCAATTCAACAACACTGCCACTGCACCTTGATTGTTTGTTTGTTTGTACATAGATTATCTATTTTTTATATGCAGCAATCCTAGTATTTTTTAGGAGAGGATGTAATTTCATTTCTCAAGAAGGTTATGCTAAAGATAACTATGATACAGCATTCACATAGACTTATACAAAGCGACCAAGTTTAACTGTTTCTACTTGTGAAGACGAGTACATTGCTGCCACTTTTAGCATTTGTCATAAGATTTGGCATAAAAAAATGTTTAAAGGAGCTGCATTTGTTACAAGATTCAAAGTTACAAAGATATTTGTGAACAACAAGCCAGCATTAACTTTTACAAGGAATCCAATTTTTCGTAAACGAGACAAGCACATTGATACGAATTATCATTTTATAACCAAGAGAGAAGTTCAACGCAAGTTCATAAAATATCATGAGCAAGTGGCAATTAACTGCACCACACCTCTCAAGTACAAGTCTTTATACAAGTTATGAATTTTGCTTCGAGTTACTAAGAAATTAAGTTTAAGATGGATGGGAATTAAATTTAATTTAGATTAAGAAATAAGTTAGTAAAAGGAGGATTTATTGTACGGAGTAATAAATCTTTTGAGTTATGTAATTTAATATGGTGGAAGTTAAGGTTACATGGTGTTGCATAAATACCCATAATTTTCTCCATTCCAACCAAGAGTGAAAAAAGGAAAAAAGAATAAGAGTTCACTTCCTCTTACCTCTCCATCCTATCCTCCTTTAAGAAATAAGAACGAGTCTTTTATTTTCTAAGTGTTCCTACAGTGTAAGGCCTTGTTTGGTACGGATTTCAAACAAAAGTTTTTAAAATGATGTGAAAATTGTGGTTTAAAAAATATTGTGAAAATACGTATTTGAAATACTCATAATGCAAAAAATGTGTTCGGTACCATATTTTTAATAACATATTTTAAAAAGTAAAAAATATATATATATATAATTATGTGTTTGGTATGTGTATATGTTAAATAAAAAAAAAATGAGATCTCATCTAAAATATACAGTAGAATGACTAATAATTACTAATATTTTATTTGATGTGAGACAAATTTTCCAACTTATTACTGTTGCTTATGCTTCCCCCCGTTCTTTCTCGCTTCACTTACTTCTATCTCTATTCTTTCCTCTGTCTCTCTCAGTGTGCTCTGCTCTATCTCCTCAAAACCCATGGTGTTAGGTTCTAAGACTTTAGGAACTAATCTATTAGAACTTCAATTTGTAATATGTTGGCAAACCATGATCAAAACATAGAGTCTAGGTTTAGGCTTTCTCAAAGTGTGTTTAATTGTAAAATTGGAATCAAGTGATTGTAGAAATTATTGGACAAAATCTGCAAGGCTCGACCGATTGAAAATTAGGCTCGATCGATCGAAACATGTACAGATTTATTTTTCTGCAGAAATTCCAATTCAACCCAAACCTGTTTGACGGTAGGGTTTTGTGTTTTACTCTAAGTATAAAAGAAAAAACCCTAGCTACATTTTAGAGGTCTTTGGAGTGTTGTGTGTTGAATCTTTTGTGAGATCTAGAGGTATTGACCTTCATACACACATAGAGTAATCAAGATCAAGATTTGCATCAAAAACTTGATGATCTCTTCTGTTGCTACATAAAGATCTTTAAAGAAGATTTGAAACTTTTGAATGGAGTCTCAAAGTCACAAGTAGGAGAACTTGCGGTTGTTGCAAATCAAGGAAAGAAGTAGTCCGTGGACTCGGAGCTATCATGTGGTCGTGGTAGTAAGTTTTCTACTCGATATAGCAATAGGATGTTAGTAGTCTAAGTTCTATTATAAAAACTTCAATTCTTTCATAGTGAGTCTGTTTTACCTTGAGGATAGTTAGGTTAAATTCTCCCCAGGTTTTTTTACTAGTTAGGTTTTCCTAGATTATCATATCGTTGTGTTCTTTATATTTCCGCATTATCTACATGATATGATTTTATTGTGTTAACCTAGAACTGAATAATTTATCTAAGTAATTACTTGGCTAAATAACTAGGTTAAACAACTTGTGTTAAGGGGTCTGAAAATGTACAAGTGGTATTAGAGCAGGTTAGCTCTTGTGTTTTTAGATCTTTTGATTTGATCTAAGAGTTGATCATTGACCCCTGTTGTCATGGAACAAGGTCACTCTCTTGTGATCCCACCTCATTTTGATGGGAACAACTATGCCTACTAGAAAGTAAGGATGAAAGCATTCCTAAATCTATTGATGAGAGAGTTTGGAACTCCGTTGATTACGGACAGGAGAAACCGACTACTCCTGTTAGTAAGTGGTCAACTTCTCAAAAAGTGGCAATCACTTTTAATTGCAAAGCCATGAATGCTATTTTTAATGTTGTTTCTATGGAGGAATTTAAGAGAATCTCAAATATTGAGGTTGCTCATACTGCATGGAATATTCTCCAAACTGTGCATGAAGGCACAAAGGCAGCTAAAATTAATAAATTGCAGCAGTTAACTATTAGATTTGAAAGCATTAGAATGTCCAATGATGAGTGTTTTGATAAATTCTATGCTAAGCTTAATAATATTGTTAATTCTTCTTATAATTTGGGTGAAATTTATTATCAACCTAAGATTATTAGAAATTCACTAGGTCAACAATGTTTTGGTTGTCAAAGGTATGATCAAGTAAAACCTGAATGTCCTACATTCTTGAGATCAAAGGGTAAAACTATGGCTGTAACCTTTAGTGATGATGAAGTTTCTGATTACGAGTCTGGTAGTGATGAAGATGAAAACTTCATTACTTTCACAACTACTGCTGTAGTTGATGAAAGTGTTGTGGTTGAAGAGAATCCTTCTGATGGAGAACTCTCTGAATGTGCTGATTTGCAAGAAGCTTTTAATAAGCTATGCAAGGTGAAGACTGAAAACATGATGTTGCTTGATAAGATTAAGAAATTATAACTAGAATTATCTGTTGCTATAGAATTATCTGTTGCTAGAGAACAAACAAATAGGTCTACTAGTTCTAAACTTGATCATATGTTGAGTGTTTAGAAGTCTCCCTTATAAAAAACTGGTCTAGGCTTTGTAGATAGCATCTCGGTATCCGAAACTCATTCCACAAACTTTGTTTCTTATTCTGAGCCCCCTAAGAGTGAGATTGTTAAACCAGTAGAAGTTACACCACCTCCTAGGAAGATTAGAGTTGATCTTAAAGAGTCTAAGTTTAAGAATCCTAACCTCCCTAAGGATAAGAAGCATGATAGACCTTTGTGGGTTTGTCATTTTTGTGGAAAGGCTGGGCATACTTGCCCAAATTGTTTCAAGTTGCAAGCTGCAAAGTGAGTAAATAAACCAAGAGTACCTGTGCCTCAAGCACAAGATCCTATGGTACTAATTGGTGAATTGGTAAAGGCTTTAAACCTTTATACCAATCCTGGAGTTGCACATCATTCTAATATGAATAATAACTCCAATGCCAGAGTTGCATCTAAGAAGTTTTGGATGCAAAAGGTTTAATTTAATTGAGTCCTTCTGACATGGTCCTTGAGCTTCATCTCAATACTCTTTGTGGCCATTCTTCTTTTGGTGTTTTGTTTTCTTTTTGCTTTTAGGATTTGCATTGCATTACATTCATGCATTTCATGATAGGTTGTTTTTGTTATTCCTTTTAATTTTTTTTTTTTTTTAAAAAGAGAGGAGGAAGGAGAAATGTGTTTTGTATTATAGATCTTGGATTTGTAATCAAGGTTGGCCTATTACCTTTACATAACATGCTTGTGTACCTTGTTTAGCTTGGATGAGCCTATTTTTCTGCAGTTTGCTAGTTTTAGCTATGTAGTACATGTTGTGTGGGAGTTGTTTATAGTTTTTGATCACTTGATCTTAATTTTGAAGTCACATGCTTTTGATTGTTAGGACTAGAACCAAAAGAGAAAGGCATAAATAACTATCTCACCACTGTTTACTAGCCAATCATGAACAACTTAGTGCATATCATAAGATTTTGTGCTCAAGAAAGTGTAGCACATGCACAAAAAGAACATAAGGTATAGCCTTGGATTAATATTAAAATTGATGTGTACATTATTAGGCTATAATAAAGATGACACAAAGAAATAAAATTGGTGTGTACATTATGAGGCAAAAAAAAAATTTAGATGATTGCAAGCTTGTTTTCTACGAGATGTGAGAGTTATATGATGTAACTCTTTAGGTGATAGTCTCTTTCAAACTTATGTGATGAATAATGTAGAAATTGTGATTGATTACTATCTACATATCACCTCACATGTATCTCATGTTGTTACTAATTACACACGCTACACAAGTTATTCTTTGCTAAACTTAGTACATGATATTGTGTGTGAATTTTTTTTTGGCCATCCAAGATTATATATTCCTTGAATTTGATACAAAATGTGTTTATTGTTTGAGTTTGGGGGACAAAAAGTGTGAAAATCTTGTTTTTAGAAGATCTGGGTTGAATTCAAGTGTTTTTGGAAAACTTTTAAACTCATACTTATGCACTTCATTCTTGAAATAAGTTGGTTTATGTGGTTTCTACATAAAATTTCCATTGTTTTTAAAAAATTTCACTTTTCCAGATTTTCAATCGATCAAAGCTGTTTTTCGACTGATTGAAATTGCGTTTAATATTTTGGTTTGAATTTGCCTAGCTCAATCGATGCTCAATTGGTGCTTAATCAATCGAATCTATTTTTCGATTGATCGAAGCCCAATTTTGACCGATCAAAATTCGAAAGTTGAGATTTTAGAAAAGGTTCTCCTCACGTGTTCTACATTATTTCAAAGCTTTCCAAAACCTTTTCTCACTTTCTCTATTCAACCAATCCAATCTAAGGATTTTTTGTCATTTTCTTCCACAAAATTCTTCAAAGTTTTTGTTCTCAAGCATTGGTAAGCCTTTTATATCCTTTCTTTTTCAATCTAATCACATGTTTCATGCATTTTCTTTGAAAATTTCGAACATAGTAATTTTAGGATTTTTGTTTGTTTCAATTGTTTTTAATCATTTTTGTTCAATGGGTTTTTGTTCTTAGATGCTATTAACATGATTCCCACACATTAATTTGATTAATCTGTTGGTTTAAGAACAATTGGAAATTCTAGGGTTTGGAATTTTTGTGAAATTGGAGATTTTGTTCAATTGAGATTAATTTGATGAAATTGACTTGTGATATTGATAAATTAAGTCATTAATGATGCTTCCTAACTAGTATAATAGTTAATTGATCAATTTGTTATAAATTTTTAAAATTGGGGTTTTCAAAATTTGGGGTTTTTGGATTAAAACTCTATGTTCAAGTCAATTGATAGTTTACATAGTAAAATTGAACAAATTTCAATGCATTAGAGCATGCATCATATGTGCATTCTTTACATGCATCATATAAATTGTTATTTATTGAGATTTTTGTGCTCTAACCCTCTCTAGTGCAGTTTACCCTTGGTATTTTCTTTGTTTTTGTGTTTTTGTGTTTTTTTTTTTCCCTTTAACCCTTAGCATCATGGTTAGGAAGGCTAGAGCTAAGAAAACCCCCACCCCATCTACTCCTGAGTTCTAGAGTGATAGGTTTAGAACCATGAAAAACCAAGAAACCTATGAGAAGCTAAATATCTTTAGATTAGTTTGGGCTAAGTGTAAGGTCATTTTAGATGAGGTTAGTCTTGAGATACATAGGAATTTTGAGCGTAGGGGTTGGTTACCACTCTTAGAGGTAGAGCATCCTCCTCCGGTTTCTTTGATTAAAGAGTTCTATTTGAACCTCTTTGTCCACTCCACTTCCTCCAACATTCAATATGTGAAGAGTTGAATAAGGGGTGAAGAGTATGTCATTACTCCTGATGTAGTGGCCTCTACTCCTGTGTACCCTTACACTGAGATCCCTCACCTCGATGACATTATGTCACTCATCACCGGTACTTCCATTAGTTGGGGTACTGATCCTTGTGTCACTTCTCATGAGCTTATCGAGCTCAACTATTTGTTTTTCCAGATTTCTTGTCATTTTATTTGGCCTATTTCTCATCTTCATACTATTCCTATTGAGAGATGTGCATTTTTCTACGCTCTCGTCACTGATGCTCCTATGAGTTTTCCATCTCTTTTCATAAGCTCACTTGTTGAGGTTCATAGGAGTAGTGCCAAATCCCATGGTTTATTCTTTCCTGTCTTTATACATAGGATTCTTTTGGACTTTGGTTTAGAGGACTTTCTCGCATCTGAGCCCATCCATATCATAGCTCCTATAGGTGCCACCTTCCTTAGGCAAAGAGCAGCTCAGTTGAAGACTAGCTCTAAGTGTCCTAGAGTCAAGTCTTCTACAAGTGATGCATCTACGCCTCCTCCTTCTAGTGACCCTTTTGCTGAGACATATGTAGATCCTACAGCTACTGTGGATCCTCCACCTTCTACATTGAGCAACTCTTCCTTTTGTGCCATGCTAGATACTGTTATGACTATTCAGGCGGCGCATGAACAACTTTTGTTGGATGTGCTCAATAAGCTTCATGCTTTACGGTGATGAGCCTTGATTGCCCTTTGGCAATTTGTCACAAAAAGGGGGAGTACATACACATGGAGATAAGGAGAGATTGGAGATTGTAGATTGTACCTAGGAGCTCATTTGATGTATTTTGTTTTTTGGCTTTGATGTATTTCATTTTTTTTATGGGTTATATATGTTAAAGGGAGAAATTATGCTTTGTGTTTAGTATTTTTTTGTTTCTTGTTTCACATATGGTACATTTGATTATTGATTTATATTTATGAGGTTATTCATGATATATGTCTTTTATTTTATGTTTTGTGAAATCAAAAAGTTTAATTTTGGTTTATTTGTATTGTTCACACATGCATTTATGTATTTGTTAAGTATTTTAGGAATTTACAGGTTAATTCAGTCATGGCTGCTGCCTGCTTTAGCAACTGATAGATAGTAGTTAAGTTGAATTGTATTTACGGCTTTTTTAAATTTGAATGGGCTATTTTTACTCTGAGCATTTTGTTTTTGTAATGTGTTTTGTCACGGATTGCCAAAGGGGGAGTTTGTTAGGTTTTAAAACTTTTGGAACTAACGTATTAGAATTTCAATTTGTATTATGTTGGAAAACCATGATTAAAACATAGAGTCTAGTTTTAGTCTTGCTCAAAGTGTGTTTAATTGTAAAATTGGAATCGAGTGATTACATAATTTATTGGACAAAATTTGCCGGGCTCAATAGAACAAAAATTAGGATTGATCGATCGAACCACGTGCAAATTTATTTTTTTGCAGGAATTCCAATTCAGCCCAAGCTCGTTTGACATATAGGGTTTTGTGTTTTACTTCAAGTATAAAAGGAAAAACCCTAACTATATATGTTTTAGAAGTCTTTAGAGTGTTGTGTGTTGAATCTTTTGTGAGATCTAGAGGTGTTTACTTTCATACACACACATAGAGTTATATCAAGATCAAGATTCATGTCAAGAACTTGATGATCTCATCAGTTGTTGCTTAAAGAACTTAAAGAAGATCTGAAAACTTTGAGTGAAGTCTCAAAGTCATAAGTAGGAGAACTTGTGGTTACAGCAGATCAAGGAAAGAAATAGTCTGTGTACTCGGAGCTCTCACGCGGTCATGGTAATAAGTTTTCTACTCGAGGTAACAATCGGATGTTAGTGGTCTAAGTTCTATTATAAAAACTTCAATTCTTTCATAGTGGATCTGTTTTACCTTGAGGATAGCTAGGTTAAATCCTCCCCAGGTTTTTTTACTGGTTAGGATTTCCTGAGTTATCATATCATTGTGTTCTTTATATTTTCGCATTATCTACATAATATGATTTTATTGTGTTAACGTAGAACTGAATAATTTATCTAAGTAATCACTTGGCTAAATAACTAGGTTAAACAACTTGTGTTAAGGGGTCTAAAAACGTACACATGGGACTCTTTCCTTCAATGGTATTCGTCTCCTTCGTCTCCCTTAGTGATATCCCCATACTCTTCTTTTCCTTTTAAACAGATTTCACACTTGGATCTATCAATATTGTGAGATGGGTTTTGTGAAATTTGTACAAAAATTATAAATTCCAAGGAAAATTGCAATATACATCATTGATAGTTTGTATGATTGTAATTTATTTCTAAATCTCGGAAATTTAATGATTATGCTCAAAACAGGGTGCTTCCCACAAGATACAAAGAAAACAGAGACCTGTAGGCGTGAAAGAAAAAAGAAAGAGGGAAAAAGAAACTGGAAGAAAGAGAGAGAAGAGAACCTGCACAACATCTTCAACAACATCCCCACAAACCCATTTGAAATCAACCCCAAAACCTTAAATCAAAACCCACACAACAGCAGCAACATCTCCAAATTAAAGTTCTAGACTTCTAGAAGAAGCAACTGATTGATTTTATTACCCAAAAAAAAAAAAAAAACAACTGATTGATTCAGCCCGTGTTGCACTTTGTCAATGTTGAACATCCATATTGTACGCACCACGGACAGTAAATTCACCATGCTTTGTTCCTATCCAAATGATTTTTTCAGGGATATCAAATCTCAATAAAGCAATTTTCAAATTATTATTTATGTCTGACGATTGTAAAACTGGAGCAACAAGCTTATATTATCAAGAAATGAATGAAGAAAATCTGCATTTCATTAATTAACAAAGCTAGAGTACAAAGTCTTATATATAACAAAGAGTAAAGTAAGCCTAACTAACTAATTCTTACACGTGAGTACACAGCAATAATTAACACTCCCATGTGCAATCACTTACAGAAATAAATCAGCTACTAAACTACAAGTCGTGTATCGAGTACAAAGGCTATTTAATGTCGTTTATGCAGTGCTTGTTGTCCTGATCAAGCTCCACTGCTCTTGCATCCTCTGGTCTTGCCACTTCCTTGTGCTCAACACTTTCTACACTGATATATATGCCATCACCTTGAATCAAAGTCAGTTGAATCCGCCACTTTGATATCATCCCTTAATTCAGTTGCTACAGGCTACAGCTGTTAGAAAGTAAAAATACAGCATATGGAAAAGGTATTTCATATTGATATTCTTTACACGTACAACTGTGTGTATATATAATACAAGAGACAATAGTCAAAGCCATAAATCATGCTATACAGAAAAGGGAAGATCTAATTTCCTACCTAACTTAGAGACAGTTGCTAGGAAAACTAAATATGGAATGGAGAATATTGGAAGCATGAAGATCCGTAATACTTCCCCTCAAGTTGGAGCATGAAGATCCATAATGCCCAACTTGCGTGACAAATTCTTAAAATGTTCACGACCCAAGGCTCTGGTAAAAATGTCAGCAAGTTGAAGTTTACTGGGGACATGAGCAGTGGAGATGAGCCGAGACCGCAGTTTTTCACGAACAACGTGACAATCAATTTCAATGTGTTTAGTGCGTTCATGGAAAACTGGATTTTGAGCAATGTGGAGAGCGGCTTGGTTATCACAATAAAGGAGCATGGGCTGAGGATGGGGTACTTGAAGATCATGAAGCAATTTCTTAAGCCAAGTGAGTTCACATGTGGTGGAAGCAAGTGCACGATATTCAGCTTCAGCGTAAGAACGAGAAACTGTGGATTGCTTCTTGGCACACCAAGAGATGGACTGTTACTAAGTTGGATAAAAAAACCAGTGGTAGAGTGCCTGGTAAGTGGCCAACTAGCCCAATCAGAGTCGGAATAGGCAGAGACTTGTAAAGAGTTGGTAGCAGGAAACAGGATGCCTTGACCCGGAGAGGATTTGATGTAGCGAAGAATGCGGACAACAACATCATAGTGTGGTTGGTGAGGTTGCTGCATGAACTGATTGAGGATAGTAATAGGAAATGCAAAGTCCAGTCGGGTAATGGTGAGATAAATTAATCTTCCCACCAAGCAACGATAGGGGCTGGGATCAGGGAGGATAGCACCATAAATGTCATTAAACTTGAGATTTTGTTCCATGGGAAAGTGAGTAGGGCGAGCACCCAAATGACCGCTATCAATGAGGATGTCTAAGGCATAATTTCGTTGTTTAAGAAAAATTCCAGCTGGAGAGTGGGCAACTTTCAAACCAAGAAAATATTTCAGTGTTCCAAGATCTTTAATTTTGATTGTCTGGGCAAGAAAAGACTTGTCCTTGCTGATAACAGAGAGATCATTACCTGCCACAAGAAGATCATCAACATAAACAAGAACAAGAGTAAAAGATGTTCCACGTGAAAGAGTGAAAAGAGAGTGGTTAGCATGTGAATGTCTAAAACCAGCAGCAAGAAAAATAGAGGAGAGCTTGGAAAACCAATTACGATAGGCCTGTTTGAGTCTGTAGAGAGATTTTTGTAGGCGACAAACACGGGTCTCCCTTTGTTTGCAATATCCCGGTGGAGGGATTATGTAAATTTCTTCATGGAGATCACCATGGAGAAAAGCATTGGTTACATCCAATTGATGGAGAGACCAATTTTTAGTAGCAACAACTGCAAGAACACTGCGAACAGTAACAAGTTCTGCAATTGGAGCAAAGGTGTCGCGATAGTGAAGACCTTCAACTTGAGTGTAACCATTGGCCATGAGGCGAGCCTTATGATGCTCAATGGATCCATCAGCCTAAAATTTTGTTTTGAAACCCCACTTGTAGCCAATTGGTTTCTTACCAGGAGGAAGAGATGTGAGGGTCCATGTATGGTTAGCTTCCAAGGCTCCATGGCATCACGCCAATGAGAATGTCGCATAGCTTGAGAATATGTGGTGGGATCCACTTGATGAGAAAGGGCAGTAAGGAAAGCACAATGATTGTTAGAAAAACGATGATAAGAAAGGAAGGAGGACAAGGAATGGGCTGTACCTGAAGAAGGTTGGGGAGCGGGTGAAGTTGTGGACAATCCAGATGGAAGAGTAGGAAAGACGTAGTCTTGGAGATAGGCAGGATGTGTGAAAGGGCGTTTAGGACGAGAAGGTGGTGCAAGGGGAGGAAGCAAAGATGTGGGTGGTGGAGGTGGAGAGTTAGTGAGTGGTTGTGGTAGGGTAGGTGAATGTGGAAAGGGAGGCTTTGGTACAGAAGGAGAAGATGGAGGTGTGAGTTGAAAAGGAAATACATGTTCAACGAAGGTGACATCACGCAAAAAAATCCGTTAGTTTTCTAAGTCAAACACGATAGGCTTTATGACGGAGAGGATATCCCAAGAAAACACAATGGAGAGCATGGGGAGAAAATTTATCCTGATGAGAGCTAAGAGTGCTGGCATAACATAAGCAACCAAAAACACGAAGATGTGTGTAGGATGGTATTTTGTTGAAAAGGAGTATAAAATTGTGATTAAGGGTCCGTTTGGATACAGCTGAAAACTGAAAACTGAAAACACTGTAGCAAAATAATTTTTAAATGTGTGAATAGTACCGTGGGACCCACTTTTAATGAAAAAGTTGCTGAAAAGTAAAAATTGTGGGTCCATGAACAGTGCACAGATGCACTGTTCATTGACAAAAGTCAACAAGTGCGGCTACTGTTTAATGAACAGTAGCCGCACAGTAACCGTGAACAGTGCACGAATGCACTGTTCACGGTTGAAAAAGTCTCTTTTTACGGCTGAAAGCAAAAAAAAAAAAAAAAAAAAAAAGGAAAAAACGCAAACGCAAATCGTAATCGTCCCAGCCAAACGAACACTAAGACGTGGGGAGGGAGTGCGATTAATTAGTAAGTGGTAGTGAGAATGCACTCACCCCAAAAAGAGATTGGAAGATTGGCTTGAAAATGTAAATAGCAGGCTACATGGAGGAGGTGACGGTATTTACGTTCAGCAACGCCATTTTGTTGGGGGGTTTCGGCGCATGTGCGCTCAAGAAAGATGCCATATTCATGAAAACTTTTTTGCATTTTAATTGATAAAAATTCTTGGCCATTATTAGTGCGAATGTTAAGGATGGAACGTTGAAAATGATTTTTTATTTGAGCATGAAAATGTATAAGACATGTGTATGTATCAGATTTCATACGCATTAGGTAGACCCAAGTGGCATGAGAATGATCATCAACGATAGTAAAAAAATAATGAGCACCAGAGGAGGAAGGGGTTGAATAGCCACCCCACATGTCACAATAAATTCGATGAAAAATAAATGGAATTTTATTATGATTTAATTGAAAAGGCAGGCGTGTATGCTTTGCCCAAGCACAAACATCACATGGAAAATTATGAGAGGAATAGGAAAGACTTGTAGGGATGCAAGAAGAAGAAGGGTGTCCAAGTCATCGATGCCAAAAAGTGGAGGCTGGTGCGCTTTGAGAATGGAGAGCGATGGAAGGAAGAGGTTTGTAGTAATAGAGACTGTCACGAACTTCACCCATTCCAATCAGCCTCTTTGTGGACAAGTCCTGAAAGAGACAGAAGGTAGAAAAGAAAATGGCAACACAGTTGAGGACAACTGTTATTTTGCTAATTGACAATAAATTAAATTTAAAATTAGGAACATATAAGACATTAGTTAAGGAAAAATCGAGGGACAAGTGAATAGTTCCTATTTTTGTGATGGAAATAATTTCACCAGTGGGTAATTTTAAGCGGCATGGATGTTCAAGGGAATGAGAGCCCACAAGTGAAGAGGACTGGGATGACATGTGATATGAGGCACCTGTATCAATGACCCATTCAGAATTATTAGGTGAAGAGACTAGATTGCAAGAAGCGAGATTACCAGCAAAGTTGGCTGAAGTGGAGTTTGAAGGTGAGAGAAAATCCATGAGTTGTCGATATTGCTCGGCTGAGAGACCTGGAATTGCACTGTGAGTTGAAGAGCTTGAAGCAGCAGAAACTTGATTAGCAGTAGGCTGTGGAGTAACCTTTCCATCCGAGTTGCGTGATTATGAACGATTGGTGGGATAGCCGTGTAACTTGTAACACGTATCCTTCCAATGGCCAAGAGCCCCACAATGACCACATTTCGGGCGTCCACTACCCCTTCCCTTGGATTCAGTAAAGCGATTGGAACCAAAATTGCTGTTGACAGACATCGCAATAGCATCAGAATTGGGAGTGGGCAAGTGAAGGAGGCGTTGTTTCTCTTCTTGATGAAGAATGGAATAGACTTTGCTTACACAAGGAAGTGGATCCGTGGCCAGAATCTGACTTCGAATTGAAGAATAGGAATCATGTAAAAGCCCAACAAAAATTGAAAAACTTGCTCTGTTTCTTGCACTTGATGAAGAGATTTTAAGGTCCCACAAGTGCATGGAGGGACAGAAGTCAGCATACTTAGTTCATCTCAATAAGATTTGGTTGTTGTATAGTAGCTTGAAATAGACATAGACTCTTACTTCAAGGTAGAGATGTCCCGCTTTAGCTTGCTGTGGACGACTAAATTTCTTGGTTCGAAATGAGTCAAACAAGTAAAATAGTGTCACAAGTGCGAATTTGTATTGATGATATGTGTGGTACAATTCTCTGTGATTACAAAAGAGTGATCCTCTGATTCGATCTCCTTGAAAGATTTGTTGATTGGAATTGTGGTAATGTGATTTTGATTTGAACACAAGATATCCTTCAATTTGGCTAAAGAATGGATCGAAGATCTTTGAAACGGAATTACAATGAATTTATGGCTATGAGCTTGTTAGAAATCCTTTGTTCTTCACGTTCTTCGTGTTCTTCGTGTTCTTCGTGCGTTCTTCGTCTTCGAAGGTTTGTGGTGGAAGTTCTTCGGGGCTTTAGAGGTTTGAATCCGTAGAGCTTCACTGATTTGTGATTTGTTAATGTTTCTGGAGGCTTTTGAGCTTGATTCTAGAGAACTTTGAAATTTAGGAATATGATTTGAATGATTCCTCTTCGAATGTTCTTTGTATTCGAAGGTTTGTGATGGAAGTTCTTCGGTGCGTTCTTCGTCTTCGAAAGTTTGTGGTGGAAGTTCTTCGGTGCTTTAGAGGCTTGAATCCGTAGAGCTTCGCTGATTTGTGATTTATTGAGGTTTCTGGAGGCTTTTGAGCTTGATTCCAGTGAACTTTGAGATTTAGGAATATGATTTGGATGATTCCTTTTTGAATGTTCTTCGTCTTCGAAGATTTGTGGTGGAAGTTCTTCGAGGCTTTAGAGGCTTGAATCCGTAGAGCTTCACTAATTTGTGATTTGTTGATATTTCTGGAGGCTTTTGAGCTTGATTCCAGTGAACTTCGAGATCTAGGTAGGTAGTTTGGATAATCCTGCTTCGAATGTTCTTTGTATTTGAAGGTTGAAGTTCTTGAAGTTGCTGGAGGCTTCAGGGCTTGATTCCAGCAGAGCTTGTGGACTTCTGAGTGTTTCAGATGGCTTGGTGTCCTCTCTCCAGATCTCCCAGCCCCTTGAAATGACTTAGGAAGGCTTCTATTTATAGGAGTTTGGAGGTGGGTGAGCGACACGTGGCGGAGTCTGATTGGTGACACATGTCACAGTCTGATTGGTCCGCTTATGTCATCGCTTACACGTGCGAGGTTGCTTATGTCATCGCTTACATGTGCGTTGATGCGTGATTGGTTCTTGCATGACACTTGGCAAATTTTTGTTGGTTTCTGAGCAGTGATAGCAAAACCTAACAGCAATATGTGGCGCTTTGTAATTTGCTGTATTTTGTGAACTTGGTAGTATGATGTGTCAGCTTGTGATAGGTCGGGAATTTTCCCTCTCTACAAATGCCCTCTCGAGACTCGTTCACGCACACAGTTTTAGAGTGTGGTGTGGGAATGAGTTTCGAAAACAGACTTTTACGCTTGGCTCTTCAAATGAAGTAATTGAAGGTGGTGGAGCTTTCAGCAGGATGAAATAATTTCCGAGGAGTAGACCCACTCATATGAAAGGTTTTGATGAGACCGAAAAGAGGTCTGCGAGTATTTGAATGTACTTGCATGACCAAGCCTTCTCAACAGAGGTTAAGTTGAAGTAACTTCAGAAGAGTGTTTTTGGATCGTTGGCGGCGATCATAGGGTGTAGAAGATGGGGAAGATGCAAGGATGGTGGTTGGGTACAACATGTAGAGTCATGGGGCTAGCCTCGTGTTTTTAAGAACCGCTGGTGAAGTCATCTCAGAAGAGTATACTTCGGATTACGGCGAGGCCATGTGGGAAAGTGGTTGAGTGCGCATGCGTAATCGTTTTACTCAAGTTAAGTTGATGGTGTTGGTGGTGAAGAAGACAGGGATGAAGCAAAGCGAATGGGTGAAACACACACCACCATGGTGCTGGCCCTGTATGTTGCATGGGGTCTGACAGTAAGTCATTGAATGTGCGTGTGTAATGGGACCAAACTGACAGACATTAAGTTGAAGTAATTTCAGAAGAGTACCTTCTAAAATACTTCAAGCTAGATTTAAGTTGGAGTAATTCCAGAAAATGTGTTTTGAGGTACCAGCAACGATGACCTTTGAGTCCCATAGTGGTGGGGACATGGAATAAGGCTTTGGTAACCATTTACCGGCTCCAAAGGCTGAACTCTAATGAGCTGGTGCCTTGAAGGTTGTCTCAAATGTTGGATGGAAGACAATTTGTAGGATACCCCAACACTTTTTACCATCTTCACTTACTGCTACTTGCTGGAAAAGCACAGAAAAATGAAAGATGGAGCTAACTTGTGATTTTGGTCTTAGAAACCAACTAAGTTGCTGTTTGTTCCAAACCGCTGCCTCTGCTGGAAGACCAAGCAATTGGAGAGAGACTACAGGAGCCCTGAGGTTAGGAACAGGTGCTTCTGCTGGACTTGGATTCCCTGGCCAACCAAGTCCACAGAAGCATGGAAGGCCGATACAGACCTTAACATGAATAATTTTATGGACAAAAGTGGTTGTTAAGTGGAGAAACAAAATTTGTTTGGATCTCAAAACTACAATGATGTTGTGAAGAGGGTTTCTACCGAACCATGAGAGGGTTGATTTCAAATTAATTATGAAGCAATATTGGTTGCTAAGTGTTGAGAATGATGAAGTCATAGTGAGAAATAGCTGTGAGAAGGAGGACTTGAAAATTTGAAAGAAGCAAATCTTCATTTCATGACTCAGTGTGTTTTTCTTGATGAGTTCTTGATGAATCCGGCCCTTCTATTTATAGTGGAGAGACGAAGAATGGTGGATGGATAGTTGAGAATGGTGGATGTGAATTTTTGGTGAGACCGGTGGATGAGAATGGTAGGTTGGAGACTGGTAGGGAACGAGAATGGTAGGTGAGAGAGATGAAGAATGGTAGGTGGGAATGTTTGGCACCGAAAGGGGAATGGTAGGTTGAACGGGTGACCCAATGTGATTTCAAGTTCAAGACACACTTGTGAGAGTTCATCTGTACTTTGAAAGGGAAGCCTTGATGAAGTCTGGAGAATAACCCTGAGGGGATCCAAACTAAATGGATGAATCTCAAATTTTGATATTGAGAGCTATAGTTTTGGACATTGTCAGTACTTCGGAGATGTGAGTCAGATTGGTGATTTCCAAATCACGAAAAACTATGCAAGATAAGTCTGGCTCGAAAGTCTTGACCTTGGGTTGATTTCAACACAAAAGACAACTATCTTGGAATTGAGTTATTTGTGCAATTTCCGAGTCTCAAATGATGGAACGCACTCCAAAATTGGAATGTACGTGAAAAATTGAGCAAGATAAGTCCATCTTAAAAATTTTGACTTTTGGTCAACATTTACGCAAAAGTCAACTTTTTGGAAATTGGACGTTTGCACAATTTCCGAGCGTCAAATGAAAAAACGGATTTCAAAATCGGAATGTACTCGAAAAACTGAGTGGGACAGGCCCGTCTTGAAAATTTTGACTTTTTGGTCAAAGTCAAAAGTCAAACTTGGTCAAAGCTTTCGGCGGTTCGGACCGGGTCACAGATTCGGGTCGGTCCGGGTCAAACGGGTCAGACCGGAGTAGTGGATGATGACGTCATCAGGCGCATGTGAGCGCGTGTACAACAGCCAGCGCGTGTGAGCGCGTGGTTTGATGGGGCGGCGCGTGAAACTGAGACTGTTTCCGACGGACCTTCTGGCGGCGCGTGGCTCATCGTTTGGGCCTGAAATTTTTGGGTTTTGTAGATCTGAGGCTGTAGAATCTGCTGGTATTGTCTGTTTTCTGAAATTTTGGGCAGATTTTCACAGATTTCCAGGATTAAACCATTGGTCATCGCGAGTTTGTGGCGGCGCGTGGTGGCGCGTGGTAGCTCCTTTGAGGATGAGTTTTCTGGGTTTTTTTAGATCTTTGTTTGTAGAAGATCCCTGTGGGTTTAGTTTTGTGAAATCCTGAACAGATTTGCACAGATTTGTCAGAGAGGGATGCGGGTCATTGTTGGACTTATGTGGCTTTTCAACAGCTCTGACAAGGCGGCACCAGTGTTTAGACTTGAAGGTCGTAAAGTGGGTGATAAGCCACCATTTTCTGACTCTCTTCATTTAATGTCCTCTTTTATTCTCAAAATTTGGTGCAGACTTCTTTGATTTTGAGTGCATTTAAGTCTGCAAAGTCTGACTTTTAAACTTAAGACGTTTTCACATTTTTTTTTTTTGAAACGTGAACACAATTCTTTTGTTTTCCGCTAGCTGGTTGGTAGAACCATTTGATGGTTTGCTGACTTTCTTCATTTTTCTTGCCTGCTATCTCAGAAGTTTTCTATATAAAGGCATGTTATTTGCCTTCCTTCATCACTGAGGCACATGCTCGACCTTCAGCTTTCTTCTCCTGCTTTCAAGATTTTTTTTTTTTTTTTTTTTTTTTTAATATGTGCTATGAGACCTTTTCCCTAACAAATTCTTTTTTGTTGCTTGCTTTTGTTTTGCAGCACAGTTTCCTTGATCTTTGAGCTTCGACATCAAACTTTACATTGCCGTTTTCATAGAAGTGTTTGCTTTCATTTGGTGGCTTTGTATTTCATTGATAGCAACGTTTTTGCAGTGACGTATGTCTTCATGTTGTTACATTATTTTCTTGCAACAACAATCTTTTAGTGATATTCGTCTTTGCAACGACGTTTCCATAAGGATATTCAGCTAGGCAACAATGCTATCACCAGTACTTGTCTTTGAAGTCGTACTGGCTCTGATGTTGGCAATGAAGTAATGCTAGCACTTGTTTTTGTATGAAGGTGATCCACACTTGTCTTTGTCATGAAGCTGGGCCAACTCTTGCATTTGCATTGAAGCATCACCATTACTTGTCTACTGAAGCAATATTTGCACTCGTCTTTTTTAATGAAGCCTTTTCAACATGAAGCCACATCAACACTTCACTTGCACCGCAGCCATGCCAATATTCGTCTTTGCCATGACATCTCGTCAACACTTCATCTGCACTGAAGTCGCACCAATATTGGCCTTTGAAGTTGCATTAGCGCCAATTTTGAAAGGCGACAAAGTTCAAACATCAAGGGTACATAGTACTATCGCCAGACATCAAAATTTTAGAGATGCTAACAAGACTTTGAAGATGCAAGGAGCTCATTAAGACTTTGAAGATGCCAACGAACCCTTGAAGTTTCAAGAAGATTGCCACCAAAACTTTGAAGATGAAAGGAGCTCTCATTAAGATTTTGAAGATGCAAAGAGATGCCAATAAAACCTTGAAGATGTGAGAAGAATGCCGCCAAGACTTTGACATTGCACGAACATGCCCTTAGAGGAGAGATGACGCAACACCAACTTTAGATGCTGGAGGAAGGTGACGTTGTCCAAATTCCAGAGACATGATATGAAACGGCACCACTCAGAAGGGAGATGATGTGGTTCAAATTTCGGAGTTGTGAAGTGGCACAACCTAGAAGAGAGATGATGTAGCTTAGACTTGCAAGGTACAAGAAGATGCCCCCAGGAGATAAGTGATGTAAAACATACTTTAGAGACATGGGAGGATGTCCACAGAAGAGGGGCAATGCCATGAAGACTTCATTCTTTGCAAAAGAGGTTGAAGATTTTATTTTACTCCATAACCAAGAACTAACTTATGTTTATCATTAGTTCAAGGAAAGCCGAGTAACACCAATTCTTTGCAGCTGTCTTTTTCTACCACAATGATCTTTGAGTATCATGTAGTAAGGAATTGACTGATCCTAAGCAACGCTTGCCAATTAAAGGGATCTCAAAAGCATATTGACGACCTTTGAAAAATTCCTTAAGCTAAACTGGCAATCCTTGTTCTTTTCATGTGACTGAACTTAGTAAATGATACCAAGTTGCCTACGTACCCTCGAGAGGGATCAAGTCATCACGTAGTTCAAAAGATTTTTTTTTTTGTTTTTGTTGTTGTTTTTTGTTTTTGTTTTTTTGTTTTTTTGTTTTTTTGTTTGCAAAAAAGGAGGGCTCAGTGTGTAATAGTGGGTATCACCACTAATCGAACCCGAGACCTCTTAAGGGCGACTTGGGCATCCAACCACTACGCCACACTAGCAATTGGTAACATAGAGTGGGATTAATTTCTCTTTATTGGTATGCTTTCAAAGGTAATGGGAAGACATCATGTACCCTTGCAGCATTATAGTGGGTAGTTTAAGCTCTTGCTGAGGAGAAATCCTCGATGTTCAAGCGTAGATGGGGCCGATCCTTGCATCATCATTGTTGATCAACTTGTAAGCTTGGTTGGTGTTTGCCCCCTGCTTGAGAATTGGAAGTACATCACAAGCAACAGTCACATGGTTTGACCCAACAACTTCATCAAAGTCTAGATCAATCTTGTTTTCTTTGGCAAGTTTAATGATTTGTTCTTTGAAGACGAAGCATTTTTGGATTGGGTGGCCAATAATGCGATGATATTTGCAGTAGTTAGGGTCGTCAACTTTCCCTATGTCTTTTGGTTGCCTACATTCTAGCAATTCAATCAGCTTCAATTGCAATAGTTGTTCTAAGATGTTTGGCACATCTTCATTAGGGAATGGATATGCTTTTTGCTCACGTTCTTTAAAAGTCAGGCGACGCACTTCGTTCTTTTGCCATCCTTCAAGCTGTTTTTCATTTGCCTTCGCTTCTCTTCTTGGATCCTTGACTTCGGCAGTGTTAACAACCATTGGGTCTTTGAGGCTGACTTTTGCATTCCTATCATTCCTCCTTACTTCCTTTACGCTTTCCTCAAGTATGGGAGGTTTTGTATTTCCACGGCTAGCAATGCTCAGCTCCATGTCATGCGCACGAGTTGCTAACTCTTCAAATGTTCGTGGCTTTATCCCTTGAAGGATGTAAAGAAGTCCCCAATGCACATCTCTACAGCAGAAATTTCAGAAAGTCTATCCTTGCAATCTAGACTCAAAGAACGCCATCGATTGATATAATCGACCACCGGCTCATCTTCCCATTGCTTGGTGTTAGTAAGCTCCATCATGCCTACCGTGCGTCGTGTGCTGTAGAATCGGTTGAGGAACTCCCTTTCAAGTTGTTCCCAACTATCGATTGACTCGGGTTCTAAGTCTGTATACCAATCAAAGGCATTACCTTTTAGTGAACGGACGAACTGCTTTACAAAGAGGCCTCCTTGAGTCCCTGCATTCTCACAGGTCTCTACAAAGTGAGCCACGTGTTGCTTAGGGTTTCCTTTGCCATAAAACTACAAGAACTTGGGGGGTTGATACCCATTTGGCATCCTCATGTTGTCGATGCGCTTTGTGTAGGGTTTTGAATATGTGAGAGAACTTGTAGAAGAACCTCCATATTGTGCTCGGATGGTATTTGTTATCATGTCTTGTAATTGTTGGACTGACAACGAAGCAACCGAATTAGATTGTTCTCGTCGGGAAGTGTCTTCAATTTCTCTCCCTTTGTCATCCTTTGCGGATGTGAATTTATGACCATGGCTTGATTCACCAAGATCTTGTACTTTGACTTTGTTCATTAAAGTTGCAATTTAGAGGTCCTTATCTTCAAGTGCTTTTGTGAGAAGGACGACCTTTTGTTCCATTTCAACCATCTTTTCTTCCATGGTAGTGGTGTTAGTCATCATGACTGACACAACTTCCCAAGATGATGGAGAAGGAAGTGAATTGAAGTGAGCACGTGAAATCTCATTTTTTGGGTTCCCTTTGTTGGGAGAGAAATCGTGCGAACAACTTCTTGTGAAGGAAGGAGGGGATTTGCCCCCATACTTGAGGTGTTCCAAGGTGGAGATGTCCTTGTTGATGACCTTGTTTCTTGTGAGAGGGTCTAAGGAGATGATTGTCTGGACCTTGGCTTCCTTGGTTGATTGAAGTTGAAGTTGATTGTTTGCTTTAGGTTGGCTACAATTGATTGCACCAATGTAGTTGTTGGTGGTAGCCATACCAAGTTTAGTTGAAGTAGCTGTTGAAGCTTGGATGTTCTTGCTAGAGGCCATTGAAGTTGGTAGCAAGATGATGATGATTTATTTCTTTGAAGGAGAATGAGATGAGAGGCAGAGATGTCCCACTGGGCGTGCCAGAATATGTGGACGACTAAATTTCTCGGTTCGAAATAAAGTCAAACAAGTAAAATAGTGTCACAAGTGCGAATTTGTATTGATGATATGTGTGGTACAATTCTCTATGATTACAAAAGAGTGATCCTTTGATTCGATCTCCTTGAAAGATTTGTTGATTGGAATTGTGGTAATGTGATTTTGATTTGAACACCAAATACACTTCAATTTGGCTGAAGAATGGATCGAAGATCTTTGAAACAGAATTACAATGAATTTCTGGCTATGAGCTTGTTAGAAATCCTTTGTTCTTCACGTTCTTCGTGTGTTCTTCGTGTTCTTGGTGCGTTCTTCGTCTTCGAAGGTTTGTGGTGGAAGTTCTTCGGTGCTTTAGAGGCTTGAATCCGTAGAGCTTCGCTGATTTGTGATTTGTTGAGGTTTCTGGAGGCTTTTGAGCTTGATTCCAGTGACCTTTGAGATTTAGGAATATGATTTGGATGATTCCTCTTTGAATGTTCTTCGTATTTGAAGGTTTGTATTGGAAGTTCTTCGGTGCTTTAGAGGCGCTTGAATCCGTAGAGCTTCACTGATTTGTGTTTATTGAGGTTTCTGGAGGCTTTTGAGCTTGATTCCAATGAACTTTGAGATCTAGGCAGGTAGTTTGGATGATTCTGCTTCGAATGTTCTTCGTGTTTGAGGGTTGAAGTTCTTGAAGTTGCTGAAGGCTTCAGGGCTTGATTCCAGCAGAGCTTCTGGACTTCTGAATCTTCTCTGATGCTACTTGTTCTTCAGATGGCTTGGTGTCCTCTCTCCAGATCTCTTCAACTCCCTTTGAAATGCCTTAGGAATGCTTCTATTTATAGGAGTTTGGAGGTGGGTGAGCGACACGTGGCGGAGTCTGATTGGTGACACATGTCACAGTCTGATTGGTCCGCTTATGTCATCGCTTACACGTGCGAGGTTGCTTATGTCATCGCTTACATGTGCACTGATGCGTGATTGGTTCTTGCATGACACTTGGCAAATTTTTGTTGGTTTCTGAGCAGTGATAGCAAAACCTAACAGCAATATGTGGCGCTTTGTAATTGGCTGTATTTTGTGAACTTGGTAGTATGATGTGTCAGCTTGTGATAGGTCAGGAATTTTTCCTCTCTACACTTGCGAATTCGTGGACTATTGCTTTGTGAAAAACGAGCTTCAAGATCAAGCCAAACAGCCTGAGCACTGTCATGATATATAAGGCTAGCGACAAGATTTTTATCAATGGAGTTAAGAATCCATGATAAAATCATGTCATTGCAGAGGTCCCAAAGTTGTGCGTCAGATTGGGATTCTGTCGGCTTTGTGATAGAACCATCAATGAAGCCAAGTTTGTTCTTGGCATTGAGAGCCATCTTCATGGCACGTTTCCAAGTGAGATAATTCTCACTGTTGAGAGGAGTTGAAACCAATACAGAACCAGGATGATCTGCCGAATGGAGAAAGAAAGGAGATGAGACATCCGTGATTTGTCAGGATGCCAAACTAGTAGACGACTCGGAGGCCATAGATGGATGTGAGGCGCTGGAAATTGGAATACTTGTGGGTGGCACCTCAGATTCAGACATGAATAAAAATAAACTTAGAGAGGAGGCTGCTCTGATACCCTGTTAGAAAGTGAATACATCATATGGAAAAGGTATTTCACATTGATATTCTTTACATGTACAGCTATGTGTATATATAATACAAGAGACAATAGTCAAAGCCAAAAATCATGCTATACAGAATAAGGAAGATCTAATTTCCTACCAAACTAAGAGACAGTTGCTATACAAGGAAAACTAAATATGGAATGGAGAATATTGGAAGCATGAAGATCCGTAATAACTGCTTTTAAAATCCTAAACCCATTTCAAATGAATCCCAAACCCTAAATCAAAACCTACATAATAGCAATAGCAAAATCCCTATTTTCTAAACCCACACAATCCCATTTTAAAATCAACCCTAAACCCTAAGGCCTCGTTTGGGATGAGGGAATGGAATGGAATGAAAAGAATAATTTTAGAATATTCTTCCCTCCCCTTGTTTGGGAGTTTGAATGGAAAGAATGGAAAGCTCATTCCCTTGTTTGGGAATTTAAGTGAGAGGGAATGGAATGGGTAGGAGGGAACACTCATTCCTCTTTATTCCCTTAAAATCTCAAATTTTCATTCCCCCCGAAATTGAGAGGAATGGAAGGGAATAAAATTAGATTTAATGATTTTTTTACTAAAAATCCCAAAATACCCCTATATATTCAATCCTTTATTTTAAAATAGGGGTCTAATAGTAATATTGTCATTAAATGATTCCATTCAATTCCCTCCATTGTTGTTCCCAAACAAGATTACCTACATTCCATTCATTTTCATTCATTTCCATTCATTTATTTTAAAACATCCAATCAAGGTTACTTAATTCCATTCCATTCCATTTCATTCCCTTATGAACTCCCAAACAGAGCCTAAGGCTTCATTTGGGATGAGGGAATGAAATGGAATGGAAAAAAAAATGAAAAGAATCATTTTAAAATATTCTTTCATTTCCTTATTTGAGAGTTTTAATGGAGGGAATGGAAAGTTCATTCCCTTATTTGAGAGTTTAAATAGGAAGGAATGGAATCGGAATGAGTGAACGCTCATTCCTCTCTATTCCCTTAAAATCTCAAATTTTCATTCCCCCATAAATTGGGAGGAATAAGAGGAAATAGAATTAGATTTAATAATTTTTTTACTAAAACTCTCAAAATACCCCTGTATATTCAACTCTTTATTTTAAAATAAGGGTCTAATAGTAATATTGTCATGAAATGATTTCATTCCATTCTTTCCATGTTGCTCCCAAACAAGATTATTTACATTCCATTATTTTCATTCGTTTCCATTCCTTTATTTTAAAATCTTCAATCAAGGTTACTTAATTTCATTTCATTACATTCTTTTTCCTTACTTAAATATATTCAATTCCATTTCTTCCCATTCCTTTATGATCATTTCATTCCATTCCATTCCCTTCCCTTATGAACTCCCAAACGAAGCCTAAATTAAAACTCATACAATAGCCATATCAACCAAATAAAACAAGGGAAATTTCATGGAGATAAGGAGAGAGAGATTAGAGCCGGCAATGAGGGAGAGAGATGAATCCAGTGGTGGGTCGAGGTGATGGCTCGAGGTGGGTTGCTCGTGGAGGGAGCTTGCAGTGGTGGAGAAATAGAAAGAGGATGAACTAGTGAGAGAGCTTTTTTTTTTTTTTTTCTTTGAGAAACAGAGAGGATCGAGGGAGAGAGAAAAATGAAGAGAACATGAAAGAGAGAGGATCTGGAGAGAGAGAGAGAGATATGAAGAGAAAGTGAAAGAGAGAGGGTTTCAGTTAAGTATTGTAAAATCATGGGTCTCACATTTTTCTAAATATTTACAAAAGTGCAATTGAGTAATGTTATTTGAAAATTGAAAACTGGTAAGAACAGTTCTCTAAATTCAATGTTTAAACATCCTAAAATGAGAAATGTAACTCAAACATTTCTAAATGAAATCCCCTACCGAAGGCAATGTTTTTTTTTTTTTTTTTTTTGGCCCTTAGTTTTCAATGTTTAAACGCTAAAAACTATTGTTTAGAATCTCTTACCAAACAGGCCCTAAGCCTCTTCTTTTCCATTCTAAGTTGTTTGTTCCTAGAGTGTAAGCCTCTTCCATTATGAGTGGTGTGTGAGTGTTTAAAATTTAAAGGCCCATCAACTCCATCATTTACCACCTTTCTGTTCTCATTTGTAATTGCTCCACTGTACTAGTTGATATATAATTTACAGCCTTGTTGTTTATTTTTCCTATTATCTATAGGTTCTATGTAAATTAGATACTTATTTTATTTAATTTTTGCTTATTTTTTTCTTTCTATTTATAGATCCATGTAAGTCACTTACTTATTCTAAAAAATTGGACTGTTCACATCATCACATGCGCTTGAGACAACACAGTCAGTTGAGCTTCCAACACAGTCCGGATTGAACATTGCCCCAACTTTGAGATCAAGTAAGATCCGGCCCAAGTAAATGTTGGCATAGTTGAGTAAAAAGCTTTTTTACGTCAAATTTTGTGTGTGTGTGTGTGTTGAAAAAGTATTACGTCAACATTTGAGTTTCATTGATTCATACTTTTCAATTTGCTTACAATAGATGACGCTTCATTTGCAAAGGAATAAAAGTTAAAATGGTTTAAACGATTGTACAGGTAAATCTCCTATTCAATAAGATTTTTTCACCTTATGAAGGTATGTGCAATTCTTTATGGAGTAATACTACAAACACAAACTATTTTACAATATTTTTACAAACTGCTGATGTAGTTCTAGTATTTTCCCAATAATTATTGTAAATAAAAAAATGATGTTAGTGATGGACCTATATTAGAACCAGTAAGAATTTACCATATTAACAGTTTATAAAAATGTTGTAAAATAGTTTGTGTCTATAGCATTACTCTTCTTTATAAACCTAATTATTTAATTGCCTATTAAAAGACTGTAAAGGTTAACAGCCTATTACATTAGTAATAAATAAATTATAGAAACTATGGAAATTTCAACTTTAAACCCTATAATTGTAATCCAAATTAAACCTTAGAATCAAAGTTCAATATTTTACCTTTTAAAATTTCAATGTTTAACTTATTAACTTTGAAATTATAAGGTTTAGTTTGGACTAACCCTAAACTATAGGGTTTAATGTGGAAATTTGCCTAGAAACTATAGAATTGATCCACTTCAAAATGTGAGATTTCATCTAAGTATCACTCTTATGGCATGTTCGGTATGTTGTAATATGTTGGTCCTACGATTAAATGGATGTTCATGTATAATAGCTATTTAGCATGTTTGCAATGCATGTGGTTGTAGTTTGTAATAGATCATGTACTAAAATAGTTATGACATGTTTGCAATGCATGAATATCTTGTAGTTTCACTTCAAAATATTTATTGTAAAACCTCCCTTTTACACTCTTCAGTAAATATAATTTTTAAGAATAATGTTTGTATAAATATGGGTAGGAATATAAGAGGTTTGAAAATGGGTTTGGTTTACTTGAAGCACTTTTTTAATTGGAATCTCCTTTTGTTTTTGTTGGGAAATTTAGACCCCAGTTGATAGAATTAACAAGTTTTAAATCCAAGTTGTTAATTAGATTTATTATGAATAAAACTTGTTAAAAACAAACAAACATCAATATCATGTCAAAATCATGCAGCGGAAAAATTAAAGAAGACAAGATATGATGACCCAGGAAAACCAATGAAACCAACCAGTTTCACAGTAAAAAACCTGGGGGGAAACCTTCCCGAAAAGCAATCCACTATAGTAAAGAGAAGTTTCAGATCTAGTACAAAACCTTTGTCCCTAGACTCTACAATCCCCGTAGATGAACTCACAGCAGAAACCTTCTACCGCTTCAGAACCTCTGAACTCTTCAATATATGAACGCCACCCTTTTTGTTGCACGGATCCCAGTACGTGACTAACTCCTTTGCACAAATCCCAGTACGTGACTCACTCACCAACTTGAGGAAGAAGAATGTTGGCTGCAAAGTTCTTCACTTCATCAACAATGAAGATCAAGAAGCACTTGGTTACAAAACCCTAAGGCGCAAAAGACGCAGTAGCTTCTTTCAGAGAGAATAAGGTATCGGTCACCTTTTGCATATGTTCTCCTTGTATTCTCTTATGTGACGGCCTCTAAAATAAGCCTTATATAGGTCTAGGGTTGTGAGAAAAGAAACCCTACTCAAATACATAAGCCTGGCCCAAAAATAGAAATCTGAATTTCCGTAACCTCGACAGATAGCAGCTATCGAGGAGGTGTCGAGAAGGTGTCGAGGGGACAGAAACTTTCTCGATCGATCGACCAGCTATCGAGAAGCTATCGAAATTGCGATAAGAATCAGCTAAAGAGCTTGACAGATAGCCAGGTGTCGAGGTAGCTATCGAGAAGGTGTCGAGCTTTAATGAATTTGCACTTCAGCTTGCTTTTTCTTGGACAGACTTGATGACTTCAACACTTGACCTTAAAACAAGGTTTCTTGAAGTATTGAACACATCCTAGATCTACCCAATTACAAGTAAAGTGCGTTTTGTCAAAGGATTAGCCAATTTACATAAATAAGTGACATATGTTCTTAACAAGTGAAAACACATATGTCCTAACAATCTCCCCCTTTGGCAATTCGTGACAAAACAACAACAAACAAATGAGATATGAGAGAAGTCATAAATCACTCAACTCATATTCACTTGTTGAATACAATAAAATCTATCCTAGCACAAACTCTTGAAAAACTTTGCAAGAAGAGAGTTCATAGCATGGAAGACTTTGACAACCTGTATTTCTGAAACACTTAAACAAAACTCATCAAGGCATCTTTGTGTAAAACAGAAATAATAGATTGCATACAAGTAATAAGAAACATGTGTATAAAGATAGAAAAGAAACAACACATGTAGAGGTAGGTGAAAGAAACATACATCAACATATAAAGAAGATAAGCACAATGTATGTAAACATGGTCACAAGACCCAAGGTACAAGAAGAAGGAAGTAAGCACTCCCCCTAACAAGATGAAACACAACTCCCCCTTACAAAGGAATGTATTTCTCCCCCTAACATGTAGAATCTTATAAAAAGAAACCACATTCCACAATTTCTCCCCCTTTTTGTCATGATTGACAAAGGGTACAGAAAGCTAGAAAGCTTCACCCGAGAAACATAAAGATGATCAAGGGGGCACAAAGAAATCCATATAAATGCATGAATGTAATGAAACAAGATGCTATGGATGACAAGATAATAGAAGGATGCAAAACATGTGAAAACACAAATCTCTTAACAAGAAACATGTTAAGCACAAAGATCCCAAAACACACACACACTAAACAAGTCTAGCCAATTTCATATTTCAAAAACAAGTCAAGACAGTTTAGTGAGTATACATTAACACATGTAAACACTTGTGATGGCCAAATCACATTGTACCTGCACATGTATCAAGAGTAGCAAAGAATATTGCGTGTTGTGTGTGAAAAACATCGCAAGATTGCATATGTGTATACATGTTATGACGATCTGAGATATGAGAAAATAACTTTAACTCACACACAATCATAACTGTTTGATGGGGACTATCACCTTCGAGGTACATCCTATAACTCCCACATCTCCTAGAAAACACGCTTGCAATCATATTTAAAGCATTTTAATCTTTTTGCTTTATATTTTCTTTTAAGCATATCATGCATGGGCATATAAAGAGAGAAAAGAAATACCCAACATGTTAAGCATAGACATTGCACTTTTGCTATGCCGAAGCATACGGATGTCTTTGACACTGCACTTTTGCTATGCCGAAGCATACAGGTGTCTATGACACTGCACTTTTGCTATGCCGTAGCATACAGGTGTCATATTATGATTGGCGGGCAACAGTGGTGAGATGGTCATTTATGCCTTTCTCTTAGGATTTTCTAGTCCTACCCGTCAAAAAGAGTGATATGAGTGTTAAGTTTTAAGAGATAACTTAATCTTACTCATCACAAACAAGAGCCACAAAGCTCACTTGCTTAGTTGTGCATAGAGATGCTCATCTAAGCTACAAGAGATACAAAGTTTAGAAAACTTTGTTTCATTGGCCATCCAAGGTACACAAGTACCAAAGTACACATAACACACACTGTTTTTGTATTTTTCAATTTTTCAATTTTTTTTTTTTTTTTTTGAAAACAAAACCAAATAAAAACTAAACAACCAAACAAAAACAGATAAACAACATGTATGCATGAAAGAAAGATGCATATGCATGAAAACATGATAGAAATATGCAGATGCATGAAAGCATGATTCCAAGAATAGATAAGAAATCAAGCAAGAAAGTCCTACTTTAGATAGAAAGAATTAAAGCAGAGGACAAACAGAAAAGACAATTAAGTCTTAGGCTCCTTTCTCACCCACACAGCACGAGTCTTTGGCCGTGAAGATGAAAAGGCACGTGTCCTAGTATGTCTACTAAAGGACATAGAAGAATTAAAATTCTCCTGAAATTGAGTTAAAAAGCTCAAGACTTTTAATAACTCTCCAAACAAAGGTGTAGGTCTTTGAGAGGAAACCTGTGACCGTTTGGACAATTGCTTGTGAGGATACAATTTAAAGCAATTAGGACGAATGTGTCCAGAAACACCACAATGGTGACAAACATGAGGTCTAACAAAGGATTTAGATTTCATACCTTTATTACCTTTCTCAGATTGGGGCACAAAGACAGTCCTTGATCCAGAAGCCATGGAAGAGGAGGGGCTGGAGGAAACAGCATATCCTAAGCCAGTCTTATCAGAACTAGGCTTTTGAGCACTCAAGACCTCATCAAGCTTTGCACTAGACATCCTCTCTATTTGAGTTCTAGCTTGACTAAGCTCAACTTCAAGATTCTTGACCTTCTCTTCTAATGAGGTGTTCTCCACAACAAGAGTCTCAACTAATCTTGTAGTCTCATCTAGCTTGACTAACAGATCAGCTTTTTCAGTTTTTACCTCATTAAGCTCTTTTCTACCAAGATGAGAAGTCTTCTCAGATTTTATAAATTCAGTGCATAGCTTATCATAGGCTTCTTGAAGGGTCATCTTCTTAGGTACTTCATCATCAGAAGAATCCTCACTATCACTAGCACTCTCCACAATCACCTTATCGGTTGTGGCAGTAAAGGCCATAACTTGACGACATTCATCCACAAACTCATCAGAAGAGTCATCCTCAGTGTCACTCCAAGTAGCAACCAACCCTTTATCTTTTGACTCATTGGTCTTTTCCTTCATGAGGTAGTTTGGACACTCTATCCTCATATGACCAAAACCTTTGCACTCATGGCATTGGATAAGAGGTTTCTCATTCTTGCCCTTCCTAGAGGATTTAGGTTTCCTAGAAGATTTTCCCTTATCCTTTTTCCTAAATTGAAGAAGTCTGATAATCTCATCAGTTATGAAGGATAGATCCTCATCCTCATCATCATCTTCATCTTTAGAGTCCTCAATCTCTTCCTCTATACCCTTAAGAGCCAAGTTTTTACTCTTTCCACATTTTCCCATTGAGCCTAATCCCATCTCATAGGTTTGAAGGTTCCCTACAAGCTCAGTCAAAGGAATTTGATCAATGTCCTTTGCTTCTTCAATGGCAGTGATCTTGGCATGGAATCTTTCAGGTAAGGACCTAAGGATTTTTCTAACAATTTTGGATTCTGCAATACATTCTCCAAGGTTGAAAGCAGAATTCACAATATCCTTGAGTTTGGCATAGAACTCATCAAAGGTCTCGTCCTCCTTCATCCTTATTTCTTCAAAACTGCTTGTGAGTTGTTGAAGCTTCATAGTCTTTACTGCCTTGGTACTTTCATAGGTGGTCTCAAGAATGGTCCATGCTACCTTGGCAACTTCAGTGAATGATATCTTCTTAAATTCCTCATTGGTCACCCCATAAAACAGAGCATTCAAAGCCCTACTGTTGAAATTTGCCGCTATGATTGTTGCATCATCCCAATCCACCGGCATTTCCTTTGGCTTAATCCAACCAACTTCAACAGCTTGCCATACCTGTTCACCTAGGGCCTGCAAGAAAACTTTCATACGAACTTTCTAGTACGCATAATTAGTTCCATCAAATAAATGAGGTATAAATAAAGATTGTCCTCTATCCATGACAACAGGGATCAATGGATCACACTCAGGAAATTAATCCAATCAGAGTGAACCCGCTCTGATACCACTTGTTGGGAAATTTAGATTCCAGTTGATAGAATTAACAAGTTTTAAATCCAAGTTGTTAATTAGATTTATTATGAATAAAACTTGTTAAAACAAACAAACATCAATATCATGTCAAAATCATGCAGCGGAAAAATTAAAGAAGATAAGATATGATGACTCAGGAAAACCAATGAAACCAACCAGTTTCACAGTAAAAAACCTGGGGTGAAACCTTCCCGAAAAGCAATCCACTATAGTAAAGAGAAGTTTCAGATCTAGTACAAAACCTTTGTCCGTAGACTTTAGAATCCCTGTAGATGAACTCACAGTAGAAACATTCTACCGCTTCAAAACCTCTAAACTCTTCAGTATATGAACGCTACCCTTTTTGTTGCACGGATCTCAGTACGTGACTAACTCCTTTGCACGAATCTCAATATGTGACTCACTTACCAACTTAAGGAAGAAGATGTTGGCTGCAAAGTTCTTCACTTCATCGACAATGAAGATTAAGAAGCACTTGGTTACAAAACCCTAAGGCGCAAAGACGTAGTAGCTTCTTTTAGAGAGAATAAGGCATCGGTCACCTTTTGCATATGTTCTCCTTGTATTCTTTTATGTGACGGCCTTTAAAATAAGCCTTATATAGGTCTAGGGTTGTGAGAAAAGAAATCCTACACAAATACATAAGCCTGGCCCAAAAATAGAAATCTGAATTTCCGTAACCTCGACAGATAGCCGCTATCGAGGAGGTGTCGAGAAGGTGTCGAGGGGACAGAAACTTTCTTGATCGATCGACCAGCTATCGAGAAGTTATCGAGATTGCGATAAGAATCAGCTGAAGAGCTCAACAGATAGCCAGGTGTCGAGGTAGCTATCAAGAAGGTGTCGAGATTTACTGAAATTGCACTTCAGCTTGCTTTTTCTTGGACAGACTTGATGACTTCAACACTTGACCTTGAAACAAGGTTTCTTGAAGTATTAAAAACACCTAGAACTACCCAATTACAAGTAGAGTGAGTTTTGTCAAAAGGATTAGCCAATTTACATAAATAAATGACATATGTTCTTAACAAGTGAAAACACATATGTCCTAACAGTTTTAGTGAGAGACTGTCACGTCATCCACTAATTAAATAAAATGTGAAGATTAAAATCTACTACCACTTGTCCTTGTATATTTAAAACAAAATGACATGTTCAATTAAAAAATACTAGTGTGTGGATTCTAGTTTACTCAACTGGTAAAGTTTCTGATGGTTGAATAAGAGATCTGGGGTTCAATCCCTGCCTACACCGAAAACTGATTGGTGTCTTGGTCTAATAATAAAGAGATATTATTAGGAGCGGACACCATAGGTTAAAACTATCTCAAAAAAAAAAAAAAAAAAAGGTACTGGAGGTAAGCCCAACCCTTTGAAAATTGACGAGGAATTAAAGAGTTCAAGTGATAAAAAGCTGCATGGGCTCACCATCTAAAGAATTTATATAATGTTGTCTGTATGTGTTTAAAATAGCAAAATGGTTATTATACCTAATAAATATTATTACGAGATGATGTAAAGATGGCAGGAAAACAATTTTTAATGTTTAAAAATAAGCCCTTGAGGTGATCTATATTCTACATTCCCTCCCGAGACAAAATTGTTGAACGGTTGTATTAATTGCGTTTGGTTTACCTCTAATACATTTTAAAAATGGATCTCCTTTTGTTTTAACTAGATGATATCCTGCGCAATGCGCGGATACTTTATAATTTCATTTTCAAATAATTTTAATTAATTTTTATGACCCATATAAAATATCTAATCTTGTGGTATAATATTTACATAATTAGCTTCAATTATCTTATTTATTAAAAAAGAGGAAAATATAAAAGAAACACAAATTACTAAGCATAACATAATGTCATAATCTATGGCCAAATGCCCTAATAAGAAATTGTCCTTTGGCACCAAGACCAAGTCTTCTACTTGGAACTCTCATTGTGTATTTCTCCAGAATATACTGAATACATACCAAGAACTAATACCCTAAAAATTTTCCACACAAAAGGGACATTTTTGCCACCATGAATTTTCAATCCAAGTGTTGCAAATATGTCATTAGTTATAAAAGCATTGCCTATGTAGTAATCAAACACCGTAGCTAAGGCCTAAAAGGAAATTTAAAAAAGGAGACTGTGAATTTTCTTTCATAGATCAACTTTATTGCAATCATGATCCAAGTTGGAGAACTAATAGATTCATAAAGAATTTCACATAGTCAAGAAAAGTAGCTGTAGTGACAAAATTTGATAGTAATTTTTTTGAAAAATACTCAAAGAATGTCATATGCTAAGTTGCAACTTCTAATTGGAACTGGTTCATAGTCTAGAACTATGATAATAACATAAAAATTAAAGAATCAGTAGTTATACTAATTTTTTAGGCTGCTTGACAAAACTTAAGAGGATAAAAAACTAATTGAAGTGAGATAGGCATGCCAAGAGGATAAAAAATTAATTTTTTAACCTTCTGTGGATAGGCATGCCAACCCTCAATCTTGAGCAACACTTGATGCACAACTGATTGAAGTGAGATAGGTGCAAGCAATGCAATCTTTGGGAATTTGTTTGAGTCTTTGGGGACCATGATCCAACCAAGGTAAAATAAATAAAAAATAAAAAAGCTCAAAGATTGAAAGGATAAGAACTAAGATTAATCATTTTAGTTTATAAAATATTTAGGGCCCTTTTGATAAGAGATTTCTAGTAATGTTGTTTAAGTTTTGTGGAAATATGTGAGGGTGAAAAAGTGCGTGAAAATACGTGTTGTGGTGTTTAAACAACAGTTTTCGTTGTTTAAACACCGTTACCAAACGTGGCCTTAAAGAGCATAAGTATTAATAACAAAATTGATAATATGCTCTAACATACATACTGATGGAAATTTAGACCCCTTAAACAACCAGATTGCGTAGCCTAGATTAATTAGCCAAGTTGTTACTTAGTCAAATTAAGCAATTCTAGGTTAAAACAATCAAATAATCATATCATGTATATAAAACAAATAAAGCAGCGGAAATAATAAAGAACACAAGATATGATCACCCAAGAAACCACACGGTAAAAACCTGGGGAGGATTTGACCCACCGATCCTCAAGGCATAACAGAATTCACTATGAAAGAATTGAAGTTCTTACAAAAGGACTACAAGCTCCCCGCTCGACTTCCTAATGCTACCCACCAGTAGAACTTCCTGACACGACCACGCGTAGGCTCCGAATCCACGAACTACTTCTTTCTTGAATTCCTCAATCAGCTACAAGCTCCCCGCTTGCTTTTCTTTTAAGTTCCAATGGTTGCAACGGTAATGATCTTCAAGATGTTGAAATCATCTCTACCTTGAAAACCCTAAGTTTTGTGTAAAGGAAAGCTCCTCAAAGATCTCACAAGAGATTCACACAAAACAGCAATGTATGAGCAACAAAGCAATATGGACAAAACTTCAAAAACGTGGCTAGGGTTTAGTTTATATACCTAGGGTAAAAACATAAAACCCTAAACGTTTAATGAGGTAGGGCTGAGTTGGAAATTCTGCAGAATAATCAACCTATGCGATTTTCGATCGATCGAGTCTATTCTTCGATCGATCGAGCCAGGCCAAAAGTCCCAAGTACTTCTGCAGCCACTCGATTCCAACTTTACAATAATAAACCAACTTTGAGCAAGTCTAAACAAGATTAAATACAATGTTTTGATCATGGTTTGCCAACATTACAAATTAGAGTTCTAAATACATAAAATCCTAAGACCTTAGAACCTAACAAACTCCCCCTTTGGCAATCCGTGACAAAACCTTAATTAAAAGCTCAAAGTTTTACAAGTAAAAAGCCCTTTACAAAGATAATGCTCATAAAATCAAATTCAGCCTAACTACTATCCATCGGTTGCAAGTGTAGACAGCAGCTTAGTTGAATCAACCTGTATATTCCTGAAATACTCAACAAACACATAAACGCATGTGTGACAGAAAAGAGTAAAACAACAGGTATAACATTCTTGTAAGATTCACACAACACAAAATAAAGACATATATGAATGATCAACTCATAAATATAAATCAATAAGCAGTGAATCACAAAGCAACAAGAATCAATAAAAATAACATGTATATCAGTCAATGTTACTCTATATCAATCAATGTTACTCCCCCTAACATGAATATCCTTGTATTTTCCACACATATCAACATGATTCCCATAAATCAATAATTTCTCCCCCTTTTTGTCACGTATTGACAAAGACAACTCATACAAAGAGTAAACAGTCAACATACGCAATAAAGGATAAGAGAAAATAGAGAATCAAGGGGAACACAAAACAATTCAACTCTATAGAAAATAGAGACAGCTCCCCCTATGAACAACACAGGTTAAAAAAAAACTTTTCTCCCCCTATAAAAATAGGAAAAACAAAACAAGTTTTGGGAAAAATAGTTTTGGGGAAAAATAGAGGGGGGGGATCAACAGCATCACCAACAGGATCAAAGTTAAAAACACATAATCCAAAGTTAAAAACTAAGGTGAGGATACACATGAAGAAAAAATATTCTCTCTTTCAATAAAATGCAAACATGGCATTATGTGACCCATAAACAGTTGCATAAGTAGAGAAAATATTTGCACATTGATTATCCATCATATCTCTTAAGAAAAATATTTTCTACAGTTCACACATAAGAAATAACATATACTAGAATGTACAAAACTCAAAAATTAATCAATCAATTTTTAAATCAAGTTGAGTACCTAATGTAGCAAAGTGTATGCATGTTATGTGTGAAAACAATAAGAGATATGACTGCAAAACTGCAAGATGGATACAAAAATCAATGTAATGCATGTGAATCCTAAATACAAACCAAGGGCAGACTGCAAGTTAGCACAAAAATCAATAGAATAAAATTCTATATGATGCATGAAACAATTACAATGCCATGATGCATGTACTAATGCAGTAAAATATTAAGTTCAATTGAGATCAAATTGACAAAATTGGTTTGAGCATAGAGTTTCTAACAAAAACCCCAAAAATTTGAAAACCACTTGTTGAATTTTTAAACAAATTGATGAATTGAGCATCACATAACACAACTCACAGAGTATAATGCTTAATTACATCCAAACAACAAGCCAATTTCATCAAATTCAACTCAATTTCACAAAAGCCCCAATTCGGATCAAGAACAAATCCTTTTTAAAAACCTGATTCGCGACTTTCGATTGATCGAAAAATACATTCGATCGATCGAATGAAACAGTCATTTTTAAACAAATTAAAGCACTTTTTCGATCGATCGAAAATCAGACTGGATCGATCGAACTGGGCAGAGGCTCACTAAATTTTGAGAAAAAACACAGTTTTGAAAGACACAAACCTAATTTTGAAAAACAACTCCTCAAAGCATTAAACAATGAAAGCAAAATGCATGAGTATGAGATGGAATGCTTTTTCAAAAACCCAAATTTTAAACCCAATTTTCTCAAAAACAAGTTTCAATCATTCTCCCATTGAAATTTTCTTAAGCAACAAATATGTTATGCACAAATCTCAAGATATTTTCAAAAATTTCAAACTTGAAACACATTTTGCATTAAAATCAAGGAACTTTTAATCTTGGATGGCCACAACAAGATCACACACAATAAAATGTACCAAGTTTAACAAAGAGTAACTTGTGTAGTGTGTGCAACTAGCAAAAGCTTGAGATACATGTGAGGTGATATGTGAATAGCAATCAATCACAAAGTCTACAAAATTCATCACAGAGAATTTAAAAGAGACTATCACCTAAAGAGTTACATCCTATAACTCCCACATCTCCTAGAACAAAAGCTTGCAATCATGTAAGTTTCTTGTATTTTTGCCCCATTATTAGGTGAAATTTGGCATCAAGCCTAATAGTACACACCAGTTTTAATTATGTGAATTGGCATCAAGCCTAATAGTACACACCAATTTTAAGCATTAAGCAATTAACAGAGGCTACACCTTATGTTCTTTTTGTGCATGTGCTACACTTTCTCGAGCACAAAATCTTATGATATGCACTAAGGTGTTCATGATTGACTAGTGAACAGTGGTGAGATGGTTATTTATGCCTTTCTCAAAAGGATCAAGTCCGACAGTCAAAGAACATGTGACTTCAAGATTAAGACAAAGTGATAAACACCATAAACATCTTTCCCACACAACATGCACTACAAAACTTCAACTAGTAAAGTGCAATAAATAAGCTCATCAAAGCTAAACAAGGTACATAAACATGTTATGTAAAGATAATATGGCCAATCCTTGATTATAAATCCAAGATATATAATACAAAACACAAAAATCTTTTTGGTTTTAACAAACTTTATAACCACTTGTTGAGATTTTAAAAAAAATTTATGGCCAAAGACAAAAAGCACATATTATGCTAAATGAACAATGCAAAAGTAATGCATGATAGTGCAAAAACTAAGCTATAGAGGGTACACAAACAAGAAATATCAATTTCTTAATTAGCCCTTGAGTACATGTACAAACTAGTACATACTCACACAAAATCAAAAATAGCTTAGCACAAACTATTCAAGTTTCTCCACAATGTCAAGCATATTCTAAATCAAGAGAGATATCATAATTCATGTAATCCTCAAGAAAACTAAAACAAGACACAAAATAAAATATTTTTGTCTTTTTGAAATTTTTCAATGTTTTTGGATTTTTCTTTAAAACAAAACAATCAAAGAAAATAAAACAACCAAAAACTAAAACAAAACATGTCCACAATTAATTGAAAGAATTAAATCAAGGACAAGTTAGCAACACTCACCTTGGAGAATCTTTTCTCACCCATATAGCACGATTCTTCGGCTTTGTAGGTGAAAATCCATGTAAAGCAGAGTGTATTTGAGGAATTACACCAATCTTCTGAGAGAGACTGAAATCCTGCAAATTCCTTTCACAAGCCAACAAGCTCAAATTTTTCAAAAGCATATGAAATAATTTATTTGGACCTATGGCAGGAGAAATATCATCACATATCCTAGATTGAAACATAGAATGCTTAAATTTCAATTTATGACAATTAGGACGAATGTGACCACGAACACCACAAAAGTGGCAAACATGAACAAATTTAGGAACATCAGTATTCCTAACAACAAATCTAGTCTCAGATTTTGATTTTTGCCTCAACAAAGAACAATTTGGTCTAATATGACCAACAACACCACAAAGGTGACAAGTAGGCACAAAAACAGATTTATTATGCTCTCTAACAGTAGGATTAGACTTAGGTTTAGAAACTTCAGCGTCTACATCAGAACTTTTACCTTTGTCTAACCTAGCAAAATAAGCCTTTTCTTTAATATTCCTCTTGAAAGGAGGGATATAAACTTTCTCAGTTTTAGGCTTAAGAGAAACAGAAACACTTCTGTTATCATCAGCAAGTTTGGTATTAGACAAATTTTCCAATTTAGCTTCAGCCTCAGCTAACTTTTGTTCCAAACTTTTCATCTTCTCATCTTGAGAGGAAATTTGATTTCTCAAAAAATCATTCTTTTTATTAGACTCATCTAATCTAACAAGCAATTCCTCTTTTTCAAGATTAGTCAATTTTAACTCTTCTTTGAATTTCTTAGCAATTTTCAAAGATTTAGATAATTCCTTACGAAGAGTTTCAAAAGCATCAAAAAAATCAGCAGAAACAATAGTGTCCTTTTTATTCAAAGCATCACAAACATGAGCAGAAAGACACTTCAAATTATCCATGACAACAGGGGTCAAGGATCAGCTCTTATGTTTATGTTTCAATGTTTTTTTCAATTTCTCTAAACATTGATGGGTTTTGTAAAATAATGAAATTTGTGTCTAATGGAATTTGGGTTTGATGGGTTTTGTAAAAAAATTTGTGTCTAATGGGTTTTGTAAAATAATCGACTTTGTCTGTGATGAAATGTGTTTGTTGGAGGGACTTTGATTCGGGTATATGTTATGGGTTATTGTATGGGTCAGCACTGGTTTATGCTAAAAATCCCATCTTTTGTGACTTTGTTTGCCATTGTGTGTGCTGAGTCTTTAATAAATATTTTGTTGCTTTTGTCTCCCTTCTTTTCTTTATATTGATGGTTTATCAGAAAATTCATATTGAGTCATCACTTTTAATTTGTAACTTTGTTTTGTAACTCTATAAAACTTGAGTTTAGAGATGACATCACCAACCACATGTGGACTGATTATGAGCGTCGTCACCATTGAATCTGGAAATATGTGATGACTTTTTGTGTATTGTGGATTATTTTGTTGGGTTGTTGGTGCCATTAATCCACCTGGCAGTATATTGAAATATATGGGTTGTAATATTATAGTTATGAACTTGAACAAGTCTGTTTTAAGCTAGGTGACACCTATTCACTAACTACAATGTACAGGATGCATCTTTTGGATGATATGATGCATTATGTTGATGTTATTTAGGGGGTCAGTATATATATCTTCATTGTCAAAGCCTTGTTGACAATGTATTTTGTAACTTATATATTATTCCTATATATTACAATGCACAGGTTATGTCAAAGCATTGTTAATAATGCACAGGTTATTTATGTATTTGATATATATATATATATATATATATATATCCAATGTGCATGTGAAGATATCATCACTATTAAAGCAATTAAGGCCTAAGCATTTATGTATTTGATTAGTTTATAACATGGAGGCAGAAGTATAGAAAAGGAAAAAGGAAAAGAAAAAACCACAAAACCCAGTTTTAACATTCGGTGTGTGTGTGTGTGTGTGTGGAGATAGGAAGACATAACAGTGTTTTGGGTGAAAGGACAGAGAAGAGGACGCACGAGAAAAACCAACCTTCTGACCTGTGCAGGCTGTGGGCTCCACCAAAAAGTGAAAAAGTTGAGAAATGAGATATGAGGCACGGTTTTGAGATATTGGAGCCAAACAAAAATTTTCAGTTTTGGCTTTTGAGTGAGATGAGTTTTGAGAAATGAGTTATGTGTTATGTGTTTTGAGTTATGATTTTTGAGTTTTGAGATACTCCCAATCCAAACACCCTCTTAGCTTTGTAGTATTGTATATTTTAGGATCTAATGAAAGTTGTGTACTTTAATATATTAAGAGATGTATTATATGAAATTCCGAAATTGAATAACTAGTGGATTAAGTTATCCCTTGGAGTACAATGTAAATGCTCTGAATATCAAGTGAAAAATTATATATTAAAGTAAAGAAACAACAATGAAAAGAAAGAGGAAAGATCTTGTTTAAAAGTTTGGTTGGTTCTTATTAATATCAGGTTCAAGTTTGATATTAACATGCTAGTCATGGCCACAAATCCAGGTATCGGGTTTGGGTCATGATAGTTGCTCTTACTTCATGCACCTTTTTTTAGGTTCAGTATCAGTCAAATCAACTTCTAGACAAAAACAAAGAATACATTGTTGCTGAACATCAAAATTTGTTGAGTTCTTCCAATTTTCTGTTTGTAGCAAGCCTTTTCCTTCTCCTTCTAAAGAGGCAGCCAAATCATCCAAATTCCAACAATAGTGTTTAGTAGTTTAAACTTCAAAAAATAAGCTTCTTGGGTTTAATGATTGCCATGGTTGTTTTAATGAGTTGGCATGCTCTTTGCAAGGATAACTCTATTTGGGGTTTAAAAAGAAGGCATGGCAAGTGCTTGAGGAAATTTCTCATAGAATTTCAAATACGGATTTCTCAATTCAATTAGTTATATGATAAATTCATATTTTGCAAGCCCAAGTTGTTACTAATAAAAAATTATTAGTTGGCTATGATGACATATTTTTAGTTATCATTTTGTCAATTGGATTATCAACGGATTTTTCATTACCTCATGTATTTATTAAAAATGTTACTAAAATTAAAATGTAGAAGGTTTAAGAAAAAAAATAATTGGAAAAAATATTTTATGATCTTAAATCCAAATCCAAATTTAGGTATTCCAACAGTGGAATTTCAAATCCTTCATTGTATAAAAAGACTCAAACAAGGAATTTTAAAATCAATAGATTTCAAATCAAGGCATTTAAATCCATTGTTTAAAATCCAAATCCAAATGTTGCCATCTAAACACAACCCAAAGTTTTTTTTGTAGGTATTTCGAAATAAAACTTAAAAAAATTTAAAATCATAAGGTTTAGGTCAACACTAGGGCACTAAGTTGTAGTACTAACTACTAAATATATTTTAGATAACTTACCATATTTTAAATTTCAATAAGTATACAACAAAATACAACAACTTAATGACAAAAGAAAATTTATAAGTTCCACCGAGACTTTTAGGGCGGGGGAGCAAGTAGAGTGATTATATAAATTGTTTTTGTCATTTTGTTATGCAAATAAAGGTTTTAGGGGGTATTTTGGTCATTTATTAGATTTCAAGGGTCTTTCAGTCATTTTATAGGTTTCTAAAGGTAATTTGGTCATTTTTTAGTTTTTAGGGGTATTTTGGTAATTTTTAGGTTTCGGGGGTATTATAGTCATTTTTTAAGTTCTAAGGGTTTTTTAGTCATTTTTTAGTTTTCAGCCTTCAAGGTCATTTCGGTTATTTTTAGGTTTCATGGTCATTTCTGTTATTTTGTAGGTTCGAAGGGTATTTCAGTAATTTTAGAAGGTTTCAGGGGGGTATTTTGGTCATTTTATAGGTTTTAAGGGTATTTCAGTCATTTTTTAGGTTTGAAGTGCATTACAATTATTTTTTTGGTCCAAAAGGTATTTCAATCACTTTTTAGGTTACAAGGTCATTTTAGTCATTGTTTAGGTCTCAAGGTCATTTTTTAGGTTCTAAGAGTATTTCGGTCATTTTTAAGGTTTTAGGGTCATTTCGGTCATTTTTAAGGTTTTATGGGTAATTCAGTCATTTTTTAGGTTTCAGGTGCATTATAGTTGTTTTTTAGGTTCAAAAGATATTTTAGTCACTTTTTGGGTTACAAGGTCATTTCGGACTTTTTTAGATTTCAGGGTCATTTAGGTCATTTTTTAGGTTCTAAGGGTATTAGAGGGTATTTCAGTCATTTTTTGGGTTTTAGGGTCATTTTATAGGTTCTAAGGGTATATAAGTCATTTTTTAGGTTTTAAGGGTATCATAGTAATTTTTGAGAGTTTGGGGGGGGGGGGGGGATATTCTTGTTATATGTGATATTGGTACTGTCCAATGTGACAATAAAACCATCAAATGTAAGAAAAAAAAAATAAGGGAACCATTGAATGTGATAAAAGTATGGTCATATGAGATGTTGGTACTGCCAAATATGACAATAGAATTGTCAAATGTGAGAAAAAAAAATAGGGTACCACCGAATGTGACAAAAGTACAGTCAGATATGATGTTTGTATTGCCTAACGTGATAATAGAACTATCAAATGTGAGAAATGAAAAAAGGGAACCACCAAATGTGACAAAAGAACAATCACATGTGATGTTAGAACTGCACAATGTGAGGATGGAACAAACAAATGTGAGAAAAAATAAAGGAACTACCGAATGTGACAAAAGTACAGTCACATGTGATGTTAGTACTACACAATATAAGGATGGAACCATCAAAAGTGAGAAAAAAAAAACCACAAAATGTGACAAAAGTACTGTAAAATGTGATGTTGGAACTACACAACGTGAGAGTGAAACCATCAAATGTGGGAATGTGACAAAAGTACAGTCACATGTGATGTTGGTACTACACAATATAAGGATGGAACCGTCAAAAGTGAGAAAAAAAAAACACCAAATGTGACAAAAGTACTGTCAAATGTGATGTTGGAACTACACAATGTGAGAGTGAAACCATCAAATGTGAAAAAAAAAAACCATCAAATGTGACAAAAGTACTGTAAAATGTGATGTTGGAACTACACAACGTGAGAATGGAACTGTCAAATGTGAGAAAAAATAAGGGAACCACCAAATGTGACAAAAGAACTGTCAAATGTGATGTTGGAACTGCACAATATGAGGATGAAACCATCAAATGTGAAAAAAAAAAAAAAATAAGGGAACCACCAAATATGACAAAAAAACTGTCACATGTAATGTTGAAACTGCACAATGTGAAGATGAAATTGTCTAATGTGAGGATTTGATAACCTATTATAGTAGGTTGCCTACTAGTGGGTACCGTACCCCTCCAAATCATTGAATATCAAAGCCTTAATTTTCTTCAACGATGAGCTCCAAAAGTGAAATCCCATAGTGGTGTTGCTCTCACCGAGGATGATGTCAACTAGGGCTGACATGGCACTGATGACTGGATGATGTCAGTAAACAACAGTGAGGTAGCGTATGACGCATGCATGGAAAACCAGAAACTTTTGGGAGACGATGATAGGGGCCGCTCCACATCGAAAGTAATTATTATATATGAATTTTAAAAATTTATGATTTTTTTACATTTAAATAATAATTGTGTCTACCCTAAACTTTTTTAGGACCAACATAATTAAATTTTGGATAAAGTTTGACAAAAAATTTGGTTGTAAATGGTTAGATTTTCAAAATATTTAGTCATGTTAATTTGTTTAGTAAGAAGTTTAGCTTTTGGCTACAACTAAGTTTGTAACCAAACTTTAGTCCACTTAATAATATACAAACAAAAAGGGCAAGCCCAAGAAAAAATGTATTTAAATAAAATTTTGAAAGAATGTAACTTGCAACATTGATAATGAGACTATCATATAATGATTTCAAAATAAGAAAACTCATAGATAAAAATTGTAAGACTTTATATATTTGTATGTTCTTTTTTGGCAAAAACTCCATGTCCTTACATTTTGGGGTCCCTACATTTTGGGAGCAATCAATTTGGTCCTTGCAATTTTCAAGTCACAATCAATTTAGTTCCTACTGTTAGATGACTAACGGAATCTACCTACATGGCAAATGTAATGCACACGAGGCACAAATTAAATTAAAATATAAATAGTCATCCTATGTGTCTTAAGTGGTCCTTCCATGTTAGCCTTTCACATTAGCTTCCACCACTAGTAGTCTCACGTGATCCTCACATGGCCTAATTATCTACTCCCTCCCCACTAGGCTTTAACGGAGAACATTCCATAGGCTTTAAGCCTTTAACTGAGAAGGCCTCTGAAATTTTTTTTCGTTCTTTTTCTCATCGCTGAAGCTCTACTTAGATTTGGATTTTGGTTTTTCTTTGGGTTTGAGTTTGATATTTGTTCTCTTTTTGCTTAAGCTTTGTTTGGATATAGGTTTGAGTTGGAATTTTTTTTTCTTTCTTTTTGCTCAAGATCTATTTGGTTTGGATGGGTTGGTTTTGTTTTAGTTTTTATTTTTTTATTTCTTCTCTCCGTTGAATCTTTGCCTGGATTTGTTTCTTTTTTCTTTTTTTTTGGTTTGGGTTTGGAAATTAAGAAGGTTTGGTTTTTTTTTTTTTCGAATCACCAACACAGTAGTTAATCCCTCTGTCTCTCTTTATCATTCCAATCATCCACACGGTAGGTGGCGATGAAATGGCATTAGGATCTTAGAGATTTTGCCTGTGGTATAGGTTTTTGTTTGGTTAGTAAGAAAATTAGAGGAAGAGAAATATGAGTGCAACAAATTGAAATTAATTGTTTCCTCAGTGGGTGTCTTTTTGAATAGAAAATTTTGATTTGTTTATTTTTGTTAGGTTCTAAGGTCTTAGGATTTTATGTATTTAGAACTCTAATTTGTAATGTTGGCAAACCATGATCAAAACATTGTATTTAGTCTTGTTTAGGCTTGCTCAAAGTTGGTTTATTATTGTACAGTTGGAATCGAGTGGCTGCAGAAGTACTTGGGACTTTTGGCCTGGCTCGATCGATCGAAGAATAGACTCGATCGATCGAAAATCGCACAGGTTGATTATTCTGCAGAATTTCCAACTCAGCCCTACTTCATTAAACGTTTAGGGTTTTATGTTTTTACCCTAGGTATATAAACAAAACCCTAGCCACGTTTTTGAATGTTGTCCATATTGTTATGTTGCTCATATTTGCTGTTTGTGTGAATCTCTTGTGAGATCTTTGAGGAGCTTTCCTTCACATAAACTTAGGGTTGTCAATATCTTGATGATCAACATAGTTGCAACCATTGGAACTTAAAAGAAAAGCAAGCGGGGAGCTTGTAGCTGATTGAGGAATTCAAGAAAGAAGTAGTCCGTGAATTCGGAGCCTGCGCGTGGTCGTGTCAGGAAGTTCTACTGGTGGGTAGCATTAGGAAGTCGAGCGGGGAGCTTGTAGTCCTTTTGTAAGAACTTCAATTCTTTCATAGTGAATTCTGTTATGCCTTGAGGATCGGTGGGTCAAATCCTCCCCAGGTTTTTACCGTGTGGTTTCCTGGGTGATCATATCTTGTGTTCATTTATTTTCCGCTGCATATTTATTTTCCGCTGCATTATTATTCTTGATATGATTGTTGAATTGCTTTAACCTAGAATTGCATAATTTGACTAAGTAACAACTTGGCTAATTAATCTAGGCTACGCAATTTGGTTGTTTAAGGGGTCTAAATTTCCATCAAGTGGTATCAGAGCAGGTAGCTCTTTTTGTTTGAGATTTTTAATCTCTGAGCTGATCCTTGACCCCTGTTGTCATGGAGCATGGACACTCTCTGTTTGTTCCTCCTCATTTTGGTGGGAACAACTATGCTTATTGGAAAGTAAGGATGAAAGCATTCCTGAAATCCATTGATGAAAGGGTTTGGAATTCCGTTGAATACGGATGGGTGAAACCCGCTACTCCTGTGAGTGAGTGGCAAACTTCTGAAAAAGAAGCAGCAAGCTTCAATAGCAAAGCTATGAATGCCATCTTTAATGCTGTTTCTATGGAGGAATTTAAGAGGATCTCTAATGTTGAGGTTGCTCATATTGCCTGGAAAATCCTCCAAACTGTGCATGAAGGCACAAAGACAGTTAAGATTAATAAATTGCAATAATTGACTTCTAGGTTTGAAAGTATTAGGATGTCTGATAATGAATCCTTTGATGAATTTTATGCCAAACTGAATGATATTGTCAATTCTGCTTTTAATTTGGGTGAAATCTATGATCAACCTAAAATTGTTAGGAAGATTCTTAGATCTTTAACTGAAGACTTTAGACCCAAAGTGACTGCCATCACTGAAAGCAAGGATGTGGACTTCATCCCTGTTGATGAGCTTGTAGGATCTCTTCAATCCTATGAGTCTGACCTACCTAAAGTGAACAAATCCAAATCAATGGCTCTTAAGTCAGTTGATGATGTTGAGGGTGGTGGATTTGATGATGAGCTCTCTGCTATAGAGATTGCCTATCTTGCCAAAAACTTTAAGAACTTTCTTAGGAATACAAATAGAAAGGCAAGAGGTACTTACACTGCTGAACCTAGAAATTTTAGGAAGAATGATCCCACTAAGGTTAACAATTTTGAAAAACCTAGAGAAAATTTTGGTCAATCTTCTAATAACTCTTTGGGTCCTCAGTGTTTTGGCTGTCAAGGGTATGGTCATGTGAAATCTGAATGTCCTACATTCTTGAGGAATAAGGGTAAAGCTATGGCTGTAACCCTTAGTGATAATGAGGTTTCTGATGATGAGTCCGGTGGTGACGAGGATGGAAACTTCATTGCTTTCACGGCTACTGCTATAGTCAATGAAAGCATATCTGCTGAGGAGAACCCTTCTGATGGGGAACTCTCTGAAGATGCAGATCTTTAAGAGGCCTATAACAAACTTTGCAAAGTTGCTACAAAGGATGCTATGAAAGTTGAACTTGGCCTAAAGAAAATTGATTCTCTTGAGCTTGAAAAGAGAAATTTGCTTGTTAAACTGTTTGATGCTAATGAGCATTTGAATAATGTTAAATCTGAGAACATGCTTTTGCTTGATAAAGTTAGAACTTTGGAACATGATTTATCTGTTGCTAGATCTGCTAGTTCTAAACTTGATCACATGCTGAATGTTCAAAAGTCTCCTACTGATAAAACTGGGTTAGGATATGTTGAAAGCATTTTTGATTCTGGACCACATTCCACTACTTTTGTTCCTTCTTCTTCTTCTGAACCTTCTGTGAGTGAGGTTGTGAGTGAAACTGTCAAACCACCTGTGAGTGAGATAGTTAAACCCGTAGAAGTTTCACCACCTAAGAAGATTAGGGTAGACTTAAGAGAATCTAAACCTAAGGAGCCTACCAAATCTAAGGACAAGATGCATGGTAAACCTGCTTGGGTTTGTCATTATTGTGGTAAGTCTGGACATATTCGTCCTAACTGTTACAAGCTTCAAGCTGATAAGAGAGCAAATAAACCAAAAGTGTCTGTGCCTCAAGCACAAGATCCTATGGCACTAATTGGTGAATTGGTAAAGGTGTTAAACCTTTATTCCAATCCTGGAGTTGGGAATCACTCGAATGTGAATAAGAACTCCAATGCTCGTGGTGCATCTAAAAAGTCTTGGATGCAAAAGACTCGAACTAACTGAGTCTTTCTGACATGGTCCTTGTGCTTAATTGCTCTATTCTTTGGTGACCATTGTTCTTTGGTTTTTGTCTTTTTATTGTTTTTGTTCTAGGACTTGCATTGCATTACATTCATGCATTTCATTCTAAGATTTATTTGTTTTCTCTTTTAATAAAAAAAAAGAAAAAAAAAAAAAAGAAAAAGGAAAAGGAGAAAGCAAAAATTATGTTAGACACTATTTTTCTTGATTTTTGAAAAACAAGGTTGGTCTATCTTTTGACACATGTCATGTTCTGTGTACCTTGTTTAACATTGATGAGCTTAAATATTGCACTTGACTAGTTGAAACTTTGTAGTGCATGTTGTGTGGGAAAGATGTTTATAGTGTTTATCACTTTGTCTTAATCTTGAAGTCACATGTTATTTGACTGTCGGACTTGATTCTTTTGAGAAAGGCATAAATAACCATCTCACCACTGTTCACTAGTCAATCATGAACACCTTAGTGCAAATCATAAGATTTTGTGCTCGAGAAAGTGTAGCACATGCACAAAAAGAACATAAGGTGTAGCCTCTTTAAATGCTTAAATGCTTAATGCTTAAAATTGGTGTGTACTATTAGGCTTGATGCCATTTCACATAATCTAATCTGGTGTGTACTATTAGGCTTTATGCCAAATTTCACCTAAATAATGGGGCAAAAATACAAGAAACTTACATGATTGCAAGCTTTTGTTCTAGGAGATGTGGGAGTTATAGGATGTAACTCTTTAGGTGATAGTCTCTTTTAAATTCTATGTGATGAATTGTGTAGACTTTGTGTTTGATTGCTATTCACATATCACCTCACATGTATCTCAAGTTTTTGCTAGTATCACACACTACACAAGTTACTCTTTGTTAAACACTGTACATGCTAGTGTGTGTGCTTTTGGTCTGACCAACCAAGTTTGAAATTATCTTGAGATTTGTGCACAACATATTTGTTGCTTGAGAAAATTCAAAGGAAGAATAATTGAAACTTGTTTTTGAGAAAATTGGGTTTAAAATTTTGGGTTTTTGAAAAAGCATTCCATCTCATACTCATGCATTTTATTTCTGTAATTTAATGCTTTGAGGAGTTGTTTTTCAAAATTAGGTTTGTGTCTTTCAAAACTGTGATTTTTTCTCAAAATTTAGTGAGCCTCTGCCCATTTCAATCGATCCAGTCTGATTTTCGATCAATCAAGAAAGTGCTTTCATTTGTCTCAAAATGACTGTGTGTTTCGATCAATCGAAAAAGTGCTTTCATTTGTCTCAAAATGACTGTGTGTTTCGATCAATCGAATCTGATTTTCGATCGATCGAACATCGTGGAAAAGCTTTTTTAAAAGTTCTGATCTGACTTTTTCAAAGTTCTATTTCAAACTTTTCAAACTTTTTCTTTTCTCTCTCCAACGAGGCAAGGCTCCACATAGAGATTTTTGTCGTTTTCCTCCGTTCTTTTTGCAAAATCTCTCTCTCCTCAAGTCGGTAAGACCCTTGTGCCCTTCGAATTTATTTTCATCTTTTCATGCATATATTCATGCATTTGGGGGCGATTTTTGCACTTTGCCATTTTTGGGATTTTCTGTTGATTCAAGCCCTATTTTATGAAATTGATCATTGGGTTTTTGTGGGGACACTTCATAAACATGATTATTACCTGTTAATTGGATCAATTTTGAGTTTGGTGAAAAATTGAAAAATCTAGGGTTTGTTCTTGATCCGAATTGGGGCTTTTTGTTAAATTGGGAAGAATTTGATGAAATTGGCTTGTTGTGTAGTTGTAATTAAGCATTATAATCTATGTAATGTGTTTTATAATGCTCAATTCATCTTTTTGGTAAAAATTTCAACAAGTGGTTTTCAATTTTTGGGATTTTTGATAAAAATTCCGTGTTCAAGCCAATCTTGTCAATTCAATCTAAATTGAACTTATTTGTTTACTGCATTAGATCATGCATCACAACATTATTAATGTTCATGTATCATATAGATTTTTGTTCTATATTTTTTATTGTGCTAATTTGCAGTCTGCCCTTGGCTCTGTTTTCTCTTGTTCTTTTTGGTTTTTCACTTTGTGTCTCTGTCCTTTCCTTAGCACTATGCCTAGGAAAACTAGAGCCCGTAGGAATGTTCCCTCACCTTCTCCTTCACCCCCTCCATCCTATGATCGTGAGAAGTTTTCGAGTGAGAAAAACCAAGAGATTTATGAGAAGCTGAATGTTAGGAGAAAGATTTGGGCTGAGCGTTCTGTTCACTTAGATGAACTTGATCCTGCCATTAGGGCAAACTTTGAGCGTAGGGGCTGGTTACCCTTGGTGGATGTTTCTGATCCTCCTCCACCTTCTGCCTTGATTAGAGAGTTCTATTCGAACATCTCTATCCGCATCTATGATTCCAACACTCTAGTCAAGAGTTGGATACGAGGCGTAGAGTACTTCATTACTCCTCAAGTAGTGGCTGATGCTCTAGGGGTACCATTGGTTCGACATCCTGTCTATCCATATGACGTGTCTCCCGAGATTAGTGATGTCTTGTCTTACATCACTAGGACTACTGTCCAGTGGGGTTCTGATCCTCGGATCACTTCTGCTGAGCTCTCCGGGTTACACTATCTCTTCTTTAGGATAGCGTGTCATTCTATCTGGCCCATTTCCCATGTTCACACCATTCCTCTTGAGAGGTGTGTATTTTTATACGCTCTGGTTACTGATGCTCCTATTAGTTTTCCTCATCTTTTTCTTCGTTCTTTGAACGATGTTTATAAGAGTTCATCTTCTGCTCATGCTCTTGTACATCCTATTTTCATTCATAGGATTCTCCTTTATCTTGATCTTGGTGGCTTCCCTTCCTTTGAGCCCGTTCATGTTTTTGCTCCTATAGGTGCGTCTTTTCTTAGACAAAGGGCTGCTCATCTTCGAGCTGGTTCTAAACACCCTAGGTCTGAGCCCTCTAGTAGCGCACCTCCTCCTTCTTCTTCTGCAGGTCTTGCTGGTGAAGATGTTCCTGATCCAGTTGGTGATGATGCTGCTGCTACTGATGTTCCTCCACCTCCTTCGGCCGACTTCGATGTTCGTCGTACTTTGGAGACTGTCATGACCGTTCAGGCGGCTCATGGTCAGATTTTGGTGGACTTGCTAGATGAGTTTCGTGCTCTACGAGCTGACTTGGCGCGTCTTCATTCACCCTCACCACCTCCTTTTGATGGCGACTTGTGATTGCCCTTTGGCATTCCGTCACAAAAAGGGGGAGTGGTATTTTTGACTTGTAGAGGGGTTTTTGTAGTTAGGGGGAGACTTTTGTTTTTGAGGAGCTTGTGGAGTTTTTTAGATTGTATCTAGGTGCTTCACTTTGTATATCATTTTTGGGGATATTCATGTTAGGGGGAGTAACATTGATTGATATACATGTTATTTTTGTTGATTCTTGTTGCTTTGTGATTCACTGCTTATTGATTTATATTTATGAGTTGATCATTCATATATGTCTTTATTTTGTGTTGTGTGAATCTTACAAGAATGTTATACCTGTTGTTTTACTGTTTTTCTGTCACACATGCGTTTATGCGTTTGTTGAGTATTTCAGGAATATACAGGTTGATTCAACTAAGCTGCTGTCTACACTTGCAACTGATGGATAGTAGTTAGGCTGAATTTGATTTTATGAGCATTATCTTTGTAAAGGGCTTTTTACTTGTAAAACTTTGAGCTTTTAATTATGGTTTTGTCACGGATTGCCAAAGGGGGAGTTTGTTAGGTTCTAAGGTCTTAGGATTTTATGTATTTAGAACTCTAATTTGTAATGTTGGCAAACCATGATCAAAACATTGTATTTAGTCTTGTTTAGGCTTGCTCAAAGTTGGTTTATTATTGTACAGTTGGAATCGAGTGGTTGCAGAAGTACTTGGGACTTTTGGCCTGGCTCGATCGATCGAAGAATAGACTCGATCGATCGAAAATCGCACAGGTTGATTATTCTGCAGAATTTCCAACTCAGCCCTACTTCATTAAACGTTTAGGGTTTTATGTTTTTACCCTAGGTATATAAACAAAACCCTAGCCACGTTTTTGAATGTTATCCATATTGTTTTGTTGCTCATATTTGCTGTTTGTGTGAATCTCTTGTGAGATCTTTGAGGAGCTTTCCTTCACATAAACTTAGGGTTGTCAATATCTTGATGATCAACATAGTTGCAACCATTGGAACTTAAAAGAAAAGCAAGCGGGGAGCTTGTAGCTGATTGAGGAATTCAAGAAAGAAGTAGTCCGTGGATTCGGAGCCTGCGCGTGGTCGTGTCAGGAAGTTCTACTGGTGGGTAGCATTAGGAAGTCGAGCGGGGAGCTTGTAGTCCTTTTGTAAGAACTTCAATTCTTTCATAGTGAATTCTGTTATGCCTTGAGGATCGGTGGGTCAAATCCTCCCCAGGTTTTTACCGTGTGATTTTCTGGGTGATCATATCTTGTGTTCATTTATTTTCCGCTGCATTATTATTCTTGATATGATTGTTGAATTGCTTTAACCTAGAATTGTATAATTTGACTAAGTAACAACTTGGCTAATTAATCTAGGCTACGCAATTTGGTTGTTTAAGGGGTCTAAATTTCCATCAATTTTTAGTGAGGAGGTTGTTGATAATTGGGTCATGTGAGGGTCATGTGGGACTAATAGTGGTGGATGCTGAAATGGAAGGGTTGATGTGGAAGGACCACGTAAGACGCATAGAATGGCTATTTATATTTTAATTTAATTTGTACCATGTGTCCATTCTGTTTGCCACGTAGGCAAAATTCATTAGTCATCTAACAGTAAGGATTAAATTGATTGTGACTTGAAAATAGCATTGACCAAATTAATTGCTCCCAAAATGTAGTGACCAAATTGATTGACCTCAAAATGTAGAAACCAAAAGGTGTTTTTACCTTCCGGCCCATGAAGACTTGTGCTTACTCTAAAGATGTCAATTCTTCTCCTAAGATGTAGATTGGAGGGAGAAGATTCCAATGGTACCAATGGCAACAAAATCAGAGCAAATTGATGGCAGCAATAGAGGGTAGTGGACTTTGGTGTAATTGATGATGACATGCGATAGTGATTGTGGCAGCAATGATGACTTGTGACAGTAATAGCAATGTTGACGACAGAGGTAATGGAAGACAATTAATTTTTGTAATTATTTAATTTGGTATTTTTTATGTAAAATTCGTTAGTTTAGGTTTAGGTTATTTATTTTCTTGTTTTTATGTGCTTTTAATGCTTTTAGTTCCTGTTATGGTTCGATATTAATTAAGAGTTATTTTAGAATATATTTTCTTGTCTGTCATGTTTTACGGAGCCCTCAAATAAGCCCCTAAGTCTGTAATTTTTTTTTTTTTTTAATAATTATTCAATCAATAAAATTTAGACTTTTGTCTTTTCATTTTCTGGTAGATTTCAGACCCTTTCTCTTTATGGATTCAAGGACCTTTATAGATTCAAGGAAACCTCGTGGATTCGAGGTTATTTTTAGAAGCAAACATGTTTTTGTTTCTTGTTTTCTAGAGGTAGACGTGTTCTGCTTCTTGACGCTTCCGCATTCCATATCAGTTGGTGACAAAACCCTGACTTATCCTGGTCTGGTGGCTGACATATGCGACAGTAGCAATTCTAGTGACAGAAAATTTAGCAAGTATTACGTGATGTATAGCTAGCACTCACAAATATATTTTCTAAGATGCCGTCATTGGAGCATGGAAACAATAGGGATAATTGTCACGAAGACATAACTCGCAGGCAACCTATTGGTAAACAAATTTCATATAGACCTTATTGTTATAGAAGAACCTAAAATCAAGTTTGTGGCGGAGATTAATGAAGACCCTGTTATAGAGAAAGATCTTGAGGTTGAGATAGTAGAGACCATTAAAGAATAAATTATAGAGGAAGTTGTCAACGATCTCGATGAAGTCAAGTTAGATGATTGCAATGTTCAAGCTCCTATTATTTTGGTGGGAGACACAGAAACAAAGTTTTTTGATTTTATTGGGGTTAATAGATTTGATTCAATTATCAGTTCTTACTTGGTAAATCTCTACAATTACATGAAGACCAAGGAAAAAGAAATTTAGGTTTTTATTTCCTTATTTTTAGGTGCTTTTAATGCTTTTTATGTCAAATTTGGTTCTTGTTATGGTTAAGTATCAATTATGAGTTATTTTAGATACCTAAACTTTGAACACGTGCTCTAGTAAAGATAAGTTCTTCCACGAAAGACGTTATATTTACGGTTTCTAGGTCTAAACTAGGTGGTGACTCCATTTACACCCTCCGCCATGGTCCACCCTAGGCTAAGGCATACTCACCCAAAAGGGAGGACGACCCCACATTGCAGGCGCTTACGCCCACAGTAGCAAATTAGAATTTAGGGTAAACTACGTATTTGGTCCCTATCTTTTATACCATATTTTAATTTGGTCCATAACCTTTCAATTATGTCTATTTGGTCCCTAACCATTCAGTCTCGTGTCAATTTAGTGATGAAGATTTTGGAATTTTGATTACATAGTAATAGATCCTTGAGGGTAAATTGTGAAATTCGTTTGAGCTAGAGCATTAGACAACTCATGTGGCTAACCAAGAGATGATGTGTTTTAGATTTTTGTTTGACGTGGAATTTTCTTTTTTTTCATTAAAATGCTTACTTGGTTTTTTTTTTTGTTTTTTTTTTTTTTTTTAATTATGTAAGTTGTTACTAGTTTTAATTGGAACCCACAACTAGATTTACTTTTTTTCCACCAATAATTATTGTCATAATTATATATTTACTAGTTTCCTATATAAAAACAAAATCATAATATATATATATATATATATATATATATATCTATAAATAACTAACATAATTATCAAATTTCATTTTTGATATTACATATATATACATACATATATATATATATATATGTATGTATGTATATGTTAACAATCATAATAAATACCTATTAATATTTACATTAATTACATATTTAATAATTCAATAAAAAAATTAATAAATATTAATTCGTATTTATCAAATTTCATACACAAATATAATCATAATAAATACTTATAAAGGATTACCATAATTACCAAATTTTATATTTATATACAAGAAGACAAAAGACGTAGACTTTTGATTGACTGCATGATATTTTATCATATAGGCTTTTGAAACTTCATTATTTTACACATAAATATTCTATATTTTTTAGAAAAATTAAACATGAATATTCATATATATATATATATATATATATAAAATTGATTTTATATATATTCTATATCGAAACTCTCTATTTAAAATCTTGACACATTATATTTTCTTTAAATAATGGAATGAATAATTATTGTCATAATTATCTATTTACTAGTTTTATATATAAAAAAAAAATCATAATATATATCTATAAATAACTACCATAATGATCAATTTTTTTTTTTTTTTTAATACAAGATAGAAATTCTACTCTAGTCTAATCTAAGTGTATATGTGTGTGAAGCTCCTTCCTGGAGACTTGAACCCTGACCTTTGCCCTCCTCACCCACTGGCACTTATACTTGTAGAGTAACCATCGCACCAAGAGTATGCGATGATAAATTTCATTTTTGATAATACATATATGATTATAATTAACAATCACAATAAATACCTATTAGTGATCACCATAATTACATCTTTAATAATTCAATATAAAAAAAGTATAATAAATATTAATTCATATTTATCAAATTTCATACACTAATATAATCATAATAATACTTATAAAGGGCTACCATAATTATCAAATTTCATATTTATATACAAAAAGACAAAAGATGTTGACTTTTGATTGACTGCATGATATTTTATCACATAGGCTTTTGAAACTTCATTATTTTGCACATAAATATTCTATTTTTTTTTTTAGAAAAACATAAATATTCTAATATATATATATAATTGATTTTTTATATATTCTATATCTAAGCCCTCCATTTAAATATTGACGCATTATATTTTCTTTAAAGAATGGAATGAATATTTCCATATACAAACACAACCATAATAAATAGCTATTAATAAATTACCATAATTACATGTTTATAGTTGCATACTAAAACACAATCATAATAAATAACTATAAATAAACTACCATAATTGTCAAATTTCAAATTTAATATTTCATATGCAAACACAATCCTAAAAAATAGTTATTAATGACTATCATAATGACCATATTTCATAAGTACACAGGGAGGTGCCATTAGACCATTAATGTCATTGGCCCTTAACCCCTCAACACTTATAAATACCTTTGAGGTATAATCTCAATCTCCCACCACCTTAATCTTTTCCAGAGTAATGCTAGAGATACAAACGTTTTTACAAAATTTTTTACAAACTATTGATGTGGTGAGTAAAGCTCTTCATGATTTCTTTCTTTCTTTGTTTCCGTTATGTCAAACGAAAGAATCCATCAAAAAGAAACAAAGAAAGAAAGAAATCATGAAGAGCTTCTCAATTTTTGCCATATTTATAGATTTTCTCTTGATCAATTCTGGTAAATATTTCAATTATTTGTCTAAATGAATCATCTATCTAGATAAATAATTTACTAATTTGGACTTAATTTTGAATGTTACATTCTATTTTGAGATCTATAAAACGAATAGAGCCAAGCTAAGAAAAGAAATTCAAGACATTTTACTCTCACTAATTGTATGAACTATGAAGTAATTTTTATGTAAATTTAAATGAGAGTCTTGGGTTTGATTTACCAATTTTTGACAAAACAAATCACATCTTCTAAGATAGATTTGTATAATTTCTTAATACTTCATGTAATGTTGAGTGCAGCCAATAACTTGCAATGATTTGAGATGGATGAAGCTGAGTTTTCTCGAAGTAGAGCTTGTTGCAAGCGTTCCAAATGGCCCAAGAAGTCACAGCCCATCACTCTAGGTCCTTTTGATCAAGCTTATCAACCAATTGTTTGAAGTGTAGAAAGAAATCTTGTGCAAGATTACTACACTTTTGTAGCTTTCCTCTCAACAAAGCCTACACATTTCTGGCTAGGGGGCATTCCCACAGCAGGTGGCCAACGGTTTCAGGGGATTGACAACAAATATCACTGTGAGGGGAGATGTTAAGCTTCTTTTTACACAATTTATCTCTGGTAGGTGTCGAAGTTCAGCACCCAAAAGCAAGAAGAAGAACTAGTTACAAGCATCAGATAAGAAGAACTAAACACAGGCTATACGACAGAAAAGGATTTTGTACATATAATAGAGCTACAAGTCGTTTTTGTTCCTTTATTTATCTTCTTAGTGTTCACACGTGCCATAACCACTTGTAACTATCTCTTACACATGTTCCTTATAATGTGCATAGTTAGTTAGTGCATAGTTAGTTAGTGCTTAGTGAGTTAGTTAGCTTAGTTTCTTGTATAAATATAATCTTGATGTACAAAATCATTTATGCTAATACAATCAGAAATTTCTCATCTTTCTTGCTCTCTATTTCTTCTTCTCTAAAAGTATTAGATTCTTATATGGTATCAGAGCTTAAAGCCTCTGTTAATGGCGTCAAAACCTAGCCAAAATTCCTCTTCTACTCAATGTCAGCTCTCTCCAATGGAGGATCCTCGAAGCCTGTTCTTCCTTCACCATGGTGAATCACCTGATGCGATTCTGGTTTCTCAATCTTTGACGGAGGACAATTACCCTACGTGGGCCAGAGCTATGCAAATGGCTTTGGATGCCAAAAGCAAACTCGGATTCGTGGATGGATCTATCACTGCTTCTATGGTAGTCATGCCTCTTGAGAAGCTGGCTTGGTCCAAGAACAATTCCATGATTTCATCATGGATCTTGAATTCGATCTCTCCTCATATCACAGCCAGTGCGATATACAGAGATATGGCTTTTGAAGTCGGGAATGCTCTTAGAAATCATTTCTCTTAGGCTAATGGACCTAGAATCTCTCAGCTTCAGAAGAAGATATCCACAGTTATGCAAGGAGATTCAATAGTAACAAGCTTCTTTACTGGTCTTCAAGCAGCTTAGGATCAGTTGTTGAATTTCAGGCCTTTACCATGTTGTGCTTGTGGTAAATGTACCTGTGGAGTAAATGACAAAATTACATCTTTTCAACATCAAGATTCGTTGATGCAATTCCTCAATGGATTGAATGACTCATATTCACAAGTCAGAACTCAAATCTTGATGATGGAGCCTATTCCTTCCATTGATAAAGTTGTTTCTTTGGTCATTCAAGAAGAGAGACAAAGAGCTTTGGGATTCAATGTCAATCCTTCTGTTGAGTCTACTGCTTTAGTTGTCAAGAACCAAGGGTTCACTCAAAGCTCGAATTTTTTTGGCAATGCTGGCAAGAATGTCAAAGGTAATGGAGGAAAAGGAAGGCCTATTTGTAGCCATTGTGGGAAAGTTGGTCATGTGATGGAAAAGTGCTACAAGCTTGTAGGTTTTCCACCAGGATACAAGCAGAAGGGCAAAGTTTTTATGGCTAATCAGGTCACAGTTGAAGGAGACCAAGCCCAATCAGATTTCACTCATCAAACTGCTCATTTTCCATTCACTTTAGAGCAATGCCAACAGCTACTGTCAATGTTAAGTGCTCATGCTTTTGCTTTAACTTCCAATGATGCAATTCATTCAGTAAATTCTGCACGTTTAGATAATTCTTGTGAACTGTTTCAAGAATCTATATGCCTGAGCATGGAGCATTCAATATTTGCTGTTAATCCTAGCAGCAAAACTACTTTTGGTAATGAAACTTGGGTTCTAGATACTGGGGCAACATATCACATAGTTCATACTATTACTCTATTCACTAAAATTATCAGTTTGTTTCTACTTTTGTTCAATTACCTAATGGTGAGAAGGTAACTGTCACTCACATAGGTACCATTCAAGTCACTTCTACTTTAATTCTTGAGAATGTGCTTTGTAACTGTCTCTCCAATTATTGTTTCATATAGGACCTTACTTGTTGGAAAACGATTGGAGTGGGTAAACTACATCACAATCTGTACCTACTGCAATCTTCAAGCATTTGTAATTCTGTTTCAGAAGTTTCCTCCACTCTAAAGTCGGTTTTCAAGTCCTTTGTCAATTTTGTTTCTACTACCAAAAGCAGTTTTGTTGCTAGGATTAATGACCTTCTAAAGTTGGCTATGTACAAAGAAATTTATGTTAATGACCTTCTAAAATGCGGTGCTACATGTAAGGACAAATATGGAAGTGGTGCTGGAGGATGGTGCTACACCTTCGTACTACCAAAGGACACGTGTGTACCTACCCTTGTGAATCCATATGATCTGTAGTAGATTTACTCTAATGTTCCAACCTTGATATATAATATTTTTTTCCTAATAATAATATATTCATAGTAAACTTCACCAAAAATATTATTCAAAATAACAAAAAAATGAAAACAAATACACAAAACTCCTTGTAGCTTCCCTTAAAAATAGGGAACCCTTTTAAGGTTTTGAGTGTAACAATTGACCTCCTCTTGTTATTTTTTTTTTAATTTTTAAATCGTTAATTCTGTAGTATTAACCCTTCGTGTTTCCAATGAAAAAAATTCTAAGGTTTACATTTCCCCTTCCCCAACTATCAAATTATTCATAAAAAAGTACTAACTCCCCTCCAGAGTTCAATGTGACACAAAACCCCCCATTTGGTATTATTTTATGTAAAAATGTAGCTTTAAATATTGGCATGTGTCATCACATGAGCAATTCACCTTTCAGTTTAATGGATGTTTAACTGTTTATAGATAAGAATATCGTAGAGGTCAAGTGCTACATTCAAAACTTTAGGGGGTTTTAAGCATAATTATTAAACATGGTCAAACATTAATTAAATTGGTCCAAGATGCAGATCACTTTCGACCAATGTGTCACCAGTCAAATTTTAGGGTTAAAAAAAATTGTTTGTTTGTTTAGACTCCTTAAACCAAGTTGTTTGACCTGCTGAATTAGCCAAGTGATTACTTAGGTTAATTATGAGATCTAGGTTAAACAATAAAAATCATATAATGCACAGCAGTGGAAAAGTAAGTAACACACGGATATGATCACCTAGGAAAACCAATGAAACGAACCATCTTAAGGTAAAAACCTAGGAAGGATTTGACCTAACAATCTTCAAGGTAAAGCAAATCCACTATAAGAGAATCGAAGTTTTTACAATCAAATTTAACCCTAAATCTATTGCTACCTCAAATAGTAACTTACTGACACAACCACGTGCAAGTTCCGAATCCATAGACTCCTTTTCTTCTTAGACTTACTGCAACACAAGCACCCACACTTGTGACTTTGAGATCCCACTCAAAGGTTTCAGATCACCTTTAATTGTTGATCTTTATAATAGAAACTAGGTTCTACCAGTACTTGATTGTAGATCTTACTCCGATAGACGCTTGTGTAGTTAGAAGGTACAACACCTTTCAAATCTGACAAGTCTTCCAAAGGTCTCGACAAAGGAGCGATGTTCCCAAAAGACAAAATTGTAGGAGATACAAAGACGATGAGACATGATCATAACAATGATACCCCTTTTGAGTTTCGCCACAGCCAAGAAAACAACAAAGTTTAGACCAAGGCTCAAGTTTGTTATGCTCATGCGGCTGAAGAAGAATGAAATAGGCAGAACCGAAGGAGCAAAGGTGGTGATACTCTGGAGGTGACCCAAAAAGGCGCTCATATGGAATTTTATTTTGGATGATAGGACTGGGATTACGATTAATAGCATGAATAGCATGAAGAGCAACTTCGTCCCAAAAAGGAGTTCGAACTTAGGCAGGGAGAAGGAGAGCACTAACAGTGTCAAGAATATGACGAAGTTTTCGTTCAGCTTTACCATTTTGCTGAGAGGTACCTAGACAAGTTAGTTGATGAATAGTGCCATAGGAATGCAAAATAGCTTGGAAAGCATATTGAGTGTATTCAAGAGCATTGTCAGATCGAAAAATTTTGATTCGTTTGGAAAATTGAGTTTCAACCATTTTTGCAAAATTAGAATATTCTTGCAATAATTCAAAACGATGTTTCATATGAAAAATCCAACTATAGCGGGAATAATCATCAACAAAGACAACAATTTATCGAGATCTACCAATACTAGAGGCAGTGGAAGGTCCCCAGACATCAGTGAATGTTCAAAAAAGCGTATAAAACACTATGAATGTTTGGACCCCCAAATACAAAATTATCAATCCAAGCTTAATGTCAAACAATATATGTGCGGAAAATGAACATAAGCTAATATCAGAATTGATAAACAATCTAAACCAAATAAAATCACATCCACAGCAGAAATTAAATGGCAAAGATAAAAGGAAGAGAGATGCAAACACAAGGACAACACAACGATGTGTTATCGAAGAGGAAACTGAAGTCCTCGGTGTAAAACCTCTCCGCCACCCTCCAAGCGGTCAATAATCCACTAGAAAATGAAGTTGGGATACATGAACAGTAGAAGACCCTCCAAGCCTAATCAACCCAGTGTACCTAAACCCTCCAAGTTTCTTGCTCCAACGAGGTTGCGTCAAACTTTTGTCTTTTCTAGCTTACCGGATTCCGCTATAACCTATAGCACCAACCAATATTAATTGGTCACTTCCTTACTGCTTCCCAAAGCACCAAACAGCCTTCTCACAGATGTAGGTATGGTGAGAAAAGGATTTGAGTAAGAACCTCTTAAGGATATAACAATGGAGAGGGTGAGAGTAGAGGAATTTGAAGAGTCTCTATGTAAAGATTGTGGATGAGTCAATCTTGTTTTTCTCTAGGGTTTCTCTCTCAAAATTCTCTCTGGAAACTCTCTACATTTCATGGGTATAAGGGTCTATATATAGTGGTGTGTGTTTGGAATGCGAAGAGTCATTTTTCCAAAACAGAGCTAGCTGGCGACTTGGCCTCGCGACTTGACTAAGTCGCGAGTTCAAGCCGCGAGCTAACTGAATGGCCAGTCTGGACTTTTTGTCCTGTAGTGCAACAACTGGCACGACTGTTTAGCTTCTCTGCATGCTTCACTCGTGTGCATCTTCTGGCGGCTTACCAGTCGCGAGCCACCCCACGAAATCCAGTCATGAGTCCCTACTTCATTGCACAATCTTGAGCAATTCTTCACACTCTCTCACACACTACCCTTACATGATTCCCACCTAAATACAGGGTTTCTAAATGCTGAATTACAAGCAAATTTGGCACGGAATAAAGCCAACAAAATGGTTGATTAAATTCAACCTTACAATCAGAATGAATTAGGTCAAAGATATTAGTGGACATCGATTCACTAGTATTGAAAGACAAAGATGGCTGTTTTCCTAATTGACACGAAACAAAACCAAAATTTTTTGTGGACATTGAACCTAACAAACCTCTAGAAGCTAAGTGTTGTACCTGAGAGGAAGATGCGTGACCAAGTCGGGCATGCCAAAGTGCAAGGGAAGGAATAGAAGAAATTACAATAGCAATAGAAACCGGAGCAACAAGTGGAAGACAAAGGTTGTCCATGGGAAACATACGCCCAACTCTGGGATTGGTCCCAAGCTCCTGTCTCGTCCTTGGATCCTGCACAATACACCCAGAATAATCAAAGGTAATGCGATAACCCAACTCAGCTAATTGTCCCACGAAAATAAATTGTAAGAAAGGTTAGGAACGTTAAAGACCCTAGAACCGAGAGCTTGGAGGTTGGGATGGAACATATATTATGACCAAACATTGTGGAACCATTAGTTATGCAAATATTAAAAGGATGTGGTGTAGGTTCAAGTTGAGAAAATAAGGATGAGTGAGGTGTCATGTGATTGCAACAAGAAAAATCCACAAGCCAAGAGGAAGGAGACATACCAGATAGAACAGAGAGAGAAGAGGAATAAGATTCATTACCAACCATACGAATGGTATAAGCGATGATATTTTGAAGGTCGACTGTGGAAATGGTGATAGTGGATTCAAAAGACTTGGACTGTGTGGAAATGGGAGTTATTGGTTGGATACTATCAGTGTTAGTAATAGTAGCAGTAGAAATAGAAGCAGTTGATTTGTTGTGATGATAGCAAGTCTCAATATTATGGCCAAGATGTTTGCAAAAATTGCAAAATAGTTTGTTGGATTGTCGACGACGATTGTTGTAATAAGAAGAAGACCTATCCTTATTCTTCATTTAGAAGCAAAATATGCAAAAATGGACTGCAAAAATGGAAACTACGCGAAAAACTGGGTAGGGAGCACCTGGACTGCAAAAAGTCAACGATCAAAATCAAAGTCAACGGTCACGGTCAACGGCATAGGTCAACGAGTTAACGACGATGACGTCAACAAGATGACGAAAGCAGCTGACTGGGTGATGACGTGGTGAATGACGCAGCTAGGGCTGACGTGGTAAAGTGACGTCATAGATGACGTCAGCGGGTAGCGGGGGAGGCGCATGAGGTGCGTAGATGATGCTATAGAAAATTCAAGTGGCGTGTGAGAGCGCGTGAGCTGTCCGATGTGATCGATTCTTTTTCGACGATGTAGATCGGAGAAAGACGATTTCGATAGCAGCGGCGACGATAGGATCAGAGCAACACTTACGGCGCGTGGAAGAATTTGCCGAAACTTTGACCGGCGCATAGAAACGCGTGAATGGTCAGATGATGATGATTCCGACGGCATTGCGTAGAGCGGTTGAAAATCTACACAATGATATGTCCTAATCGAAGGTCCGATGTGAAAGATCTGACAGAAGCAGTGGTCTTGGTGGCGGAGATCGAGCTTCTGGTGGTGGAGATTCAACCTTGAGTACCTCTGACGATGGTGGAGCAGTCAGGAGAGGGCACAGAAAAGGTTTACTAATCGGAGAAATCTAAGCAGCGGAAAATACCAACAAAGACAAGATTGCAAGACACAAGAAAGTTAAAGCAATAGCTCTAATACCGTGTTAAAAATACTAAATGAATAGTATTGTATTTCACAAGTGATGAGGTTGAAAATATCACTAGTGAGCCACACAATACTCGCACACTTGAAATATCACATGCACGACAAAAAGAGAAGACCTAACAGAGAGCACCGGTGTGGTGCCAGCCAAATACCCTCCGAAGGTCAAGTTAGAACTTCTTACAACTCTAGATTGCTAGAGAGGGGTTAATTATGCGTACCTTGATTTGTGAGGGTATTGGTGCTTTTATAGTTATAGAGGGTTGACCATCTCTTCCTTGGGCCAGAAGTCCTTTCCTTATGGGAATCCTTATGAGCGTATATTGCGGAATCCTTTCCTTGTAGGAGACTAACATTGATCGTGGGATACAAGTCATTTATATATTCATGCGTGGTGGCCAAACCAAGTCAAGGTTATGCTACAATCGTTAGCCTATCTTATTCCCTTCACCCATATCGGCATCAGCTTTCTAATGGTGTCAGCCCTTGTGGTGCGCTTCGCGGACTCCCTTTCTAACCCCTATCAAATCTGTCCCTCAGCTTTAAAGCCTTTAGCTTTCCCTCCTAACTAATCCCGTCAGCTTAAGTTGCAGGCTTCTTATTACAAGCAAAGTCGACATGTTAGATTTGGAGTGCCTTGTAGGCTATAATTTTACTTATCAGTTGCCCCCTACTCCATACCCTCGTCAGTTTAAACTGACGGGTTATGGAGTTATATTTTTCGTTGCTAATTTTTCTTTTGGCCAAGAGAGAGAAAATCATTTATAGGCGATTCCTCGAGCAGCCATTATTAAATGCTCAGACACGTGGCGCATTCTAGTTGGCTTTGCTTCTGGACGAGGGCATCGCTTTGTCTTCTGTGCCTTTCCCCTTTATATATAACCTACCTCTTCTCCTCATTTCTCCTATTTCATCTTTACTAATTCCTTGAGAGACGACTCGTCACCTTTGTTCCGTCAATTCACTTCATCGTCGCTTGTGCTACTGCTGTCGCTTTCAAAACCGTCGCTCATTTTAAAAGACTTGTAAGTTCTTTCTCTTTGTATACATTTTATTCCAATTGATTTCTCCATAGTGAGGTCAACATCTTAGGTGCTCAGAATGAATCTGTCACTTGCAGGTAGTCAGATGTCAAGCGACGCGTTGAGTGATCAGTTGTCTGTCCGCGATGGACTAGGCTACGACGAGGTATTTGGTTCAGGTTATGAGTCTGTGAACTTTTCCTGGTCATCAGAGAGGAAGACGTCAGCTTAATCTCCTGATGAGGAAGTGGGGAATGATGGAGATGAAGGTTAAGAGGAAGTAGTAAGTGAGGAAGGTGAAGTTGAGGAGGGAGAGGAGAGGGATAGTGACGGAGATGAAGGTGATGAGGAGTCCTGTGAGGGAACTTTAGGAAGTCTTGGAAGTAGTCGTCCCTTCATTCTTCCAGAGGAATGGGCCATCAATAAATTTTTACCAAAAACGAGTGATAGGGTTTTCAAAGAGTTGCGTACCTGTCATCAAATCCCAAACCACATCCCCATCCGTCTCCCCCGGGAAAACAAAAAGTGCTATACGAGGAGAATCGTAGACGTCGGCATATACGATCCTATATTCGCGGCGGGGCTTAGACTACCCTTGTCGGCTTTACACCGTCAGCTAGCTGACTTTCTAGGGTTGTCTGTTAGCCAGATTGCTCCGAATGCATGGAGGATCTTTATAAGTGTTAAGATCTTATGGGGTCGTCTGAGCGGAGGACACCGTCAGCTTTTTTTGGACGAGTTCTTCTATTACTATAGACCCTAGCACCTTGCCTCTTCCAAAGGGATGTACTATTTTGCCATTAGGGAGAGGGATTTGAGATTAGTGTCTAAGATGCCAGATTCAAATAGAAACTAGAAGAGTAGGTACTTTTTTGTTAAAGGGACAGCCTGGGTGTGCCGTCAGGAAGAATGGGAGACAATGCCCCGTGGTTATTTTGACAACACTTGGCCTCTAGTCAGGGATTCAAGTTTTAGCTGACAGCTTTTAACCCCGTCAGCTCATATATATATATATATATATATATATTATTATTATTAATATGTGCAATGATGAAAAACTGTTAAAACACCAATTAAAAAATAAAAGAAAGCTAAATATGAAATGGGTAATTTTTGTGAGCAATATGGTTTGCCCCCAATTGCTCCTTCGAGGCAAAAGGGTAAAAAACATGATAAAAGCCATAAAAGACATAAAAAATACAAAACTAATTTCAATGATTTTTATGCTAAAAAGAAAAATGTTTCAAAAAAATATGTTAACCAAAGATCAGGTAAAGGTACAAGAATTGTTGATGTTAAAAATTGATAAAAATTTTGATCAAAATAAGTTTGATAATGAACAAGATGAGCACGTAGATGGAGATGAATCCAGTCAACAGGCTCTTCTTTTTTATAAAGGTAATATTGATGATTCTTAACTTGCTCTTGTTAATAACATACTTCCTCCAAAATGGTTCACAAAAGTGAAAATTGTTATTTCTCATGATTATCATTTCACTGTTATTGCTATGATTGATTTTGGTGCAGATAAGAATTGTATCCAAGAATAATTGATTCCTCCAAAATATTTTGAAAAATCAACTAAAAGATTGGTTTCTGCTAATGGTTCTCAAATGAAGATTAAATATGAACTGAATGATGCTCATATTTGTCATGATAATGTCTGTTTCAAAATTCCTTCTGTTCTTGTAAAAAATATGACTGACAAAGTGATTCTTGGTTTGCCATTTATAAATGCCTTGTATCCTTTTCTTGTTGAACATGATGGAATTACTAATGATCCTTTTGGACAGAAAGTAAAATTCAAATTTGCTTCAAAGCTTGAAATTGATATTAATAATGCTTTAGATCTGTCTTATGATTTTCCAACTAATAAACCTGTTCATGAACCACGGATGAGTTTGTATTTCACAGAAAATTTTCAAGGTAATGTTAGTAGTGCCAAATTGTCAACTATTACCAATAACCATAATATTTTCAATAATTCTTTGCAGGAATCAGGCATTGATGCGTGGATAAATACCACTAATAAGTTGGATAATAATAATATTTATACCACTAGTAAGTGGATTATTATGGCTCCCTCAACAGAGAGGAAAAACAAGGGAAAAGCTCCTGCACAGGACTTTTCTCAAAACAAAAGGCTCCCAGCGGGACAACCTTTTAAAATGCATGAAGGCGCATCTTCTAGGGTAAAACCTAGTGGATCAACATCCCTTCAAGAATTTGTCCCGGCAACGGTGACATATTCCAATGGTGATATTATGATTGCTTTACAGGAAGTCTTATCTCGATCCTCACAATTTCATAATGGAGTCTATAGTGAATTACCAGATTCTATAAAATTTATTCTTGATAATCTCTATTTAGCCTTTACTAGAAACCACCGGTCCCTGTTTGGAAAAACCCTCCAAGCTCTCGAAATGCACCTTGTTAACCTTACTACTCAAAATGAAGCTCATATGTGCCATTATGCCAACCCTATTTCAGAAACAACCCTATTTCAGAAAATGACCTTGTTTCAGAAAATAACTCTGTTTCAGAAATTGAGGCTCTTAAAAGCCATCTTGAAGCCTACATTAGTCAACTCTTTGGCAAAGAGGATATCCATTCAAAGGATAAAATGACTTTAATGGGCACTGATTATGCTAGATTGAGTATTAAAACCCAATCTCTATTACGAAGTGTTGTTGCCAACTTGCCAACAGATATACAATCTCGTATTCTGGAAAGCAAGGCAATGTTTGGGTCTTTTGACCTATGGTTGAAATATTTCGAAAAACTTGTTACTGCCACTATTCCTGATTCTGATGATGATAATGATAATGTCCTTATCCAGCTAGAATGGAAAGAACACTTTGGAAATAGTCTCAGAGTGTATGAGCAAGTGCATCCATTTCCAGGACTTCTTGTTAATTATGGGGATGGAATAGAAGATGATAATGATGACAGAGACCCTAGTTGGCTATCCCAGATGTTTGAATTTGGTTTTATCAGGCTCATCAAGTTAACAAGCCATAATCAGATTAGCTAGTTCCCACAAATAATTCAAGAAGCTGTTAAAAAACTTGCTAGCCCTTTTGTTTCCATCAGATGTTGGAGTACTTTACCAAACTGGGTACGGGATAATTGGATGGAAGTCCAACCCTCAAAACATCTCGTTCTCATTAATGGTTTCACTCATCAAGGGCAATGGTATGAAGGAAATTCTTTCCTTTCATTTGAAAATCCTTTTGCTCTTGCAACATGCTGGAGAAATTATTTCAATAATCAAATTATTGATGTTATCCAAGACTTATGGAAAGATTACCATTTCATAGGAAATACGGATAGAATCCATGTTTTTGGTATTAAACCTTATGTCTCTGTTGTCCGTCATTTAGAAAGAGCTGGTTATGTTGATCCAAGAAGATTCATTACTCCAGGGAAAAATCCTATTTTTGAGCCACTCCTATATTGTGGATTTTGTAACAAATATGCTATTTACCATGAGCATGAATACGTTGATGATTCTCCATGTGATCCATTTGATGGATACCCGTCCGATGATTCTTCTACTAATTAAATGTGTGGCCCCCCTCGGGTTACTGTTAAAGCACTGCTGTTTTGAAATTCTTGTTTTCATTGATGAAGATACTTTCCCATGTTACTCCCACAGTCAGGAACTGTTTAGTCAAGATACTCCTGATCTCTTGCAGCTGACTAATGATTGATTTCTCTATTTGTCTAGCCTGCACAATGGCTAAAATGTTGCAATATTCAAATAATGTAGTACCTACGCCTGACAAGGCCCATGCACCTGCTGTGATATCCCTGTACAAAGCCATGCGTCTGACAAGTTGAAGTTATTGAAAAGAAAAAGTGCCATGTTTCTGAAGATTCCCTATTATGAAGTTCACTATTCCTTCATGCTCCATTATATGTTCCTTTTGCTTTTTGTCCTCTCCAAGTCAGAAACTCTTCTTTTGACTATGCCAAAATTGCTGGAGATTTCAAGACAAAAAGTGGAAAAAATTACTGTTCACCGACATTGTTCACTTTTTACTGTTCATGACACTGTTCACTCCGAATTTTGCCTATTTAAGGGGGGCTGTCCCTTAAGTAAAAATCAGAATTTTATTCTCAGAACTTTCTTTAGAACTTCTTTAGAAGCCTTCTCTAAGAGAGTTCCTTGTTTCTACTACTACTACCTTGTTCCTACTATCCCTACAAATCTTGTAACTAGGACTAGTTCAAGTTTTGTAACTATTAACCTCTACTGTTGAGATCTTGTATTCACTACTACTGTAAGTGTTTAATCTACTTTCAATAACAAGTATTTTCAGTTTTATGTTCATTATACTACTTGTTGCTACCGCCACCTTGGACGGATTACCGCCATACCGGACGGTTCTAAATTGCTTTCATTTACTTTGAATTGTTTTATATATACTGCTTGGCTGGTTCTACCGCCTTATTATTGCTTTAAATTACTTGCAATTTACTTTCAACATATATTATACTGTGCTTCCGTCTCTTCCCTTCAGCTGTGCGTCCCCTTCCCCCTTTATGGTATCAGAGCCACTCTTTTCTGGCCGGTGATAGTGTTGTTGTGTCTTTGTATCTCGTCTGTGCTTGTCCGAACCTTTGGTGCTTTGTTGTTGTGTCCCTTTCTTATCGTCATTGGTGCCACCCTAGGTGTAAAGTGAATTCCCAAAACCTAACTATAAGGCCCATTTGAGCCAAGAGAGGGCATGTAGGGCATGTGTGTGGTATAGGGTTGCTTAGGGTATGTGTTACGAAATGCAACGGTTGTGAGAAAAACATGATAATTGAGTGTTAAAATTGGGATAGTATGGATAAGTTGTGGAGATCCAACTCCTCTATCAGCTCCGGGACTGGTTGTCCTCCTGATATTGTAAATGAAGAAGATCACACTGTTGAAGACAATGAGCTTCCTAATTTCTGAAAATGGAACATTCCTAAAGTGGATACTAAAACTATTTACAAAACTAGTTGGGTTGAACCACTTTTTATCCTGTTTACAAAGTGAGAACCGTTGAACAAATATTTTCTATTTCAAAAACTCATGAAAAACGTTGCTTGTTTTCTAAAAGAAATATTAATGATTTCATTATTAAAAAAAAAGTTATTTGCATATTGGTATGGTTCAAGTTGCTATTAAGCCACTCACTCGAAAGGGTATCAATGCTTCTGTTCTCATGTGTTTACGAGATGCTAGATTTAAGCATTTTAAAGATAGCATTCTTGGTATGATTACTGCTTCTTTGTATGATGGTCCTGTTTATTTCAACTGTTATCTTGATCTTACTCTTGCTTTAGATGATCCTAATATTGTTAAAGCTTTGACTTTGAATATTTCTTCATCTGGTTATATCATGGACGAAGGTAGCAAACCTTTTGTTTTGATTTACCGCATTTATTACAGGTTGTTGGGTACTCAGTTAAACCCTAGTTGTTTGAATCGTAGAGAACCTTCTGGTAAAACTATGTTAATTCAATGTTTAACTCTTGATGTTAAAGTTCAAGTTCCAAAAATGATTCAATGGCAAGATGTTAAGCTTCCCACTGAATGGTTGTTGGAACAAGAATCCCCTGTTGCTAAACCTGTTTTTGATGAGCTAGATCTCACAAATATTCAACAATATCTTGATGGTACTGTTAAAATAAGTTTTCAAAATATTCAACCCTTGAGGATCAACGAAGGAAGACATTCCTTTGCTGGATCTGAGAGTAATTCCAAAAGAGATCAAGATCTCAATGATTTTTTACAAAAGAGTTTTGAAAAACCCACTAATTTCAAATTAAAAGGTGTTTCAAGTGATAAATCTCAAATCCTTGCTGGTTTCTATTCCGCTAAAGCTGAACCTTCTTCTCCATATGGCAGATCTACTAATGATGAAGAAGATGATGCTAAATCTATTTGCCCATCTGATTCTGATTTTCCTCCTATTGAAAATCCTATTAACCAATTACGAGTTTTGACTATTTTAGATGAAAACTTTGAAATTGATATGGTTTCAGTATTCAATGAATTTATGCTTTCAAAAAACAGACCTAAAAGGAAATATTTCCAAAATAATTTTGCTCAGTCTGAAAAAGTCCGTGTTAAAAGAAAATGGAAAGAAAAAATGCATCAATTGAAAAAACATATATATTTTTTTGATTTCCTTGAGAATTATTATGTTTCAAAAGATGAAGTTTCAAAAAATTATTTGAATGTGATAAAGAAATCAAATTTTGTCAAAAGTGACAAAACCATTGTTAGGTCTAGTCATCCACCTCTTGAGACTGTTTTAATAACTACTGGTAACATTAATGTTAAAGTTTCTCCTTTCAAAATTGCTGATGATCAAACCCCTATTGTTAGTCTTATTGAACAAAACAATTTTACTAACGAGTCTTTGCATGTTATTGGTCAACAGCTTGACCGTATTGAGGAAAAAATTGTTGAAAAATCTGCTTCTGTTCAAAAACCTGTTTCTATCAAGACTGAGAAACCTTTGATCAATTTACCCAGTCATGATAACAAATTTAAGTTTAAAACTTCTCAATCTAAAATTGTTGAAACTGTTGAAAAAATGCTTGCTGATTTAAAAGTTAAAACTGAGGGTACTTCTACAAGTACTCATGCTGCTTGCACTATTTCAAGAAATGAAAAAGAAATTATTTTTGATGAAGATACAGATTCTGATATTGTTTCTTCTATTTATGCTAAAAAGGTTTTTGATAATGATTTTCCAGAAATTAAAAGATTTGTTGGAAGTTCTTCCAAACCCATGTTTCTTAAAAAAAATTGGTATTCAAAACCTACTCCTCCTGATATGCCATTTGAAGAAAGACCTTTTCAAACTTAGTTTTCTGTTTTTGCTGATAAAATTTATGAATGGAATATTGATGGTTTTTCTGAACAGGAAATTATTAATAAAATGGGACACATGTATGTGGTTGGTATTGCTTACCAAAATAATCATGATTTTGATCAACCTGAAATTGTTGATTTGCTTGCTACTGGTTTTTCTGGAACACTTTGTGGATGGTGGGATTCATATCTCACAGAAGAATCCAGAGATTCTATTAAACATGTTGTTAAAAAGAATGATGAAGGTTTGCCTATTTTTGATGATTGTATTGGTCGAGGTATTCCTGATGGTGTTAATACCTTGATTTATACTATTATCAAACATTTTGTTGGTACTCCATCTAATGTTTCATCTCGAATTTCTGATTTACTAAATAACTTGAGATGTCTGACTATGTCTGATTACAGATGGTATCAAGATGTTTTCCTTTCCAGAGTAATGCAACAGAAAGATTGTTTCAAGCCTTATTGGAAAGAAAAGTTTATTGACGGTCTGCCTCCTATCTTTGCTCATAAGGTAAAACAAGAATTAATTGGTAAAAATGATTCCATTGATTATGATAATTTAACTTATGGTGATATTTTAAGCACTATTAAAAAACTTGGAATTAATATGTGCAATGATGAAAAACTGTTAAAACACCAATTAAAAAATAAAAGAAAAGCTAAATATGAAATGGGTAATTTTTGTGAACAATATGGTTTGCCCCCAATTGCTCCTTCGCGGCAAAAGGGTAAAAAACATGATAAAAGCCATAAAAGACATAAAAAATACAAAACTAATTTCAATGATTTTTATGCTAAAAAGAAAAATGTTTCTAAAAAATATGTTAACCAAAGATCAGGTAAAGGTAAATGTTTCAACTGTGGAAAACCTGGTCATTTCAGTAAAGATTGCAAACAAAAACCTGGTAAGTTAAAAAATAAGTTTAACATGTTAAACATTGGTGATAATGATCAAGAAGAATTATTCAGAATCCTTGAATCAAACAATTCGTCTGATTCTTTGGAAGATGATTTTTCTTCTTCAACTGATTCTTGTTATCATTCTGCTGATGATTCTTCTGATTCTCCTAATATTAAACTTGGTTGTAGAGATTCCTGTTGCAATGTTGTTAAATCTGTTAATACTCTCACTAAAAGTGAAGAAAATGAAAGTTTGTTGGTTAAATTGATAAGTCAAATTGAAAACCCTGATTTACAAAAAGAATATTTGGATAAGTTTAAGAAAAACTTGTTAAAAGAAGAAACTAGTAAAAAACTTAAATCAACTATAAGTTTTGAAGAAACTTTGGAAAGATTTAATAAAAAGAAATCCAAAGATTTAACTGTTAATGATCTTCAACATGAAATTAATATTGTTAAACAAGAGATAAGTGAATTAAAAAATGAATTTAAAAATATGAAAAGTGATAACCATAATCTTAAACAAGAATTGTTAATGTTAAAAATTGATCAAAATAAGTCTGATAATGAACAAGATGAGCACATAGATGGAGATGAATCCAGTCAACAGGCTCTTCTTTCTGATAAAGGTAATGTTGATGATTCTCAAAATTCTCTTGTTAATAACATACTTCCTCCAAAATGGTTCACAAAAGTTAAAATTGTTGTTTCTCATGATTATCATTTCACTGTTATTGCTATGATTGATTCTGGTGTGGATAAGAATTGTATCCAAGAAGGATTGATTCCTCCAAAATATTTTGAAAAATCAACTGAAAGATTGGTTTCTGCTAATGGTTCTCAAATGAAGATTAAATATGAACTGAATGATGCTCATATTTGTCATGATAATGTCTGTTTCAAAATTCCTTCTGTTCTTGTCAAAAATATGACTGACAAAGTGATTCTTGGTTTGCCATTTATAAATGCTTTGTATCCTTTTCTTGTTGAACATGATGGAATTACTACTGATCCTTTTGGACAGAAAGTAAAATTCGAATTTGCTTCAAAGCTTGAAATTGATATTAATAATGCTTTAGATCTGTCTTATGATTTTCCTACTAATAAACCTGTTCATGAACCACGGATGAGTTTGTATTTCACAGACAATTTTCAAGGTAATGCTAGTAGTGCCAAATTGTCAACTATTGCCAATCACCCTAATATTCTTAATGATTCTTTGCAGGAATCAGGCAATGATGCGTGGATAAATACCACTAATAAGTGGGATAATAATAATATTTATATTTATACCACTAGTAAGTGGATTATTATGGCTCCCTCGACAGAGAGGAAAAACAAGGGAAAAGCTCCTGCACAGGATTATTCCCAAAATAAAATGCATGAAGGCGCATCTTCTGGAGTAAAACCCAGTGGATCAACATCCCTTCAGGAATTTGTCCCAACAATGGTGACATATTCTAGTGGTGATATGATAATTGCTTTGCAGGAAGTTTTATCTAAAATATTGCAATTCCACAATGGAACCTATTCAGAACTTCCAGATTCTATTAAATTTATTCTTGATAACCTTCAAGCTTCTTTTACCAAAAACCACCATAACCTATTTCAAAGAACCCTTCGAGCACTCAAAATTCACCTTGTTAACCTTACTGCTCAAAATGAGGCTTATATGAGCCATTATGTTGACCTTGTTTCATAAAATAACCCTATTCCAGTTCCACAAAATGAGGCTTTTAGAAGCCATCTTGTTAACTATCCGGATATTACAATTGGTCCCTACATTAGTCAACCCTTTGGCAAAGAGGATATCCATTCAAAGGATAAAATGACTATAAGGGGCACCAACTATGCTAGATTGAGTCTTAAGACCCAATCTTAGTGAAGTGCTGTTGCCAACTTGCCAACAGATATACAATCTCGTATTTTGAAAAGCAAGGTAATGTTTAGGTCTTTTGACCTATGGTTCGAATATTTTGAAACACTTGTTACAACTGCTATTTCTAATCCTGCTAATTCATATGATATTGGTGATATCTTTCAACAAGCTGATTGGAGAGAACACTTTGGGACCAGTCCTAGAGTATATGAAAAGAAGAAACATATGTTTCCTGGCCTTCTGGTCAATTATGGTGATTATTCAGTTTCAGATGGTTCAGATGTTGCTAATTCAGAGGATGCCGGTAAAAGCCCTAGCTGGCTTTCCCAAATGTTTGAGTATGACTTTATCAGACTCATAAAATTAACAAGTCTTGACCAAGCTAGCCAGCTTCCATAAATCATTCAAACTGCTATTAAAAATTTTGAAAATCCCTTTGTTTCCATCAGATGCTGGAGCACCCTGCCAAAATGGGAAAGAGGTAACTGATGTCCAACCATCAAAACATCTTGTTCTCATTAATGGGTACACCCACCAAGGACAATGGTATGAAGGAGATTCTCACTTATCCTTCCAAAACCCCTATGCCCTTGCTGAGTGTTGGAGAAACTATTTCAATAATCAAATTCTTGAAGTCATTCAAATTCTATGGAAACATTATCATTTCATGGGAAGTACATATAGAATTTTTGTTTTTGGCCCCAAACCTTATGCTCCTGCCATCAATCATATGCACACAGCAGATCATTGTGATCCAAGAAGTTTTATCACTTCAGGGAAAACTCCAGAGTTTGAGCCACTTCTATATTGCGGATCTTGCAATAAGTATGCTATTTACCATAAGCATAAATGCAATGATGATCCTCTATGGGACCCATTTGATGGCTATCCATCCGATGCTTCTTCTACTGATTAAAGTTGTGGCCCCTTTGGGTTACTGTTAAAGCACTACTATTTTGAAATTCTTGTTCTCACTGATAAAGTTATTTCCTCAAGTTACTCCCACAGTCAGCAACTGTTTAGTCAAGATACTCCTGATCTCTTGTAGTTGACTAATGATTGATTTCTCTATTTGTCTAGCCTGCATAATGGCTAAAAATGTTGCAATATTCAAACTATGATGTACCTATGCCTGACGAGGCCCATGCACCTGCTGTGATATTCCTGTGCAAAGCCATGCGTCTGACAAGTTGAAGTTATTAAAAAGAAAAAGTGCCATGTTTCTGAAGATTCCCTATCATGATGTTCACTATTCCTTCATGCTTCATTATATGTTCCTTTTGCTTTTTGTCCTCTCCAATTCAGAAACTCTTCTTTTGACTATGCCAAAATTGCTGGAGATTTCAAGACAAAAGTGGAAAAAATTACTGTTCACGGATTACTGTTCACTGATTACTATTCACGAATTACTGTTCATTGATTACTATTCATCGACACTGTTCACTTTTTACTGTTCATAACACTGTTCACTCCAAATTTTGCCTATTTAAGGGGGGCTGTCCCTTAAGCTAAAATCAGAATTTTTCTCAGAATTCTCTTTAGAACTTCCTTCTTAGAGAGCCTTCTTAGTGAGAGAGTTCCATGTTTCTACTATTACTTTGTTCCCACTACTACCTTGTAACTAGGACTACTTCAAACTTTGTAACTATTAACCTCTACTGTTGAGATCTTGTATTCACTACTACTGTAAGTGTTTAATCTACTTTCAATAACAAGTATTTTCAGTTTTACGTTCATTATACTATTTGTTGCTACCGCCACCTTGGACGGATTACCGCCATATCGGACGATTCTAAATTGCTTTCATTTACTTTGAATTATTTTGATATATACTGTTTGGCTGGTTCTACCGCCTTATTATTGTTCTAACTTGTGCTTATATTACTTTGCTTACATTACTTTCAACATATATTATACTATGCTTCCGTCTCTTCCCTTCTTAATATTATTATTACTATATATATATATATATATATATATTTTAAGGTGCTTTAATGTCGTCAACTTGTTTTCCTTTTTCAGCCAAGACTCGCCCCCTTATAACTAAAGAACAGAGGGATTTTATCCGTCAGATTCTAGATATTCTCTTAGAGGAGCGAAAGTGTCGGGACTTAATCACTCTTGACACTCTTTACGCATACTGCGGGGGTTCGGAACCGACGCCTGAAGCTCGTAAGTTAGAGGAATTTTCTCGACGTTGTAAGTAGTTTTTTCTATCATTCTGTCACTTTGGCTCTTACTGTTAATTTTCCTCATGCATATCTGTTATCCTTGCAAAGATGGTGTCTGCTAAGCACGGATAAGGGCTGCTGCTGCCCGTCAAAAGGAGGAAAAGAAGACAAAAGAGTTGGCGTCTTCGTTAGCTCCCAAATTTGTCAACAAGGGTTCGTCGAAGAGGTGGCCATTACTCTTAGAGACGAGCCCCCAGAGAAGTCACCCCCCAAAATAGGCCGTGGAGCAGGAAAAGGGGTGATGACTTCTTCTAGTCCTATTATTGAGGGACCCTATTGCCTACTAACGCATAAAGATAATGCTGTAGAAGAAGTTGAATCTTTCATAAAACTGACGGATATAGATCCTTGCGCTCTATTGGGGACGGAGGACTTGGGGGCGTCAGCTTTGTTTGACCTAGCACGGGTAAGCCGTCTTCCCTGGCTAGCTTTTCTCTTATCTTTTTCTTGTTTATTGACTGACGGTCGTGTCCTTCTAGGCCTTGGTACGTGTAAAAGCACTCTAGGACCTGTGTGTGGCTAAGGAAGGTGTAGTCACTCGCGTTAGTAAACATAATACTAACTTGTTGAACCAGCAGGCGCAGTACAAGGAGGCCGTCCGTCTCCTAAACATTGAGTTGAAAAAGACAAAGCAGAAGTTGGAAGAGGTGGGTTGTCAAAAGGAGAAATTAGAACAAGAGCTAACGACCCTTCGTGAGCAGGTGGAGACGGCTGGGGCTGATGCAGTCCAGAAATTCAAGGCGTCAGATTCCTTCATCGATTCTTGTAGTGGATACTACGGTACTAGATTTGATGACTGCCTCAAGCAAGTTGCGTCAACCTTTCCTGAGTTAGATCTATCTGGGATCACCTTGGATGATCCCCCGCCGATGACACCTGCTCATGATGCCGTCGTTGTTGGAGGTGACGACTCTGAGGATGCCCCTTCACCTGAAGATAATGGCATTGTTTTAGCTCAACCTACTGTGAATCCTCCCGTCACTATTTCCAACCCTTCTGTTGAGGATCTAGACGTGGAAAATCCTCCTATTCAAAAAACTTCGAGTGATGCTCCTGCTGCCCAGCCATAGCTCCTTTTTTTTTTCCTTTTTTTTTTAAATATATTTTGTTTAATTTGCAAACAATGTTTGTAAGTGCCCCTTTGTTTTTGGGGCGTTTGTTTGTAAGTGATATACTATTGTTTGTGATGCTTGGTAACCGTTGTTTTTAACATGTATGCATTGTCATTTATCTTTGTGCTTCTATTTCTGTTGGGCGTTTGCTTTGTTGACTCAACAGCTATTTTCTAGTCGTAGGCTGGGCCCGTCAGCCTAGTCGTGGATCACGATTTAATGGTACTGATTCGCCATTTTTATGTATGATTATGGGTCTGTCTATTTTTATGATGCCGTCAGCTCAGTGAAGTTGTCAGCTTCAACGACCATTTTTGTGTGTAGGGTACTCTAGTGGAGCCGTAAGCTCCAGTGACCTTGTCTATTTTATTAAGTAATGGGTTTGTCTATTTATGACGCTATCAGCTTAGTGAAGCCATCAGCTTCAGCGACCATTCTTATGTGAAGGGTATTCTAGTGGAGCCATCAGGTCTAGTGACCTTGTCTACTTTATTAAGTAATGGGTTCGTCTATTTTATTGACTAACGAACCCTTTTGTTCCTTTAAGGAATTTTTAATCATCTTTTCATTCTTCTGGGGTGAAGTTGTCCGCGTCATGGGCTAATGTTGGACTTGTTTGTTTTAAGGGTATGATAAGTTCGTTGACTTCATAACCTTTTTATACATTATGGACTGGACTTACCCTTTTTATAATCCCATCGTTTTGATGAGCCTGTCATTTTTACGGGATCGTTAGTTTTATAGCCTTGTCCATATTATGGACTTGGTGAGCTCATCTTTTTATAATCTCGTTACTTTGATGAACCCGTCGGCTTTGTTGGCTAAAACTTTTTCATCCCTTTGGGATAAATTGATGTTATGTAGTTTTGGACAACGAAGTCATCTGTTTCTTATGGATTTGTCCGTATTTGGTTTTTCTCCCATTTGAAGGGCTTCAACCATGCTTCAACCTCTTGGGATGGGCCCGTTTGCCTTATGGACTTAAAGTAGCCCACTTTTGCGGGCTTAAGGTCGTCCACTTTAGGGACTTCGAATCTTTCACTTTTTATGGACTTAAGGTTGTCCACTTTTTGTGAACCATAAACTTATATATATATATATAAAACTTCAGCCATTTTGAATAAACTCCTCTTATTGCCATGCATTTATAGAAAAAAGGTAGTTCTTAAAAAAAAAACTGCCCTTTGGGATTATTGTAGCAAAAACTAAAGTAAATGATAAATTTGAGGAGTGTAACTAAAATTCACTACAGCGAACTGTAAATAAAAATAAGGGGGTGTTGTTCCTCATGTTGCCACTTCTACTGGTAGTACTTTCGTAAGTGCTCGGCGTTCCAAGGATGTGGCAGCTTCCGTCCATCTAACGTCTCCAAGTGGTAGGTGCCCTTCCTTTGCCACACCGTGACTCGGTAAGGTCCTTCCCAATTTGGGCTGAGTTTCCCTTGGGTTAGGTCTCTTGCAGCGCCCATGACTTTCATTAGAACGAGGTCTCTAACCTGGAATTTTCTGTGTCAGACCCGGGAATTGTAGTGCTTGGCCATGTGGTCCTAGTACCTCGCAAGTCTTTGTTCCGCTGTCGCCCTGACTTCGTTTACTAGATCAAGCTGTAGACGTATAGTCTCATCGTTCTTAGTCTCATCGTTCTTGCTCTCGTCATGGTTGTGCACACCGTAGCTTGTGAGCCCAACTTCGGCTGGGATGACTGCTTCGCTTCTGTATGTTAGTCAGAATGGTGTCTCTCCTGTGGGCGTCCTCGCCATTGTCCTGTATGCCCAAAGTACGCTTGGTAGCTCTTTAGGCCATATACCCTTTGCCCCTTTGAGCCGAGTCTTGATAATCTTGAGCAAGAATCGGTTCGTGACTTCGACCTATCCGTTAGCTTGAGGGTGGGTGGGGGAGGAGTAGTGGTTTCGTATCCCCAACTGCAAGCAAAAGTCCCAGAAGGAGTCGTTGTTGAATTGCTTCCCGTTGTCTGAGACTAAGTATCTAGGATTGCCAAACCTGCATATGATGCATCTCCTGACGAAACTCTGCAAGTTCTTCTCCGTAATAGTGGCCAAGGCTTCAGCTTCCACCCATTTTGTAAAGTAGTCGATGCCTACTACTAGGAACTTCACCTGTCGTATCATTGTAGGGAATGGTCCCATAATGTCTAGTCCTCATTGAGCAAACAGCCATGGGGCTATCATTGAGGTTAATTCTTCGGTTGGTCCTCTAATGATATTGCTGAACCTTTGGTATTTGTCGCAGGTCTTGACATAAGCCTCGGCATCCTTCAGCATGGTGGGCCAAAAGTACCCTGCTCGCACTAGCTTGTGCATTAATGATCTTGACCCTGAATGGTTTCCGCAAATTCCCTCGTGTACCTCTCTCTTGACGTAGTTTGCTTCTTCAGGACCTAAGCATCTTAGGTATGGGCGGGAGAAACCTCTTTTGTACAGGATGTTTCTTATTAAGATGAACCTCGCTGCTTGGACCTTCAGCTTCCTTGCGGCCTCCTTTCCGTCTGGCAATACGCCGTTCTTCAAGTAAGAAACTAACGGGGTGGTCCAATTGCTGTCGGAGCCTATCTCTTGCATATCGATGGAATCTATTAGTGGAGAGAGCTGAACAAAAGAGAGTGCATTATCTAGGGTGGTCATATATTCGACTGAGGTGGCTTTGGCCAAGTGGTTGGCTTGCTTGTTTTCTCCCCTAGGGATCTATATGATTTTGGCCTTCAGCTCGTCTACCTTCTTCTTTGCTTGGTCTAGATAACTCCTCATTCTTTCGCCCCGACACTCGTAGTCCTTGTTTATCTAGTTGGTAACGACCTGAGAGTCGCAGTAAATGACCATGTTCGCGGCTCCGGCAGCTTTGGCGAGATCAAGCCCCGCTATTAAAGCCTCGTACTCCGCTTCATTGTTAGTGGTAGGGAAATCGAGGCGGACCATACACTCGACCACGTCCCATTCGGGTGACAGTAGTACGATGCCGACTCCCCTAGCTTGCCTGTTGGATGATCCGTCTACATGTATGCTCCACTGAGGAGACTCCTCTGGCCCCCCTGTCCTTGCCATTTGTGAACTCTACTATGAAATCTGCAACGATCTGTCCTTTAATGGCGGTTTGTGGGCGATACTGGATGTCAAACTTGCTCAACTCTATGGCCCATAGCACTAATCGGCCAGCAGCTTCAGGGTTGCTCATTGCCCGTCGCAAGGGCCTGTCAGTTAGGACAATCATCGTGTGGGCTTGAAAATACAGTTTGAGTTTGCGTGCTGCTGTAACCAGTGCAAAGGTGAGTTTCTCCATGGGCAGGTTTCTTTCTTCGACACTGCGAAATGCCCAGCTGGTGTAATACACGAGCTTCTGCATTCTTTCTTCTTCTCTGATCAAGGCAGCATTGACGGCAGTAGGGGAGACAGCTAGATAAAGGAAAAGCTCCTCACCGGGCTGCAAGGGACCTAGCAATGACGGGGAAGAAAGATAAGTTTTTAGCTCCTCAAATGCTTGCTGACACTCGGCAGTCCACTCTTTAAACCAGATTGTTAAACATGATATATTAGCCAAGTAGTTACTGGTTGACTTTGACCATGGTTGATTGTTGACTTTTTTGTTAGAGTTGACTTTTTTCAGTTCAGGTGCTCCTTATCCAATTTTTCGCGTAGATTTCATTTTTGCAGCCCATTTTTGCAAATTTTGCTTCTAAATGAAGAATAAGGACATGTCTTCTTCTTATTGCAATAATCATCGCTAACAATCCAGCAAACGTTTTTGCAATTTTTGCAAACGTTTTGGCCACAATATTGAGACTTGCTATCATCGCAACAAATCAGTTGTTTCAATTTTTGCTGCTACTATTGCTAACACTGAGAGTGTCCAACCAATGACTCCTATCTTTGCACAATCTAAGTCTTCAGGACGCACTTTCACTATTTCCACAGATGATCTTAAAAACATCATCGCTAATGTCATTCGTATGGTTGATAATGCATCTTATTCCTCTTCTCTCTCATTTTTATCTGGTATGTCTCCCTCCTCTTGGCTTATGGATTCTGCTTGTTGCAATCACATGACACCTTACTCATCCTTATTTTCTGAACTTAAACCTGCACCACACCCTCTTCATATTTGCACAGCAAATGGTTCCACAATGTCTGGTCATAATATAGGTTCCGCTTCGAACTCCAACCTTTCAGTTCCTAGGGTCTTTAATGTTCCTGACCTTTCTTACAATTTATTTTTTGTGGGACAATTAGCTGTTGGGTTATCGCATTATCTTTGATTATTCTGGGTGTATTATGCAAGATCCAAGGACGGGACAGGAGCTTGGGACCGGTCCTAGAGTTGGGCGTATGTTTCCTGTGGACAACCTTCGTCTTCCACTTGTTGCTCTTGTTTCTTTTGCTGCAGCTGCTACAGATTCTTCTATTTCTTCCCTTGCACTTCGGCATGCTCGACTTGGTCACGCATCTTTCTCTCGAGTACAACAATTGGCTTCTAGAGGTTTGTTAGGTTCAGTGTCTACAAAAATTTTGATTGTGTTTCATGTCAGTTAGGAAAACAACCAGCTTTGCCTTTAAATACTAGTGGATCAATATCCACTGATATCTTTAACTTAATTCATTCTGATGTTTAAGGGCCTTCCTCTATCTCTAGTATTGGTGGATCTCGATATTTTGTTGTCTTTGTTGATGATTACTCTCGCTATAGCTGAATTTTTAATATGAAACATCGTTCTGAATTATTGCAAGTATATTCTAATTTTGCAAAAATGGTTGAAACTCAGTTTTCCAAATGCATCAAATTTTTTCAATCTGATAATGCTCTTTAGTACACTCAATATGCTTTCGAAGCTATTTTGCATTCCTATGGCACTATTCATTAACTAACTTGTCCAGGTACCTCTCAGCAAAATGGTAGAGCCGAACGAAAACTTCATCATATTCATGACACTATTCGTGCTCTCATTCTCTCTGCCAAAATTCATGCTCCTTTTTGGGGCGAAGCTGCTCTTCATGCTGTTCATGCTATTAATCGCATTCCTAGTCCTATTATCCAAAATCAAACTTCATATGAGTGCCTTTTCAGGTCACCTCCAGACTATCAACACCTTCGCTACTTCGATTCTACTTGTTTTGTTCTTCTTCAACCACATGAGCATAACAAACTTAAGCCTCGGTCAAGGCTTTGTTGTTTTCTTGGCTATGACAAAACTCAAAAGGGATATCGGTGTTATGATCCTGTCTCTCTTTGTTTTCGTATCTCCCGCAATGTTGTCTTTTGGGAACATTGCTCCTTTGTCGAGCTCTCTCACTTCCATGCCTTCCTATCTTCCTCCTCTGTCTTAGATCTTTTTCCAAATGAGGCACATATTCCTTCTGTAGCTGCTCTTGAACCTCCTGTAGTTGCTCCTGATTCTTCTATAGACTTCTTTGTCCAACCACCAGATACCTTTAATCCCTTTCCTAGTTCACCCTTTAATGAACAGGTGGAAGATGCATAGGTTGAAGATTAGCTACCCAACCCTGAGCTTGGGTCCCCTACTTTTACTCCACCTGAAGATCCTGCACAAGACATTCCACCTCGTCACTCAACTTGGGTAAGATCCATTTCTACACATTTACTTGACTATCATTGTTACATTGCCTTTGCTACACTACATGAGCCTCACACCTATCGTGAGGCTTCCATTGACCCCTTATGGCAAATTGCAATGAAAGAGAAACTTGATGCATTATCTAAAAACCATACTTGGAATTTGGTGACTCTTGCCCCTAGGAAATTTGTGGTTGGTTGTAAGTGAATCTACAAGATTAAGACTCACTCTAATGGGTCCATTGAGCGCTACAAAGCTTGTCTTGTTGCAAAAGGTTTTACACAGGAGTATGGGATTGATTATGAAGAGACCTTTGCTTCGGTTGCTCATATCTCATTTGTTCGTGCCTTCTTAGCTATTGCTGCTGCTAGTAAAAGAGACTTTTTTCAAATGGATGTCAAAAATGCATTCCTTAATGGGAATTTAAGTGAATAAGTTTATATGCAACCTCCTCCTGGATGTCAAAAATGCATTCCTGCACTTTATGGCCTTAAACAAGCTCCACGAGCTTGCTTTGCCAAATTCAGCTCTATTATTTATCGCTTGGGTTACATGGCCAGTCATTATAATTCTGCCTTATTTCTTTGTCGCACTAACAAAGGCACTATTTTACTTCTCCTGTATGTGGATGATATGATCATAACTGGTGATGACCTCAGTGGCATTCAAGAACTCAAGGATTTTCTTAGTCAGCAGTTTGAGATGAAAGATCTTGGACATCTCAACTGCTTTTTAGGTCTTGAAATCATTGATTCTATAGATGGAATTTATATTACTCAAGCCAAGTATGCCTCTGAACTCTTGTCTCGAGCTAGACTCACTGATAGCAACACTGTTGACACTCTCTTTAAGCTTAATGTGCATCTGACTCCCTCAGGGGGGAAACCATTGTCTAATCCTTCTCTTTACAGACACTTGGTTAGAAGCCTAGTTTATCTCACTATCAACGATCAATGCTGTCATTTCAATGGTCAACAGAGGCAGATCAACGGATGACGTCAACAGGTTTACTGGAAGATGACGTCAGTAGATGACAAGACGCTAACATCATCTAGGACAGACGTGGCAAAGATGTTTGGCACGTGTGGCGCGTGGAGCGCGTGAGGCAGCAGAACGGCGAGTGAGGTGCGTGACCTTGGTGCAATATATATCAGCAGCGCGTGGGCCGCGTGAGCTATTTGATCAAGCCGATTCTTTTTCGAAAATGTAGATCGGAGAAAGATGATTCCAATAGTGGCGGGGGCAACTAGATCAGAGCAACCCTTGTGGCGCGTGAAGCGCGTGGAGGATTTTTTTTGAAACTTTGACTAGCGTATGGATGGTCAAATGAGGATGTTTCCAGCGGTGTCATGTAGAGTGATTGAAAAGCTACACGATGATATGTCTTATGTCCTAATTGGAGGTTAGAAGTGACAAATTCGATGATGGCAGTGGTCATGGCAGCGGAGGAGGAGCTTTTGGCGGCAGAGATTCAACCCTGAGGACCTCTAATAGCGGCGAAATAGTCGGGAGAGGGCACTGAAAGGGTTTACTAACCACAAAAGTTGAGGCAACGAAATGCCGACAAAGACAAGACTGCAAGACACAAGAAAATTAGAGTAATGGCTCTGATATTAGGTTAGAAATACTGAATAAGTGTATTGTATTTCTCAAGTAATAGAATATACATGAGTACCTTTATATAGGAGGCAGGGTGTGCAGTACAAGTAAGTGTGCTATATAAGTAAACAAGGTGGGCCTAAAGCCCACATACCCTAATACACGTTAACAAACATAATATATTAGCCAAGTAGTTACTTAGGTTAATTATTCAGATCTATGTTAAACAATAATAAATCATATTATGCAAAACAGCAAAAAAGTAAATAACACCACGATATGATGACTCAGGAAAGCCAATGAAACGATGCAAAGCAGTGGAAAAGTAAATAACACCACGATATGATGACCCAAGAAAACTAATGAAATGAACCATTTCAAAGTAAAAACCTATGGAGGATTTGACCTAGTTATCCTCGAGGTAAAGCAAATCTACTATAAGAGAATTGAAATTTTTACAATTAGATTTAACCCTAAATCTATTGCTACCTCAAGTAGTAACTTACTGACACGACTATGTGCAAGCTTCGAATCCATGGACTCCTTCTCTCTTGGATTTGCACCACACAAGCCCCCACGCTTGTGACTTTGAGATCCCACTCAAAGGTTTCAGATCAACTTCACTTGTTGATCTTTGTAGCTGCAACTAGGTTCTACCAACACTTGATTGTAGATCTTGCTCCGGTAGACGCATATGTAGTTAGAAAATACAATACCTCTCAGATCTCACAAAGAGTAACACACAAGTCTTCCAAAAAAATCTCCAAAACGTAGCTAGGGTTTCCCTTTTATATGTGGACAAGTTAAATTGAAACCCTAAACGCTTTTGTGGGCTTAGGCCTTGTTTAAAATTTTTGCAGAATCTGATTTCTGTGATTTTCAATCGGTTGAATCTAATTTTCGATCGTTTGAGCTTGGCAGATTCTAAATCTTTTTTTCTGCAGTCAGCTCGAACTTGAAGCTTAAAACATGCACCTCTGAGCAATGCCTTACACATAGACTAGACTTGTTTTGTTCTCGGTTTGATCCATGCACATCCCTGTTAGTCACTAGCAAATAAACATTGCAAAATTAATCATGTACTCATTAACGTACTTAAGAAAAAGGTATGAATAATAGATATCAAAATTCATCTTAGTTACACCCGATGTTGACCCAAATCATGTGTCAAACCTAAAACCAAGTTGACCAATTTGCCAAGTCGCTATCATAAAATTTAAATTTAATTTCTTAGTATGTATGTTTGTATGCTAAACTTATATTAAGATCTTTTACATCTTAGAGGAAAATACTATTAATATTATCCATCAACCTCTTTTGCAATTCACAAATATTTCGAGTATCAAATCTACTTTATAAGTTCATTACTCATTTTCTTCCTACTTTGTTTACTTCCTCCTTCCACTTCCCCTTTTTTTGTGCAATGTTATACTTTATTCTTTAAATTTTGAACATTTTGTTATTTGAACGAATATTTTCTATTACTCTCCTTAATTAAAATCTTAATATATATATATATATATATATATCAAAATTAGGTGAATTAAACTCTCTTCCAGTAAATCCAATTCTCTCTATTCTCCTCTCCACCCAACACAATGCTAGATACATTTAAAATCTTCAATCTCTTAAGCTAATTAGGCTTCTCGATGCACACCATTCATCTAATCTCTTTATAAGTGGCTCTTTCACAAGCTTCACAGTTGAATTTAAGGCATCAAAATTTCACTTCCTCCTACTTGTAGATTGTCGATAAGCAAAATATAATTTTTATTAAAATATGATGATTACTAATACAGCTACTTATTACTGAATGTAGTGTTAGTGTATAAGTTAGACTAGATTAGCCCATTGGGCTTAGCCCAATATACTGTGCTTGTAGTTTACTCATATTACTTGTACTGCACACATACCTAGCCTATACAAGGCTCTCTATTGTACATTATTATTCACACATCAATAAATAGACTATTCAGTCTTTCTCTCTCACTTTATATTATTAACATGGTATCAGAGCCATTCCTCTAACTTTCTCATTCTTGTGGACATCTCCGTCATTCTTCCTCTGCCCTTGCCTTCATCCAGTAGTCACTGTTAGAAGCGAGTCACCGCCGTCAAGCCCACAGCCCCTAGAACACTCGGATTTCATCAGTTTTGTTGATCAAACTGCCAAAGTCAAGACACAGATTGACAGATCTTACGATCTTGAGCAAAATCCAACAAAGAGTCGCTAGAAACCACCTCACACGCGCTATCTGAAGTTTCTGCCTCATGAGCACATGCCACCATGTGCCGTTAGCCTCTCACACGTGCCTCACGCGCTAGGAACAGCGCCGTCACGTGCCACACGCGCCTGCTCTGCTTCACGTACTGCCACGTCAACCCTAGGGTGATGTCATACTACCACATCAGCACACGAGCCGTTGACTATTGACTCTGACCAAAGTCAAAAATTTTCAACAGGCCTGTCTTGCTCAGTTTTTTGCGTAGATTCTGATTTTGGGCTTTGTTTTTGCATTTGAGGTCTCTAAATCCCACTTTTTGGTCATTTTCTTCATTATGGCTCAACAAAACGAACGAGATATCATACGTCCTATCACCATTATGTTGGATGGTCCTACTAGCTATTATGCATGGTCTTAGAATATGACTTTCTTTCTCAAGGGTCGTAAACTATGGAGATATGTGACTGGTTCAATTCCAAAGCCAGTACCAAAACCTTAGTCCAAAGCCACAGCTACTGAAGATGCCTTCAAGACTGCTGTTACAGCGAATGATTATGAAGAACACCTAGAGGAATGGGAGAGTATTCAGAGTAAGATCTTGTCTTGGTTTATCAATACCTTTATTCCCTCCATTCATAATCTTCTTCCTCGTCTTAAGACTGCTGAGGCTGCTTGAAAATTTCTGGCCGATTGCTATAATTGCACTAATGATTCAAGCTTGGAGTTCCACATTGAATCAAAGCTTTATCAAATGCCCCAAGCGCTAGGTCGGTCTATTTCTTATTTTTATTCTCACACTTCTACTATGTGGGAACAACTTTCTACTGCAGATCCTCCACTAGTGTGTTCTAAGGACATTAAGCTCTTTATCAAATATCAGGATTGCCGTAAATTTATGCACTTCATGATGGGTTTGCGTGAGGATTTTGAGCCTACTAGGGCTTCTCTGCTTAGCCAGTCTCCTACTCCTTCTATTGATGCTGCAGTTAAGGAGCTCATTTCTAAGGAGAACCGTCGACCTACTCATCACATGTCATCATCTGATCATGTATTGGCTACACCATCTTCACAGCCTCCCATTGCTGCATTCGCTGCTCCTTCATGAATAAACTCTGGGCATCCCACCTCTTAGTCTTCCAAAGGTACTCACTGCAAGTTTTGTCGTGACAAAGGCCATGACATCTCAGTTTGTCACAAACTGCAGAAATTTATGCAAGAGCAAAATAAAGCTTCTCTTCCTCAGGCAGCTATTGTATGTCCTTCTGATAGGCCACAAACTAAATGACCCATTGTGATTAAATCAATTAATTAATTAGCCAAGTTATTAATTAATCAATTTATCATGCAAATACGTGGAAGCACAAACAAATCACCAAATAACTAAATATGCAGCGGAAATTAAATAACACAGTGATTTGTTTACGAATGTCTAACGGCAAAAACCCCACCGGGTGATTTTTAGGTCACCACTCCTGAAACTCCACTATTATCAAATCAAGCGGTTACAAGTAAAGGAATTCCAAGTACCTTACCAACCTACAGTTGAACCCTTACCCCAATACCCAATTGGACTTAATCTGTAGTGACAATTTTCCCTTTTGATGCACGGCTCCCAAGTACGTGACTAACCAATGCGCGGATCCTAGTACACGACTTCAAACACCAACTTAGAGGGAGAGGTTGGTTGCAAAGTTCTTCAGTTCATCCTACACGATGAAGATCAGGAAGATGCTTGGTCACAAAACCATTTGGTGCAAATACATAGCAACTTCTTCAGAGAAGATGAACTAGGTCAAGAACTTCGTCTTTTGATCACAATTTGCTTGAATAGAGATTGCTCAATGCTTTTGCAACTTGTGTACATTATGACGGCTCTTAAAACAATCCTTTTATATGTTTAGGGTTAGAAGAAAAGAAGGTCCAAAAACATATTCACGGATCCTAAGAAATCAGATCAGAAAATCTGACTTTTTAATTCTCGACAGATAGTAGGTGTCGAGGAGCTATTGAGCAGGTGTCGAGATTTAATGATTTTGCACTTCAGCTTGTTTTTCTTGGACAGATTTGATGACTTCAACACTTGATCTTGAAACCTTGTTTCTTAAAGTATTAAAAACACCTAGAACCATCCAATTACAAGTAGAGTGCGTTTTGTCAAAAGGATTAGCCAACTTACATAAATAAGTGACATATGTTCTTAACAAGTGAACACACATATGTCCTAACAACCTCCCCCTTTGGCAATCCGTGACAAAACCACAACAAACAAATGAACATATGAGAGAAGTCATAAATCACTTACCTCATACTCACTTGTTGAATACAATAAAATCTATCCTAACACAAACTCTTGAAAAACTTTGCAAGAAGAGAGTTTATGGCAAGTAGACTTTGACAACCTGTACTTCTAAAACACTTTAAACAAAACTCATCAAGGCATCTTGTGTGAAACAGAAATAATAGATTGCATACAAGTATAATGAACATGTGTATAAAGATAGAGAAGAAACAACACATGAAAAGAGAGGTGAAAGAAACATACATCCACATATAGAGAAAATAAGTACAATGTATGTAAAACTGGTCACAAGACCTCATATACAAGATCAATGTATCTATAAAGAATAGAAAAGAAAAGATACATCAAAACTTCACTACATCCCTCAAAATATCAACACTCCCCCTAACAAAAATGTCCTATACTAACTCTCCTCCTAAGATGACTACTCTCATAACCCAAAACTATTCCCCCTTTTTGTCACGAGTGACAAAAGGTAGAGTGTCATGTAGACATCTCATCAATAGAGCTAGCATCTCCATCATCATCCGAAACGTCATCGTCATCACCATCATCATCATCATCCTTAGAGTCAGAAGCCGCTGGAGGAGGTGGTGAAGGAGTAACCTCAGAAACAAAACTACCCATGGTCGCTTGCCGTCGTGCAATACGACCAACACGAACATTCACCTGATACAACTCAGTGGAGAGTGTATCGAGGCGAGCACCCATGCGCTGCAGCTGCGCCATAATGTCTCCAAGAGATACATCGCTCGTAGAGGAAGAAGGAGCAAATGTAGATGGAGCAGATCTGGATGGAGCTGAACGGGAGGGAGGAGTGGAATCCGTCTGTCTCGACCTAAACTGAGCCTCACTAGCGGCATCTATGGCACAAATGTGTGTGAAGTGGTTGGACACAGGAAAAGGGATGGAAAAATGGCGTAAGATCCTCGTGATAGCGGAAGGAAAGATGAGCTTATCACAAAACGCCGAATCTAGATGAACATCTATGATAGAAAGAATGAAATGAGAAGTAAAATCTATAGTCAGATGCTCAAGAAGAGATAACAAAAATCGAGCACGAGGCTCTGTGATGGAGTTGTAGTGAGAGAGTGAATGGAGTACAAAAGTCATCACCATGTTCAGAAATCTAGGACCTTTAGCAAAAGGCCTACATGATGTATACTGATGTTCACCCCAATCAGCGGGGCGCTCACAGAAAGCAGAAATGAGCTCTTCTTTGGACACAGTCCTCAGACGCTCACAGGAAGGATAGTCAGGAAACTCTATCCTAGGAACCCTAAGCACATTCAGAACTAGCTGCGGTGTGACAGGGATGCGCGTACCTCGAACGCGAGTGAAAAAGAGAGGTACTGAACAATCTATTCCGTGCATGTTGGAGTAGAACTCCTGAATGAGCATGAGAGGACAGGTGACCGAGACGTCACACAGTGACTCCCATCCCCTACTGTGGATGACAGAGGGAAGGTCAGTGTCGGCGAAGCCTGCCAAAATGACTTGGCGTTCCGAATGAACACCTCGTCTAGAAAAGTTCTTCGAAAATGCCTTGTGGGCATGTCCATCACGGAACTGAAGATTTAGAGGAGCAGAATCAGAAGAAGAGGAAGCTCCAGAACGCAGAGAGTTCCGAGCCGGAGTAGATTTACGTTTGGGTGCCATAGACACTACTAACGTAAACAGAATGAGAAAGAGATAGAGAAGGAGACAATCAGAAAAGTCCCAACACAGTTCACATATATCAAATATATTAAAAAAAAAAAATACGTATGCATGGGAATGCATGAACATGTGACATGCAAATTGAAAAGCATCATAGGCTCTGCCCAATCCAATCCTAGCAGTACACAAACATAGAACACACATCTAAATGCATGTAAATACCATTCTAATGCACATGAAATGCAATGTATGACATTTTGAACACATTTAAGTGAAAATCTAACCCAAAATTTCAAGAAAAACTCATTGATTTTGAAAAACCCCAAAAATTTTCAAAAACCCCAAAGCCTAAGCTTCAAAACATGAAATGCATGAAAAAGGAAGGAAAATGAGATCTTACCAAGTGATTAGAACCAAGGAATGGCCGAAAATCAAGTGGGTTGGAAGTTTTGAGTGAGAAAATCAAGTTTGGGAGAGGAACCGTCACGAACAGATCGAGAGAGATCAAGAGAAATGAGATTTGAATCGCGACAGAGGATTAAATAGGCACCTCAGTAATTCTTGACAGCTGAGGTGTCAAGAGGTATCGAGGCAGCTGTCCAGAAAGGTATCGAGAAAAGCATGTCGATAGCTGATGGTGTTGAGAAGGTGTCGAGGAATGAACACTAGAACCAAGAACAGAAGCTTGATCGATCGACAAGGTATCGAGGAGACAGGAGATTTCTCGATCGATCCATCAGGTGTCGAAGAGGTGTCGAGATTGCGATAAGAAAAAAGCTTGAGAAGCTTGACAGATAACAAGGTATCGAGGAGGTGTCGAGCCAGCAGTTAAAAGCAGTTTTTCGAGAAGTGAAAAACACAAACATGAATGCAATCCAACATACACCTCAACCAAAGATTCAATCAACATATTAAGCTCTCAAAATCATCTCTCAATAACAATTTTAAGCACATGGATCCTCAGAAACACACACACACACACTAAACAAGTCTAACCAATTTTATTTTTCAAAAACAAGTCAAGACAGTTTAGTGAGCATATATTAGCACATGTAAACACTTGTGATGGCCAAATCACATTGTACCTGCACATGTATCAATAGTAGCAAAGAATATTGCGCGTTGTGTGTGAAAAACATCGCAAGATTGCATATGTGTATACATGTTATGACGATCTGAGATATGAGAAAATAACTTTAACTCACACACAATCATAACTGTTTGATGGGGACTATCACCTTTGAGGTACATCCTATGACTCCCACATCTCCTAGAAAACACGCTTGCAATCATATTTAAAGCATTTTAATCTTTTTGCTTTTTATTTTCTTTGCATATTTTCTTTTAAGCATATCATGCATGGGCATATAAAGAGAGAAAAGAAATACCCAACATGTTAAGCATAGACATTGCACTTTTGCTATGCCGAAGCATACAGATGTCTTTGACACTGCACTTTTACTATGCCGAAGCATACAGGTGTCATACATGATTGGCGGGCAACAGTGGTGAGATGGTCATTTATGCCTTTCTCTTAGGATTTTCTAGTCCTACCCGTCAAAAAGAGTGATATGAGTGTTAAGTTTTAAGAGATAACTTAATCTTACTCATCACAAACAAGAGCCACAAAGCTCACTTGCTTAGTTGTGCATAGAGATGCTCATCTAAGCTACAAAAGATACAAAGTTTAGAAAACTTTGTTTCAATGGCCATCCAAGGTACACAAGTACCAAAGTACACAAAACACACACTGTTTTTGTATTTTTCTGATTTTTCAATTTTTTTTTTTTTATATTAAAAACAAAATAAACAAAACAGAAAGTAAACACACAAAAACATGTTAAACAAACAAAGCATAAAACTAGACTGACTCAACAAAAATGCAAAACACACAAGCAATGCAACAAACAAGAAAAACAAGAAGGGAAAAGAAAGTGATGAAATCACTTAGAGTCCTTTTTCTTCCACACCTTGGAAGAGCCTTTCCTTTGATTGAACCCTTGAATCGGCAGTGAGGGGGAAGAATTGAGACCGTTCAAGTTCGAAAGGAACATGAGGGCTTTTAGAAGATCTCCAAGAGGTGCAAGAGAGGATTGAAGCTGATTTTGGCTTCCAGATGCTATCATGCCGTTGCTCTGTTGAGTGGCTAGCCACTTATAGCAATTTGGTCGAGTATGACTGGCAGCTCCACAATGATGACAGAGATGCTGCTTCTTTTGTTTAGGCTTTTGAAAGTTAGCCTTCTTAGTCCTAGGGTTTTTAGCATCTTTCTTATCTTGCTTAGGGGGTGCTCCTAAGATAGATTTACCCTTGTCTAAGTTCTCACTAGCTAATTCAGTTTTAACATCAGTGTTCTCAATTTCAGTGTTATTAGCAGGAGAAACAAAAACAGTATTACTAGTAGAAGCAGTATTAGAGAAAGAAAGACCATACCCTAAGCCTGTTCGATTCGAAGCAAATTTTTGATTGCTGAGCATCTCATCAAGCTTTGCACTTGAAGTCCTCTTCAGTTGAGCTCTGACTTGAAACAGCTCTGCTTCAAGCTTCTTGGTCTTCTCAGCCAAAAAGTTGTTCTCAAACCTCAGTGCTCCAATAGTTTGATTCGCCTCATCAAACTTTGTGGACAACTCTTCACGATCAAGTTCCACATCACTGAGCTTCTTGGTGGCCAGCCTATACAATTTCTCGTGCTTCTCAGAGAGCTTGTAAAGCTTCTCATAGGCTGAATGGATATCATCTTGATCATCCATCTTCTCGAATTTGGACTCCACCAGTTCTTCTTTTTCGTCCACTTCTTCAACAATCCCTTCAGTAGGATTAACTGTGGCAGTGAAGGAATTTAAGATTCCATCATCCTCATTGTCGAAATCGTCTTCAGACTCAATGTCACTCAGGGTTGCAGCAAGTGCCTTGCTTTTCCCAATGTTTTTGAGATATGTAGGACACTAATGTTTCATGTGTCCGAACCCATGACACCCAAAGCACTTAGGTCCTGCGGGAACAATGTACTGACCGCCCTCCTTAGCATCCTTTTTCCCTTTGTCTTGGCTTTTGAACTGAGAAGAATTGGACTGCCTGCGGTCCTTGTCAAAGCTCCTTCCATTGGCATTCTTCATGAACTTCTTGAACTGCCTTGTAATGTAGGACTTCATCTTGGAATCTTCATCATCGGAAGACTCATCTGTATCACTGCTCTTTGCCTTCAAGGCCAGGCTCTTGCCTTTACTTGACTTGCCAATCCTAGATAACCCTATCTCATAGGTTTGCAAGTTTCCAACCAACTCAGTCAAAGGAATCTTGTCAATATCCTTTGATTCCTCTATCGCCGTAATCTTGGCATGGAATCTCTCGGGTAGAGATCTGAGCACCTTCCTTACAATCTTGGGTTCAGGGATGGTTTCCCCAAGATTGAAGGCTGAGTTCACTATGTCCTTGAGCTTGGCATAGAACTCATCAAACGACTCATCCTCCTCCATCTTAATCTCTTCAAAGCTTGTAGTGAGCCTCTGAAGTTTTGAATCTTTGACAGCCTTTGTTCCTTCATAAGTTGTCTGGAGGATGGTCCAAGCCTCCTTAGCAGTTTCAGTTGAGGATATCTTCTTGAACTCCTTATTGGTGACTGCGCTAAATAGGGCATTTAACGCTCTGCTGTTGAAGTTTGCCGCCTTGATCTTATCGTCATCCCAATCGGTCGGTTCTTCTTTTGGCTTGGTCCAGCCAATCTCTACAACTTGTCACACCTTCTCATCTAAAGACTGCAAGAAAGCTCTCATGCGTACTTTCCAGTATGCATAGTTAGTGCCATCAAATAAATGAGGTATGATTAATGACTGTCCTCTATCCATGACAAACAGGGATCAATGGATCAACACAGCAAAGATTAAACCTAATCAGAGTGTGCCTGCTCTAATACCACTTGATAGGCCACAAACTGAATGACCCCTTGTGATTAAATCAATTAATTAATTAGCCAAGTTATTAATTAATCAATTTAACATGCAAATACGTGGAAGCACAAACAAATCACCAATAACTAAATAAATAGCGGAAAATAAATAACACGGTGATTTGTTTACGAATGGGGAAAACCCTTGCGACAAAAACCCCACCGGGTGATTTTCAGGTCACCACTCCCGAAACTCCACTATTATCAAATCAAGCGGTTACAAATAAAGGAATCTCAAGTACCTTACCAACCTACAGTTGAACCTTTACCCCAATACCCAATTGAACTTGATCTGTAGCGACAATTCTCACCTTTGATGCATGGCTCCCAAGTACATGATTAACCAATGTGTGGATCTTAGTACGCGACTTCAAACACCAACTTAGAAGGAGAGGTTGGCTGCAAAGTTCTTCAGTTCATCCTACACGATGAAGATCAGGAAGATGCTTGGTCACAAAACCCTTTGGTGCAAATACACAACAACTTCTTCAGAGAAGATGAACTAGGTCAAGAACTTCGTCTTTGATCACAAATTTTCTTGAACAAAGATTGCTCAATACTTTTTCAACTTTTGTACAATTTGACGGCTCTTAAAACAATCATTTTATATGTTTAGGGTTAGAAAAAAAGAAAGCCCAAAATCATATTCACGGATCCCAAGGAAATTAGATCAGAAAATCTGATTTTATAATTCTCGACAAATAGCAGGTGTCGAGGTAGCTATCGAGAAGGTGTCGAGATTTAATGAATTTGCACTTCAGCTTATTTTTTCTTGGACAGACTTGATGACTTCAACACTTAATCTTGAAACCTTATTTCATGAAGTATTAAGAACACCTAGATCTACCCAATTACAAGTAGAGTGCGTTTTATCAAAAGGATTAGTCAATTTAGATAAATAAGTGACATATGTTCTTAACAAGTGAACACACATATGTCCTAACACCTTCAGATCCATCGGTTCCTAAAGGTCCATCTTTGGCTTCCTCACTTACTACAGCTGATATTGAGGCAGTAATTCAACAGATTTTATCCTAAACTTTCACTGCCCTTTCTGTCACCTTAGGTAAACAACCTTGGTTTTTTGATACTGCATGTTGTAACCATATGACTCCTGATGAATCCCAATTTTCTGATAAGGCACCCTTAAAACACCCCATCACCATTTACACTACTGATGGAACTCCTATGCCTGTTAGTCATAAAGGAACAATCTCTTCTCCTTATTTATCCCTAAGTGACACTTTTCATATCCCAAAGGTATCCCTTAATTTGCTTTATGTTAGTCAACTTTGTGAATTAGGCATAGATCTTCTATTTACTAATCATGGTGTGGATGTGTAGGATCCCCAGATGAGTCAAGTGCTTGGGATAGGCCGTAAAGTTGGTCACATGTTTGAGGTTCATGACTTGAAGATTCCTTTACAAGTTGTTTCTATAGCTGCCACCCCTTCACCTGATCTATGGCATGCTCGTCTTGGTCATCCATCCTTATCTCGTCTTCAATTATTAGCTTCTCAAGGTCATTTAGGTTCAGTTCAGTTTCAAAATTTTAATTGTACTTCCTGTCATTTTGGCAAACAAACAAAATTGCCCTTTAATAATAGTGACTCCTATTCTTCTGCACCTTTTGATCTTATACATTCTGATATTTGGGGTCTTGCACCTGTTTCCACTGAGGGGGGATCCAAATATTTTGTCATATTTATGGATGATTTTTCTAGATATACTTGGATTTATCTACTTCACCATAGGTCTGAACTTGTGTCTATTTATCAAACATTTCATAAAATGATTGAAACACAGTTCAATCGCATCGTCAAAGTATTTCGATCAGATAATGCTCAAGAATATAATAATAAATCTTTCCTATCCTTTTTAGACAGTCATGGTACCCTTCCTCAGCGGTCTTGTCCTTACACCTCTCAACAAAATGGTCGTGTAGAACGAAAACATCGTCACATTCTTGATGTTGTCCGCACCCTTCTCATTCCTGCCTCTCTTCCTAAGCGCCTTTGGGGTGAGACCGCACTCACTGCTATGTACAACATTAATCGTATTCCTTCACCAACTACACACAACAAATCACCATTCAAGCTTCTCTATGGTCAAACCCTTGACTACTCCTCTCTTCGGGTTTTTGGTTGTGTTTTCTTTATCTCTCTTCCTCCTCATGAACGAACAAAGCTCCAGCCTCGTGCTCGTCTCTGTTGTTTCCTTGGTTATTGAGTATCTCAAAAAGGGTTTCGCTGCTATGATCCCATTTCTCATCGCCTTCATGTTTCCCGTCATGTTAAGTTTTGGGAACATCGTCCTTTCACGAGTCTTTAGCAATTTCCTACGCCCTCCTCCTTCGAGTCTCCCATTTTTACTGATCTTTTCCTCCCTATCTATCCTAAACTTGTGGAGGATTCTTCGACATCAGCTGTCTCTCCAGACGACTCGTCTCCGATTCTGTCCCTAGCATATGACCCGCCTGTCTTGGATCCTGTGGCACCACCCTTTCCTGAGTCTCTTGTTGGCCCTGAACTTCATCATTCCACTCGAGTAAGCATTCCTCCCCTTTATCTCTCTGATTGTCACTGCTCTTTTGCTCTTGCCACCCTCTATGAACCTCACACCTATTGTGAGGCCCATACTGAACCTCTTTGGCAGCAAGCTATGAATGAAGAACTAAATGCCCTTCATAAGAATCACACTTGGGATATGGTTGATTTGCCTCCTGGTTAGTCTGTAGTAGGTTGTAGGTGGGCTTACAAGATCAAGACTAAGGTTGATGGATCTATTGAAAGTTTAGCTCGATTTGAAAAGTTTAGCTCGTTTGTTGCTCAGCAGGGTTTCACTTCGAGTCCTCATGACACTGCTCTCTTTGTCCGAAGATCCTCTACTGCTATCACTCTTATTCTTCTCTATGTTGATGATATGATTATTACTGGAGATGATTCTACAGGTATCCGCTCTCTTCAGCACTTCTTTAGTCAGCATTATGAGATGAAAGATTTGGTCACTCTCAGCTATTTACTTGGGCTTAAGGTTACCTTATCCTCTGATGGATATTATCTTTCTCAAGCTAAATATACTTCTGATCTTCTCTCCAAAGCTAGTATCACCGACAATAAGACTGTTTCCACTCCTTTGGAATACAATGCAAAGCTCACACCTTTGGATTGTGAACCTATATCTAATGCTACTCGCTATTGTCAGTTGGTTGGTAGTCTGATCTATCTTACTATTACTCGTCTGGATATTTCACATGCCGTGGGTATGGTTAGTAAGTTCATGGATGCCCCTCGTTCTGTCCACTATGCTGCTATTCTTCAGGTTCTCCAATATGTCAAGGGCACACTTTATTATGGTCTCCACTACTCCTCTCGGTCTTCTCTCGAGCTTCATGCTTATTCAGATACGGACTAGGCAGGTGATCCAACTGATCGATGGTCTATCATAGGTTTCTGTTTCTTGTTTGGTACTTCTCTTGTCTCGTGGCGTAGCAAGAAGCAGGATGTGGTTTTCCGTTCCAATACTGAGGCTGAGTATCGTGCCCTTGACGACACCACCTGCGAGCTTGATTGGCTTCGCTGGCTCTTGGCTGACATGGAAGCTCCACAGCGCATTGCCACTCCTCTTTATTGTGACAACCGTAGTGCTATCTACATTGCTCATAATGATGTCTTCCATGAATGCACCAAGCACATTGAGATCAACTGCCACATCAGTCGCCAGCATCTCGAAAAAGGCGATCTCAAGTTGTTCTCCATCTTCTCTGCTAACCAACCTGCTGATATCTTCACCAAGACTCGCCTGCCTGGTCGTCTTCGAGATCTTATATCCAAACTCCAGTTGGCTTCCTCCTTGCCACCTTGAGTTTGAGGGGGGATGTTAGTGTATAGGTTAGACTAGATTTGCCCATTGGGCTTAGCCCAATATACTGTACTTGTAGTTTACTCATATTACTTGTATTGCACACATACGTAGCCTATATAAGGCTCTCTATTGTACATTATTATTCACACATCAATATACAGACTATTCAGTTTTTCTCTCTCACTTTATATTGTTAACATGTAGGAACGAAGTACTAGATATGGATTGGTATTTCCATTGCCATTGCCGTTACTCTGCTTATAATATTATTGTGCATATTGTGTTATCTACAAAGGAGAAAAGTTGTATTTGAAGGTATATCTTTCTCATATAGAATTAACTTGTTAGATTAAAAGTTCGTAGACTCGTGCCCCTAAATTAAAAGTTTGGCAATTTCATGATTTTATGTTATTGTTAAACTGAAGTTATGTGTTTTATGTCAATTTATACAGGAAATAATGAAACAGAAGATGAAAAGGAATGGATTGATTTAGGGACATCAGAGAGATCTAATATCAATGATCTTTTAATTGACGGGAAAAAGGGGCATGGTTTACGTGTATTTAGTTATGCACACATCACAGCCGCCACACATAACTTCTCATTAGAAAACATACTTGGAGAGGGTGGCTTTGGACCTGCATATATGGTAAGATCCAATTATTTTTTAAAGAATGATATTTTAATTAAACATATTTTACGTTGGCCTAAGCTTATTTTGTCATCAAATTTGCCAACAGGGCAAAATGTAGCTGTAAAGCAATTATCCAAAAATTCAAGGCAAGGAATACATGAGTTCAAGAATGAGTTGATACTTTCCTTATAAGTTACCATGACTTTTGAGTGGAATTGTGGTGTGCCTTTGTGTTAGAACCCCTTTCTCTCTCTCTTGTGTGTGTGTGTTTGTTTCTCAAAAAAAAGAATGAGTTGATACTCATATCTAAACTACAACACATGAATCTTGTTAAGCTTCTAGGTTGTTGCATACATGAAGAAGAAAGGATACTAATCTATGAATACATGCCCAACAAAAGCTTGGACTACTTTCTGTTTGGTTTGAGCAACATTCACAAATATTCAAGGCTAAGAGTTATTCATAGAGATTTAAAAGCTAGTAACGTACTCCTTAATGAAAGTATGAATCCAAAGATTTCAGATTTTGGAATGGCAAGAATGTTCAAACAAAATGAATTAGGGGCAAATACTAATCAAATTGTTGGGACATAGTAAGTTAAAGATGCGTAAGTTATCTTATGAAATATAGTTAACCATGCATCGATATAATAATACTCGTGTTTTTTGGCTGCTGCCAATTACAAATTATTGCTCATAAAAGCTCAATAGTCAATTTGTGAAATAAAAATGTTTGTTTTGTCTTTTTATGTAGTGGTTACATGCCCCTGAGTATGCTATGGAGGGTCTATTCTCAATAAAATCTAATGTCTACAGCTATGGGGTCTTAATGCTTGAAATAGTTTGTGGTAGAAGAAATAATAGCTTCTATCATGCTAACCAAGTGCTCAATCTCATTGGATATGTACGTATGTCAAGAAAACATCAACTGTGAATCATGTATATTTTGATCATTGTGTGTTTCAGCTACATCCTTCGGATGTAGCTGAATGTGGTCTAAATGGTTTTTGTTTCGAGCATTCCACACAGCCCACCCAATGACAGACCAAAATTCAAGCTGCTGCACGTCCAGTTTGTCCACCATATATTGGAAAAGGAGGAAGAAATTTGCTGCTGTGTTGGAACATTATTGAATCCGACCATTAGAGCATTAGCATTGGAGAATGCTAATGCCATATCTAAGGTCCATTTGGCATTTTAAGCCTTAAAATCCATTGCATCAGACAATGCTAAACTCAACTATTGCAAATTTTTTTGCAATAGTGCTACAGTACAATTCTAAAGATAGAATTGTACTGTAGCACAATTGTATAAATGTAAATAATATTTTATTCTCAACTCCCTCTCTCTCAACTCCGGAATGCTCATCTCTCTCTCTCAACTTCGGAATGCTCTCAACTCTCTCTCACTTTTGTTCTCATCTACCCTCTCAACCCTCTCTCACTTCTCATCGGTGAGATAATCTTAAGGCGGATCGTTTTCTGGGTATTTTCTTCATCGTTTTCTGGGTATTTTTTGTGGTTTCTGGCGGTGGAGAGATCAGCGAGTGGGCGTGGGTCAGGTGGAGATCGGCGAGTGGGCATGGGTCAGGTGGAGATCGGCGGCGTGGGTTTCTTACGGTGGGTTTCTGGCGTTGGAGATCGGCGAGTGGGCGTGGGTCAGGTGGAGATCGGCGAGTGGGTTTGTGACTGATGTGGGCGTGGGTTAGGTGGTGCAGCGGCGGCGTGGGTTTCTTGAATTTGTCTACTGGGTATGTGCTAGATTTTGGTTTTGAAGTTTGAGTTGTGGGTTATTGTTTGATTTTGTTGGATTTTAGATTTTGTCTGTGTGTGTTGTTGTAGATTCGGCATTGAGAGAGAGGCTGAATAAGATTATGGCATCGGACTATTTCACCACCCGCCGGAAATGAAGGCTCCGGTGGAAGTTAGAGAGATGAAACCGGCGGCGGCATGGGCTGATGGGTTTTTGGTGCCGTGGCTGTGGTTGTTGATGGGTTGTGTGTTGCTAGAGGTTGAGGGAGAAGCAGAGGGAAAAAAAAAAGATGGATGGAAAGCTCAGGAAACAGGTGTCTGAAAAAAAATAACAGTTATAAAGAAATAATAAAGAAATATTAAAAAATAATATTTTAATAAAAATAGAGTTTTGGGATGTAGAAGAATTGAAAAATGGTATGGTATAATAGAATTGTGGGTTTTTAGAATTGTAAAATAGAATAGCATTAGCATTCCCCAATGCTAATGCTCTTAGCCAAAGCCCATACATCTCGAGCAAAGGGGCGTTCCCATAAGATATGACACACGGATTCAGTTTGTTTGTTGCAGAATTCGCATAGCGGCTCGACTCTGATTTTCATCTTCAGGCTGTCTTTTGTGGGTGAGATATTTGAGCACGCACACCACACAAAATTACGAACCTTTGGAGAGCCTTTTCCACTTAGAAATTAACCTCCCTGATTGCAAAAAGTTTTGTGCAATTAATAGAGAACATTTAAGGGTGAGATTTAAATTCCCATTTATTATTGAAACATAGAAAAAATAGTAAATTATTTATACATGTCAAATGCTTTATATTATGGGCAAACACGTGGAATGATTTGTCCACATCATTTTAAATAAATAGAATATTGTGCCAGTTACGGCAGTATTGTGTATCTACTAATTTGAGGAATCCAACTTTTATAATATATTATAGATAAGGACACTTACTGCCCAAAATAAAGAAAAAAAACAATTGATTTGGAATATGACATTTGTTCCCATGTTGCCTTAGAAACAGGGGTGGCTCCACATAGAGTTCAAGGTGGTCGCAGGACCACCCTAACCTAGAAAAAAAAAAGATTATTATATATAAAATTTAAAAATTTATGATTCTTTTACCTTAAAAAAAAAAAAAAAAAAATTTGTGACCAACCTAAATTTTTTTAGGCCCAAAATAATTAAATTTTGAACAAAGTTTAGCAACAAACTTGGTTAAAGCCTCAACTCCACTCAATATATACATACATATATATATATATATATATATATATACACACATATATTTACTGTATATGAATTTTGACATAAAAATTCATCATTTGATTACATTTTCTTCTTATATCCTCTATTCTTGCAAAATTTCAAGAAAGTCAAAGATCAATAGCTATGTTACTAATTAAATGTTCAAATTTTGAGTTGTTGTAGTCTAAAATTATTAATAAAAAATAATTTTATGGAGCGAATAATAAACAACATCCAATTGGAATGAAATTTGACATATGTTTTAAGAACATGTAGTATATGTAATTCAACGGTTATAGTTTCAAAATATATAGTAGTGTTAATTTTTTTAGTGAAAGCTGTAGCCTGAGGCTACAACTAAGTTTGTAATCAAATTTTGTCCTTATATTTTGGTCATCTTAACAATATATTAGGTCCTTATGAACAAAAAGAAAAAACCCAAGAAAAGTTTTATTTAACTGAAATTATAAAAGAAATATAGCTTGTAGCATTGATAATAAAACTACCATGCAACGATTTTAAATTAAGAAAATTCATAGAAAGAAATTGTAAGACTTTATATATTTGCGTGTGTGTGTATGTTTTTGTCAATATTTGAAATTCTTTTTGTTTTAGATTTTATACAACTTGGATGAAGATTAAGCTCCAGACTTTTAATGATTCCGGTTACTATTCATCAATCCAGAACACTTGTATGAACAGTACCCGAACTCAGCAAAGTTCCAAACAGTCCACTATTCACCCACAGTACCAGATACTTTTGGTGAACAGTAAACAGAAAAGCAAGGGGACAAATCACTGTTCATGTACAGTGACCGGTTACTGTTCACTACAGTACCCGACAAAGAATCCTCTTTCACTATTTGCTTTCGGCTGAAATGATTATTCACCTGAGTAAAAGCAATTTACCCTTCGAAATTTCCGCAGTCTTCAGCAGGATCCGATGCTCCCTTCCTCTATAAAAGGCAGCCTCTCCTCCAGATTGAAGCAGGTCCTAATTTCAGACTTCTGAAGTCTTTAGCTCAACACAACACTCAGCAAAACACTTCATAGCTCCCTTCTCATTACAACCCTTAAGCTTGTAATCAGATGGCAACCTTATTTAGTTTTCCAGTTTACAATTGTATCATCACTTGTAACCTGTACATTTTACATTTCCGCAACCTGATGGCTATCTTTACCCATCACCTGTAACTGCCCCCCATTTGGTTTTATATATATATATATATATATATATATATAAGGTTTTACTAATCTATGCTCATAGAGCATATGTTAGCAAATAATTTTTAGAAATTTTTAATAGAAAAGTGAAAAAGGGATTAACTTTTTTGACAAAATTTTCAACTTCCCTTAAAATATTTTATAAAATGGATGATTAATATATGCCCTACCGATATACATTTTTTGGAGCCTAAGTTTATCTTTAATTTATATATATTCTAAGTTTATATGCATGAATTTGCATGTCAATATAATTGATATAAAATTAGTGTATAACTTGAATTGAGGAAGGACACTTGCCATGAAAATTGACTCAATTGACAGAAAATTGGAGTGCAATTAGAATTTAATTTTTTTATATAGAAATAAAAACTAAATTGATTTGTTAATTGAGCTTCAACTTTAATATATTATATGCGATAATCAAATATTTGTAAATTTACTAAAGTAATATGTCCATATTTTTAGTTATATTAATCTTAAAAATTGAGATTTTCCTAACTCCATTAATAACATGCAATATATATACTGAATTTGTGTCCTGTAATTACACAATGCAAAAATAGTGTAAATGCCTACTATCGATGCCTTTATTAATATTTCTTTTTCCCATGCTTGTAGATCAACTAATACTATAACTTATAACATAGCTAGACATGCCAGACATGTTAGTGGTTATTCAATGCGAATGGAGTTGGTCCTCCACACATCCATGATGTTCTTTGTTGCTATTACGACTAATTTTTTAAATAATTGTCAAGATATATTTTTTTAAATATATGAAAGATAATTATACACTTAAGCCATGGGAAAAAATTAAATATTTGTCAAATCATCCACTCACACAAATGGTTCATATTCTTGATTGTGCACTTTTTAATGATATGTTATATAAATGTGGTAATGCTAGGACCACATAAAAATGACAATTTTTGCCACAATTCGCAATGTGGCGAGTTGTAAGTGGTAGACGTGTGATGGTGAGTCTATGTGGGAACACACCTCTACCGGTCAAAAGTTAACATGTGACAAGTTATGACAAAAATTGTATAATTTTAGGTGGTCCTACCATTACAATTATAAAAGAGGGAAAATTACACTTTACCACCCTAAACTATGTATTAGATTACACTTTGCACCATAAACTATTTGACCACACACTTTGCACCCTAAACTATCACACTCATTACACTTTGCACCCTGGTGCTATTTTTGTTGTTATGTTTAATGAAATCTTACTGCACATGACAAGCACATGTGTTTTGCTGAGGTGAAATAAACTTAAAAAGACCAAAACACCATTCTTCAAAATCAATTAAAACAAAACTCAATTTTTTCTGCATCTCTCTGTCTTGCGTGCTTAGTGCTTACCCACTGCCCAGACCCAAATTCAGATTCTTGTGCAGATGAAAGACTTGTCTAGAAGCAAGAAGATGTATGGAGCATTGGATTTATAACCTACATCTTATTACGTGGGAGCTGGCCTTTTTGGTTACTACATCTTATAGTCTAGAATCTGGATTTTTCGTGCAGTGCTAATAGCCGAATCAAACTTTGAAGGAAGATGAAAATGCCAAATATGAAGAAATGAGAGAAATTTAAGTGTTGAAATATGAAGCAATGCAAGAAATTTAGGGTTTACAAAATCTGACTTTGGGAGAGGCACACACCCAAGAGAGATGTGGAAAGAATTGGGTTTTGTTTTAATTGATTGAAGAAGGATGTTTCAGTTTTTTAAATTTGTTCCACCTAAGCAAGAATCATGTGCTTGTTATGTGCAGTAAGATTCTGTTAAACATGATAAGAAAAATAACACCGGAGTGCAAAATGTGATGAGTGTGATAGTTTAGGATGCAAAGTGTGCATTCAAATAAATTAGGGTGCAAAGTGTGATCTGATGCATAGTTTAAGGCGGTAAAGTATAATTTTTCCTATAAAAGAAGTTGATTGCCCAAATATTATAACACATAATAAGCAATCAACTTCTTTTATATGCCGATTCTCAAAAAAAAAAAAAAAAAAAAAAAACACTTCTTCTATGAGTAATGATGTGACTAAGCAACCATTGGTAGGAAATATTGGCAGATGATCATTAATTAGTCATTTTAAAACCATAAATGATCATCTTATAACCATAAATAATCAAGCAGGAAGAATAGTACACAGTAACTATCAAAACTTTCAAAATTCTTTCACAAAAAGAGTTTTTGATTTTTTGTTTTTTTATCAGAAATAATATTCCTCAGTAATTTTTATATATAAAAAAAAATTTAAAAATTAAGCACGATCGCAGAGCTTGCACGAGACTCGTGGTTAACAATTAAAATGAACCAAAAACTTATCATTCCAAGTCCTTTGTAATAAAAAATCGAGACTTTCTCAAGTGTATGACATCAAGTGTGTGACATCGAACCCATGATGTTCTAGTGGTATAAAGTATAAAAAATACTTGCCTGCCCAAAAACCTGTTCAGTGTTCATTATTTTCTGCCACATAATACCTATATATATTATTTATTTTCTTCTAACTAGTTTATCTTTTTAATCCCCTAAATTTCTTTAAAAAAATCTTTCCGAATCACATGCCATGTGCTGTATATCATGTGTAGTAGTGCATGTGGCTTGCTATTAATAAAAGTTTTAACAACCATTGTATCTTCAAAGGTCAAAAGACTAAAACCCATGAAATCGTGCGTATCCACCGTTACGGCTTTACGCGTACCTGATGTTGTGCGTACAAATTGTTTTAAAATTTGTTAGTAGTTAGGTTTTGGGAATGTCCCATTTTTCTTTTGGTTGGGAATCATCGGAATGACCAAGTCTTCTTTTTTTAAAAAATTCTTTAGAGTTTCAATTTATAACACCCGCTCCTAATTATAGTTCTTTATTATCAAACTAAAATATTAATCGGTTTTTGGTGTAAGTAGAAATTGAACCTCAGATCTCTTATTCCATTGTATATAATAGTTGCTAGCTAGAGTTTTCACTTAGAAATATATAGATGTTCATGTTTGGTTATAAAAAATGAGATCTTCCATCTACAAATCTACTATAACTTCTGCCTTGAGGTTATTCCATTATTCATTTATTTTTGCTTATGCCATAAAAAACGTGTATTTGCACATTTTATTATATAACTAATTAGAATTTACAAATAATAGTTTTATTTTTATATATTTTAACTATATGATATGTATTCTTTTAGTTAGTGGAGTATTTTTATTATAGGAAAGGACGAAATTTTTTATCAATAACATGTCAAGCTAGACTAGTTAGCGGAGTTCATTGAGGATCTAAGCAAAATAATGATTTTTTGTTCTAACTCAAGAGAGCTTTAAAAAACTTATGTGGGTGAAATATGAGATTATCTTCAAAACCCCAATCTGGGAAAAAAAAAATCCCTATTAATACCTCAAAGTTTTTTATTTTTAGAATGAAACATGTAAGTATCTGTATTTTTAAGAAACAGACGCCGCTACAACTATTTTTTTCCTCCCAAAATAAATTATGAGCTTTACCAAATATTATGACAGAATTAAGTTTTTCCTTTTTACGTAAATTATACTTGTATCAAAAAGTAAATTATAACGCACGTACCAAATGAGTAAAGGACATTTCCAACTGAATAATGCAAAGAAACAGCGCTAGCTACGTACGACAATAAATGCTGACTCAAATGTTTCACTTATTCGTACACGGGATTAATCTGATTCTCCTGACTCCTTTCACACTCTTCCCTTTGGACTAATGAGAAGGGTTGAGAAACAAAAATATTATCATTTAGCTCTAGGAAATGAATTACAAATCTCTGTTGCTTTCCGAAGAATTCGAACCAAAGAGTCCAAGTCCCAAACCGTACTGATGATGCTAAAATCGTCAGTCGATCCGTTCGTCCAGAGAAGAGACCGTCCACTGCTTGCGCTAACCCTGAAGAATAGTCAAAATGGAAGAATCGCTAGTGGGGTGCTCCCCACAACGCCTCCGATGATTAAGTCAGAAGCAAATTAACAAGAAAGTAGAATGTAGAGAAAGCAAAAGTGAGAGTAAGGTTAAGTGATTTTTCATCCCCTTTCTGTATCTTGTGTAAGGATATATATAGGCTATTTCGATGTCCTTCTAGCCGTTGGCCTCGTCATTATGAGGTTATTATGGCTTGATTTTGTAACGCATGTGCCAGGTGTTGAATTGACCGGCACGCCTTCAACGGACTCGGCATTTATTGCAGCTAGCCGTAACGGCTGTCCTTGGTTGGGTTGGTCGGGCAGCTCTATTCGTGCAGTGATGGTAATGACATCGTCCTTTCATAGATGGACGATCTATCCTATTTCCTGGACCTATCAGTTGCCCCCCTATTCCGAGGTCGTCTGTAACCTTGGACGATCTTGGGAATACAGAACGATTTTTTTTTTTTTTTTTTTTTTTTTTTTTTGACGCTTGGGAATGCGTTCTTTGCATTAACTGTCTTGTGGCGGCGTGGCTTCGTGGCCACGTGTCAGGTTTTCAGCAGTGGGGAGGCCTTGTTTCCGGCGGGTGTCTTTTCGATTTCCCGCTATTTCCAAGGTAAGCTTTCTAACTTCTACTTTTTCATAAAAATCTTTTGTCTTTATTTCTGGTGTTTTCTTTTTCTTCTTTCTTCTGCGTTTTCTGCTGCTGCTGCTTTGCCTTTCCGATTTCAGATTTTCCTTCTTTCCTTTTTAAGGTGCGTATCCCTTCTTCTTTGCTTCTTTCCTTTTGCTCTCTATGTTTTTGGTTTGCTTTCCTTTTTCGAACCACACATGCCCCTTTTTTAATGGTAGATTATACGGATTTTGAGAACATCTCCCCCTCTGTTACTTTCTTTTTTACTCGATTGGGGGGATACCTGGAACTTTCCGGTGACCGGTACCCACAATCTGGTGATTTCGTGGGAGAGGGGAGTGGTTTAGGTTTAGTTCTGAGGGATTTGTACCCACTGTTGCAGCAGTCACTTTCTTGGTTCAAATCCACCCGTGGGGGCCGTAGGAGGGAAAAAATGAGTTCTGTTGCAAGATCCAGAGGTTTCGAGGGGGGTTCGTCTTCTGGAGTGGTCCCGGACGGGGCTGTGATGGACACGGCCACCTCCGTGCGCCCTCCTTCGTTGCTACCTTCCACCTCCGTCGCCGTACCTCCGGCCTTCCATGCCCTTAAGGAAAAGTGTCATTTGAGTGTAGATGTCTTCAGTAAATTTAGGGATAGGTTCCAATTCCCTGTAGAGACCAAGGTTCGTCTTCCCAGGAAAGGTGAAAAGGCTTGCTCCTTTTCCCATGGTGAAGTTTGTTTTTACGAGGCGGCCTTCCTGTGTGGCTTAAGGTTTCCCGTCCATCCGTTTATCATGGAGCTCCTAGATCGAGTGCAGATTGCTCCTGGGCAACTTATGCCTAATTCTTGGAGGATCGTCGTGAGTTGTATGGTGATCTGGACGGTCATAGCTGAAGGGGAAATGATAACCGTGAACGAGTTTACCCACCTTTATCGCTTGAAAGAATCTAGGGAATTTGGGTATTATGAATTCGTTCCTTGGGATAGGAGATCCCGTTTAATAGTTGATCTTCCTTCGTCGTTCCGTTATTGGAAATCGAGATACTTTTTTGTGTCGGGGGACGGTTGGGAGACTTTGTCGGATGATTTTTGGGGGAATATTCCCAGATTGCTGCGACGGTGGGAGACCCCTCGCCTTGGTGCGTTCGTCTCTAATGCCCCCTTTTCTTCTATTGTCCCGACTATTTTCCTTTTTATTTGACCTTTACATCTTTGAATGATTTCCTCCTTGTGCAGTGAAAGATCGTCCTGACTTGGAGAGTCGCTTCAAGGAGAGAGTTGAAGAGGCCACTAGGTACGTTAAGACGATAGACGACTTCGACGAGCTCGTCGATCCGCGAACTTTGGCTTGTCACTGTCTCGGGCCTGAACCTTCGCTTTACGTTCTTCAGGCAATTGATCGAGAGGAACGAAAAAGTAAGCGATTTTGACACTCAACGTTGTTCCCTTTTCCGTTGTCCTAACTCTTTCTCGTCCTTCTATATATATATTTTTGCAGAGATGACGAGCAAATTTAACAAGGACCTTTACGCTAAGGTCAAGTCAAAGAAGAACGAACCTTTATCAAGTATCGGGCAAAGGACCCTGAAGTTTACTGATAGGGATAGAGAGAAGGAGAAAGAAAAAGAACCGACGGAGAGGGGTTCGTCTACCCCAACTTTGGACGAAGAGAGGACAGCTTCTCCTGCAGTTTCTCTGGAGGAGGTCCCTGCTCCAAAAAGGCAGAAGACCGGGAGGAAAGGTAAGGAGAAAGTGGGCTCTTCTATCTGGGAAGATGCTGACACCGCCATTGCCAGGGCGAATGATTTTTTTACTCCCGAGGAGAAAAGGGAGGTTTCTCTCGTGCCTTCTCATCAATTGGTAAACCAGCACGTGCACAAGCTCGTTCAGGTACTGTTTAAGCTGTCTTTGTCAGGAAGAGGGATGTATACTCCTTTTTCTCCCTTCTTTTTTGTTGTTGTTATACTCAAGTTTTCATTTTAGGTACTGGGGGAAACTATGCATCTTACCTCCCAACTTTTGGCGAGTGAAGAGAAGGCCGTCATGGCTGCCTCGAAAGTGGAGGCTTTGGAGGCAGAGGCTTCAGTCCTGAGGAAAGACTTGATTGCCGCGATGGACGCCCATAATTCTTCTGCGGAGCAAGTCAAAGTCCTGACCGGGCAGCTCGAGGCCGAGAAAGCTCATGTGAAACAAAAGGACGAGCTTCTTGCTGCCGCAAGTCAGAAAATGAAAGCAGCTGTGGCCAAGGCCGTCCTCGCCTTTCAAACGACCGACGAGTACAATACCATTCTTTTTCAATGGTATTTCAAAGGTTTCGAGTTGCTGAGGAGGTACTTGGTCAAACACGGGCAGGGGGTCGATTTGGACGATCTTGACTTTGAAGCTGTTGATAAGGAAATTGAGGCGGATGAGGCTGCTTCGAATGTTCAGGCTTCAGGTGGAGACCCCCCGGCGGCTGACGAAGGTGGAAACGATGCTCCAGCTCAGTGATCAGGATCATTTTTTGTGAGCCCTGTGTGTTTTGGGCTGCCATAATTAAAACAATTATTTTGGTCCCCGTTTGTTTTGGGGTTGTCTTTTTTCTTTCCTTTGAACGGTCTGTGTTTCTCGTTGCATATATTTAAGTTTGCGGCTTTCTTTCATATTTGTGGTGAATTTTCTTTTCTTCATACTTAGAGAAATTTAGCTTGGGATTAACTCTTCGTCGCTTGGAAAATTCCCTTCGTCTCTCTGTGGACTTGGGTAATTTTAGCGACTGGTTACCCGGACAGTGTATGTCTGCTTGAAAGACTCTAACTTTCATTATTTAGGACGGTGCGTGCCCTTTTGAAAGGATTTCATCATCTTTTTAGATCTGGACAATGTTTTATTCCCGGTGTGGGTTTCATCGTCTTTTCGATCTGGACAACGTGTATTTTTCTTGGAGGAGTTTTTATTCCTCTTGCGAGCTTTTCCGCTAAATTCGTCTTTTTGATCTGGACGATGTGCATCCTATCGAAGGATATCATCGTCTTTTTGATCTGGACGAATGTTCGTTTAACTTAAAGGCAGTCAGAATATGACGATTTCTTTGAATGAGACGATTGAGATGTTGGACAATTGCTGATAGAATCCTGAATAACCTCTTATACACTTTTTATAAATGCATAACTTGCAGAAAAACAACGCATATAAATTACTGGTTTTAATGGAAAGTATGGCACTAAACTGTGGTAATTTCTTACAATGGAGCCACGGATCATTTCCTGTAATACCTTTTCAGGTGTTCGACGTTCCATGGACGAGGTAGCTTGTTTCCGTTCAGATCCTCCAGATGGTAGCTCCCTTGTCGTGTATAATCGACGACCCGGTAAGGTCCTTCCCAGGTTGGGTTCAACTTTCCTTGCGCGGGGTCCTTTGTTGCTGTAGTCACTTTCCGGAGGACGAGGTCACCGATGTTGAACCTTTTCAACTTCACCCTTTGATTGTAGTATCGTGCCATTTGTTGCTGGTACCTGGCCATTCTTTGGGAGGCCTGGTCTCTGACTTCGTCAAGGCAATCCAGGTTCAACCTTAACTGGTCTTCATTGCTTCCTTCGTCAAAAAACTCCCTTCTGGTGCTAGTGAGGCCTACTTCGACTGGGATGACTGCCTCCGTGCCGTAGGTTAGGTTGAAAGGGGTCTCTCCGGTGGGGGTTCTTGTCGTCGTCCTGTAGGCCCATAAGACGCCAGGCAGTTCCTCTGGCCACGCTCCTTTCGCCCCCACTAACCGGGACTTTATGGACTTGAGTAAGGTTCGGTTAGTTACTTCCGTCTGTCCGTTGGCCTGAGGATGTCCTGGCGAGGAGTATTTGTTCTTGATACCTAGGCCTGAGCAAAATGATCTGAACTTCTGGCTGTCGAACTGACGGCCGTTGTCCGATATGATCGTCCTCGGGATCCCGAACCTGCAAATAATATTTTTCCAAACAAAATTTTGTACCTGAGCCTCTGTGATCGTTGCAAGAGCTTCTGCCTCGACCCATTTTGTAAAATAATCAATTGCGACCAGGAGGAACTTCACTTGTCTCTTTCCTTGAGGTAGTGGACCCATGATATCGATTCCCCATTGTGCGAATGGCCAAGGCGAGGAGATAGTCGTCATTCTTTCTCCTGGAACTCGCTGGATATTCCCATATCTTTGGCAGCTGTCACATTTCTTCACAAAATCTGATGCGTCCTTCTGCATTGTTGGCCAGAAATAACCTGCTTGGACTATTTTTCTGACGAGAGACCTTGACCCCATATGATCTCCACAAATTCCTCCGTGCACCTCCTTCAGGACGTACCTGGCCTCTTCCTCTTCCAGGCATTTCAAGTATGGTTGGGAGAAACCTCTTCTAAAAAGTTGGTCGTTCAATATGGTAAATCGGGCAGCTCGTTTACGGACTTTCCTGGCCTCTTCAGTGTCCGATGGTAATCGCCCATCCTTGAGAAAGGATAGGATTGGTACCGTCCACCCTTGAGCGGTGTGTACAGAGAAGTTTTGTATTCCCTCAATGCTGGGGAGGTCTTGTTCTTCCAATTTCCATCTGCAGGTCGTGCCTAGAACATCTGTTGAGGCGCTCCGTGCCACCTCGTCAGCTTCTACGTTCTGCTCGCGCGGGATTTGAATGAACTCTACATGATTAAAGTTGCTAACGAGCTGGTTCGTCAATTGGAGGTATTTTTGCATTCTTGCTTCCTTTGCTTCGAAGTCTCCCCTGGCTTGTCCAACGACGAGTTGCGAATCACTCTTGATCACAACATTTTCAGCTCCTAGTGCCCGAGCCAGCCTGAGCCCTGTCAGTAAGGCCTCATATTCTGCTTCGTTATTGGTTACTGGGAATTTCAGCTGAACCCCATATTTGAGAACATCTTTCTGGGGGGAAACAATGACAACGCCTGCCCCTCCTAATTTCTGTGTGGACGATCCATCTGTATTAATCGTCCAGATGTCTTCTCGACCTTCTACCTGGTCGTTGATGGTGAACTCGGCTATAAAATCTGCTAGTGCCTGGGCTTTTATGGCTGTTCGTGGGCAGTACTCAATATCGAACTGGCTAAGCTCAATTGCCCATTGCACCATTCGTCCGGCTGCCTCGGGTTTATTCATGGCTTTCTTGATTGGTTGGTCCGTCATTACCTTAATTGGATTTGCCTGGAAGTAGGGGCGAAGTTTTCTCGATGCCACTATTAGGGCGAAGGTGATCTTCTCTATTCGTGGATAACGTGCTTCAGCTCCTTGGAAGGCCTGACTGACATAATACACAGGGAGTTGCCTCTTTTCTTCTTCCCTTATTAAGGCTGCACTTACAGCCGTAGCAGATACTGCCAGGTACAAGAACAGATCTTCACCTTCTTTGGACGGACTTAATAGTGGGGGATTACTCAGGTACTGCTTCAGGTCTTGGAATGCTGTCTCGCATTCCTCCGTCCAGACGAACGCCTTCTTCAGGGTTTTGAAGAAAGGGAGGCACTTATCCGTTGCCCGGGAAACGAATCTGTTGAGGGCCGCTACACGGCCTGTGAGTGACTGTACTTCTTTAATCGTCCTTGGTGACGTCATTTCAAGGATGGCTTTAACTTTTTCCGGGTTTGCTTCAATTCCTCTTTGCGACACCATGAATCCAAGGAACTTCCCTGAGGAAACTCCAAAAGCACACTTGGAGGGATTCAACTTCATGCAGTACTGTCTGAGTGTGTTGAAGGTTTCCCTGAGGTCGTCTAGGTGATCGTCCTCCTCTTTGCTCTTGACGAGCATATCGTCAACGTATACTTCTACGTTTCTCCCGATCTGTTTCTTGAACATTTGATTTACCAACCTCTGGTACGTGGCCCCTGCGTTTTTTAAGCCAAAAGGCATGACTTTGTAGCAATAAAGCCCTTGGCTGGTGATAAAGGCCGTTTTTTCCTGATCTTCCTCTGCCATCCGTATCTGGTTGTATCCTGAAAATGCGTCCATAAATGTCAAGAGCTTGTGCCCGGCGGTAGAGTCGACGAGCTGATCAATCCTGGGCAGGGGGAAGCTATCCTTTGGACAGGCTTGGTTTAGATTGGTGAAGTCAACGCACATCCTCCATTTGCCGTTCGCTTTTTTGACCATGACGACATTGGCCAACCATTCGGGATAATAAACTTCTCGAATGAAGTTGGCAGCAAGTAGCTTGTTCACTTCGTCCGTCACTGCTTTGTTTCTTTCGGGAGCGAAAACCCTTCGCTTCTGTTGGACGGGCTTTTTCTCCGGGTCTACATTCAGGCGGTGCTGGATGATATTTGCGGGAATCCCTGGCATATCTTCGTGGCTCCATGCGAATACATCGAGGTTACTTTTCAAGAAACGGATGATTAATTCTTTCGTTCCCGGGCTCAAATCCGTCCCTACTTGAGTCGTTTTCAGCGGATCGTCTTCGACCAACTTTACTGTTTCTAATTTCTCCATGATCTCAGGTGACTTATCCTCGATCACCCATGTATGATTCTCTCTGGATGCCAGAACCGCCTGGTAACACTCCCTTGCCAAGACTTGATCCCCTCTTATTTCTCCAACCCCCGGCTCCGTTGGAAACTTTACCTTCAGGCAGTATGTGGAAGTGGCAGCCTTCCACCGATTAAGGGTAGGTCGTCCAATGATCATATTGTAAGACGAAGGGGAATCTACGACCAAAAAATTATGCCTGTTGGTTACCTGTAAGGGGTACGATCCGGCAGTTACAGTCAATGTCACAATACCTCGGGGGTACACCTTATCCCCGCTGAAGCTGACGAGGGGTGATTCAAAGGGTTGAAGTCTATTTGGATCTACCTTTAATTGCTGGAAGGCAGATAGGTAAATGATATCCGCTGAACTCCCATTGTCTACCAAAACTCTCCTCGTGTTGAAGCCCTCAACCATGACCATGATAACCAGTGGGTCGTCATGAGGCTGCTTTATTCCCCTGGCATCTTCTTCTGAAAAATACATATCTTGAGTCGTCCGTCGTTGCTTGGACGGGGGTAAGCTGTGAACACTGTTTACTTGCCTTTGATATGATTTTCTGAGAGACCTGGTCGACCCTCCTATGGACGGTCCCCCCGCAATTGTCTTTATTTCCCCTCTTGCATTCTGTGGGTGGGGTGGTTGACCTTCGTTTCTTTGGAAATCCCCTTGTTGTTCTCTTTTACCAAATCTGCTAGCTTCTCCCCTTTTTACGTATTTCTGAAGTTTCCCTTTCTGGATGAGTTCTTCTATTTGCTCCTTCAGGTCTCGACAATCTTCTGTGTAATGCCCGTGATCCTTGTGGAAACGGCAATACTTTCTCTTATCGCGTACACTGGGCGGCGATTGGAGTGGCCTGGGCCATTTTAGGCTATGTTCGTCCCTTATTTCCGCCAGAATCTGATCAACAGGCATTGCCAGTGGTGTGAATTTCGTTCGTCGAGAGTTTTTATCGTCTCTTCGTCTGTTTCCATCGTCACTACGTCGTTCTGCTCTATCCCTCTTCTGTCCTCTCCTGTCATCCTCTCCTTCTTTCTTCTTCTCCTTTGTTTTTCCTGTCCCATCTATGGCAGCAAGCGCCTCTTCAGCGTTCATGTACTTCTGTGCTTTCAACAATGCTTCCGCCATTGATTTGGGAGGATTTTTCGCCAGTGAAGCCACAAAATCTCTGGATTTAAGCCCGGCTTTGAAGGTCGTGAGTTGCACCTTATCGTCGGATTCGTCAACCTCCAACATTCCTCGAGTGAAGCGCGTCACATAGGACCTCAAGGTTTCCCTTTCCCCTTGCTTGATTGTGAGCAAGTGGTCGGCGGTCCTTTTTGGACGTTGACCCCCTACGAAATGACGAATGAAAGAACTGCTTAGTTGCTCAAAGTTGTCAATGGACGACGTTGGCAACTTGGTGAACCACTCCCTGGCCACCCCTTTTAGGGTTGTTGGGAAGGACCGACATAGAATCTCATCAGGGGGCTGCTGGAGGCCCAGTGTGGTCTTGAATGTATTCAAGTGGTCTAGCGGATCCTTCAGTCCGTCGAAAGGTTCAAGCTGCGGTAAACGGAATTTAGAGGGTACCGGACACTCTTGAACTGCCACAGTGAAAGGAGAATCAGTTTTCCTGATAATCCTCTCCAGTCCTTGATCTGTTTTTCCTTTAATAGCGTTTCTTAATTCGTCCATCTCTTTCCTCATCTCCTTGAGAAAACTCGAGTTTTCTTCCTCTGGAGTGTTGGCCTTCTTTCTGTGGCTGTCCTCGTCCCCATCTCTGTTGACTTCGGTGTTGCTATTTCCCTGTTGTAATTGTTGCTTCATTTCTTGGTTCTGTTTAGTGAGCTCTTCCACTGTGGCTGCAAGTGCTTGAATTTGCAGGGCCAATGCAGCAGAGTCCTGGTCAGAACAGGATTCCATCTCGTTAAGATAGGAGGATATTCCTAGGCTAAATGCTCTGGAACGACGAATATCGGATGAAAAGTATGGAAAGTTTCCCACAGACGGCGCCAAACTGATGATGCTAAAATCGTCAGTCGATCCGTTCGTCCAGAGAAGAGACCGTCCACTGCTTGCGCTAACCCTGAAGAATAGTCAAAATGGAAGAATCGCTAGTGGGGTGCTCCCCACAACGCCTCCGATGATTAAGTCAGAAGCAAATTAACAAGAAAGTAGAATGTAGAGAAAGCAAAAGTGAGAGTAAGGTTAAGTGATTTTTCATCCCCTTTCTGTATCTTGTGTAAGGATATATATAGGCTATTTCGATGTCCTTCTAGCCGTTGGCCTCGTCATTATGAGGTTATTATGGCTTGATTTTGTAACGCATGTGCCAGGTGTTGAATTGACCGGCACGCCTTCAACGGACTCGGCATTTATTGCAGCTAGCCGTAACGGCTGTCCTTGGTTGGGTTGGTCGGGCAGCTCTATTCGTGCAGTGATGGTAATGACATCGTCCTTTCATAGATGGACGATCTATCCTATTTCCTGGACCTATCACGTACCTCATTTCTGCGACGCCATTGAAGTTAGCTGATAGTGCAAAAGATCTTATGTCTGGTTTGTCCAGTTATCACACAATCAAGCTAGAAATTAACTTTCGTTTTAACAACTTAAATTTAACAAACCTCGTAAATCGTTGTTTGGCTATGTGAAACATAAGTACACTACAAAAAAAATTCTGGACATTAATATGAATTAAGTTTTGATTTTAAGACATAAAATTCTTCATTATATATATAAAAAATAAATAAAAAAATAAATAAAATAAAAAAAGAAAAGAAGAAGAAAAGAAAAGAAAAGAAGAAGAAGAAGAAGAAGAAGCAGAAAATGCAATCCATGGATAGCCCGGCACTTAGGAATGTGTCAAAACACACTAACACATCTGTCGCGGTCAGTACAATGTATTCCAACAATTCCTATTGTCATGGATTTCTAAATACTTTCTTTTTTCTCCCCTTAATAGGAAATACTATAGTACCACTAAACAGCACATTATTATTACAAAATAGGCTAATGATTAGACTTAGAATTGAAGGCCTATTCCATTGCTGACTCAAAAATATATTTTTTTTTGTCCCACTTAGCCAACTTGTGACCTGCCTTAGTTATTATCCCCACTCTAGAACCTTTGAATTTTGGAAAATAAGCCCCACCGCGCGCCGTGTGAACTCATATGATCATGAGCCATCTTTCAACACTTTCATAATTGGTAGGCTGTTTTGACAATGATTCCATTCCATGGCTCCTCTAGTGGAGTAGAGTACTGTTAGAGTCTCCCCATTCGAAGGTTACTTCTTGGACAGCATTTCAGTATTGAATCTTGCTCCAAATTCGTGGCCAACCCATTTAGATGGATTATGGCCGAAATTGGAGTCAATGGATAAACAAAATTCCAAATATAATTGATTCCTTTTCTTGTGGGCTTCTGCCCTGCAGTCACGTATATATTATAATTAGATGAGGGTTGTACTAAATTAATAAATAATGTTAGGGTAAAACTTAAGTGCAATTTGTTAAGAGCAATTAATTAGGGCTTTCAATTAAATTCAAATATATAATTGCATTTAATTTAATTATTCTTTCCAAAGACAATAATATTTGTACTTCATTAATCAAAGTAGCCAAATGTTTAAATTTAATTAATTGGAGAACTTAATGTAGTGTACCTAAGGAATTATATCCAAAATTTTCTCATAATGTAATTTAAATTTTGAAGAAAGGAACAAATAAAAGTCATTCAAATTTTCTTTAATAAGTCATGAGTGTACAATGCACAAGAAAATTAAATAGAATATTACATTTTTTTTTTTTTTTTTGGGTCAAAATATAAAACTTGATAATTATAATAATATCAAGCCCGTTTTCTTGACTGCCCGCTTGGAATTCCTGGCCTATTCGTGTAACTATGTAAGAATATGTTAGGGCTAACTAATATGAGAGAGAGAGAGTGTGTGTGTACACGCGTGCACGTGCTATTGTTGTGCCTAATAGAGTGAGAAGACATAATCTCTTGATAATGATATCACCACAATACTAGAGTTCTAGCTAGAAGCTAATATGAAGATGTTGTTTTTCAAGATTGTTGATGCAAAGCTAAAGTCATAATATTATCCTAGTGCTACTGTTGTGAAGTAAATCTTTAACAGAATTTTGGAGTCGATTAGAGGTTCTGTTCGTGACATCCAAGTGTGTCATCAGTGAAGTATCCAGATAAAGAATTTAGAAGTTTTGAAATGGTAGAAGGTTTCTTGTGTACGTTGATCTACTAAATGTCCATTTGGTATGATTAATTTTGCCAATTTATTTTGCTATTCAGCTTATTTTTACTACTATTCATAGGTCTCACTGCACTTTTTAATACTATTCATGGGTCGCACTATACTATTTCAACTAACTTTTACCTTTATCTACAATACTCTTAGCAAAAAGTTTTCAGTTTTAGCAAAATAAGCAGATCTCAAATATACTCTAAGATTGTAAAGTCTAAGTAACAATTTTGCTTAGATTGTAATTTTTTGTTTGCTCGATTAGTATAAATTGCTTTTTGGAAAAGAGTTCTTTGTATTAGTTTTACCTTGAATAATTTTCTTTGGGTTTTCCACTTAGTCACTATATCGTGGCCTTATATTTATTGTGATTGTTTGCTTTGGGATTAGTGACAACATATGCATGCTCATATTACTTTAATTGCTTAAAACTTAATTGATTATTTGTCTTAATTGGATTTTTTTTTTTTTTTTTTTTTTGACTCAAAGGTTTGATGTCCCAATTGGACTCAATTGATATAATGTGTTGCATAATATACAATTAGAGTCTAAAAAACCCAAAAAAATATTTAGATATAGAATAAAATTTAAAATTAATTAAAAAAATTGATTAACATAATGATGCGTAAAATTAAGATATCCAAAAAATCAATGGATGGAATTTTTCTATCTCCTGTCAATTCTAAATGCCTGTAACACTTTTCATTCTTGTTGTCTCAATATTGCGTTTACTTTGCTTTCGCACCCTAGTCAAAGAAAATTGCTGGTGTGACAGGCCTTTCGGTAGAATCGGTACGCATCCTTACGTTGTTAACCTGACTTATGAGCCACATGCTAGTCTCACGAAATCAATATTTATAATTTATGGACACATAAGAAAATGCTAATTGAATTTCAACACTCTAAGCATGGTTTTTTTTAGTTCTTGACATGGTTCTTAATGTCTTTGCAATGCAGCCCTATATGTTCTTTTTTTTTTTTTTGGAAACCTATATGTTCTTATTTTGTTATATTAGTACGTGACCTTATATACCATGTCAGCATTATTAAAAAAAAAATTTATATATATATATAAGATAAAGGATCTGCCACATGATCAACAATTGTTTTTGTTTTTTTTTTAGAACATCAATAATTGTTGTCTGTTTACTTTCCTTCTCAAAAAAAAAACAAAAAACAAAAAAAAGGGTAAAAAGGCAGGAATTTTTAAAAAATCATGCTAAATTGAAAAATCCAAAAAAACAATTTGAGTTAATAAAATCCAAAATTACTTGGAATTGAAGTTTGACACATAATTCAAAGTCAAAATACTAATGGTATCACTTGTAGTTCGCCTCATCAAGCAATTTAAGAAAGAAGAAAAAAAAATGCATGTAATTGGTATCATAATTAAAAGCCCGTTTAAGTTATACGTAGAACATAATAACGAATGAAAAAGAATGTAACGAAAATAAATAAATATTTTATCTATTTCATTATTTGAAACTTTTTTAAAAATGAATTGAATAATCGCAATGACTAATCTAATCTATTCGCGGCTACATGCATGTTTATTCCAAAAATAAGAATAAATTCATTATTTTAATGAATTGAACATAAAAATATCAATTTAATCCAATTATGAGGAAGGACATGTAAAAATTTAATGTATACTAGTAGATTTAAATATTCTTTTATTTCGTTTATAAATACTCAAATAGATAAATAAAATATTTTATATTCTGTTCTATTTTATGTCGCTGGTTTATAAACTTTCAAACATAGTGTAAAGCCTTTTTTTCTTCATAGAAGTCTCTCCTTTTATTTAATTAATTAATATCATTTTTTAGAGAATTAATCAATTAATATCATACTAATTTAATTGATTATCTAATAACTTGCGAAGAAAATAAATCTTTCTGATTGACACTTTTTCCACAAATACTACGGTTTTTTTATATTTTAAATTTGATTGAATTATATACTTCCTTGAATGAGCCTTGAACCACCCACAATTGTTTGGAGAAATTGTAGGAAGGAAGCAACAAAATTGAGGCACAAGTAGGCATTATAATTAAACTTTTAGCAACCCAATCCAATGTAAAACCGTTGAAACTCGGACAGATTGAGTCAAACCCACATATATTTTATTATCTTCTCTATATTAACATCGTAAATTAATGAGAACTTTCTTTTATAGTATTTTATTGATTCGAAGTCTAAGATACATGCATACTCTGGTGCAAGTTGAGCCACTTGGTGTATATCTAACAGAACATGACAAGTCCCAACGACTTTGACATTAGCAATAATTACTCCATTATATCAAGCTACACTGGCCCACCCACCTCTCTATCTCTTAGGCTACCCACCCAGTTGGGTCACAAGGATGAATATCTCACACGTTCATACAATACTCCCAAGGACTTAGACTTTAGCAATTGATTATATTATTCCATTGGATGCTGAACCGTGAATGAATTGTATTCAAGTAATTGCCAAGTGAGCAAATTTCAGTGCTCAACCATGGCTACCACCAACATTGTACTTGTATACCTTCTCACATTGGTTTTCTTGCTCTTCTTCTCATCCTTGTGGACACCTCATGTTGCAGACTGGGTATACGTGACATCTGGCAACCTGTCATCAATTGGTGACACACTCAAACCTGGTGACACACTCAATTCCACGAGTTACCTTGTATCTCAAAAAGGGGCTTTCGCTTTGGGGTTCTTTAGGAGGATTGACATCAATTCTAACGACAGCTATGTTGGAATATCAGACATGGCTGATCCAAAGAGTCCTTTCAATCTTTATGTATGGTTTGGCAATCGTGGTCATCCTTTTGTCAAAGACAAAACGGGTTCGCTTACCTTGGACAACAATGGAACATTGAAGATTGTACGCCAAGGTGAGAGTCCTATAATCTTATACTCCTCTGGTACTAATAACACTGTTGCTACTTTGTATGATAATGGCAATTTTGTGTTGAAAGAAGTTAACTTTGATGGGTCTACCAAAAGTGTGTTATGGCAAAGTTTTGATTATCTTATGGACACCCTTTTGCCTGAAATGAAGCTAGGGGTCAATCACAAAACTGGCCATACTTGGGCACTCACATCATGGTTAACTACAGATCTTCCAGATTATGGAGCTTTCAGTCTTGAATGGGACCCCAAGGGACTTGAATTGGTCATTAAGCAAAGAGGGGTGGTTCATTGGAAAAGTGGGGTCTTGATAAACAACCAATTTGAGAACATTTCACCAGATATAACATCTATGTATGATTTCAAAGTTGTTTCAAACGAGGATGAAGAATACTTCTCTTTCAGTAACAAAAATCATAGTGTGTTGATGTCTGAATGGATTATCACTTTTTTGGGGCAATTTAAGGATTTGAGAGGACCTGATATTGGCGGAGCTGATAATTGCTATAGCTATGATACTAATGGAGGATGTCAAGGTTGGGAGCAGCCAGTGTGTAGGGAACGTGGTGACAAATTTGATCTCACAACTAGGTACTATGTAACCGGAGATAGTTTGTCGCACAATAATTATAGTCTCGGCATCAGTGACTGTAAAGCTATTTGCTGGAGCAACTGTAGCTGTGTGGCTTTTACTTCTCAGTTTGCTAATGAAACTGGATGCCGATTTTGGACAGGAGAGACAGCGGTCCAATCCGACCACGCTAGTGATTTTGTATCTCTTTACCTTCTATCATCAAGTCCTTCCCATAAAGGTTAGTCTTAACTTGCTAGGTTTTTAATTTTTTTTTTTTTTTTTTTTTGGGTGATATGAGCATTGTTGACCTTCAATTCATCAAATTGCAAACAGGCAGCTTGTGAAAATCATTATTACAGCTTTAGAGCATTAGCATTAAAGGGCGTAAAGTCCCTCAAATTATTACTCTATATATGCACAAAACCACTGACATCAGGGTTGATATATCTAAATGCTTTTTCCACGCAGCTGAAGTAAGATTGTAAATTTACAACCAACGTAGTTGAAGTGTGAACATAAATTTGCTTTTTTAATTCACTCCCTCTCTCTGGCTGGCTGTGTGGATTTGATGGCTTGCATCTGAGTATCTGACTTTATGTATGGGTTACATGTGAAGCTTCATATTGGTTTAGTTGGATCTCTTTGACTATTAGTTTAATGGTTTAGGCTTTGACGGCTCACATTAGTACTAAGGCCTGATTTTTTAAATGTTATTTAACTTTAGGGATTAGACCCACTTGCATCTCTTGAGCTAATTAGGCCTCTCAAGGTGCACCAAACTTATTACCCCTTTACAAGTGGCTCTTACACAATCTTGACAGTTTTTTTTTTTTGGCTCATGAAAATCTCACTTCTGACTATTACTTTTGATATGCAATATATAATTTTGAACAAAAAAGAAAAAGAATAGATAAATAAATCTCATATGATGTCTATTAATATGGCTACTTATGATCAAATGTAGGAGCAAAGAAGTGGATATGGATTGGCACTGTTATCGTCGCTGCTTTGCTTGTAATATTTTTCAGCATATTGTGTTATATACAGAGAAGGAGAAAAGTTGTATCCAGAGGTATAGTTTACATGAAGAATGAACTTGTTAGTTTAAATTTAGCAACTTGAATATTTGTTGCTCTTTTTTTTTTTTTTATTCTTTTTTTTCGGAAATACTGATAAAAATATTTTTATTTTTTGTAAATTACGACAGGGAATAATGTAACAAAAGATGAAAATGATTTACTTGATTTAGTGAGTTTGGATCAATCTCCTATTGTCAATCAAATTCCTAATGATGGGAAGAAGGGGCATGATTTAGGTGTATTTAATTATGCATATGTCATGACAGCCACAAACAACTTCGCACCGCAAAACAAGCTTGGAGAAGGGGGCTTTGGAGAAGTTTATATGGTACGCTCTAAATAACATACAAAAGATACAAGTTTTAATTAATTTATGTCTTATCATAGCCTAAACCTTATTTGATCAAAATATCAGGGAGAATTGTTGACGGGGCAAAAAATAGCCATAAAGAGATTGTCGAGAAATTCAGGACAAGGAATACTTGAGTTCAAGAATGAGTTAATACTCATATCTAAACTTCAACACATGAATCTTGTTAAGCTTTTAGGTTTTTGTCTACATGGAGAAGAGAGGATGTTAATCTACGAATACATGCCGAACAAAAGCTTAGACTCATTTTTATTTGGTTTGAAAAACATTCTCCTTTTATTTTAACACTTCCTTCGATTTCGTCAACAAATTTATATATTTATCTATATAAGTTTGCTGAAAGTAGATTATTAATCATATTTAACTTTTATATTCAATAGATGCAAATAAGAGCAAGCTACTAGATTGGCAAAAGCGTTTTGGTATAATTGAAGGAGTTGCTCAAGGATTGCTTTACCTCCATAAGTACTCAAGATTGAGAGTAATTCATAGAGACTTGAAAGCAAGTAATATTCTCCTTGATGAAAATATGAACCCCAAAATCTCTGATTTTGGTATGGCAAGAATCTTTCAACAAAATGAATTGGAAGCAAATACTAAAAGGGTTGTCGGGACATAGTAAGTAAATTAATTATATTACATACATTGCTATATTTGTTTCATTTTGAATGTTAAACACTATTGCTTTCACATGATTAATGAAGTTATAAACTTAAATTTTTTTTTCTAATTTGATGCAGTGGATACATGTCTCCTGAGTATGCCATGGAGGGAGTTTTCTCTATAAAATCTGATGTTTACAGTTTTGGAGTTCTTATGCTTGAGATCTTGAGTGGAAGGAAGAACAACAGTTTTTTCAAGACAGAGCACTTGTTCAATCTAGTGGGATATGTATGTCAACAAACTATGAGCTTCGGATGATTCTATGATAATCAATCTGTGTTTCTGATCATGTATAATCCTTTTTCAGGCATGGGAGTTATGGAATGAAGGTGCTGCCTTGGACCTAATGGACCCAGCACTTGATGATTCATATATGGATCAGATGCTTCGTTGCGTTCATGTTGGTCTCCTATGCGTTGAAGATAGTGCAATTGATCGACCAGCAATGTCAGATGTCTTAGCTATGTTGACAAATGACAATTTGTCATTGCCGTCACCTAAGAAACCTGCATTTTCTCTTGCAAGACAAGCAATTGAGGCACATATATATGACAAAGAATCAGAATGTAATTCGATAAATTGGGCGTCAATTTCTAATATGGTTCCAAGATAGAGGCATGTTTTTAGTATCACTTCATACGCTTGAGTATGTTAAAGGTTTTTTTTTTTTTTTTTTTTTTTTTTTGTGTTTTGTTTTTTATCAGGAAGGAGAATTTTAATGTTGGTTTAACGTGGTTAACCAACAAATACTTCCCAAGAATTGAATGTTTTCACTTAGATATTTACTGCTATACATACTTACATGTAAATTATTACAATTTTGTTTAAAACATAGATTCCCTTTCATTTGCTGCAAAACTATATTCAATTATGACCATTGATGACCATTACAAACATCTTTTAATAATCTTAAACATCTTTTAAATATAATCTGATTTAGTTCTGAGAAGCAAGTAAGCGCTCTATCATGCGCCACCATATTCTTTGTAATGATCATTCTCAAAAAAAAAAAAAAATATTCTTTGTAATGATCATTTCATAATCAACAATGGCCCTTTTGTTAAGTGCAAAATTTTCTAGATAAGGAAGAGAATTTTATTTGTTCAATCATGGACCCACCTAATGAGCACTGTCCAAAGTCCCCACCACAAATTCATGCAATAAGTCAATTAGTTGTTGAGAATATTTCGGTCTTTTGAAAGTGTTTTCAATAGATCCGTAAAAGTGACCGTTATGTAAAATTTCACTTACTCATTTACAAAGTTTTTAACCCCATATGTAAATCTGTTTGACATACATAATTACAATGAAATCATTTACAAAATAAAAACTCCAATTTTTTAATTGGAAGCCTTTCAATGTCTTCATCATTTTTCTTAATCTCCCTCTTAACAATATTTTAGAAAATTTAATTTTTATCACAGCATCAACCAAAACAATAAGCTAACTAAACTCTCAAATTGACCCAAATGCACTCAATGGGAAACAAAAGAATGGATTATTCAACTTCAACATGTTAGAGACCCAAATCCCCTAAATGTTGACTATAGAAAAACCTCAAATAATGGCCAATATTTTTTTTTTTTAAATACCCTTAATTGTTCATCATATAATTCACCAAATAAAAACTCATATTCATAATCACATGTACATCCCTTAAACACGTTGCTTAGATCTGGTAGAGAAATTAACAATAAATTTTTTTTAAAAAAATTAGAATTTCATCTTTAAAAATTGGAACAATTGAGGGTAGAGGTCTCCTTGAGGACTCTTCAGTTAATGCTATTAGAACAATCACTACCGGTGTAGTGGTCTAGTGAAGGAGAAGTGTAAAGAAGGTGCCCTTGGGAGGAGGATTTTGCCCCTGAGTTGTCACATTTTGGGTGCTCTGGCGACGTGACTTACGTGTGCATGTGTTTCTAGGGTGAGATGTGTATATAAGTCTCTCTTTTTTCTTTTTTCTTTTAGGAGTTGCCATCAACTATTAGCTTTGTATTAAGTGTGATTATTCTTTCTATTAGTCTAATTTGTTTTACCTAATTAACTGAAAAAAAAAAATTTCAAAGGTTCTTAGATTAATTAAGGTAAACCAATGTCTCGAACCAAAGATTTTGAATTTAGAAGTTTAATTATGAGCAGGGAAGGTGTTAGACACCCCATACCACTTATCCAAAAGACAGTACCTCATTTTAATTTAACTACAACATACACATTTTAGGAAAACAAATTAAATACTAGGCATTTTTATTTTTGAAAAGGTTTTGTACAAACAAATATATATACATTTCATGTTAGTATTTTATGTATTTATAAAGTGTCATACGAATATTTATTGCAAAGACATATATACATATCATGTGAAAACTATATTACAAATTTGCAAGGATTTAAACGTATACATGAAAATAATATATTTACTACATATTTATCATGTGAATATGCATATTTTACAACATTAAAAAGAAGAGGAGAGGAAGGATGTCATCTTTTTGCATTTAGGTCCACTTTATTCTCCAAGTTTCGTTCTCAAGCATAAACACAATGAACTCAAAATAATTAGTGCAAAAGGGAGGGGGGATATATCAACTTGATATGAATCTATTGATTCAATGGAAGTGAATCATAGACACAAACCTCAACAACAAAAATGTAAAATTCAAAAGATTCAAAACAATGCTCATAAAAAGAAACTTTTAATTTTCTTTTGAAAAGATAAGTGTTTTTCCCTTGAGAAAACCTCATCAATTTTGGGAAAAAGGGTTTGTAAAGCTTTGTTGGAAAATGACCCAAAAGCACTTCTCTTGGTTTTACATGAAAAGAGGCTTTCTTTGATAAGAAAAACAAAACAAAAAAAAGTGTGCAAATTTTAAGGAGAGTTATTTTGGAAAGTAGAAGAACTTTTATGAACAAAACGTTAAAGACACAAAACTTTTAAGATTTAAAACTTTTTAAGGAATTTCCTTTTTAGAAAGAAAATGGGATTTCCCAAACCTTTTCGAAAGAACATAACCAAAACTAAAATTTTAGACCCTTTAGGAAAAATGGTTTGCTTTTGAAAAGTGTTTTCATAAAAACATGGTCTAAGATTGAAAACCATTTGTAATGGGAATTCAAAACAAAGGAGGAATAAACTCAAGTTTAAGAAAAAAAAAAATTTAGAACCCTAAGTTAGAACTAAAGTTATTTAAGAAAAAGAATTTGGTTTCAAGAAACTGGTTTCCATGGTTTTCTATATATATATAAGAAAAAAAAGAAAAAGAAAGAGGGTTTTGAGGTAAAATCCATGGTTTTTATCATCTTTTAAGGTAGAAAACTTAATTTAAAAGGGGTTTTAGAATAATAGAAGTTTAAGATTAAAACCATCTTATTTTAGGAAAAGGGAAATTCCATATTTTTTTAGAAAGAAAATACCTAAAACTTAGATCAAAACCATTTAAGGAAAAAAAAAGGCTTTTGAGAAAATTGTTTCCATGGTCTTAGTGAAAACTATAGTTTTTATTCATTTTTGTGTAAAAATAAAGAACCAAACTTGACCCCCATTTGGATAAGGAATTTGAAAATGTCATTGATTGAGGGCTTTTGAAAAAAATGCCCCATTGGAAGGCTTTTATGAATTCAAAAAGAAACTTTCTTTGAAAAGATTCATTCTAAGAAAAAGCATGGCCATTGGAGCCTTTTTCATCTTTTGAAAAACACATTTTTTTGGAGGTTTGATTACCCAAGCTTCTCGTTGTTTGGTAATTTAGGATTAATTCATGGTACTAGCTAGAGACCTAGCACCTTTGAATTCTTATTCCCATGAGAATGATAACATGGGAAATGAAGAAAACTTAAAGTCATGGATTAAAAGCAAGCAAGAACATAATTTAAAGAACTTAGATGTAAAAGCAATTTATAATAATAATAATAATAATTTAAAGACTTCAATGTAAGAGCAATTTATGAACAAGAAAATAATTTAAAGACTTGAAAGTAAAAGCAATTTATAAGCAAGAACACAATTTAAAGACATGATTCAAAACTTTTTTTTTTCTTTTAAAATTAAAAATTCTCTTAAATAATACCTAAACTTGTAAGAGCCAAGCTTTTGGGTTCTCTTCCATGTTGGGAAAACAAGGTCTCAGGATTTCCTCTTTTCATGGTATTTTACACATAAGGAGTTTTACACATAAGAAGGATAATGGTGTAACTATCAAAGAAGCCACACCCTCTCACCTTTACAAAAGCTTTAGAAGCTCACCTATGGGCTCTTGATGGCAGAGAAATGGAAGAAAAGGGGTCCGGATTTTCAGCTTTTAGGAAGGTTTTCTAAGAGAGAGAAAGTAAATCTAGAGAAAAGCCTAAAGAAAAAGTGACCAAATGGAATTTTTGGGAATTTGTGTGCATTTTTGTTCATATTTTGCCTAAAGGGAGTAGGGGGATATTTATAGGAGCTTGGGGTATTTTGGTGACACACCCCCTTAGCCGCCCCTCTTAATGGGTGGCTAGAGGAGTGTGGTACCTCCACATCACCCAATCTTATCCACTCATCTTCACATTTTTTATTTACGGTTTTTTCCTCTTTTCAACTCTATTTTCGGGCTATTTTTTGGAGGTATTTGAGAGCTTGGATTTTTTCAAACTTGGTGTTCCTGGAAATTTATGGATTTCTAGTTTCCATAGGCCCTGACCTCACATGAGTTGGAGTTACGGTTGTTGAGATATTGCATTGGAAAGAGAGATGCCGTAATGTAGAAAATTTAACAGCACTATTCTTGAAAAATTCATTTCTCCCAATCCGGAGAAGATATCGTCGAGCCATTTTTATAGAAGGTAGCTATCCCATTTTGCTTCAATCTGGTTCAGGTAATTCGCAACAATTGTGGCTGGATTGGTATAGATTATTACGTGAATACGCCCCAAGAATAGCCATTTTACCTAAAAAATAGTACATTTAATCAGGATTTTGGTATTTTCATGATATTTTTCATCCATTTTAACTCCGACTATGGCCGTGAATTTTTGTTTCGAAGGGAATTTTATGATCTTTAGAATGGTTGATAGTCAGATCAAAACTCAACATTTTGACCAATCCTAGTTAGGGTTTAGTCAACATTGGTCAAACTTTGAAAAAATGGCAAGTTTAGCATTTTGAAATCTTAGATGGTTTGTTCCGTCATCCGGTCAAGATAAACAGGATTCTTTCACATATTTTTCTATTTTCTTAGTTTTGAAAACATGATTTTAGCTTATTAGGACTTAAATTGGCATTTTGTCATGGATACCAAGGCCGGACAAAATATGGTATCAACATGATGGTTTTGGGTGTATAGGTGAGAATGTAAGGGAGAATAAGAAAAGGGTTACGTGGTGGAAAAATAGGGGGGCGTGGTTGTAAAGTGAAATAATTTTATATTTTGATGAAAAATATTGTTTGTGTCGCTAAACTTTTCTTAAATATTTGCAACCGTTCTACTTTCTATCTTCCCTTCTATGTCCATTAGTTCTTATCTTATGTGGCCCACAAAAAAAATTGAGGTGGTATATTTCTTAAAATTAGGTGAATTGACTTGGACTAATTCTTTTTTTGTTTTCTTTTTTAAAATAAAGGAAAAAAACTTAGCATCCAAATTAGTTAAAAGTGGGGAACATTTACAAAGAAGAAATTAGCCTCAATGGATGAAAAATCCCAAATCCGAGAGTGAAATCAATCATAGTAAAAAATTTCCAAATTATTGAATTAGTAAACTGTCGGGCCCATTTGGGTCCAGGCCCATGTTCTCAAGCCTTTTAGAGGCTAACGAGCTAGAAATTCCACACACAAAAGAGAGAAACAAGCAAGGTTTTGTGTCCAGGCCCATGTTCTCAAGCCTTTCAGCAGCAACACATAGAGAGAAAAACACACAAAAGAGAGAAATATGCAAAGTTTTGTGTGTGTTTTTCCTTCCTCCTACCATGGGCCCATGGCCATTGAAACCTATTAAAGCAAGTGTCTCAAAAGGTGTTTAGATGGCTTCATTGTGGTGGAGTCAAGCATAAGACCATCGTAACTTGTTGTTTATAGTGGATTATTCGGAGCTTGACCTGTGTCATTGTGTGTTAGAATTATGTGGTTAGATAATTAAATTTACCATTTTTTAATAGCTTAAACTTTTAGGAAAATTGGTAATTTAACATGATATTAAAGCAACAGGTTCTATGTTTAATCCTTATTTCCTTCAATCTTCCTCTCATTTATAATCCCACATGTTGGAACTCAACTATTAAAAGGTAGTTTGAGCCCACGCGTGAGGGGATTGTTAGAATTATAAGGTTAAATGATAAAGTTTTTGAGGAATCGGTAATTTAAAATCGTGCATGTAAGTTTAGTGTCAAACTATGTAATTCTTGAGTGCGCAACTATGCACTGTATATTCCTTCTAAGTGTTTGATTTTTCTTGGGTTCCATATTGCATATCTTGCAAGCTTAGCCTTGGTATTCGCCGTGGCTTGCCTCCACTATGTACCTCTGTGTTAGTAAATTCACATTTTTGGTTGATAATATTGGGGGAGACTTTGGTCTCACCAAGAAGTGGGTAGTTTTACCCAACATAATTAAATTGCATGAAATTACAACAAATCATGATTTGAGATTTTTTGTTTACGGAGGTTAATTTTTTTCTTTCCACGTGTGATTCACCATTGGATGCCACATGTTCTTCCTTTATGTTATAAAAAATCTATAAAAAAAAAAAAAAAATGGTCCAAGTAATTGCAAATTGGAATTAATATATACCACATCATCTTTCTGTTAGGTCATGTAGAAATTAAAGTAACGGGTATAGATGGAATGGGAAAAAATAGAACAGTGCAAAAAAGTTTAGAAACAAAAAAGAACTTTTTAATGTTTTGGGGTGCAAACCTATATTTTAGCTTCTTCTTTTTTTTTCTTTTTTTTCTCTCTCTCTCTCTCTCTCTCTTTTATTTATTTTTTATTTAAGAAAAAGCATGGTGCCTATTTTTCAACATTTAAAGACTGCACACAAATGGGCGCATATTTCTTAATCATGATAGTTCGAAAGGAAAGAGAAAAATACAGTTTTCCTACTATTTATTAAACTTCAACTTGTAGTTCTCTATTTCAATGTTGTATTTAGTCCCAAACCACTACATTATCATATAATATTATAGTTCTATCTCTTTCAAAATATATATAACAAAAGTACAATCATGATCTCTTTTATTGAATACATTGATTATTTAAATACATTCGTAAATATCAATTGAATTGAAGCATACTAATATGAAGATTCTTTGCAAACTAAACACAAAATATCATATCAGTAATTGTTGATTAGTAATGATTAATTGAACCGATTAGGAAAAAAAACTTCTTGTTGATAACCTCTCGAAATTACTTTTTCCATAGAAATTGCTAATTTTTCCACCTAAAAGGATTAAAAATAAAAATAAAAATAAAACTTAGCAAAGTCTCATAATATAACATCTAATTACTAACTCAAATTCAAATTCCCAATTCATTCCAAGTTTTGTCTACAAAAAATAATGACATTACTCTCTTTATTTCTTCAGCTTTGTTCCTATTTTGAAGGATTTTATTTATTGTTTCTACCATCTTTTTGTTTCCCCACTAATTTTTTTTTTATAATAATTGCAACATCATATTTCTTTCTCTTTTTGGCAAATATATTTTGGTCTATGCAATTAGGTGTTTTGGACCTTTGGTGTTTCAATTCACAATCACAAGTTTTCTCTCTTTACCATTTTAATTTGAATTGAGTTTAGGTTACTAATTTGTTATTATTTAAGTGAGAATTTGAGGGTTTTTTTCGTGATCCATTAAATGTTGAATTATGAGACTTTACTAAGTTTTATTAATTTTTTGATCTTTTTTGGGTGAACAAATTTGTAGTTTTCTTGTGGGAAAAAGTAATCTGTATTGGCACTAATTGAACTATTAGTGGGAAAAAATGGTAGAAACAATAAAAATAAATCCTCCAACAGAGAAACAAAATCAAAGAAAGAGGGAGAATATTGAGTTTTTTTGTTGGCTACAATACTTTAAAGAAATAGGGGAGAGAGATGGAAATGAAGTAATAAAACTTTTTTATGAAAAATAAGATAAAAGAGGAATGGTTAAATTAGATTGAAGGTTGAACAAAGTGAAATAGTAAAATTTAAAAATGCTGAAATAAGAATGCAATAGTTGAAGAAGATGAAAGGTCAAATAAAATGAAAAAAGAAAAGAAAAATGTTTTTTTTTTTTTTTGAGAATCCAGACCATGAACCGCCTGGAGAATTTTATTATCAAAACTAAGCAAGAGTACTTAATGAACATCAAAAGAAGCTAAGGGAGCAATATCTCTAGGCAGCTCCTTTAACCAAACTTGAAGCTCTGGCCCTGTTTTGGCTTTCTTAGCCAGAGCATCAGCCACAGAGTTACTACTACGGGTTACATGACAAAAATCAGCAAAGTGCAGCTGAGAGGCTTGAACTAACGTGTCTTCAATGAGGTTCCCATAAATTGAAAGGGCACCAAACCCGTTTTTGAGAGCTTGTATTACAATCATGCTATCCCCTTCAAAGATGACATCATGTAGCCCAATTTCCACCGCAAACTGGACAGCGCGACGGCAGGCAGGTGCTTCAACTTCAGCTACTGAGTGAGGGAGAGGGACCCGCATAGAAAGGCTACCTATTACTTCACCGTTGTTGTCTCGGATGACCACACCTAGGCCAGCAGCGTTGATGCTGTTGAAAGTTGCACCATCAAAGTTTGCTTTGAAGACTTGGGCATCCGGGGGGCACCAATGGTTGTGAGGAGATATCTGGGCAGTCCTTGGGGGCCTTTCTTGAGCAGATTGGTATTCCTGTAGAAATCGTCCAGCCAGAGAGCTAACCAGGTGCAATGCGTGCGATGGGTTGCCAAGACGAATAGCATTCCTCCGATTCCATAGGAACCAAGCCATGCATATAAACAATTCAGCTCTGTCATCCTCTTGAACCTGCAAAAAACTAGCCAATAGGTCAGTGAAATCAGCTGGTGGGGGAAAGGCCATTGGGTTGAACGTGGCACTATCCCTCCACACACCCTCCAGCTCAGGACAACCCCAAACAGCATGCAGGGGATCTTCATTTTGATTATGGCAGATATTGCATAGAGCAGATTGCACAACATGACGACGGAAGAGTGAAACCATCGTGGGAAGCCCATCATTGCAAGCCCTCCAAGCAAAATGCTTCACTTTGTTAGGCACACGTAGCTGCCAAAGTCCTCTCCAAAATGAATTCTGGGGGTTTGGGTTTGAGCTACCTGTGTTGTTGACCAAAGCATTGTTAGCCAACATATGATAAGCACTTCGGGCAGAAAAAACTCCCGAAGGCGTTAGGGACCAGATTAAGCGATTAAGGGGGAGTCTAGGACTTAGGGGAATGCTCATGATCAGCCTAGCATCGTTGGGCATGAAATGAATCTGGATTTGGTTAAAATTCCATGAAGCTGTTTCAGCATTAATCAGAGCCGAAACTTTAATATCAGGGGGTAGGGATGGTGGTGGAGAGAATACCGTTCTACAACATTTGTCTGGTAGCCACTTATCTTCCCGAACTAGTACCGATTGCCCATTCCCAATCCTCCATACCGTGCCTCTCTTAATGACATCCCTTGCACCCAAGATACTTTTCCAAGCATACGACCCTTGGGTCGAATCTCTAGCTTCTAGTATGGAACAATCCGGAAAAAACTTTGCCTTGAAGACCCTATAGCACAAAGAATCTTGGTTATTCATCATCCGCCATACTTGCTTGGCTAAGAGCGCATCATTGAACTTTTCAATATCCTTGAATCCCATACCACCATCTTCTTTGGCTTCACAGAGGCGTTCCCATTTAACCCAATGGATTTTCCGGCTATCACCACTGTAACCCCACCAAAACTTCCTGATCATAGATTCCAGCTCCTTGACCAAACCTTTTGGCAATTTGAAGCAACTCATGGTGTAAGTGGGAATTGCTTGGATGACTGCTTTGATTAGAACTTCCCTCCCCGTCTGCGATAGCAACTTCTCCTTCCAGCCTTGAAGCTTTTTCCAGACCCTTTCCTTAATATAAATGAAGCTTTGTTTTTTAGTCCTTCCCACAAGGGCAGGGAGCCCCAAATATTTCTTGAAGTGCCTAATTGCTAGGACACCAAGAATATGCTGGATCCGGGCTTGCAAATCTTGAGGGGTATTTGAGCTAAAGAAGATGTTTGTTTTTTCTTTGTTTATTTTCTAGCCAGACCCCTTCTCATATACATCCAAAATATCAAGAATCACCTGGCATTCTGATTCCTTTGCCCTACAGAAAAGGATACTGTCATCTGCAAAGAAAAGATGAGAAACCCGTAGACCATTTCTACAAATTGAAACCCCCCGAATCAGCCCCTCCGATTCAGCTTTATGCAACAAGCTTTGGAGACCCATAGCACATAGGAGAAACAGGTAAGGAGATAAAGGGTCGCCTTGGCGTAGCCCTCTACCCGGTTTTATGTGTCCCACAGGCTCACCATTGAGATTAACTACATAGGACACAGACTTAATGCACGACATGATGGTGGTCACAATTTTTCCAGTAAAACCCAAGTGAAGCATAACCTTTAAGAAAAGAAAAGAAAAATGTTGATGACGGAAGTAACAAAAGTTTTGTAAAAGTTCCATTATTATATAGTATATATTCACACGATACGAGAAAAAAAAAATTGAAATCATATAAAATGACATAACACATGCCACAATTGTCCAAGTGACAAAGATACAAGACGAATATAGAGGCAAGAATCAGTGGTCTAATGGATGGATTCTGTTACCAGTTAGGTTGGGCCTAAGGCCTAATCAAAGTAGCACCATTATCTGTTGTTTAAGAGATCTATCGTGCCCATAGTGCATCGCACCCTGTCAAAGATAACTACATTCTTTAAGATGGATATCTAATTATCTATTCAAGGCCAACAACCTATGCATCTTATGAACCTCAATGAGCTATTTCCTATATGACAAGACCATGCATTAAGGAAGTAGAGAGACATCGTCAAGATAATTGGTAAATGTTGTACATGTCAATCACCCAAACGATTTGAAATTTTGAAAGCACTTATAACTTATAAGTCTTTAACCCTATGATTTTCCAAACAGTCGAATTGCTAAAAGCCTAAAACCCTTTTCAATTTCCAAAGGCACTTTATCAAGCTAAAGCTCTAAAATTAAAACAGTATTTCCTACTGTAATACAAACTTGACACTCTCAAGCTCTGTTTTTGCTGTTCTCTATTTTATGTTATTCTTCTAATGTATCTTTCCTTCAGTAAAACAACAAAAGATATATCTAAATTAAAAAATTTCCGTTATGGTAAATAGTGGGGGCAAAACTAGAAAAGAAATTAAATTATTCTACGAAAACATTTCCCATCAACCAGCTACCTAGCTTGAGTCTTAACTCAATTTTAAGCTTTCGAAAAACCAAGCTGCTTAAGAGCAATATTTTGAATGGTTCGGTTTAGATTATTTATAAAATTTGTAAATCAAACAATGATTTTTTATATCATATCACAGGCTTACTTGATTTTCTTTTCTGATGCAAATGTTATATATGAAATATTCAGATATTTCAAGAGGTCTACTCTTATTTGTTATTTATTTATTTTATTTTTTTTCGTTTAAATCCCAACATAGTCTCAAGTCTCAAGTCTCACCTAATTTATATTCTCTCTCTCTCCCCGATAATAAAAGATTGCAAAATTTCAACTATAAGCTGTGAAACTTGATTGGTCATCAATTATTCATATTTTAGTACTTTTCTACTCAAAACACAAGCATAGACGACAATCAATTTTCAACCATAAGCCGGCATATTTGATTATATTGAGTTGACTTGAATCCCTTCCGTGCACGACTAGGCCGGGTTTTGGTTTGGTGAAGTTCTAGCTAATTGATTTACGAGTTCATTGACCTAATCGACTTTGGGGGATACATATTGAAAGATGTTTTCCATTAAACCGGTTTGCAAGGAAATTCTTCCAACCTACTATAACCTCAAGTCTCAATGTGTACTATTCCAAAAATTGTAAAAATTCTATTGGAACTTGTGGAGACTGTAGTCTGTAGTTGGGGGTTAAGCCAATGAATTTGAGTCTAATCATGTTTTTACTAACCACTCATTTTTGTTATTACTCCATCCGTCCCAAATTGTTTGGCTTAGTTAAAAAAACTCAATTAGTTAGACAAACATCATTAAGTGTCTTATTTTTTTTTTTAAAGTTAAAAATTTCCTAAATTACCCTTAAACAAATTTGTCAAAAAATTATTTTAAAACATTTTTTTAAAATAATTTGAATAAAGATGACATGTATAGTGGATTTCAAAATATAGGTTTTTAATTTTTTTTAAATTAAAAAAATGCTCCCACAAATAAATTAAGGGCATAAAGGGAATGCTAATAAATTAATGGTGTTTGGCTTTTCAAACAGGACGGGACATCCCAAAATGGAATACAGGTCAAACAATTTGGGATTGAGAGAGTAATATTTAATGTTAGACTTTCACAAATTAACTAACCACGTTACTCACACATAAATATTTAGATGCCGCCCTCAAGAAATGGTAGTTCTTTTAGGAGAAATTAGACAAAGTTTGACTACAATTCCCATTAAAAAAATTAACATAATTGCGTATTTTGAAAATCTAACCGTTGAATTGCAAGTTCTTTATGTTCTTAACACACATGTCAAATTTTCTAGTTAATCGATGTTGTTTACTATTCGATTCATAAACTTATTTCATATGTATAATTTTAGACAACAAAAATTTAAAATTTAAACATTAAATTGATGACATGACTATTAATTTTTGAACTTCTTTAAATTTTTTGGTGTTTTGCCTAGATTACAACCTATCCATATAGTCCCATAAAAATATAATTAAAAAAACTAGTTCCTTATATAATTAATAAACACTTTCCAAACCAATTTTATTTTCAATTTTCTTATAATTTATCGTCCTTAAAAAAAATCGTGTTTAAGATTTGATCAAGTGCATTAAAAAATTAAGGACACCTTCTTATATATATTCTTCTTTGAAGAGTCAATTCATCACTTTATCATTTACTTCTTATATTTTTCCAATTATTGATAAAATATGAATCCTACAACTTTAACATCACGCTAAGATATTACTAGATTTCAATTTTTTGTAGGCAAGATTCGATTCTAAATAACTTATTCAACTATAATAGAATTTAGTTATTAGTCCAACTGAAACTCATAATATTTATGTTACTTACCCTGTCCCATATTGTTTGATCCATTTAGAAAATTCAACTTTTTAAGGAAGATTAATTAATAACTTTTTTTTTTTTTTAATTATAAATTTCCAAATCTACCTTGCTTAATTTAAACTTTAGTGCAAATTAAGTTTTTGGGAAATTTACATATTAATTTTTTAAAGAGAGCCGCATCTCAAAATGTAATAGAAAACTTTATGTCGCATCATTTACTATTCTGATGGTTGCCATTCTACGAAAGAAACTGCATACATTTCTTTGCGCAAGTCCTAACAATTGGGTAGCAACATTATTTCAACATAACTTACAGCAGGTAGAGTTCCATATATTTCTATTTCAACAACCAGAGCAATTCATAGCTCAATAATCATGTCTACAACCGTACACCTTCTCAAACTTCTTTTCATGATCCTCTTCTCATGCTTATGGAGTACTCCTCATGCTGCAGGAAAATGGGGGAACTTAACATGGGCAGGTGATAGTCTCAAACCAGGTGACACCCTCAATTCCTCGTCTTACCTAACTTCTCCAAATAAAACTTTCTGTTTGTGGTTCTTCCCATGGGGCAATACTACTAACTCCTCCTCGTCGTTGGGAATATCAGACTTTGCTACAAATTTTATAGTATGGTCCGCTAGTCCAAGCAACCCTATCGCCAACAACTCCGGAGTACTTACCTTAGATAACACAGGAACACTTAAAATCACACACCTAGGTAGTGATCCAATAGTGTTACACTCTTCTTCTCAACCTACCAATAACACTATCGCTATTCTATTGGATTCTGGCAATTTTGTCTTGAGAGAATTGCACTCTAATGGAACTATAAAGCAAGTGTTGTGGCAAAGTTTTGATTATCCTACAAACACCCTTTTACCAGGTATGAAATTAGGTATCAGCCATAGAAATAATCTAACTTGGTCACTTACATCATGGTTAAGTGACAACTACCCAGTTCCTGGTCCTTTTTCTCTTAGATGTGACCCTAATGGACGTCAATTAGTCATTCAAAAAGAAGGTGTGGTTTATTGGGAAAGTGGGGTGTTGAGAGGCACAACATATCAAAATAATTTACCAGATGAAACAAGGTCCATGTATGATTTTGTTACTGTTTCAAATGAGGATGAGGAATATTTTTCTTTCATAAATACAAACAAAAGCAAATTGTCCAAATGGGTGCTAACTCCTATAGAGCAATTGAAGGATTTGGAAGGACCTGTTATTGCACGAGTGGATGCTTGTGATGGCTATAACACTAATGGGGGATGCAAGAGATGGGACTGTAAGCGGGAGATTGAGTCTAGTGACCCATTTGATGTTAGATCTGGTTATTTTGTTGAAGATGGAGATCATTCAATTAACTTGTCAAGTCCAAGGCTTGGCTTCAGTGATTGTAGAGCTACTTGCTTGAGTAACTGTAGCTATGTGGCTTTTGCTTCTCTCTATGAAAATGGTACTGGGTGCCGGTTTTGGACAGATGTGTCGATGTTTCTTCAGAGCAACTCGGTTGGTTCAACTTCTGTATATATGCTATCATCAAAGCCTTCTCGAAAAGGTGAGTTTGCTTGTTTTGTTTTTGACATGAACAAATGCACGAAGTTTTCAATTTCATTAGTATGAGACAAACTTTCTTTCTTTCATTCTTTTATTTATTTATTTATTTATTTAATAATTGTTCAAGTAATTTGTTATTTGCAAAGAATTTATATAAAAATAATGTTACTCTAATCATAATTAATTACTACCTTAATAAATTGTAAAAAAAAAAATCAAAATTCTAATAGCATTCTTTCAATATTTCACTTCATAAAAATAATAATAACCACGTGGTTGTGTCACAAAAACAGAGAACAAACATTTTATAATAATGCCTTACAAATTTAGGGTGACTTTTCAACCCATTACAACAAATGATTCAACTAGCTAATACAAGTCAACACAAATCTTGTGTTTTCTAGGTAGAATTGTCAGGAAACCTTAGGCCACAAGTATCCCTTTACTAAAGAGATGGTATTATATGTACCTAATGTATGTATCCATCTCGTGTAAGATGATGAATACAGGATAGATTTTCTCCACACAAAGGGAGAAAATAATCTCCATAGAAAAGGTAGAAGTCCACTCCACAAAGTAAGCGCATGAGATAACTTTTGTCACTAAAGAGAAGTTCGATTGGGCTAAAGTGCCATTTTATATAGTTTTTTTTTTGGATAAATTATACGGTCCTATATATTTAGATCTAATTCGATTTGAAATTTCAAATTAGGCTAAAGCCTACTGTGTTTACATGTTCCAAGACTAAACATGCTAGGCCCATTTAGATATCTTTGGCTAATAAGGCCTCTCCAAGAAATAGTATTTGATAAATTTTCCGTTTTTAAATGGCTCATACTCAATCCTCACAATTTTTAAATAAAATAATAATAAATAAAATAAACTTGAATTCTCAAATTCTTCTTTTTCTTTTTCTTTTTTTCAATTAATATGGAATAGATAGTTTTCAACAGAAGAATAAAATGAAATGAATTCTCAAATGATGATTACTAACATGGCTACTTATGACTAAATACAGGAAAAAATAAGTGGATATGGATTGGTACTGTTATCGCCGCCATTGGTCTACTTGTGATTTTAATCTATGCACTGCGTTGTCTACAAAGAAGGAAAAAAGTTATTGTTAAAGGTAGAGAAGTTACAAATTAACTTTTTGTATTTTCATGACTGTTGTTTTAATTTAATGTAAATTCTCATTTTATATAAATTTATACAGAAAATAGTAGATCAAAGGATGAAAAAGAGTTGCTTGATTTGGTGATATCAGATAAATCAATTACCATCGATGAAATTCCAAATGATGGAAAGAAGGGGCATGATGTAAGTGTTTTTAGCTATGAATCTATCATGGCCGCCACAAATAACTTCTCATTAGAAAGCAAACTTGGAGAAGGGGGTTTTGGACCTGTTTATAGAGTAAGCTCTAAACAATTTCCAAAGAGAGATGTTTAAATTGATTTATGTATGACATTAGCTTAAACATTAATTATCTGGTCATCATATCAGGGAAAACTACTAACAGGGCAAAACATAGCCGTAAAGCGACTATCAAGAAATTCAGGGCAAGGAATAAATGAGTTCAAGAATGAGTTGATACTCATATCTAAACTCCAACACACGAATCTTGTAAAGTTACTTGGTTGTTGCATTTTTGGAGAAGAAAGGATGTTGATCTATGAATATATGCCCAACAAAAGCTTGAATTACTTTTTATTTGGTCCGAAAACATCCAATTTTGTTATCTTAATTTTTTTTCCTATGAATACATTTGTTTTCTTCAACCAATTTATATATTTTTTTGAAGTAAATTTTTGTTTTGGCAGATTCGAATAGAAGCAAGCTACTGGATTGGAAGATACGTTTCAGTATAATTGAAGGAATTGCTCAAGGATTGATCTATCTCCATAAATATTCAAGGTTGAAAGTTATTCATAGAGATTTAAAAGCTAGCAACATACTCCTTGATGAAAGTATGAATCCGAAGATTTCTGATTTTGGCATGGCAAGAATTTTCAAACAAAATGAACTGGAAGCAAATACTAATAGAATTGTTGGAACATAGTAAGTTAACTAGACATCATTCTTCTAAAAGAAGTAGACAGTGCATCCATAATCTTGCATTTAATTTGCTGCTAATTGAACAATATTAGTGCTCCTATAATGTTTAATTTGTGAAACAATAATGTTTATTTTCTGTTTTGGTGTAGCGGATATATGTCTCCTGAGTATGCTATGGAGGGTGTGTTCTCAATTAAATCTGATGTCTATAGCTTTGGAGTCTTAATGCTTGAAATCTTGAGTGGTAGAAGAAATAATAGCTTCTTTCATGCTGACCATGCACTCAATCTAGTTGGATATGTATGTAATATATATAGACTTAAATCATTACACTTTCATGGTTGTTTGTTCCCAACATTTTAAATGACTATTACCTTTTCTTTTTTCTCTTCAGGCGTGGGATTTATGGCAAGAAGGTAAAGGGCTGGAATTAGTTGATCTAACAATAAGGGATTCATGTGTTGAGTATCAAGTATTGAGATGCATTCACGTCAGTCTCTTATGTGTGGAGGATGATGCAGTTGATCGTCCTACCATGTCAGATATGCTATCCATGTTGACAAATGAAAGTACACAATTGCCTTTACCTAAAAAACCGGCATTTTCTATTGGAAAGAAAGCAATTGGGGCGAATACTCCTAATAATGAATTAGAACTTCATACAATGAATGGCTTGTCCTTTTCTGATATGGATGCCCGATGAGGGAATGATTTTGTTTTGTGATCTTGTATGACACATCATAGTTTTCCTCATCAATGAAATTGTTTGGAAGCCACAACTTTGAATAAGTCTAGTGACACAACTTGTGGCACAATTTTACTTGCCAAATTATTGTACTCAAGTTTTGACTTTTGAAACACCGTATTTTGGCTGCTACCAACTTTTTTGACTTTTGCAATAGGAGGGTCTTGGTCTTCCTTTAACTCTATTCATGATTTATAATTACTTTTGCTATGCATGCTTTTTCCTCACTAGTGGTTGCATCAAAGTTAACTTTCAAAAATGGGAGACATTAAATTATACGTGTATAAGACATTAAATGAGGTGCATTTTTTTTTTTTTTTCTTTTACAAGATAGAATTCTACTCTAATCTAATCAAGTGTATATGTGTGTGAAACTCCTTCCTGAAGACTTGAACTCCAGCTCTTGCCCTTCACACCCCACAAATATTTATACTTGTGTTGCCCTCTACACCCCACAAATACTTATACTTGTATGAAGTGACCGTGTCTTAATTAGTGATTCAATGCACAATAAATTCTCCTTTTTAGAATTCTATATGAAAGATTTATGTTAAAGCTGGCACGACTTCTCCTTTTTAGTAAATTCTACGAAAGGAATTTCATTGCAACAGGTTGGAAAATAAGGGACCCGTGCTAGAAAAGCTTGCGTATACTTTCCACGAAGGTATAAACATTATGTTCTCTTGGTCATAATTCCACGTAAAAAAGACAAAGAATTAACTGTCTTAGTGTCAATCACGATATTGTCATCCAATAGCCTTTGTTAAAAGAAAAAAGTTATATAGAAAAGTAGTTAAGCCAAAAGTCTAACTGATGCGGCCTTCATATGACAAATTTGGTTCAATCTTCATATGACATATTTTCCATTTGACTCCTTCTGTTCTATTCAATCCAAGAGTAAACTTAAGAGCATCTCCAGCAGCTTCTTCAAATTTTTGTACTGTTTGGAGAATGAACAGTGATATTTAACTTTTACCTACCCACTTTTTTAAATACACTTCCAACAGATTCTCTATCCCATTCTCTATCTCATTTAAATATTATTTTTTCATTCATTGTTTATTCTTTTTTTAATCATCATTTATTCTTTTTTTAACAACTATATTTTTCAATAAAAAGTGTTATATTCACAACATTTTTCACAATACTTTCACAAGAATCACATCAAAAACTTATATGGAAAGTTGTTACTAGTTCTAATTTGAACTCACAACTGAAATTATATTTTTACTCACCAATATTAGCTAATAACAATATACTACTTAAAATTTATTGTGAAAATATTGTAATAACATTTCTAAATTTAATTTTTTCTTTGATTCTTTCAACCCGGCCATACATTTCCTTTTTTTTCTTTTTCTTTTTCTTTTCTCTTGATTTTTCTCCACCACACACGTATACCCTTATCTCTACCCTCTCCTTTTTTTTCTTTTTTTTTTTCTCTACTTTCCAGTTTCTACTTCATTCCAGAACCTCCCTCTTTCTTTCTTTCTTTCTTTCTCCAGCTCTCTTTCTCTACTTTTTTTTCTTTTTTCTTTTTCTACTTGATTCCAAACGGAGAAAGAGGTAGAAAGAGAAAGAACAGACGGGTTAGATGGCTCCGCTCCGCCGCGCCTTCGCTCCGCTCTCTGTGCCGCCGCGCCTTCCACTCTGCCGCCTCTGCTCGTCTTCCTCCCAACGCAGCCCAGATGGTTGATATTGTGTCTTCTTTTTTCTTTTTTTCTTTTTTAGCTTTTATTGTTATAGTTTGATTAATTTTAAGATTATGTTTTTGAGTTGTATTTTGATTATGCTTGAGTTTTTAGAGATGTTTGAGAGAAAGAATTGTTATGAAAATTTTTTTTTCTTTCATATTTGCTTGTTCTGATTCAACTTTATTTTAAGAATTGGATTTTGTTTTGTGTTTGGATTATGTGAGAAACGGAGAGAATGAGAGAAAACAAAAATCTGGAGGAGAGAGAAAGAATTGATATAATAGTAGCTGGGATAATTTTTTAAGCAGAAAAATTGATTTAGAGTTGCTACAGTGTTCTCTAAATTAAGAGAATCACTGTTGCAACTTCAAAAATAAATTTGGAGAATTTGGACGTTTGGAGAATCGGCTGGAGCATGAATAGTAGCCTTTGGTGCTCCAAAAATAGCTATACAAAGACTGTTGGAGATGCTCTAATGCTAGGGAAAATAAGGATCTGATCTTATACGTTTTGACTTTTAAACTTTTTAATTTATATATTCAACTTTTTAATTATATATTCAGCTAGGAGGTTTGATTTACGATAAACTGGTCAATTACGCTCTTTATTTATTATTTTACGTACAAATTATTTTTCAACTTTTTGAAAATTAATTATTTTAAAAAGTTTTATATTTGAAAAATTGAAGAAAAAAACTTGTACTTTAGATAAATGTACGTAGTTTCAAACGGGATGTCAAATATACACCACTTTTAATGCTTTCATGGAAGATAATGCTTAAGAATTTCCACATAAAAGTAAATTTGTGTGCTAATCTTTCGACCTATGAGGAGTTAGGGTTAGGGTCGTTTGGTTGGAGGGGTGGAAAAGTGAGAGGATAGAAAAAATTTTAATTTTTTTCTCATTTTTGTTTGGTTGGGAGTGGAAAAATGGAGGGAAGGAAAAAATAAGTTTGAATAAATTTATTCATATACTCTTGTTAAAGAATGATGCCAATTAAAAAAAAAAAAAAAAAAAAAAAGTGACAAATAACCACAAAAAAAAAAAAAAAAACTAGAAATTATTAAAAAATATAAAAAATCATGTCTCAAAAAAAAAAATCACATCTATTTTTTTTTTTAAATTCAACTAGAAAATCATAAGAAAAAAAAAAAAAAAAAAAAAAAAGGCAACTGGACAAAGATCATGTGCACATGCATATGAACATTTTTATCAATCAAGAAAAAATGCTTCCCCACTCAGTTTCCTCTTTATTTTGGGGAGAAAACATTTTTGTAAGCCCATGGATAAAATGTTTAAAGTACAACGTAGAGCCAGCAGTAGATTTCAAGGAAAAAAAACACACATATAAAATTAAAATTATAAAACCAAAAAAAAAAAAATATATATATATATATATATATATTAAATCTATTATATATAAGAATTAAGAATACACTTGTATCTCAACCCCAAAAAAAAAAAAAAAAGTACACGTGTAAACCCAAAGCCAAATGGCTAAATCAAAAAAAAAAAAAAAAAAAAAAAAAAGAAAAGAAAAGAAGAAGAAGAAGAAGAAAAGAAAAAAGAAATTACAATGGAAAGATAAAGAGAGAAGCGCAATACCTAAAGGAGAGAGAGAGAGTGAGAGAGAAAGAAACGGCAGACGGAGAGAGGCTTTGGGGTCGCCAGAGAAGCTGTGGTCGTCGTTGATCTACGCCCTATGGTGGTCACCAATTTGCCGATCTTAGCATAGATGAAGGACAAAGAGGGGCTCGGCTGAGGACTGCAGAGTGAGAGGGGAGTGGGAGTGTGTGTGCTGTGTGAGCTTCAATCCCAAAATAGAGGCAAGCAAGGGCTTTAATCAAACAAGATCAATGGTAAGTGCCCTGAACTTTTTATTTTATTTTAATTTTTTTTAAGATTTTCCGTGTCCATTGTGATAGAGCCATGTCAATGCCATGTCGGAGTTGTGTCAAAATCTTAAAAAAAAAAAAAAAAGGGTAAAAAAGAAAAAGAAAAGGGACACCTTTCCGGACATGGATTTTGGGCTCGTCTTATTATTACTTCTATCCAACACATGTCAGACATGGGTACTGGGCCAAAAATGCCGTGTCCATGCAACATAGGAAAGAACATTCAAAGAAGAACTAATCTCTATTTTTAAGGCAATTTCTACCCACACACCACACAAAAACAAAACAAAAAAAACAAAAAAACAAAAAAAAAAGAGAGCACATAAGCTATCACCCAATTACCTCCATTTGGTTATTCTATCAGAATCTATCTTTGTGTGGGTAGCTTGTTGATTACAACTAGCCAACCAATAAACAAATGATTCGGGATGGTTAAATGGAACCAAAGCAGCTTCCACCACTCAACTTCACTAGATTTATTTTTAATTTCAATATATATTGTAGCACAAGAAAACTTCTGAAATTTAGTAGCTTGCCAAAGGGCTTTATCCTCAGTTTTTAATTTCAACAAGAAATAGTTGACTATGAATAGTTACAAGAGTTTTAGATCTAACAGGCCTCCAATTCCATGTTTTATCTTTCAGCACATAATTCACTTTAACTTTAGGATTAATTACTTGCAGCATCATAAATGACATGAAAACTATATCTTAGAACCAATACTCCAGCAAGATGCCAAAGGTTGTGCCAAAGAAATATAGTTTTCCTATCCTCCACCTCAAAAACTTCCTTGTTTCATCTCTCAATTTAAGAATGGCTCTCTATGCTTACCTTGCTACTCTCTCTCTCTCTCTCTCTCTCTCTCTCTCTCTTTGAGTTGCTCATAAATTGGTGTTAACTGCTCTCTTTTCAACTGCATTTTAAGTGGGCATTTATTTACTCTCCCTCACTTCTTGATCTTCTTCTTTTTCTTTCGACCATCAAAGTTATCACGATATTTTTATTATTATTTATTATTGTCATCCACTCAACGCATATCCAATTTTACCAATACTTTATTTTTTTTTATTTAGCTTTTCTTTCTTTTTACCAATTATGTTTCTTTATTAGCTAGTCTTTGCTTCCCCAACATGTGTGGTACAAAAGCAAGATAATTTTGTTATTAAGTCAATTAGCTTTCTAAGTCTCTCTCTTTTGCATGTTGTGTTACATGTGTACTAATCTTTATAGCATAACTAGATATACTGCTACTGTATGAGATTACAGTAAAATGTAAAAGATCTCATTTCATTTATCACATTAAAAACTTAATTATTAAATTTACATCTCAAATATGAAGACAAATAATCATTTAATACATTATTATTAATAATATTAAAATTAAATAAATATAATTTAATTAATATTTAAATATAAAAATGCCCTTATATATATATATATATAACTGTCGTTTTAGGCTGTGAAATATATTGAGTGAGTCCTATTTGTAACATAGTGTGTGATATTAACATTATTGTTTTCCTATACTTTACTTTTGAATCAATCACAAAATTGTCAACCGATAGCCTTGTTAAAAGGAAGTGAGAAAAATTATTCCACGAAAAAAGTCTTATTTTTATGTTATCACCGATCTCCTTCCACTTTTTCAAGTTTTAATAAGGCTGTGTGAGAAGGAATAGTGCTGCTCCTAATAAATCATGCGGCTAACCGGATTCATACCCTCCAAAATTGTTGTTGGGCTCAGAATTTTCGGTGCTGTCTTCATATGACGAATAACCTGGTAAACTTAATGTAGGTTATAAAGTTGGAGTATAATACATTCCTTGACAATTATCTCTATCTTATTTCTATTTGGACAATCCGGATAACCCTGCAATCTTCTTATTTATTTATTTATTTTTTTTTTTTTTTGGAAATATAAATGAAATCCTACTCCATCTATCAGTAACACATGCAACGGAAAATTTTTTAACCTAGTGACAAACCTCTTAGGCCCACTAGGAATCCCATTTACCCTCCACTGCCTTGGATCTCATCCTTTCACACTTTTGTTGATCAAACATTGACAGTAGCTCGAAAGAGAATCCAATGAAAGCAAAGGAAAATGCTTAATTTTTTCGAGAAACATACACACAAAAAAGAGAGACAATGTGGTTCTAACAAAAAAATGCATCATAAACATGACTTAAATGCTCAAGTAACTTTTAAAGGAGAGAGGAAATAAATGAGAAAATTTAATTAATTAGATATAAATTTAGGAGATCGGTAACTTAGAATGGGGTAATAGTTTTTATGCGGTGTTTTCTTGTACTTGGCAAAATGATTTTCTATGCTTGGGCGGAAACAGATTCCGCAATTGTTTCCAAAAGACGACTCTTATTTATTATTTATTATTAATCTTTTGACTAATAGGAAGTTAATCAACAAGTGCGGAAAGTCCTCTCAAAAAAAAAAAAAAAAAAAAAAAAAAAAAAAAAAAAAGAAAAAAAAAAAAAAAAAAAAAAAGGGTGCGGTATGTGCATGGACAGAACAACCATTGGACTTGGACTAGGGGGCAATGCCCCCCACTTTTTTTTTTTTTTTTTTTTTTTAGATATTGTTAAATATATGTATACTAATTTTAGTAATTTTTGTTATAAAATTACATTTTCTCTTCCTTTAACGCTATCATTGATTCTTTTAATAGTAATATTATACTCACAAATTTTTATAACATTTTTACAAACCATTTTGGTAGAAAATTCTTATTGGTTCGCATATGAGCCCATCACTCACATCATTTTTTTACTTATCAGTAACTATTTAACCCATCATTAATTTATAAAAAAATAAAATAAAATAAAATAAAATAAAAAGCTTGTAGCTCTAGAATTTTCCTTATTTTAGTGACCATAAAAAAATTTATAGATCTAAAATCTAAAAACAAAATATACAAGCCCAAAAAAAAAAAAAAATTGCTCAATAACAAACATTACTTGTAAAACTAAAAAACAATTAAGCTCAATTAACTAATTTTATCCAAAATAAATAACCCTGCCTTTTTAAAAATTCTAAACAAAAATAATTTTATTCTTACCCAAAAAAAAAAAAAAAATCTTAATTAGCAGCTAAGTAACAGAGTCAAATGTGAAATTGCTGCACAAAACCAACTGTAAAACCGTCCCCCTAACTCAAAGTTCTGGCTCCATCCCCGGGTAAGTGTTTTATGAAATGTGTCCCACCTTTTGCTTGTCTATACTAAGAAATGTTAGGATTTCCACATAAAACTTTGTTCCTGACTTTTGTTTTGTTTAAATTTTATACATAACAAAAAGGACAAAACTTAGTTACAGTATTTTAGGGTGCTGTTCTTTAGGTGTCTTGCTTAAAATTAAGTTATGTTTTTTTTTTTTTTTTTTCATAGGATGGAAGTGTATTTTTAATTAAGTAACCACATGACTGAATTTTAAGAAGAGAACTTAATTAATGAATAACACTTGAATACTGTACCTAACAAAAAAAAAAAAACCCTCAACTAAAAAAAATCTCTTTTCTCTCAAAGTACAATAATAATAATAATGCCCTTGATATCCTTTCATCCCTTCCCCAATAATATTTTTTCCATTTTATTGAGATAATTACCTTGTCCTTTGTATATTTTACAAGTAGTTTCTAGTACTTTTGAACTCATGTAATCTTTATCTATCTCATATCAATTTATCATGTATTCTTCAATATAAATATAATGAATACAACCCTCAACTATACGTGAGTGACAATTTATGCAAAATTTGTGTGTGCTTTAAGTTGGTATCAGTTGGTTCCAATTAGCTCAATTGGTAAAATCTCTTATGGTTGAATAAAAGATTTGGGGTTCAATCCCTGCCTACACCAAAAACTGATTGATGTTTTGGTCTAATAATAAAGAGCTATCATCAGGAGCAGACGCTATAAGTTGAAATTCTCTACAAAATAATAATAATAATAATTGTATGTTTTTAGACCCCTTAAAACACAAGTTGTTTAACCTAGTTATTTAGCCAAGTTATTACTTAGATAAATCATTCAGATCTAGGTTAGCACAAGCAAATCATATCATGTAAATAATGCGGAAATATAAAGAACACACGATATGATAACCAAGGAAAACCTAACAGGTAAAAAACCTGAAGAGGATTTAACCTAGTTATCCTCAAGGTAAAATAGATCTACTATGAAAGAATTGAAGTTTGTATAATAGAACTTAGACCACTAACATCCTATTGCTACCTCGTGTAGAAAACTTACTACCACGACCACGTGACAGCTCCGAGTCCACAAACCACTTCTTTCTTTGATCCACTGCAATCACAAGTACTCTCACTTGTGACTGTGAGACTCCACTCAAAGGTTTCAGATCTTTTTGAAGTTCTTTATACAGTAATTTAAGCGATCAAAAAGTTCTTGACATGAATCTTGATCTTAATAACCCTAAGTGTGTATGAAGGTAAATACCTCTAGATCTCACAAGAGATTCAACACACAACACATCAAAGTCTTCTAAAACGTAGTTAGAGTTTTTCCTTTTATATTTGGAGTAAAACATAAAACCCTACACGTCATATGGGCTTGGGCTTAATTGGAAATTCTTCAGAAAAATAAATTTGCACGAGATTTGATCGATTGAGTCTAATTTTCGATCGATCAAGCCTTGCAGATTTAGTCCAATAAATTCTGCAATCACTTGATTTTAATTTTACAAACTAAACACACTTTGAGTAGCCTAAATCTATACTCTAAGTTTAATGATGATTTGCCAATACATTACAAATTGAAGTTCTAATACATTTAGTTCCTAAAGTCTTAGACCCTAACAATAATAATAATAATTTGGAAAAAGAGGCAATTCAACTCTCATAGTCTCATGGCTTCTAACTCTTCTTCCCTCGTCTCCTTCATCTTTTTTCACCGTACCCAAATAATGCTCCTCTTCATTTCTTGTCTAATGTTCACTATTTTTTATCTATCAAACTAAGCAAAAAGACCTCCTTGAATTTATTAATGGCTCCAACCCGTGCTCTCCTTACTACAATCTCTGTCGATAACACCTCAACCACAAATAATGTCTTCCTTTTTCGAACTCATCAAAGATTAACTTCTTATAAGCCTCTTTATCTCTCATCTCTCTACGCGGATTTTATAAATCCACATGCAACTTCAAAGTCTCAATGGAGAGACATTAAAATTTTATTTCATATATTTAAAATTTTAAAAATGAAATGTCACTTTATTCAATTTTAAATTTGTATTATTTAACTTTAATTATGAAATAAATTTATTTTAAATTGTTTTTAAGGTTGTTGACTACCACAAATCAGCAATTACTTTTTATTTTCTTCTATAAAAAAGCATTTACTTATAATTTTAACTTCTTTTACTAGTTTTTGTCCCTTTCACCATATCACAGAACGATTCTTACCAAGTCCACGATGACTTCACTAGCTACAGCCATGCATAACTTTCTTACGTTTTTCTTTTAAAAACATAAGATCTGTTGTCGGCATGTTTGAATGGGTATCAAGATTCAATAATGCTAGCAAGTGGTTTGACATTGACATCATAATATTTTTAATTTCCATTAGAATCATGTTTTTGTACTGATTTGTTCACTTGCCGCATTTGATTTTGCATTTTTTCTTCTTCGTTTTTTTAATTTTTTTTTTATAACTTTTTTTGGTTTATTTATTGGGGTATACTTTCGCCTACCTTTAACAAATAAACAACTAGTCCAACCGCACAATGATTCTCTCGTAGAATCACCCAAATTATATTTGAAAGTAGAAATACTTTTCTTTTTGCATTACCATTTCAGAAATCATGAACGTACACCTTCTCAAATTTCTGTTGCTCTTCTTCTCATTCTTGTGGACTCCTCATGCTCAACATGTAGAGACGCGTAATAGTCTCAAACCTGGCGAGACGCTCAATTCCTCAAGTAGGCTAGTTTTTCCAAATGGGATGTTCGTTTTGCGGTGGAGTACTACTTTTGTATTAACTAACGGTACATACTTATGCACGGAGCATATGGGTTTCGGCACAGGCAGTAGTTATACTGTTTGGTTTGCAAGTTCTGTCATTACTGCTGCTAACGACTCCAACATGATTACTTTGGCCAACGACGCAGGAGCATTGAAATTAGGCGCCCAGGTGCGGAACCTATCGTGCTATGCTCTTCTGCTCAACCTACCAATAACACTGGCTACTTTATCGGATTCCGGAAATTTCATCTTCCAAGAAGTGTACTCCAATGGATCTACAAAGACGGGTGACATGGCAAACTTCCGATCATCCCCGACAAAGGCTTTTGCCGCGTATGAAATTAGGTGTGAACCACAAAACTGGTCAAACATGGTCACTCTCATCATGGTTAGCTGGGCGACATCTTCGGAGTTCCAGGGGATTTCAGTCTTAAATGGGAACCAAAGGGACGCCAATTGATCATTCAGCGACGAGGAGCGTATAATTGGAAAAGTGGGGTCTTGAGAGTCAACCAATTTGAGAATGTTTCTCCAGATATAACATCAAGGTATGATTTCAACGTTGTTTCAAACGAGGATGAACAATCCTTCTGTTTCAACTATAAAAATCAAAGTCAGCAAGGGACGTGGGGTTTAACGTTTATGGGGCAATTATTGGATAGTAGCGACGCAGGTGAACAGACCATTGCCCGAGCAGATAATTGTTACGGCAATAACAACGATGGAGGATGTCAAAGGTTGAAATCATACAGCCAGAGTGTAGGCATTATGGTGACACAGTTGAACTTAAAAGTAGCTTTTCATGGAAGAATCCAGATATGTATTACATTCCAAATCCAAAATTTTCCTTTAGTGACCGTAAAGCTTCTTGCTGGAGCAACTGTAGCTGTGTGGCTTTTTATTTTCTATACGAAAATGCAACAGGGTGCAAATTTTGGACAAATATTTCGAGCTACTATCTGAAAAGCAATATGAAGAAACAGAGTAAAGAGCAGAGAAGAAAGCAAAGAAGAGATAAAAAATTTATGAACTAAAATCTGAGTTTCTTGATTTCATTCATTCACTGAATCCAGTACATATACCCAACTTATTCCGTAAAGATTGGGATCACTGTAACTAACTGTAGCTTGACTCATCAGATGCTTACACGTGGACTTACAACCATAACTGACTTCAACATTGCATTTAAGCATAAGCTACATATAGTTTAGACTCTAAATCTACTCTACTGCAGGTCGTTTGCCTTCTGCCTTGTCATATCCTCAGCCTTATCAGATGTTATGTCACCTGCCTTTACATCCCCCCTCAAACTGAGGGGAGGAAGACCCATCAGTTTGTATGCAAGATCCATAAACTGAGGGGAAGACAAACCCTTAGTAAAAATATCAGCTAACTGATCATGGGTGGAAATACAATTGATCTGCAAGTCCCTATTAAGAACCTTCTCCCTGATAAAATGATAGTCCACTTCAATATGCTTGGTTCTAGCATGAAAAATAGGATTGGAAGCTAAAGCCAAAGCAGATACATTATCACACCAAAGCATAGGAGGGAGAGATAAGTAGACCCCCAAATCCTTAAGAATCATCCTTATCCAACACAGTTCAGTAGCTGTAGAAGCCAAGGCTCTATACTCAGCCTCTGTTGAAGACCTAGCCACAGCCAATTGCTTCTTGGCAGACCAAGTAATTAGAGAATTCCCTAGAAATACCACCATGCCAGTAATGGACCTACGATCAAGAGGATCACCTGCCCAGTCAGCATCACAATAAGCAGACAGAGCTAATTGACCAGGCTGAAAATGAACTCCATGATGCAAGGTACCCTTGATATATCTAAGGATCCTTTTGGCTGCCATCAACTGATGTTAGGTAGGTTGACTCATAAATTGGCAAACTTGCTGAACAGAATAAGACATATCAGGTCTGGTAAATGTCAAGTATTGTAAAGCCCCAACCATACTCCTATAGGTAGTAGGATCTCGAAGTAAAGGACTGACTTGAGAGCTAACATGAATAGTAGGTGAACATGGAGTGAGACAGGGCTTGTAGTCCAACATATTGAACTTAGTGAGTAAATCCAAAGCATATTTAGACTGATGCACAAAAAGACCTTGAGAGGTATACTCAATCTGAAGGCCAAGAAAATAAGTCAAAGGACCAAGATCCTTCAAATCAAATGTAGCACCTAGTCTGGAAACAAGATGATCAATGAAAGAAGGACTATTCCCAGTGATAATAATATCATCAACATATAAGAGAAGATAAACCACAAACGAGTCATGATGAAGGGTAAACAAGTTAGAATCAGCATCAAAAGCCTTAAAACCAATGTGCAATAGCTCAGAGGTAAAACTATCAAACCAGGCCCTTGGTGCCTATTTAAGGCCATAAATGGCTTTATGAAGAAGGCACACATGATCAGGATGAGCAACATCAACATAACCAGGTGGCTAAGACATGAAAACCTCCTCTTGAAGAATGCCATGAAGAAAAGCATTGGACACATCCAACTGCTTCAAAGGCCAACAATGCTACACAACCAAGGTCAAAATTATCATCACAGTTGCTGGTTTGACAACAGGACTAAAGGTTTCCTCATAGTCCAAACCATATTGTTGCAAGAACCTTTTAGCCACCAATCTTGCTTTGTACCTAGCAACAACCCCATCATTCCCTCTCTTTATTTTATACACCCACTTGCAGTGAACCACATTCTTACGAGGTGGAAGAGGTACCAAAGACCAAGTGTGTTGCTTCTTAAGAGAATCAAACTCAGAATCCATAGCTTCAATCCAATGTGGAAACTGAGAAGCAACATTAAAACTAGGTGGTTCTACCTGAAAGTAATCCCTTACTATTGCATAAGCTTTAGGCTTGAATATGCCATGTTTGGATCTGGTAAGCAAAGGATGAGTATTATGGGAAGAAGAAGAATCAGACTAAATGACAGAATTACTGGACTCAGAAAAGGCAGATTGGGATGGAACAATACTAGAGTTAGGCATAAGAGCAGATGAGGGAGGAAGGACAGCATCTGTAGAGACATTGGAAGCTGTATCAGACCTAGGGATAGTAGAAGAAGAATTAATAAATGAGGGAAGGACATCAGAAAGGGCAGATAAAGGAGTAGCAGGAGAAGTGGGTAAAAGAGTAGACAACCAAAGGTCAAAAGAGGAGCTGTCAGAACTAGTAGTGCAAGAAGGAGTGGATAAAGCTGCAGGAAGGGCAGGAAAGACAGACTCATGAAATATGACATGTGATGTGATATACACTTTCTGAGAATGAGGGTCAAAACAAATGTAACCTTTGGATAAAGGGGGATATCCTAAGAAAATACACTGAGTAGACTTTGGTTGAAGCTTGTTGTCAGTATAGGGTTTAAGAAGAGGAAAGCAAGCACAACCAAAGGTTTTTAAAGCCTATAAAGAAGGTGTAGTATGAAACAACTTTTCCCAGGGAGATTTGAAACCAAGAACAAATGAGGGAAGTCTATTAACTAGATAGGTAGCAGTGCTAATGGCATAACACCAAAAAGAAGATAGAAGCTCATACTGATGAAGCATAGACAAACCACTCTTAACAATTTGTTTGTGTTTTCTTTCAGCTACCCCATTTTGTTGAGGGGAATATGGACATGAAAACTAATGTTGAATACCATTATCTAGACAGAAGGACTTGAAATGGTTACTAGTGTACTCACCCCCACCATCAGTTCTAAGAGTTTTGATTTTAGACCCAAACTGATTTTCTACAAGGGCTTTAAAATGCAGAAAAACTGTAAACACTTTATATTTATGCTTAAGAAGAAATAACCAAGTAAATCTAGTAAAGTCATCAAAAAAAATGTCGTAGAATTTAAAGCCAAGTACAGAAGTAACAGGAGCAGGGCCCCAAATATCAGTATGAACCAGCTGTAAAGGAAAAGTACTTGACATAACATGCTTTGGAAAAGGAAGCTTGTGCATCTTGGCACTTATACAATATGTACACTATGAACAAATGTCATCATTAATAGAAATTTTTACAGTATTATCGAAAGAAGACAAGGTAGAGTGAAAAAGCTTGGAGTAAGCATGTCCAAGTCTTTGATGCCACAGCAGTGCTTGACTGGAGACTGCATTATTGATAGAAGAGTGGAAAGCAAAAGATGAAGGAGTAGTAGTATCAGCAGAGAGTGGAGATGAAAAAGGGATTGGATAGACACCATCCTTACTCTGACCTTGATAAAGAACCTTCCCCGTAGGTAAGTCCACAATTAAGAACTGAGTAACATCAAAATAGCAAAAAAACATTGTTTTGTAAGCAAAGCGTATGGATAGACAACAAATTTGAAGCCAAATCAAGAACCCTAAGGATATTGTCTAAATGAAATTTTTGAGAAAGTGTGAGAATCTTACCATTTCCAATATGAGTCACAGGAAATTTTTGTCCATTGCCAACAGTAACAGTCTCATTTCCTGTAGTGGCCTAAGAGTGCAATGAAAGCTGAGATAAATCAGGAGTTACATGATCAGAACATCTTGTATCAGTGAGCCAAGTAGGGTTAGATGTTGAAGTAGAATTAGCAGTTGTAGTTGCTACCATAGAACTAGCTACCATAGATGCTAATTTAGCTGGAACACGTCTATTTTGATAAGCAAAGTTCATGCGATGATAGCAGTCCAAGGCAATGTGACCATTCTTGCCACAAATTTGACAAGTAGGTCTTGAAATCTGAGATTGACCTTGAGACTGACCTAAGTGAAAACCAGAACCATTCTTGAGCTGAGAATGTGGTTGAAAACCAGAAAATTGAGCAGTAGTATTGGCATTCCCAGAGGATTGACCAGTATTGAACCCAAAATTAGGATTTCCAGAGGTTTGACCATTATTGAATCCAAAATTAGGGCCAAAATTATTGAAACCTCTACCACGACCCCTCTGATTACCATTCCTGCCTCTACCTCTATTATTGTTCTAATTAAAACCACTTTGAAGAAACATAGCCATAGAAGTATCTCTAGCCTCTCTAGCCTCAAATTTCTTTTTAATGGCTCTCTCTTCAGCATTTAACAGAGTATTTAACTCTTCTAAAGTAAACACATCATTCCTAGTTCTTATTGCTGAACAAAATGCACCATATTCTTGAGGCAAAGCTTCAAGAACTAGATGTATAAGTTCTTCTTCATCAATAACAACAGCAACAGAACTCAATCTATCCCTAACTTCTTTGATTCTTTGAAAGAAATTATCGATACTCTCAGAACCTTTCTTAATACTCAACAATTCGTTCCTCAAACTTAAAACATGAGATCGAGAAACAGAAGCAAACCTTTTCTCAAGAGCATTCCAGACTCCCTTAGCAGATCTCTGACCCACTGTAATGGCTAAAATTGATGGAGACAGAGTGGAGTTGATGAATGTGAATAAGGCTTGTTCTTGATTCTTCCAACTGAGATACTCAGGGTTTGGCTCACTGGTAAAGCTTCCAGAACTGTCCTTCAAGAAAGGATCAGGTGCTACACTTGAACCATCAACGAAACCTATCATAGCATAAGCTTCAAGAATCACAACGATTTGGTGTTTCCATACCATATAATTGGTGAAATCTAGCTTCATCGTCATCATACTCGCCATACTAGATAAGAGTAGCAACAAGGGATTCACTAAGGAGTTTGTAGGAGTAGTTGTTGTGGTGGAAGTAGAAGAAGTTGTTGCGGAATTGGAGCTCGGAGCAGAAGCCATTAATAGTGGCTCTGATACCATGAAAAGCAATATGAAGAAAACAGAGTAAAGAGCAAAGAAGAAAGCAAAGAAGAGATAAAAAATTTATGAACTAAAATCTGATTTTCTTGATTTCATTTCTTCACTGAATCCAGTACATATACCCAACTTATTCCGTAAAGATTGGGATCACTGTAACTAACTGTAGCTTGACTCATCAGATGCTTACACGTGGACTTACAACCATAACTGACTTCAACATTACATTTAAGCATAAGCTACATACAGTTTAGACTCTAAATCTACTCTACTGCAGGTCGTTTGCCTTCTGCCTTGTCATATGCCTCAGTCTTATCAGATGTTATGTCACCTACCTTTACACTATCCAGGCAAATCGACAAGTTCATATCATTTTTATGCTATATCGACAAAGCCTTCTCAGAGCGGTATGTTTACTAGTTTTTTATCCAATGAACAATACACAAATTTCCCAAACTTTCTCAAACAAGTCAATTATAAGCGTTTCTTACTCAAACTTGACAATTCTATTTAAAACATGAATATAATTAATTCTCTGACTGGAAGAATTTCGATATGCAATTAATATGTAATTTTCTTCAAAAGCACACAGAGAGTGAGGATTTCTCAAATGATTACTAACATGGGCATCTTATGACAACATGCAGGAACTAAAAAGTGGATATGGATTGGCATTTTAATCGCAGTTGCTATGTTTCTAACTTTTTCTATTATAGTGTGTTATCTACTAAGGAGAAAAGACGTACTTCAAGGTATGTATTGAACACATTTGATTAATTTTTGTACTTTCTTGATTATTTGTGGGTTTTTTTTTTTTTTTTTTGGTTAAATAAAAATTATGATTTTAAGTAAATTAATACAGGAAATAAAGAAACAGAGGAAGAAAAAGAATTGCATAATTTAGCTATTTCAGATAGTGTAACTGATGAGAATTAGGTTCCAAGTGATAGAAAGAAGAGGCCTAAAGTAAGTACATTTAGCTATGAATTCATCATAGTAGCCACAAATAACTTCTCAGTGGAAAGACAGCTTGGAAAAGGGGGCTTTGGACCTGTTTACAGGGTAAACACTAAAAAATTTAAAAGATATATGTTTAAATTAACTTATAACTAACTGAGGCTAAACCTTATTTGATCATTACAACGGGGAACACTTCTATCTGGACAAAAAATAGCTGTAAAAAAATTATCAAAAAATTCAAGGCAAGGAATAATTGAGTTCAAAAATGAATTGATAATCATATCTAAGCTCCTACACGTGAATCTTGTTAAGCTTCAAGGTTGATGCATTTTTGGAAAAGAAAGGATGTTAATTTATGAATACATGCCCAACAAAAGCTTGGACTACTTACTATTTGGTATGGAAAACATTCAATTGTTTACCTTCAAGCTTCATTTATCTTCTTTAGTATATTTGTTAGCATTACTTTATACAAAGTAGATTAATGATCATATATAACTTTTATATTTGCTAGATTCAAATAGAAGCAAGCTACTAGATTGGAGGAAACATTTCAACATAATTGAAGGAATTGCTCAAGGAATGATCTATCTCCATAAATATTCAAGATTAAAAATAATTCATAGAGATTTAAAAACTAGTAACATACTCCTTGATGAAAGTATGAACCCGAAGATTTTTGATTTTGGCATGGCAAGAATTTTCAAACAAAATGAACTAGAAACAAATATTAATCAAATTGTTGGGACATAGTAAGTTAACTACACACACACATATATATAATTAATAATGCTAAACATTTCTACTCTTATAAGCTCATCATTCTTTTTCATATGAAAATGTTTGTCTTGTGTTTTGGTGTAGCGGTTACATGTCTCCTGAATATGCTATGGAGGGTTTATTCTCTATAAAATTTGATATCTATAGCTTTGAGGTCTTAATGCTTGAAATTGTGAGTGGTAGAAGAAACAACAGCTTTTATGATGCTGATCATGTGCTCAATCTAGTAGGATATGTATGTAACACACTATATAAACTTAGGATCATATATTTTGATAGTTTTGTGTTGTCAACATATTAAATAACTACTTTATTTTTTGGGCATGGGATTTATGGCAAGAAAGTAAAGGGCTACAATTAGTTGATCCAACAATAAGGGATTCATGTGTCGAATATCAAGTGCTGAGATGCATTCATGCCAGTCTCTTATGTGTGGAAAATGCTAAATATGTTGACTAATGAAAGTACACCATTACCTTTGCCTAAAAAATCAGCATTTTCTCTCTGAAGAAAAGCAATTGAGGCAAATATTATTAATAAAGAGCCTGAACTTTATACCATGAATAGCTTGTTCATTTCTGATATTGATACTCGATAGAGGCCAGGTATAATTTTGTTTTGTTGTCTTGCATCTGTAGTTGGTAAGAATAAGTTCATCAAATGTTTTATTCCATTGAATTTCCTTCCATAAATGTAAGCTAGCTCTTATCACGGGACTCAAACTTGTTCTAGTACCTAGTGTAGACTTGATTGCAATTATAAAATTTTCTTCCGATTATTTTTCTTGAATCTACTTTTTAAAAATCTTTCTTTTAGTAAATTTACTTCTCCAAGTCATTGTCCAATGACTCTGATGTGACTTTTAAATAAATGTTAAAGCAACAATGTTAAATCAACTGTGGGCCTTTGAGATCTTTCATTCAAGGCCCTTAAAGAAACACTTACTGACTTAATTATAAAACATGGTACTTTAAGGGACTTTAAGGACGATAGGATAACGTTGTAACGTTGTTTATATTTTTTTAAAATATGTATAAATAAAAAAATGTATAAAAATATGTATAATATTGTTTAAAAACTAAATATATGTGTTTAAACACATATATCAAACATGCAACATTTATCTTTTAATTTACCTTCTTACTTTACCCAACAAATTGTCTTTTGTATTGGGCCTTTCAACTTGGAATTTGGTTTTGTTCAGGCTACTTTTAGATCTATCATTAAATACAAGGGAACTGAGCCCAAACACACAGGGCCAGAAATGGATTTGGAAGATTTGGTGCCCATAAAAAATTCAACTTTTTTATTTGGAAATGTATGCACTATAAAATACCATCAGGCTAGTACTTGTCCTAAGAGGCTAATTTTCAAGCTACCCAAATGATAAAACTAAACACTGATGATAGAGCAAAAGAAATTATAGGCCCAACAGGTGCAAGTAGAGAATTTTTTTTTTTTTTGGAACCCTGCTGGTGGAGAATTAATGTAGTACTGTGGGCGATTATATATGGATTAAATTAAATTAAATTAGAATATAAATAAATAATTCTAGTAAGAAAGTCATTATTAGCAACCAAATTGCTAAGAAATTCGTTTTCATTATTCCCACCGGATTTAACTAAGTTGATTACTGATTGAGGCACTTACTAGAGAGACCTTGGCAAGTCTCTATTGAACACATATACCGTGAGGCTAACATCTGTTGGTACAGGTTGGCAACTGCAGAAAGCAATTAGCATGAGACAAAAATACTTTTTGTAAACTCCTCACAAAAACTCCTTATTTTTATTGGTTATATTCAGTGGCAAATTTATATGTTTTTTTATTCTAATTAAATTTATCTTTCTGGCTTAATTGTATTTGGGATAGAGACTACTTGAGCTCTCTACACTTGTGAAAGCTGCCTTCAAGGACAACTCGTGACCTTAGGTGACCTGCACAGCCAATGAGTGACATGTCGCAAATGAATCAGATCAGAGTGGTGACTAGGCAAGTCGTAGCCATTTCACGACTAGCTTGATCGCAACAATGTCCCAAACTGCATGATCAGTGTTCACTATTTCTAATCTTTTTTCTCTCCATTTTGATTTTTCCCACACAAATATTCTGTGCTTATGAACATAGCAAGATGATCTAATGGCATATGAGTGAAGTTGTGGAAACTTAGAAAGCCACCTAAAAATTCAATCTTATTGGTGGTTTTCCATTAGCACTTAATGGAGATCTCTCCAGGAAGCTAGGTGGAGAAATGAAGTCGCGGAAGTCTAGAGAAAGCACACATGATTCTCTCTTTGATGTACAGAATCTAAACTATTAGTTTTTGGATAGTAAACTCGAATCTGCGAAGGGTTCCTTGAATCTATAAGGTGATAAAACTAGAATTCACTAGAGAAGAAAATTGACAAAACGTTTATTATCCATTACACCATATATGGTTCCTATCCTATATATCATATTTCAATTTGATCTCTAACCTTTCAATTATATCAATTTGATCCTTAATCTTTCAGTGTTATATTAATTGAGTCCCTGCCGTTATATCCTAAATGAAAATTGCAGACATAGCAAACGGCCAAAATAAAATTTTAGTTTATTCTTACATCAATGGAAACTAATTTTTTATTTTGGCCATTAGGCATGCCATTAATTTTCATCCAAGAGATAATATGACAATGACTAATTTGGCACAATACTAAAAGGTTAAGGACGAAATTGACACAATTGAAAGGTTAGGAATCAAATTGTAATATGGTGTATAAGATAGGGATCAAAAACATATAGTTTACCCTTTAATATATAATTTTCTTCAAAAGAGAGAGAGAGAGAGAGAGAGAGGATTTCTAAAATGATTACTAACCTCGGCCATTTATGACGACATGCAGGAATAAATAAGTAGATATGGATTGGCATTTTAGTTGCGGTTTTTTAGCCTTTTCTAGTATAGAATGTTATCTACTAATTAAGGAGAAAATCCATACTTCAAGGTAGATTACATCCATACATACATACAAATAATATATATATATATATAAAATTGTCGGGTTACACATGTGAGTAAAATCCCATATTGAATAAAAATGAGAAGAATGAGTGGTTAATATAACATAATTGAGCACATACCCATTGAGCTTAGGCTTTTTGGATTAATGTGTGTCTTTATATGTTATATTAATAATTCAAGGAAGCTCCCCAACGTATTTAAGCCCCCAACAAATGGTATGAGAGCATTGGTTGTTGAGCATGATTGTCTTGTGTAGGGAAGGATGAATGTTGCAATGTTTCACATCCTTATGTTGAATTGGTGATTGACTCAGCTGCTTCTTATCATGTCACTCCAAGAAATGAGCTCTTTTCTTCATAAAAAGAGAGTGAAGATGGGCAATAATAGTTATGCTGACATTGTAGGAATTGGAGATGTTTGTATTGAGACTAACATTGGATACACCTTGTAAAGTTGTGATTTAGAATTATGTTTTATGTTGGCTTTATTCCATGACAAAAAGTATTGTATTTTCTTTAATTTTGTTCCTTGTATTTTGTGGGATTTTATTGTATTAGGTTTAGTATCAAGTTGGTGAAGACTCAAGTTTAAATGAAGAATCAGTGGATCTCGCGAGTGTCTCACTGGAAGCTAACCCGCGAAAGAGCCATGTGAGAAGCACATGACTGGAAGCTGAAGAGTCATGCCAAGCTATCGTTTTCGTTAGTGTCTCGCGGGAATAGCCTTCCCGTGAGGTAGTCGTGAAACATTCTGCCTGGAGGATTTTTAAAAATGACTTTCTTACCCTTCACCATATTATATATACCCTCATTACCCACAAATGTAAAGGAGGTCATTCAGAGAGAAAAACCCTAGATAGGTTTTTTACAACACACACACCCATCTTTTAGAGAGAAATCATTGTAGTCTCTTCTCCATCCTTCTCCCATTGTCATACCTTGAGAAGAGATTTGTACCCAAACACAACCCACACATATTCAGAGTGTAAAGAGTGTTTTGGAGCTTGGGAAGCTTTGGGAATTTGCCAAAAGAAGCCGATGAGGCTTGGTGGATGCAATCGGGCGTATTGCGAGATCCGGAAAGCTAGATAAGACACAATTCCGAGAAGCCTTGTTAGAGTAAGAGCTTAGAGGGCTTAGGTACATCGGATAGATTAGACTTGGAGGGTTTCTTGCTAACCCATGTATCCTAACTGATTGTCTAGTGGATCGATTACAGCTTGGAGGGTGGCGAAGAGGTTTTTCGCCGAGTTTTTTGGTTTCCTCTTCAATAACACATCGACATGTTATCTTGTATTTGCATTCACTCTTCCTTTACTCTTGTGCTTTACTTTTATTGTTGGTTGTTCATGTTTATGCACTAGAGTAGTATTAGTTGTTTGCGCTTCATTACTCTTATTTCCACACTTAGAAAAGTTAGAGTAAAATCAATCGAACCATAATCTTTTAATTGGGGGTCTAAATAGCTCTTATGTTTTCTACACTTTTTCAAGCTTTCAATTGGTATCAGACCGGGTACACTTGTTTTGGTTTCATTACGTAAGTGTGATCCTCGACCTAGTGTATGTGTTTTGCCATGGATAGTGCTTTGTATGCTTCTATGGATGTTTGTGAGTGTAACATGCCATGTGTTTGTGAACATGCCTCTATAAATGTTTATCCTCATGATTGTGATGACATGTTACTTAAATCATTTGCTGTTGTTGATATTCCAAATGACAAACTCTTGAAGAAAAAGGCTAAGAAGTTTCAAAAGAATTTGAGCAAATTATTTTGTAAAAAGGATGAGTTGATTGCTAAGCTCAATGAATCCAACAATTTGTTGAGAAATATATGAAACTTGCTGAATATTCTCTTGAAAAGCTAAAAGAGTTTGAATATTTAAATATGGACTTAGATGCTAAACTTGTTGATGATCTTAAATGTGAAAATGAATCTCTTAAGATGCATGCCAAGTGTTTGATTGCTGAACCTACTGTTAAAAATGATGAAAATATTTGTTGCAATTATGTTGTGGTACTCGATTTTTTGCCTATTGTATGTTCTACCTTAAAAGACAAATTGGCGTACATTCCGCCACACAAAAGAAATCAAAAAGTGGAGAGAAAGGCTCTTAAGCCACAACCTCTGTTTAAGTCTCAACCTAAGGTTTTGGATGGATCTAAATTTGTTCCAATTTGTCACCATTGTGGTGTGTTTGGTCATATAAGATCTCAATGTCATAAGTTGAAGAAATAGTAAAACCATATTGCTAGATCCATTCCCAAAAAGCTTAATGGACCTAAACACATTGTTTGTCACCATTGTGGTGCCTTTGGTCATCTTAGACCTCATTGCTCTAAGTTTCAAGCTTTTAAAAGAATTAAAAAAAAAAAAAAACTTGAACTTCTTGGAAGTTGTGCTAAAAAGGGTAAGTCGAATTTGAGTAAAAATAGCATGTTGTTAAAGAAAGTGTTTAATGCTCTTAACTCCTTGATTATGTGCATCTCCGATTCTCATTCTTCCAACTCTCGTCTCACTTCTCATGAGACACTCATTCTAAACAATCATTCTGTTTGGATGAGGAAGGGTTCCTATGGTTGAGCTTTTACTCTTTTGGTTCTTGATCTAATTCTTTCGATCTGTGTTGGACCCTTCATGCATTGATTGTCATATCTTCATGCATTTTTTTCTTGCATTTATTTGTATGCATTGTTTTTGTTGTTGATCTTACTTTTATGCTTTGTTTTTGTGTGAGTAAAAATCCAAAAACACATAAAAAGTGAAAAATTCAAAAAGTTTGATCGTATATATTTGAACACATATCACATGTGAGTTTGGCCTAGTACCTTCGTACTAATGGCGTAGTGCATTTACGAGCTTAGCTTGTTATGTATGCACATTTATCTGTGTGGAATAAATCTTGAAAACTATGTGTGATTGTTGTAATGAATGATTGGTCAATAGTCTTGATGGTCTTGATACTTGCATAGACTTGTGTCTATATCTCTTCTCACTTTATTTTTATGTTTTTGCAAAAGAGCTCACCAAATGTAAATCTCAAAATGAAAAAGAGATCTTGAGCTGCAAAAGCCTGCCGCACATACTAGTATTTGACTAGGAAAAAGGGAAAGCGACTTTTGTTTTGAAATGTATGGTGCTCAAAAAGCCAAAGGCTAATTCTAAATGTTGAAATATCAAAAATTTCAAGCACCGATCTCAAAAAGAGATGTTTTATCCAAAAATGATCAAATGTTATGATTTATGCAAAAACCAAATGAAAAGCTTCTAAGATTTGTAATCAATTTGTGGGAGATCATATATGTTCATTTCTATAATTGAGATAGACCACTTGATTTAGTACCAGTTGTGTATGACTTAATTGAATTGATCATTGAAGCTTCACTCTGGTCTAAGGACTATTTCACACTTGATACTCACCCACAACACACAAAACTTTTGTTCAATGAATGTCTATTTTATTTATGTGATTGTACATGTTCAAATGTGATGTGTGTGTGCTCAATAATATGTGGTTCAAACGAAAAATATTTTTGTTCTTTTTGTTTACTTTTGAAAGTGATTTGTATCACTTATGTTTTTCAAAGTTTTTAAAGTGTTTTTGTGTGAAAAATATGTTTTCTGGGTGTTTTTGTGACCTATTTCATGTATAGGCTCAACTGGGAGTTAAATGGTCCAATTTTAAAGTTTTTTCAGCTTTGGACAGAGACTTTCGTGACTGTTTCATGACTGTATCGCGAGTAACTTCGCGAGTAAGCTTCCCGTTAAAATTTCCAGATCAGCTTTTTAAAGGGCATTTCATGGGTCTTTTGTTTTGAACTTCTCACATCTTCTTCCAAACCCCTGTTTTAATACTTCAACATCAAAACCCAACTAATTTCAAGTTTTTTACATTCCATAAACATTTCTAAAGTAATTTTTAACTCTTTTTCATTGATTTTGATCATTAGATTATGTTTTGGGGGTTTTATGTTCATAGTTGGAATTTTCTCAAATGGGAGTTAGAAAACTTAATTTTTGTCAATCTTTTTGATTGGGCTTTGTTTTAATTGATGATTTGCTTTGGATATTGGCCCCTTGTGGCAAAAATAACATGTATTTAGGCAAGATTTTCATATGTTCTTGTATTGTTCATCATACATGTGTAGTGTGTGCACTCTAAGTGTTTGATAAAATGCTCAAATGACATTTTCTCGTTGTTTTGGACTCCATTGGGTACCAAACTTTGGGAATCACCATAATTATTCATGTTTATCATTTTTTGATCTTTGGTGGTGTGTTTTATACACTTTGCCCTGTGAGTGCTTATTCATACATTGATCATGCATCTCACATGCACACTAGATGCACATTTGCTGCACACACCTGAATACTTGACATGTTTTTGCATTCAATCATGCTAGTTAAGTCTTTTTAGACCTTTTAGCATATATAACATGTTCTTGTGTTTTTGTCATGCCTAGGTTTATATCATGTTTCATCATCCTTAGCATGTTATGTTCTTTATGCTTTATAGCTTTTTTTAAAGATGTATTATTTTGCATTTGAGCTTCATTTTCTCATACATCTTGCACTCCTCATGCATCATCTTTTACCCTTGTTCATATCTTATTTTCTTTCCCTCCTTCCTCTTGATTAATTTGTCTATTCATGACAAAAATGGGGAGTTTATCATCATTTCTATATGACTCATGTGCACACTCTTAGGGGGAGAAATTCTACCTCGTGCATATTCGTAGGGGGAGAAAGTTATAGGGGGAATGCATATATCAAGGGGGAGAAGACATTTTTTTGAGAAAACCTCGATTTATTTTATGCTTGTTTTCTTGTTGGTTTATGGTGCTTTGATATGCTTTATTGCTCTCATTACATCGTGCTTATGTGTTGGACATGTATTTATCCTTATGCTATTGTGCTTTTTTGGTTGCATGTTCGGATGATCATTTGCTTTGCTATATGATCATTGTGGTCATTTCCATATGACTGTCATGTGTTTGATCAAGTTGCTCATTTGTTTCACAACATGTTTACTTGATCGCATTTTACTTGTTACATTATACTTGTTCTTTTATCACTTGATTTACCTTGAGGGTCAAATGTGTTTTGTGCAAGTATTTCAGGTTACAAGTATATATGTTCCAAGTGCATCAAAGATTTTAGATTTAGGTGTGAGTGAGTTTTGTCATTGTTCCCAAACTCATGTTTAAGTCTAGAGTTTGTTATAGGGTATTTTGTCACAGAATAACCAAAGGGGGAGATTGTAAAGTTGTGATTTACAACTATGTTTTATGTTGGATTTATTCCATGATAAAAATTGTTGTATTTGCTTTAATTTTGTTCCTTGTATTTTGTGGGATTTTATTGTATTGGGTTTAGTATCAAGTTGGTGAAGACTTAAGCTTAAATGAAGAATCAGTGGATCTCGCGAGTGTCTCGCTAGAAGCTAACCCGCGAAAGAGCCATGTGAGAAGCATATGACTGGAAGCTGAAGAGTCGTGCCAGGCTGTCATTTTCGCGAGTGTCTCGTGGGTAAGGCCTTCCCTCGAGGCAGTCGCGAAACATTCTGCTTGGAGGATTTTTAAAAGTGACTTTCTTACCCTTCACCCATACTATATATACCGTCATTACCCACAAATTTAAAGGAGGTCATTCAGAGAAAAAAACTTTAGATAGGTTTTCTACAACATACACACCCATCTTTTAGAGAGAGAGCTGCTTATCCTTAGTGAGAAATCATTGTAGCCTCTTCTCCATCCCTCTCCCATTGTCATACCTTGAGAGGAGATTTGTACTCAAACACATCTCACACCTATTCAGAGTGTAGAGAGTGTTTTGGAGCTTGGGAAGTTTTGGAGATTTTCCAAAAGAAGCCGGTGAGGCTTGGTGGATGCAATTAGGCGTATTGCGGGATCCGAAAAGCTAGATAAGACACGGTTCCAAGAAGCCATGTTGGACTAGGAGCTTGAAGGGCTTAGGTACATTGGGTAGATTAGGTTTGGAGGGTCTCTTGCTAACCCATATATCCTAACTGATTGTCTAGTGGATCAATTACCACTTTAAGGGCAGCGGAGAGGTTTTTCGCCGAGTTCTTTGGTTTCCTCTTCGATAACACATCTGCATGTTATCTTGTGTTTGCATTCTCTCTTCCCTTACTCTTGTGCTTTACTTTTATTGTTGGTTGTTCATGTTTATGCACTAGAGTAGTATCGGTTGTTTGCGCTTCATTTACTCTTGTTTTTGCACTTAGATAAGTTAGAGTAAAATCAGTCGAGCCGTAATCTTTTAATTAGGGGTCTAAACAGCTCTTGTGTTTTCAACACTTTTTCAAGCTTTCACACCTTGACTTTGAAAAATGTGTGACATGTGCCTCATATGCGCTTGAATCTGATTTCTACTCATATTCTAGATAAAGAAGGCTATGACAACTATTTTGGAGATGGTAAATGGAGACTCTCCAGAGGATCATTGGTGCTTGCTAGAAAGAAGATTTGTAGTACACTTTATAAGACACAAGTAAAGGTATGCAAAGATGTTATTAGTGCAACTTGGGAAAATTCTTCGCCTAACTTGTGACATAGGCAGCTATCTCACATGAGTGAAAAAAGGCGGTAGATTTTGGCAAAGAAATCTCTCATTCCTTTTGCAAAAGGTATGTCACTCAAACATTGTGATTATTGTTTATTTGGAAAACAACATAGAGTGTCATTTCGCATTCCCTCTATTAGAAAGTCCAATGTGTTAGATCTCATTTATTCTGATGTATGTGGTCCAATTGATGTGGAGTCCTTAAGTGATAATAAGTATTTTGTTACTTTTATTGATGATTCTTCACGAAAGGTTTTTGAAAACTAAAGACCAAGTATTTGAGCACTTCAAGAAATTCCATGCCATGGCAGAAAGAGAGAGACTGAAGACTGAAACATGGATTTGAAGCCAACTAAAAGAAAAAGATTAGTGTGTTGTGTAGCACTAAGGGAAAAAAGAAAAGGTAATTTTTCTTTTGCTCAAGACACACAAGGAAGATAAATTGGAGTTTTTTCTAAGACAATTATTTGGGTGCTAAAACCACAGAGAGTTGAAGTATTCAGAGTGGAAGATCATACTACCGGGCTTTGTGGTGAGGTTGTATTTGTTCCTAGAGGTATTATTGTATTTTCCCTATTTACAATAAACTTAGGTTTTAGGTATTATTTAAGTGTTGTAATCTCTATTTTATTATAGTGGATTGATCAGATTTGCCCCGTGGTTTTTCCCTCTACACTAAAGGGTTTTCCATGTAATTTCTTGTTGTTCTTGTTGGTTGATTTGCCCCGTGGTTTTTCCGTCTACACTAAAGGGTTTTCCACATAATTTCTTGCTGTTCTTGTTTGTGAGGAGTTCATGGTCCCTACCCAGCGAGGACAGAGAAAGCCTAAACGGCCCACACACAAAGATCCTGAAGAAAGAAAAAAAATATATATTACTAATGGAGCTGAATAATGGTGTGGTGCAATGTTCCCATGGACATGGACGTGTGGAGTTCCCATGGATATGCATGCAGGGTTGACATGTGGTTCCCATGGATGGTGAACAAAAGACCCATGGATGATGTGTTGATGAAGTGAAAAAGCCATTAGACAAAGGGGAGTGAGTAGTACTTGTTCATGGCCTACATAGAGGTCTTGAAGGTCACAGAGAGGCAGAGACTCACACGCGAGGGGGAGATTGTTGGGTGTGAGTGAAGTCCCACATTGAATAAAAATAAGAAAAATGAGTGGCTAATATAACATAATTAAGCACATACTCATTGGGCTCAGGCCTTTTGGGTTAAAATGTGTCTCTATATGTTATATTAATTACTCAAGGAAGCTCCCCAAGGTGTTTATCTCCCCAACAATATTGAACTCATCGGACTAATTTTTGCATTTTGCATTTTTTTTTTTTTTTTTTTTGGGTTAAATGTACAATATGACTTTTAGTAAATTTATACCGGAAATAATGAAACAGATGAAGAAAAAGAATTGCTTAATTTAGTGATTTCATATAGACCTATCGATGAGAATGAGGTCCTAAGTGATAGAAAGAAGAGGCTGGATATAAGTGTATTTAGCTATGAATCTATCATAGTAGCCACAAATAACTTCTCATTGGAAAGAAAGCTTGGAGAAGGGAGCTTTGGAACTATTTACATGATAGCCTCTAAAAAATTTCTAAGAAGAGATATTTAAATTAAATTATGACTAATACTGGTAAAACCTTATTTTGATCATTACAATAGGGAAAACTGCTAACAGTTCAAAAAATAGCTGTAAAATGGTTATCAAAAATTTCAGGGCAAGGAGTAATTGAGTTCAAGAATGAGTTGATACTCATATCTAATCTCCAACACATGAATTTTGTTAAGCTTCTAGGTTGTTGCATTTTTGGAGAAGAAAGGATGTTAATCTATAAATACATGCCCTACAAAAACTTGGACTACTTTCTCTTTGGTTTGGAAAACATTCAATTATTTATCTTTAGGCTTCATTTGTTTTTCTATAGGGAATTTATATACTTATCAGTATTACATTATATAAAGTAGATTAATGATTGGGTATAACTTTTATATTGCCAAATTCAAATAGAAGTAAGCTACTGGAATGGAAGAAACATTTCAACATAATTGAAAGAATTGCTCAAGGAATGATCTAGCTCCATAAACATTCAAGATTGAAAATAATTCATAGTGTGTATAAAAAAAAAATAAAAAAATAAAAAAATAATTCATAGTGATTTAAAAATCAGTATCATACTCCTTGATGAAAGTATGAATCCAAAGATTTCTGATTTTGGCATGGCGAGAATTTTCAAACAAAATGATCTGGAAGCAAATACTAATAGACTTGTTAGTACATAGTAAGTTAACTACATATCATTCATAAAAGAATTTTACACAAAGTTAAATGGTGGAATAGATCATTCCAAATGAGAACATATAGTCATAGTAAATATTATTAATAACTATCAAAATTATCAAATTTCATTTTAAGAAAAAAATAAAACAAAAAGAAGAGATTATATTTTGTAAAACATTTTAGTGCATTGCACAACTACGAACTATTATGCTGTAAAGAGAAGTCATTGACATTGAAAATAGATTATATTTATTTCAATTTTTAAGTAGAAGGGGATTCACTAATAACAAGTAGACATACATAGGCCTAGTGTAAAATAACAAGAACAGAGGGAGAGAGAGAGAAAACTACAATTCTTATAAACCAGAAATTGATACAAATGAATCGAGCAAGTTTATAATTAACAACTAAGCTATATATATACAACTCTAAAACAGAGCATTACTCCAAGCTCTGTAACAAACTAACTAATTGATTTATAACTAATCCACTAATTACAACTTGACAGCTGGCCTTCTCTTTAACTAATTTCTGGGCTCTCCCACACGTGCTGGCTGTGTGGCTTCATTAATCAAAACGCCCCGTTTTAGTTCTTTTATTTCCTCTGTCGTTTCGCACTTCAGCCTTCTTTCTTTTCTGTCGTTTTTGATACTGCCGTTTATGACTTCAATTCTTTTGTCTTCAACACTCCCCCTCAAGTCCAGAGTTTTAGGCTCTGAGACTTGAACTAAGGAAGCTACCTGCAATTGCTCAGATTTCTCCTTTGTCAATTTAGGTTGAAAAATATCTTTCAGTCCTAGCTTCTCTGATAATCTCACAAAAGATGAAACACCCAAGGCTTTAGTGAAGATGTCTGCAATCTGTGAATTTGTATTAACATGGAAGGTTTTAATCATTCCCTCCAAAATTTTGTCTCTCACCAAGTGACAGTCAACTTCTATGTGCTTGGTTCTTTCATGGAAGACCGGATTTGTTGCTATGTACAGTGCAGCTTGATTATCACAAAACATCATAGCTGGTCTAGAATGTTCAATCTTTAAGTCCTTCAACAGTTGCAAAACCCAAGTAATCTCACAGGCCACACTTGCCATAGCTCTATACTCTGCTTCAGCCGATGACCTGGACACAACTCCTTGTTTCTTTGACCTCCAAGAAATTAAGGAGTCTCCCAAATATACTGCATAACCAGTGAGGGACCTTCTTGTATCTGGGCATCTAGCCCAATCCGCATCACAGAAGGCCTTGATGTGTAATACTGTGTTGCTTGGGAAGAATATACCCTTTCCTGGTGATCCTTTAATAAATTGAAGTACTCTATGCACTGCCTTCAAGTGTGGTTCCCTTGGCTGAGAGACAAACTGACTCAGCCTATGCACTGCATAAGTCAAGTCAGGCCTTGTCAAGGTAAGGTACAAAAGTCTTCCAATCAATCTTCTATACTGCCCTGGTTCCTCCAATAACTTGCCCTCATACTTTGATAACTTCAGGTTTTGTTCCATGGGAAACTTGACAGGTTTGCTACCAATGAAACCAGTGTCCTTGAGAATTTCCAAAGCATATTTTCTTTGATTGAGACTGATTCCTTCATCAGTCCTAGCCACTTCTAATCCCAGAAAATACCTTAATGAGCCTAAGTCCTTCAAACCAAACTTAGCATCAAGAACTTTCTTCAAATTGTTGACACAATCAATGTTGTTTCCTGTCAAAAGTATATCATCAACATATACCAATAAGACTGTGAATGAAGCTCCTTGTGTGTGAGTGAACAAAGAGTAGTCAGACTTGGATTGGACAAAACCCATTTGTAGAATAGTTGAAGAGAATTTCTCAAACCATTGTCTGGATGCTTGCTTGAGACCATAGAGATTCTTGTTCAGTTTACAAACCAAATTATGCTCCCCCTTGCTGTGAAATCCAGGTGGTAAGCACATGTAAACATCCTCAAGTAACTCCCCATGAAGAAAAGCATTATTGACATCCAATTGATGAAGAAACCACCCTTTCACAGCAGCCAATGACAAAACAATTCTAATAGAAACTGACTTGACAACTGGAGAGAAAGTTTCTGAATAGTCCAGCCCAAGTTTTTGAGTGAAGCCCTTGGCAACAAGCCTGGCTTTATACCTTTCAATGGTACCATCAGGTAGGTATTTAACTTTGTAGACCCATTTGCAACCAATGGCTGACTTACCAGGAGGCAAAGAGGTTAATGTCCAAGTATCATTCACTTCCAATGCCTCAATTTCCCTGTCCATGGCAGCCCTCCACTCAGGAAAGTGCACTGCTTGCTGAAATGAAGCAGGCTCTGATGGAGGGGAAGAGGCAGCCATGACAAAAGAATGAAAAGTAGGTCCAAGATGTGAGTAACTCACATGATCCGAAAGGTCATAGGGCAGACCAGAACTGGGTTTAGTACTGACAGAATGGCAAGAGTAATCAGATAGGTATGAAGGAGGTTTGTGGGACCTAGTGGACCTTCTAATAGGAACAATGGAACCACAAGACTGAGGAAGGGTAGGAATGGTAGGAATGGCAGATTCTACAGAAACAAGATCTGCAGAATTGGGTTCAGTGGAAACAGAAATAGGACTAGAAGTGGAATTAGAGTTAGGGATAAGTGAAGGAAGATGAGGAAGGGAGGAAGAGCAGGGAACAAAGACTGAACCAGCAGGATCTAAAGTGGAATGAGGAAAAACAAAATCATCCAAATAAGAAGCAGTAGGCTGAGAACAATCAGCATAGGGAAAAATGTTTTCATAAAAGATAATGTCTCTTGAAATATAAACTGAATTGGAGTGAATATCAAGGACTTTGTAACCTTTAATGCCATGGGGATAACCAAGAAACACACATTTTCTAGCCCTAGGTGCAAACTTGTGCCTATTATGAGATAAGGTGGAAATGAAACATAAGCAGCCAAAATTCCTCAAATTGTGATAAGATGGAGGAATGTTGAAAAGCATTTCATAAGGACTCTTATTACCTAAAGTTTTTGAAGGAATTCTGTTGATAAGATGTACAGCAGTTAGGATGCAATCACCCCAAAAACATAAAGGAATGTGAGACTGAAATTTTAAGACTCTTGCAACATTGAGGATGTGTTGATGCTTCCTTTCAGCAATACCATTTTGCTGAGGAGTATTAACACAGGAAAGTTGATGCAAAATGCCATTAGAATGAAAAAAATCTTTCAAGAAAAACTCAGTCCCATTATCACTTCTAATAGTTTTAATCTTGCTGTCAAATTGAGTGGAAACCATTGATGCAAATTTAGGAAACAAAAACTGAGTTTCAGATTTTTGTTTAAGTAAGTAAACCCATGTGCACCTAGTAAAGTCATCCACAATAGTCAAAAAATATTTGTAACCATCAATTGTATTGATAGAAAAGGGACCCCATAGATCACAATGGATCAATTCAAAAGGCTTAGTGGTTACATGAGAACTAGAAGGGAAAGTAAGCTTCTTTTGTTTTAAAAAATGACAAACATCACAGCAAGCTGCCTTATTTTGAACATCAATATCTACAAAATGCTTCAACAATTGAAGTTTTGACAAAGAAATGTGTCCTAATCTAGAATGCCACAAGTCTGAAGAAGAAATGTGACTGACATTACTGGCAAGAGCTGCTGATCTTGATGGTGGAACAGAAGCTTGAAGCAGATATAAACCAGTGTTTTGCTTACCCAGACCAATCATGCTCCATTGAGCAAGGTCCTGGATGAAACACCAATCACCAAAAAATATGAGGCAGCAAAATTTATGCTTAGTAAGTTTACTAATTGAAATGAGGTTGAAATGAAAGGATGGAACACACAATACATCTGTGAGTGTGAGAGTAGGTGAAATTTGCATTGTGCCAATGTGTGTAACTAGAACCTTTTCCCCATTTGGCAAATAGACACAAGAATGGACAACATAAGTAATTGTGGTTAATTGTGACACTGAGTGTACCATGTGATCAGTAGCACCAGTGTCAAGAATCCAAGAATTAGACTTAAAACATTGTTTATCAACAACATGGGCTGAAAAAATAGAATGAGACATATTGGGAGCAATCCAAAAGGGATTACCTGAGAAGTTAGAAGAAGATGATGAAGCAGAAGCAGAAGCAGCAAAGGGAGATGAAGTGGTTGTAGGAAGAGCAGGTGCCATCACTGAAGCAACCTGTGAAGCAATCTGAGTACCAATGCCATTTGGAGCACCAAAACCAGAACTGGATGCATTATATGAACCTTTAGAAAGTTGAGAAGTTGTTCACATTGAACCTGAGATATTGGACATTGAGGCTGAGTGGTCTGTTGACAATTCTGAAGACCAAAATTACCAGGAAAACCTCCAAAATTCTGCTGTGGAATACCAAAGGAAGTCTTGTTCAAAGCTGGTTGTTGAAGACCAATGTTGAACTGATTGGTATCACAGGACTGAACATTGGAAAGACTATCAAACCCAAAACTCCCTGTGATTTGATTAGCCATAGCCTTATTTCCACCTTTTGGCTTATACCCAGGAGGGTATCCATGAAGTTTGTAACATTTGTCAGCTATGTGACCAGTGTAGCCACAGTAGGTGCAAACTGGTCTTTCCTTCTTGAAATTACCTCCTTTGCCTCCATTGTTCCGAGCATTACCTTGAAATTGCTTACCACCATTTACATACATGGCAATAGGATCCAATTGCTGAACCACATTAACAGTGTTACCTAAGTTTCTCCTTTTCTCTTCTTGTAAAACCAACGAGCACACCTTGCTGAGAGGAGGAAAAGGCTCAATAAGCAAGATTTGCCCAATTAAGGTCCCATAGCAGTCATTCAAGCCCATCAGAAAACGGAAGACATGCTCTTTGTGCTGTGCACCCAGCTGAGATGACCTAGAACCACAAACACAAGCACAATTGCACACTGTGAAGGGTTGATTATTCACAAACTCATCCCATAGAGTCTTGAATTTGGTGAAGTAAGAGCTCACTGACAACGATCCTTGAACTAAATGTGCTATTTCCTTTTGAAGCTCAAATAGCCTTGGAGTGTTGTCCTGAGATAACTGATTCTTGAGATCAATCCACAAATCCCTTGCTGAATTAATGTACATTACACTAGCCTTAAGATCAGGACTGAGTGAATTGGTTAGCCATGATAAGATCGTAGTGTTGCACCTATTCCATGAATTGAATAATGGCGAGGTTGGATCTGGTTCTGAAATTGAACCATTGACAAAACCAAACTTATTTCTGGAGCTTAGAGCCAGAAACACAGATCTCGCCCAAGTCATGTAGTTCTCAGGACCATTGAGAGGCTGAGAAGTAAGAACCAAACCAGGATTTTCATTCGCTGGTAAGAAAAAAGGGTTATTGGCATACTCATCCGCCATAGCTGCACTTCCAGTTGGTGTAGTAGAAGAAGCAGGAGCACTTGATGAGTTTGAAGCCATGAAAGAACAAGAAAATAACGAAAATCAAGAGTAAATTTCTGTTTGGCAAGAAAGAAAATGAGGGAAAACACGCTCTGATACCATGTAAAATAACAAGAACAGAGGGAGAGAGAGAGAAAACTACAATTCTTATAAACCAGAAATTGATACAAATGAATCAAGCAAGTTTATAATTAACAACTAAGCTATATATATACAACTCTAAAACAGAGCATTACTCCAAGCTCTGTAACAAACTAACTAACTGATTTATAACTAATCTACTAATTACAACTTGACAGCTGGCCTTCTCTTTAACTAATTTCTGGGCTCTCCCACACGTGCTGGCTGTGTGGCTTCATTAATCAAAACGCCCCGTTTTAGTTCTTTTATTTCCTCTGTCGTTTCGCACTTCAGCCTTCTTTCTTTTCTGTCGTTTTTGATACTGCCGTTTATGACTTCAATTCTTTTGTCTTCAACACCTAGCAAAGCGGTGATCCACAAAATCAAGATTTCACAACAATAATACATCACAACTAATATTAATCCTTTATTTTATTTTGAGTACTCTATTTTATACTTCACCAATCACAACCTGTCACATTTTAATTATTTGAACTTACCATTGAAAACAATTTCAATTTAATTAAATGACAGTGCCCCCATGACATTAATCTTAAGATTTATTGCTTTTAATATATTCCAAATTTTTTGAGGTAAAATTTTGGAGGAAAAGAGAGAAACTTTGATTTTGGAAAAGAAAAAGACAGAAACTTTATTAATTTTGAAAAGTAAAGTAATTGCATTGGCAGTGTACATCGTGGTGGAGTAGGTGCATTCCTAATGTAAAATGTTCGAATACAAAATATGATTGGGCACTGTGAAAAACCACTATAACCAAGGTTATTAGAATTGATTGAGTATGTTTAGACCTATTATTTAATATGTAATATGATGATAAAGAGATTGTAATATTAATTTTTCACTTAAAACTCTATATATCTTACCATACATAATAACATCTCAATAAACTCACGGTTAAGTTGAATTTTCAAATTGGTATTAGAATTGATTGAATGTGATTGTACCTATTTTTTAATATGTAATATGATGATATGGCATATTGGGATTTGAGAGATAAAACTTGGATTTTACATTACATCCTTATAAAGTTTAATCTCATATAAATGTAGATGAAGGGAAAAAAAAAAAAAAAAAACCAAATTCTTTTAAATTTACTATGCAAAATGATTAAAAATAAAAACTACACACATTTCATGCATTTAACCAAAAAAAGAAAGCTGAAAGTTTAAAAATAAAAATTGTTGCCAAATCAAGGAATGCATGTCTGGTTAAATGCAAATACAAATCGTCAAATTAGTATCCTTAGAATTCTTAAGATAACTTTTTATTATAAAGGAAAAAAATGAAAAAAATTCTTAAGGTACTTTCTACATAGAATTCTCTAAATCTTAACCATTAATTTTAGAATAAATGGTCAAGATTTTGACATTTCAACTTTCCATTAATAAAAACCTTTAAAATAGTCAATTTTTTTTCTTAAAAAAAAAAAAAAAAAAAAAAAAGAGCCTTGACGTCAACCCAAGGGAGTCAATACCGTACCGGAGGCTGTACCGGTTTACCCAGCGGTACGGTATATTTCGGATACCGGTCAATACCGGTGTACCGTTTCGGGTTTACCGCTATTTTTTATATTTTTAAATATATATATATATATATATATATATATATATGTATGTGTGTGTATATATATTATAATAAATATAAAAGTTTACCATAAAACATTTCCTCAGTTCAAAACTAATTATTCATTGTAGGGGGTGGATTCGAGCGCTCTCTAAGGATTGAGAGAGTGGACCCAAGCCCAACTGACCCTCCAATAAATTTGTAGAGTATGGGCTCAAGAGCTAGGCCTTAGTAAAGAGGGCAACGGCCATGCATGGTTGTACGTGATTCCTAACAACTAAAACGTGGGCTTGAACACACAATGAGGCTCCTCGGACGTGCCTTATGGAGCTGGAAATTCTTATTATCTCTTTCAGAAAGGTTACAAGAGTTGAGAGAAAATACTTTGCTACAGTATTCCTTTTTCTCTGGTTTTTCATCCGTCCCCTTCACAAGAGGGATTTTTACATTATATACTTCCTACTCAGTTGATCCTAGCCCTACATTTGTTGCTCAATCCGGTTCCCACTTGAGTGCCTGTCCCATCAGCCGCATTCTCATACCTCCAGTGGGTTGCAGCGCTCAAGACGGCACTGTTCAGAGGTCCTATCCTCATTAATGCGGCCAGAGCGGTAGTTGAGGGCATTTAATGTGGAGGTGACAGTTCGCCTGGGACTTGCCCCTCCGCCATGCTTCGATGTCCGGTGATTGGTTCTTGCTATTTGCTCCTTGGATGCTTTGGGAGACTTCCCTTAAAGGTGTGCTGTATGCCCACTTTCTGTCCTCGGCCTACCGAGGATGTAAACATCCTCGGCAATGCTACTTGAATCCTGGGTTCTAAACTTTCGTCCTCGGGCCTCGGATCGTGGAGGCGTCCTCGGAATGGGCCTCTGGGCTTGGCTTGGAGTGGGCCGGGGTTGCTGACTTATTCTGGCCCCACAATAGCCCCTCAAAATCATGCTGTCCGCATCCTCGGGCGGAAAGGAGGATTTTGATATCCCCGGACCTGCTTCGCGTCTAATCAAGTCTCATCCCTCGTCAGCGTTGGCGCCTTTTCAACTGCCCAAGGTGCGTTACTGGCGCTTCGATGTGCGTAACGTGTCTTACATTAAATTCGGGCTGTTTTATGCTCCCCACGTTCAACGGGCAGATGACAATCTAACGGTGGAGATGCGTCTGGCACTTACGGGCGGGAAAACTTGCGCAGCTCTTCTTTCTAGGGTATAAGTACCTATTAGAGCCATTTCTTCACTTCTCATTTGCAATCGAGAGCTCCTGCGCCTCTATTCTGAGTCCAGCCAAACTTCCACCTCCATCTCCAGCACAAAAAGCCAGTCCGAGGAGCTCCTCCTCATTTCTGTAAGTCTCTCTGTCTCTCTCTGAGCTTTCTCCCTCTCTACTCGTCCTTCTCTTTCATTCGTTCATCTTTTAGTTCGCTTAGGCGTCATCTAGGATGGGTAGACTTAAGAAGTTTGTTGGCACTGAGGAGGCGATGGAGAAATTCATCGCCGATTACAAGATACCGGCCAATGTGGGCTTAAGGTATTGTGAGGAGGGGGAGTGGTACCTCCAGAGGCGAGAGGGCGAAGTGGTGATTCCTGTCATCGCTTTCCTTGAAGGGGGGATGAGGATCCCCATGGGGCCAGTGATGAGGGGTTATCTCACCTACTTCCGGTTGACCCCCACCCAGTGCGCCTCCAACATGTTCAGAATTTTGGGCAGCGTGGACGCCCTTAATGAAAAGATGGGTCTGAGGCTGACCTATCACGATGTCAACTACTGCTACAATCTTCAACATTTGAAGAACAAGTCCTATTACATGAGGACGAGGGACGACAGGGTCCGGCTTATCCAGTGCCTCCCCGAGTCCAACAAGGGGATGAATGAGGATTTCCTCATCGTGTCCGGAGCGTGGCACGATGGCCTTCATTGTCCGACGACGGAGGGAGCACCAGGTGGGGCAATGGGAATAAGAGGGGATTTATAGATTCTAACTTCTTTCTCTGCGTTATTTCTTCTTGTATTGTTTGGTTTCTAACCACGGATGTGTACTCTCTTTGCAGATCAGCATTCCTATGCGCGCCATTTCGGCTTGATCAATAGGGAGGACTTGCAGAAGGTGCTCAGGTCGGCGGAATTCGAGGACGAAGAAGACCACCAAGTCAAAGCTGCGCACAAGATTTTGGGGTACACTCCGCTCCAGAAGTCATTTGCGGCCCCAAAGTACGTGATCAGAGCAAAGGATCCTCGGCTGCAGAAAATAGCAGTGACCGAGGATGGGTTCGAGTTTCCCGAGGACACCTCCACTTCAGAAGGCGTCACAGTAGCAGTCCCCTCGTGATCCCATTCGTTCCTAGAGGCCGCGGAAGAGAACTTAGAGAGGGAAGGGGAACCAGTAGATTTTGGTACTGCCGAGGAGGATTTCGGCATTTTTGAGCAACTCCATCAGTCCGAGGACCCCTCTGGAGACTTGGGTGATCCTCGTCTGACCGAGGCAGACCTCTTAGCGTCAGAGACATCTTCCCAGCACAAGATGGGCTACAAGAAGAAGTACCAGCCAAGCCTGTCCGAACTACTAGAAGGGCAGCCGGGGAAGTCCAAGCCGAAGCTTCCTCCCCATCTCCAAAGAATCGTCCTGTTCAGACCAGGTCGGCTTCAACACAATCCAAGCTTCCTCCTCCTCCGCCTCAGGCGAGCCCGTCGTCCAGGCACGAGCCCGCTGACCCTAAGCAGAGGAAGGACAAGGGTAAGAGGACCCTGGAGGACAAACCTGGGCCCACGCGGGAGGGCGATGGCAATCAGCGGCCATCGAAGCAATTGAGGATAGGCCCCTCAACGCAGGATAAACAGGTTGCTCCCCCGCCCGAGGTCCAGGCCTGGCTCCCGCCCCAATGCTCCGCGGGGCTCCCTTGAGGGATGACTCCTCCCTCAGGGACTTTAAGGATGGCGAAGGCGCGTACGTGGCCGACGCTGTGGAGAGATGCCTGCTCCTGCCTGCGGACATGGCGGAGCTGGGAACCATGAGGAGTAGGGATGTCTTCCTCTGCCTCAAGCGGTATTTGGGGATGGTAAGACCTTAATACTTGTGCTTTTTCTTGCCTTTTTCTTGCTTTCATTTCTTTTTGAGCTCGGCTAATTGCAACTTGTCTGTTTCGTTTGGCAGGCTGTACAGGCCACCTTCAGGCTGGAAGAGGCGGCCAATGAACATGGGAAGGCCCTGGATCTGGAGCGCGATAGGCGCTTGGTGGCTACCCGGACCCTCAAGACGTCGGAGGAGGACCTCGCCAAGGCCAGGGAGGAGCTGAAGGCAATGACCCAGGCTAGGGAAAGCGCAATGTCAGGCCTTGAGGGTGCCCAAAGGCAGGCCGAGACTCAGACAAAGCGTCTGGGTGAGGCAGAGAAGCAGTTGAAGCTCGCCGAGGATCAGATAGCTGGCCTGGCGAAGAAAGTGGCAGATGCCGAGGAGGCCAAGAGGGTGGCTGAATGGGCCAAAGGGGAGGCTGAGAGGGCCAAGCTTGAGGCAGAGCAGGGCAGGGAGGAAGCCTGGGCCACTAAGCAGGAAGCTGAGGAGGCAGCCTTCACTGCCGAGGCAGCTGAGACAGCAGCTGCCTACAAATCCCAAGTCCCTGGGGTATGTAGGCGCTACTGCTCCGAAACTTGGAGCGAAGCCCTCAGGCAGGCTGGAGTGGAGGCTTCTTCTGACTTGTGGAAGGAGGAGAACGTGTACTACCCTCCTTTTATCCGCGAGACTGCCCACGATGGCTCTGAAGCCGAGGAGGCTGCTGTGGAAACTGCTGCTACTCCGGGCGAAGAGGCCTCGGACGCTGGGGTTGCTGATGAGCCAATCCAAGGGAGCAATCCTCCCGTGGTGGTTGTGTTGAGTGATGGCTCCAACGAGGACGCGCCTCAGCAGGTTGTAGAGCCTTCCCCCGCTGCCCAGGTCTCCTCTGCCGTGGGGGCGGCTATTCCTGCTGTGCCTCTGCAGGCCATTCCCATTAGTCAGGGCTCGGGGGACCCTGAGGCAGCTACGGGCCAGCCACCCACTGAAGCAGCCAACTAGGCCCCATGGCCCTTCTGCCTGCTGCACTTCATTTCTGCATCTCTTTCCCCTTTTTTATTTTTTTTTATTTTTTATTTTTTTGCTTTATTTGTAATGCGACTTCCTGGGTGCAATTCCCTTGTGTTTAATGAAACGAAAACTTTATTTCCTTTTCTGTTTGTTGTGTCTATTTCCTTACTTGCACGCTATTCATTTTTTTTTGTATAACTTTGACTTCAATTGTAACTCGGCCAATCGCGGCATTTGATAATTACAACGTAAGGGTTTGTATGCTCGGGTGGACCTTTTATGTCCTAAGGAGCAAGTGGAATTTTGAAATACACTTAGGATCTTTTAGAGTGGTTAGTTTCCCCTTAGGCATAGGTCCGAGGACCCAGCAGTTCTATGGTTCTGTCTAACACTTGGCTTTCTTGAAGTGGTTAGTTTCCCCATGGGACTGAGTCCGAGGACCAAGCAGCTCCCTGGTTCTGTCTAACTCTTAAGCTTTCTGAAGCAGTTAGTTTCCCCATAGGACTGAGTCCGTGGACCATGCAGTTCCTTGGTTCTGTCTAAAGCTTAGCATTCTTAAGTAGCTAGTTTCCCCAGGGGACTGAGTCCGAGGACCATGCAGTTCCGTGGTTCTGTCTAACACTTAGTTTCTTAAAGTGATTAGTTTCCCCATGGGACTGAGTCCGAGGACCATGCAGTTCCCTGGTTCTGTCTAACACTTAGTTTTCTTAAAGTGATTAGTTTCCCCATGGGACTGAGTCCGAGGACCATGCAGTTCCCTGGTTCTGTCTAACACTTAGTTTTCTTAAAGTAGTTAGGACGCGAGGCAAATAACTAAGATATGCTAACAATATGAATCAAAGTGGCTTCTTTATTAATAGTAGTACCTTTTCAGGTTGTTTACATTCCATGGACGAGGTACAGGTTTGTCATCTAAATCTTCTAAATAGTACGCTCCTATCCCTGCCACCGAGGTGATTCGGTAGGGGCCCTCCCAGTTGGGTCCGAGCTTTCCCCAGGAAGGGTTCTTGGCAGTTCCTACAACTTTTCTCAGCACCAGGTCTCCCGGTGCTAGTGGTCTGAGCTTTACGTTGGTGTCGTATCCCTGCTTGAGCTTTTGCTGGTAGTAGGCCAGCTGGATCATTGCTTGCTCTCTTCGTTCGTCTATCATGTCCAGGCTCCGCCCCAACAGTTCATCATTGCTGCCTGGGGTGAAGGAGCTCGTCCTTAGTGTCGGGAAATTGGTTTCCAGGGGGATCACTGCCTCCGCGCCATAGGTCATGGCAAAAGGTGTTTCCCCTGTTGAGCGTCGGGGCGTAGTCCGGTACGTCCAGAGGACATGGGGCAGCTCTTCTACCCATCTCCCTTTGGCGTCATCCAGTCTCTTCTTAAGCCCGTTGACAATGACCTTGTTGACTGCCTCGGCCTGTCCATTCCCCTGGGGGTAGGCCGGCGTTGAGTACCTGTTTGTGATCCCAAGTTCGCGACAGTATTCCCTGAAGGCCTTGCTATCGAACTGGAGTCCGTTATCCGAGATGAGGGTATGAGGGACCCCGAACCGCGTAATTATGTTCCTCCAAAGGAATTTCTTCACGTCTACATCTCTGATGTTGGCTAGTGGTTCGGCCTCGACCCACTTGGTGAAGTAGTCCGTGGCCACCAACAGATACTTCTTGTTCCCTGGTGCCCTAGGGAAAGGTCCCACAATGTCCAAGCCCCATTGGGCAAATGGCCATGGACTGGATAACGGATTGAGGACCCCTCCTGGCTGATGGATGTTTGGGGCGAACCTTTGGCATTGGTCGCACTTCTTGACATACTCCTGGGCCTCTTGCTGCATTCCCGGCCACCAATATCCTTGAGTGATGGCTCGGTGAGCCAGGGATCTCCCCCTTGTGTGGCTCCCACATATTCCCTCGTGCAGTTCTTCGAGTAGTAATTCCGCCGCTCCGGGGTGGACGCACAATAGGTATGGTCCAGAGTAGGAGCGCTTATATAGCTTGTTATCCTCGGACAACCAGAACCGAGGGGCCTTCCTTCTAACCTTCTCGGCTTCTGACTTGTCCTCGGGTAGGATATCTTCTTTTAGGAATCTCACTATGGGGTCCATCCAGTTGGAACCCACCTCAATCTGGTGGACGGGGATCCCTTCTCTTGGCATTTCGCTTGCTCTCCCTAGATGTTCCACGAGTATTATCTGGGGCAGATCCCCTGCCGAGGAGGTTGCGAGCATGGCCAATGAGTCGGCATGGCTGTTCCCGCTTCTGGGGATATGAGTTAGGCTGTAGAGGCTAAACCCCAATCGCAAGCGCCTGACTTGGTCCAGGTATTCTTGCATTCTTGAATCCCTGGCCTCCATCTCCCCATTTACCTGGCCTACCACCAACCTCGAGTCCGAGAACATCGCTATCAACTTTCCTCCCATCCTTTGCACCATGATCATCCCTTGTAGTAATGCCTCATACTCGGCCTCGTTGTTCGTGGCCGCGAATCCGAGCCTTAGGGATTTCTCAATGACATGATCTTCAGGGGATACTAGGACCAGCCCCACTCCGGACCCCCTTTGGTTTGCCGCGCCATCCACGTACACTTTCCAACATGGTGCCTCTGGGATGGAGATTGCCCCAACTGATTTCTCATCATGGCTCTTATCCTCGGCCGTCACTTCTATGATTGGTTCGGCGAACTCGGCCGTCAAATCTGCCAGGACCTGGCCTTTTATGGAAGTCCGGGGCATGTACTTGACGTCAAAAGCCCCCAGAATTATGTTCCACTTCGCGATTCTGCCTGTGTAATCAGCGGTCCGGAGCACGGACTTCAAGGGCAATTGGGTTAGGACAACCACGGTGTGAGCTTGGAAGTAATGGGGGAGCTTTCTCGTGGCGTGGACTACAGCCAGGATGGCCTTCTCTAAGGGTAGGTATCTCACCTCCGCTTCATGCAGCAACTTGCTGACGTAGTAAACTGGCCTTTGAACGCCATTATCTTCCCGTATCAGTACTAGGCTCACCGCATGGGGCGCCACAGCAAGGTACGCGTATAGGACCTCGTCGATCTCAGGATGGGACATGATAGGCGGTCGGGAGAGGTAATCCTTGAGTTGCTGGAAAGCTTCGACACAATCCTCAGACCACTCAAATCCTTTCCATTTGTTGATCAGGAGGTAAAAGGGTCTACACTTGTCAGCCGACCTGGAAATGAACCGGTTCAGCGCCACGATTATCCCAGTAAGCTTTTGGATCTCCTTGGGATTCTGCGGGGGCTTCATATTGTGAATGGCCTTGATCTGGTCAGGGTTGACCTCGATCCCACGGTGGGTGATCATATACCCCAGAAACTTGCCAGAGCTTACGCCAAATGAGCATTTTGAGGCATTAAGGCGGAGCTTGTGCTCTCTCAGGACGCCAAATGTGCAGCCGAGGTCTTCCAAGTGCTCGGACACCAACTTGCTTTTCACCACCATATCGTCAACATAGACTTCGACGCTCTTGCCCAACATCGGCTCGAACATTCTCGTCATCATCCTCTGGTAGGTGGATCCGGCGTTTTTCAGGCCAAACGGCATGACCTTGTAGTGGTAGTTCCCAATGGGTGTCACAAATGCCCTCTTCTCTCGGTCCTCCAAGGCTAGGGAGATTTGATGATAACCCTGAAAAGCATCCAGGAAGCTCATCCGAGGATGGCCTGCAGTCGCGTCTACTAGCTGGTCTATTCGTGGCATTGGGAAGGGGTCTTTTGGGCATGCTCTGTTCAGGTCTGTGAAGTCTACACAAACCCTCCACTTCCCACTTTTCTTCTTGACCACCACAGTGTTGGCTAACCATGTGGGGTAAAAGATCTCCTTGATAGCCCCCGCGTGCTTAAGCTTATCGACCTCTTCCCTGATCGCATCAGCGTGCTCTTTCGACGGGCGCCGAGGTGGCTGCTGCTTTGGGATCACAGATGGGTTGACATTAAGGTGGTGACAGATGAAATATGGATCAACCCCAGGGGCATCGCAGGGGTCCCATGCGAACACGTCAAGGTTCCTCTTGAGGAATTCAAGTAACTCCTCCTTCTCCCGTGGAGGCAGCTGGATCCCGACCTGGAAAAACTTCTCCGGATCATCGCCAATTATCACCTTCTCCAGGTTTTCGCATTTCGCATCCTCGGCAGGTGCATCTAGAGGTGCCACCTAGGTCTTTGATTGCTATGAATTTTCCTCGGATACGGCCGAGGACTGTGCATCGATCCGATGGGATATGGCAGCCACTGTGTAATGCCTAGCCGTGGATTGGCAACCTCGGATCTCCAGAACCTGGTCCCTTGACAGGAATTTCACCTTCTGGTGCAAGGTGGAGGCTACGCCATCCAGGGCGTATAGCCAGGGCCTCCCTACGATGGCTGTGTAGGGAGAGTATGTGTCTACCACTATGAAGTTCGCCTCCACCACTACGGGGCCTGTCTGTACGGGCAGTCTGATCATGCCCTTTGGGATGACGAGCTTCCCATCGAAGCTCATTAGGGGGGAGCTATAAGGTGTGAGGTCTTCCTGCTTTAGCCCCAGCCCCTTGTAGAGGTCTGGACACATGACCTCGGCTGCGCTGCCACCGTCCACCATCACCCTTTTTACGTCGTAGCCCCCTATTCTGAGGGTGACGATTAGGGCGTCCTCATGTGGTTGGATGGTCCCAATCTTGTCCTCCTCCGAGAAACTCAGGGCTGGGGGAGGATTCCTCCTGGACCTCTTTGGCCCCGTCCGGGGGTCCTCGGCGGGCAGTTGGGCCAAAGACAATACTCGCAAAGGGGGTGTGCCCGTCCTTCCTGGCGCAGCCAGGATTATATTGATCGTCCCGGTGGGTTGCCCCATGGCGGCGTCCCTCCGAGGCTCTTGGTAGGTCCGGTTTTGCTGGCCGCTGGAATGGTGGAGGAGGTGCTTCAGCCTCCCCTCTTGGACTAGCTGGTCCAGGTGGTTCCAAAGATCCCTGCAGTCCTCCGTAGTATGCCCGTGATCCTGGTAGTACTGGCAGTAGCGACTCTGATTGCGCCTTCCAGGTTCCCCAACCATCTTGTTCGGCCACCTGAAGTACGGTTCGTCCTTTATCTTCTCCAGCACCCTATGCACGGGTTCTCGGAACACAGCGCCTACCGTCTGTGCGTTGGTCGCTCCAGATTGCCCATCGAAATCCCTCCTCGGACGGGCATTGTCATAACGGTCCGACCTGAAATCCCTTCTCTCCTGGGGGATAGCCTTCTCTTTGCCCTTGCCTTGCAGCATATCTTCCTCCACCCGCTTGTACTTGTCGATCCGATCCATCAGCTGCCGCACGCTGGTGGCTGGCTTACCGGTTAGGGACTTCCTCAGGCCGTGCCCCATAGGTAATCCATTCTGGAACGTGTTGATGGCAACAGCATCGTACTTGCCGTCCAGATCGTTGTAGATCTCCCAATACTTGTCCGAGTAAGCCTTGAGGGTCTCCCCGTCACGCATGGACAGAGACAGCAACGCGCTCATGGGCCGAGGAGGCCTGCTATTGGTGACAAAGCGGGAGCCGAAAGCCTGGGTTAGCTGCCTGTACGAGTCTATGGAATTCGTCCTTAGACCGTTGAACCACCTCATTGCCACAGGTCCCAAGCTGGATGGGAAGACTTTGTACATCAGCGCCTCGTTCTTGGAGTGGACGGCCATCCTTTGGTTGAACTGGCTCACGTGCTCCACAGGGTCCGTTTTGCCGTTGTAAGCAATGAAGGTTGGCTGCTGGAAGCTCCGCGTCCTCTATACGACGCGTGAAAGGTGACTTGGAGAGCCGGTCCAGCGCCCTGCTCATGGCGTCGCCTCCTAAGTCCCTGGGGGTTGGGTTGGCACGCCTACGCCTCTGGTAGCGCTCCTCCTCGTGGGAGAAAGTCTCGCTGGGGGGCGTTCTAGACCTTTGCCTGTATTCATCGTCGCTTTCGTCGTCGGAGGGCGGGTCAGGGCTAGGTTCGGACCGTCTTCGTTGCGCACGGCGCAGCTTCCTCTTTAGATCATCTATCTCGCGTTGCATGGCCACCTTATCGTCCCTTCTCTGGGAAGCGTGGCTGTGGGCCTCTTGTGAACGCGTGGCCTGGCCATCGTCGCTCTTCTGGGGAACGTGCCTGTCCCCTCGGCTTTCGTTCGCCGTTGAAGTATGCACGCTTCCTTCTCGAAATCGCCTGTTGTCGTTCTAACCGCCCCCGGGGTCGCCATATTTACCCTGATGCCGTGACTTCGCTGGCTCAGGTCGATTGGGAGTTCCTTGGTGAGGGCCTAATCCTACCATGTTCGACTGTTGTCCTTACCAACGCACAAGCTCTCCCCACAGACGGCGCCAATTGTAGGGGGTGGATTCGAGCGCTCTCTAAGGATTGAGAGAGTGGACCCAAGCCCAGCTAACCCTCCAATAAATTTGTAGAGTATGGGCTCAAGAGCTAGGCCTTAGTAAAGAGGGCAACGACCATGCATGGTTGTACGTGATTGCTAACAACTAAAACGTGGGCTTGAACACACAATGAGGCTCCTCGGACGTGCCTTATGGAGTTGGGAATTCTTATTATCTCTTTCAGAAAGGTTACAAGAGTTGAGAGAAAATACTTTGCTACAGTATTCCTTTTTCTCTGGTTTTTCGTCCCCCCCCTTCACAAGAGGGATTTTTACATTATATACTTCCTACTCAGTTGATCCTAGCCCTACATTTGTTGCTCAATCCAGTTCCCACTTGAGTGCCTGTCCCATCAGCCGCATTCCCATACCTCCAGTGGGTTGCAGCGCTCAAGACGGCACTGTTCAGAGGTCCTATCCTCATTAATGCGGCCAGAGCGGTAGTTGAGGGCATTTAATGTGGAGGTGACAGTTCGCCCGGGACTTGCCCCTCCGCCATGCTTCAATGTCCGGTGATTGGTTCTTGCTATTTGCTCCTTGGATGCTTGGGGAGACTTCCCTTAAAGGTGTGTTGTATGCCCACTTTCTGTCCTCGGCCTACCGAGGAAGTAAACATCCTCGGCAATGCTACTTGAATCCTGGGTTCTAAACTTTCGTCCTCGGGCCTCGGATCGTGGAGGCGTCCTTGGAATGGGCCTCTGGGCTTGGCTTGGAGTGGGCCGGGGTTGCTGACTTATTCTGGCCCCACATTCATAATTTTAGACTTTAGTATCAATTAAATGAAAAAAAAACACACAATATAAAAAATAGAAAGCTTAAAAGTTACCATTGCATACTAAGAAAACAAATAATACTAATAAGTTAATGCAAATAAGTTATCATTCTACCCTAACAAAAATTCAAAAATTACAAAACTTAAAAAAAAAAATAAAATTTTTTTTTTTTCTGTACCGGCCGATATTGCCCGAAATTGGCCGGTATGGCCGGTACATGGCCGGTACGGCCGGTATTTAAACTGGTACAAAACATTAATGTTTCGATACCGGTATGCAACCGGTACAGTACGTACTGGCCGGTACGGCCGGTACCGGTACGGTATCGACTTCCTTGCGTCAACCTCCCTTCCCCCTCCATGGTGATCTGATATCTGCCTCCGCTAAAATGTCGCCACTTGCTTCTTGGTGACGGCACCATTGATGAACACTTCTCCCTCTCCGGTGATTGGCTAACGTTGCTTCAAGAACTGGCGCATTTTTGTGCAGATGTGACGATTGATTGGAACGGTTGGTGAAGAATACTTAAACTGGGAATTTTTATGCTAGGGAATATAGATGCGATGGTGCCATTTAGCTTATTGGTTAGTGTTGCTTAATAAATTTCCAATTGCATAAGTGCGGTGGTTTTTTGCTAATTTCCAATTCTTGGATCTGAATAGGCAAAGGCCAAAAACTAGGATTTCTGGTCAATCCTAGACTTTTTTCTTGCTAATTTTATATTCTTTCTATATTAATTAATATTTTTCATCCTTTTTTTTTAGTTAATAGCACAGTTTGCTGGAGAGGGAGAAGCATTCATCACCACTGCGGACATCGGGAAGAAAGCTACGTCTTTTGGTTAACCTTCGCAGATGAGGGGAAATTATTATTACTCTCTCCTCTCACATTTATGATGGACCTTACTCTAAATTTAATTAATAAAATCCAAAATGAATGTGAAAAAAAGAAACACAATGTCAATGGACTACCTAGAGGATGAGGAAAGGGGGGATATTTATTTTTTAAAATGTCTTTACTTTGGCGTTGAGTGCTTCTTCAAGCTTTTTATTTATAGAAAAAAAAAATTATGAGGTTATGATTATAAAAGTTTTGTTAGTGGAAAGTTGACATATCAAAATCGCGCTAGACTATTTAAATTTTTTTTTTTTTTTATCCTAAGGAAATATAGACAATTTAGTCTAAAGAGAATGGCTAGGATTTACAAAACTTTATGTGATACAGTACCTTAAAACATCATAAGAGCATTCATATCAGTGGATGCAAAATCTTGCATAATACAAAAAGTGCATCATTTTGCACATTTTGACACAAAAAAAACACCCACATCAGTAGGTGTAAAATTGTGCATAAATGCAAAATTGCTACAGTAACTATGCATATATGCACAGTTACTGTAGCACTTACATTTAATATTTTAATGATTTTTTCTCTCTCCTTGTCTCTGGGTTTCAGTCTCTCTCCCTTTCCCTTTCCTCATTTTTTTCTCACCTCACTCTCCCTTTCCTCATTTTGTCTTTGGGTTTTGGTCACTCTCCCTTTCCTCATTTGATCAAACCATGCCGATCATCAAACGAAGCTCTCTCTCTCTCTCTCTCTCTCTCTCTCTCTCTCTCTCTCAAGATCGGCTTTGGGTGGGTAGGGATGTGGGTGGTATTGGGTTTGTGGGGCCATGGGTAGTTGTGGGGTCATGGGTAGCAACTCATCGTGAGTCTTAGGTTTGATGGGTATGAGTTTCACGGTGGTTTGTGTTTGGATTTGGGTTTGTTGTTGGCGGCGTGGGTTTGTTGTGGTGGTGCAGTGGCAGCGTTGGTTTGAGTTTCACGGTGAAGCTCTCTCTCCCTCTCTCTTTCTTTCTCTCTTTTGGGTTTTGTAATTTTCATTTGGTTTTTGTGTGTTTGTTTTGTTTTGTGTGTATGGCTTAGGAAATGATGAAATCTTGCGCTTATTGTTTTGTGTCCTTGATGATGCTAGTCGGGTAGTGATGATAGTGGCTGGCTGTAGAGTGATCGTTGGTAGTGTTGGGTCTATGAGAGAGGCAGTGAGAGAGGGAATAATAAAAAATTATAAAAAAATGAATATTTTATTAAATAAATGTGTAGAATAGATAAACTGATGTGGGTGTTTTGTAAAAATTGGTATGTAAAATTAAATAAAATAAGTAGTTTTTTTTTTTTTTTTTTTTTTTTTGGTGCAAAATAGATAATAAGTTTGCATCCACATCAGTGGATGCTCTAAGGATCTTAAATTCTTAATCCCAGGACTGGTGCGGCTGGGCCAGTGTAGCATGATATGAAAATGAGAAAGGAAAATTGCTAATGTCAAAGTCGTTGGGACTTGTCATGTTTTGTGAGATATACATCAACGTGACTTAACTACCACTAGACATGCATATCTTACTCTTAGAGCATCCGCATCCGGATTCTAAATCCTATCTTATTTTACCACCTCAAAAAATCACTTTATCAATTATACAATACAATTTTACAATTCTCCAACATCCCAACTTTTATATCTCAATCCTACTTATTAAAATAATATTTTTACATAATAAAATAATATATCTCACCATTACCATTATCCAATACAACACATTATTTATACATTATTTATTCTTTCTCTCTCTTTCCTTCTGGGCAGAACCACAATCACCACCACCGCTGCACACCACCACCGCTGCCACCACCACCGCCGGCAACCCAGAAACTACCGTCAACACCAAAAAAAAAAAAAAAAAAAACCAGAGAAAATCACAACCACCGGACCCAGCAAACACACAAACCCAGCAAACACCGAAACCAGTTACACACAAACCCAGCAAACCCAGCAAACACAGCCACCGAAAAAAAAAAAAAAAAAAAAAAAAAAAAAAAAAAAAAAAAAAAAAAAAAAACCAGAGAAAATCACAACCACCGAAACCCAGCAAACACACAAACCCAGCAAACACCGAAACCAGTTACACACAAACCCAGCAAACACAGCCACCGAAAAAAAAAAAACCAGAGAAGCTCCGAGCTTGACGTCCAGCCACCGCGCCGATCGCAGCCGATCTCCAAGCCACATCGGTCTCCAAGCCGATCTCCACCGCGCTTGACGTCCAGCCACATCGCCGATCGCAGCCACGCCACATCGCCGAGCTAGACGTCCAGCCACATCGGTCTCCAAGCCGATCTCCACCACGCGTTGACGTCCAGCCACCGCGCCGATCGCAGCCACGCCACCGCGCCGATCCGAGCTGGCTTGGTGATTCGGCGTGAGCTCTGAGAGAGAAGCTTGAGAGCTGAGAGAGAAAAGAAAGAGAGAGACGATGAGAAACAGAGAGAGGCAGAGAGAGAAAAGAAAGAGGAAAAATGGGAGGTGAGAGAAAATTTCGGGTATAAAAAAGTATTAAAAAATTATTATTTTTTTTACAACCCAGCTACAGTGCCATCTTACATTTGAGATGGCACTGTAGCAAAATCCCAAATTTTTTTTAGCATTTGAGATATGACCTTCCCATTGCTGATGGATTTTGGGGCTTAAATGCCAAATGTTCTTAACATTTGGCATTTAGAAACCCAAATGCAGATGCTCTTATGATTAATAAAATGAGATTAAATTCTATAAGGATGGGTTGTAAAATTCATGTTTTACACCATCCAATAAGTGATTACCACGTTAGCATTTTACTTAAAATTTATTAAAATTCAATACATCCTACCACACCTAATAACATCTTGATAGATTTCCAATTTGGTTGGATTTATATATGGGTATTAGAATTGATTGAGTGTGATTGTGTTTATTCTTAAATATGTGATAAGATAATGTGGCATGTTGGGATTGGAGGGGTAAAACATGGGTTTTACACCACGTCCTTATAGAATTTAATCTCTAATAAAATATCAAAGAAAATTGTTACATTTACAATATTTTCACAACAAATTTTAGGGAATTAAGGATCTATTATTGGTTATCATCTAAGCTCATTACTTTTTTTACCTATAACTAATAGTTTACCATCTAAAATTTATTATAAAATTATTGTGAACATGTTGTATCACTAGCTTTACTTTATAATAAAATATAAGGAATGATATTATTGGTCGAAGGTTCAATTTAACATTGAATTCGGTTTTAAAAGTTGAATTATAATATTACATAACGGTGCCTCATTTTTCTTCCTTCCTTCCTTGCATATGATTTGTCGAAGTGAGTGCTTCAAGGCTCTAGGATGTAATGTAAATAATTCGATTAAAGAAAACAAAAGGTAGTATTTGTGGAAAATTGGGTCAATTGAGGAGAGACTCGTTGTCTTTGAAAGTTATATTTAAACTACCCGATAGTGATTGTCGCGTACGCTATTAGTTTATTTTGAAAATATTGATAAGAAATTTTTATTTATAATTTATGAACAATACCTATTATGTGTTATAATATTTGCGAAATTAATTTTGATTCTATTTTGTGTTATCAATTATACTTAAGAAACTAATTTCAATTATTTATTACACATCACCAAAATGAGTTTAAAATGTAAAATATTTATCAGATATTACATTGTCTTTTATATTTTTATAAAAATTATCAGGGATCAATACTTATTTTATTTGTAAATATTTGAATAAATTACATTCAATTAACACGATATTCAGCTTGTATGTTAAGGAAAATAAATATGTATAATCTAATGGTGCAATTTTGAATATATTAAACCAAATATATATATATATATATATATATATATATATATTGAGTAGTGTAATAGTAACAAAAAATTACATCTATATATATTTGATTCGTTATATATATTTGGGTTCAAATTACATCTTGTGTAACTTTAAGTAATATTACATCACTTAATAACTCTAAGTAATATGTAATCTCACTGTAAGATTACATATTTTCTATTTTTAACATACATCTTAAAATTCAGATATTACAAACTATTTAATTAAAAAAACTTGAAATTTAAATATATTTGATTGATAACACAACTATTAATATTTGATTATTTTGAAATTTTACAAGCATTAAGAATATAAGAAGAAGATGTAGTTCAACAATAAATTTGTTTTAATTCTTATCCAATAAAAAAATATTAAGTGGTTCTAATAATGCTTAAAATTACGTCGAGTGTAACTTTGTCATAGCTCTCTTCTTAAAAAAAAAGATTAATAAAAACCATAGAGTTCGAAGAGATTTTACAACAAATATTGATTATATATATAATTTCAAACTTGGAGAGGTAAGATTTGAACCATAAATATTTCCGTTGAAAATATCAAGAGATGTTAATTGAGTTACAAGGCTTTTTGCATTTTGAGTGAGTCTTTCTCCCCTTCAAAATAACAAAATTTTAGAGAGAGGAAAAAAAAATTTAGTATCTTCTCGTGCAATCATAGAGGGAGAGAGAACCATGTAACTTCTTTAGACAAATATATTTTGTGCAACATCTATATATAGATTATTAATTCATATAAATAAATGCATATATCCACTAACACATGAAAATGATGAAATAATATACTGACATAAATGCAAAGTTTTGATGATGTGAAAGGCTAAATGCAAAGAATTCCTGAGGAATATGGGTTCAAGTTATACTTAATTTAATTCTAAGCTATGTTACATTACTATTATTTTTATATAAGTTCAAGTTATACTTAGTGTAACTCTAAACTATGTTACTCTTCTTAATTTTTTTATTGGATAAAAATGTTAACAAATACTCTTTATGCTTGTAAATTTTCATGATGATCTGAGATCAAGAACTATGTTATCGACCAAATGTTTACATTTCAAGTTTTTATATTTAAAATTATGCAAAAATGATGGACTTCTAGATTGAATATTAGATAAAATTATATTGGCACAAAACCTAGTATGCATGTTAAAAGTATAAAGAATATATAATCTATCAATGAGATTCTCAAAATATTAATCTAATAGAAAATTATTAAGAGATATAATTGTTTAATAAAAATTTATGATAATGACATCTCATTTGGCGTAATTTTTGGTTAGGATATGGAGCCCATATATCCTGTACAAGATCTAAAACATTTTTTTTATGTTCATCCAAACCAAGAGTCTTCCATGTTAGAATAAAAATCTCATAAACGACCAATTCCTACCTACTAATTCTCCACCAAACACACGGTAAAATTATTAAACCATACTTTTTTTGACTAAAGTTTAAAAATTCTTTCTCTCATTGACCCAAACCAAGAAATTTTCATAATAGAATCTATAGTCCTACATGTTAGAATTAAAATCTCATAAATGACCAATTCCTACCTATTACTTCTCCACCAAACACACGGTAAAATTATTAAACCATACTTTTTTTGACTAAAGTTTAAAAATTCTTTCTCTCATTGACCCAAACCAGGAAATTTTCATAATAGAATCTATAGTCCTACATGTTAGAATTAAAATCTCATAAATGACCAATTCCTACCTATTACTTCTCCACCAAACACACGGTAAAATTATTAAACCATACTTTTTTTGACTAAAGTTTAAAAATTCTTTCTCTCATTGACCCAAACCAGGAAATTTTCATAATAGAATCTAAAGTACTAAAAGATGACAATATTCTCCCTAAAAATCATTCACCAAAGGAATTTAGGACCAAGTTTAGCTACAAAATTGGTTGGAGCCTAAAACTACAACCTTACTCAATATAATAAATATTACTACATATTTTGAAAATCTAACCGTTTTTTATTCTCATAATACACATGTCAAATTTTGTGTCAATCGGATATTATATACTATATGATCTATAAGCTTATATTTTATGCATAATTTTAAACTACAAAAACTTGCAATTTAAACAATTTATTGATGACATAAATATTAATCTTTATTTTTCTAGAAATTTTGCAAACATGTAGGATATAAGAAGAAGATGTAATCCAACAGTGGATTTGTTAAAATTCACCTCCAATAAAATGATGTTGATAAGGTTGTAGCCTATGGCTACAACTAATTTTGTAACTAAATTTTATCCAGGAATTTATATGTTTTATCTATGCTTAAAGTGCATTTAAAGCATTTATTAATTGACTATTTTAGGAAAAATTTTGATATCATTTTTATGGGAGTGAGAAAAAAAACTGTTAAAAAATTAGATGCTTTTTTTGTATTCACATAATTTTTTTTGTAAATTAATTCACCAAAAAAATACTCTTATGGTATGTTTGGTTGGGATGATTTTGGGGAGGTTTGAAAAAGGGGAGAGGAAAATATGAGAGAAAATGGTTGCAAGGTGTTTGGTTGGGAGGGCGGGGGGAGAGAAAATGGGTGGAGGCCGGTTATTTTCCCTCTGGGCCCACCAAATCACATTGTATCCAAAATAGAGAGAACATAAGAGAGAAAACTTGTATGTATTGTGAAAAGACTATTTGGTCATTGGTTGGTTTTTTGCCTTTGCTTCCTTTTTCATTCTTCCTCTTTTTTTTTTTTTTCTCTCTCTCTCTCTCTCTCTCTCTCTCTCTCTCTCTCTCTCTCTTGCTTCCTCTTTTCACTTCTGACTCTTTTTCTTTTCTTCATTTTTTTACTCACTCTTGCTTTCTTTCATCGATTCTATCTATTTTTTTTTTCCTTTTCATTTTTTGAATTCAAGGATATGTTTGAGGTTTCTGGGACATGGTTGTGGTTAATTAATATTTGATAGTCATACTTATCTTTTTATATATTCTTCTTCATTGTGTTTTTTTTTTTTTTTTTTTTTTTCTTGACATTATATATATATATATATATATATATATATTGAAAGCTTGAAAATGTGTTGAAAACACAAAAGCTGTAAGGGATGAGAGAATGCAAACATAAGATAACACGTCAATGTGTTATCGAAGAGGAAGCCGAAGAACTTGGTAAAAAACCTCTCTGCTGCCCTCCAAGCGGTAATCGATCCACTAGACAATCAGTTGGAATACATGGGTTAGCAAGAGACCCTCCAAGCCTAATCTACCCGATGTAGCTAAGCTCTCCAAGCTCCTACCCCAACAAGGCTTCTCGGAACCGTGTCTTGTCTAGCTCTCCAAATCCTACAATACGCCCGATTGCATCTGCCAAAGCCTGGCTTCTTTCAATGCTTCCCAGCAACACCAAAACCTTACTTGACACTCTGAAAGGGTGTGGTAAGTGTTTGGGCTATCAACCTCTCAATGGTATAGAAATGGAGAGGTAGGAGTTGAGGAAAATCCACAAGCAATTGGGTAGAGGGTTGTGGGTATAACAATCTCTAACTCTCAAAGTTTGTGGTTAAGGTTTTTTCTCAAAAACACTACTAAACATTTGTGGGTAATGTGGATATATATAGTGTAGGTACAGATAGTTTGTATCAGAAATGACAATCTAGCAAAACAAAATGTTTCTTGGGTATCTCGTAGGAAGGCCTTACCCTCGAGCTACTCGTGAAACACAGCTGTCTCCATCCTGTCCTGACTCTTCGCATTCCAGTCATGTGCAGGGCACATGCATCATTTCGCGGGATGCTTAGTCGCGAGCTACCCGCGAAAACACTTCAGTCATCAATTTGCCTTGAGTTTTCACACACTCTCTCTCTCACACAACCCTTACAATTAAATCCCACAGTAAATACAAGGTACAAAATATTGAACATAATTACAATCAAATTTGGCACGAAATTAAAGCTAGCAAAACACATAGTTGTAAATTACAACTTTACATATATTGTGCGTTTTTATCCGAAATTGCATTATAAATTGTGTGTATCTATTTTATATACATTAAAATAACTAGTACTATCTCAAAAAAAAAAAAAAAAAAAATGTAAAGTTTAAATTCATACAAACTTGATTTTCTATCCTCCAATTTATCTTCTCAACCAAACAATTTTTTTTTTTTTCCATCACGACACTTTTTCACCCCCAACCAAATACAAATCATGAAAACAAAAATCTCTTTTATCCTCTCATTTTTTTATTCTCCAATTAGAGAGACCCTTAGGGTAGTCATTAACAAAATCCATAAACGAAAAGTTTTGCAAAATGTGAACTTCGAGAAGGCAAATCATTGTTCGAGTGAGTATCTAAGATTTGTAATAATAAAACATGAATGCCGAAGTTGGAGAGTATGATTTACTTTAAATAAATTAAAGACAAAATCAAGGAATGTAATACATGTAGTACGTAGTAATATATTGATAGTAGACATATATATTTTCAATTTATACAAATTCTATTATAAATATAGGCTATTTTTTCTTTTTGAGAAGGAAATATAGGCTATTTTGTAATGTGTTATCGGTTTAAGTAAATAAAGATGTAGTTGTCTAGAGTTTTCTATGAGGATATAGGACGTCAGGCCTTACCGCATAATTCTCTCATGTTTTTCTCTATTTCTATTTTATGCTTCCCTTCACTACTGTCTTTACATCAATATTTTTTATTTCCTATTTAATTTTAACAGTTGACGCATTCACAACCGATTCAATGGCATTCCACCCAATTATTTTGAGCTAGTCACATCGGTGTGCGAATATTATGTTAAGGAAGAAAAATAAAATAAAAACAAACAAACAAGGAAATTTTGTTTGAGTAGTGGTAATAAAACCAATCAGATCCCCATTCAAATCACAAAGATTTTGATAAATTTAAGGATTCTAATGCAAAAGGAAACTTCTCTGTGATCATAATCCAGTCAAATTCAGGTTTGTTTACTCTTTGAGTTGCTTTTTCTTGTTTCTTTCGCAATGCCAAGATTGGATTTCTCTTCTTTATCGAGTTCTGGCATGCAGTGGAGGGTTGAGTGCGGTGGCTTGAGTCAAACAGTGTTGGGCAGAGTCGTGGCACACAACTACCTCTTTCTCTCAATCAATCTAAAGGCGTGGCACAACAAATCATAGTTTAATTTGTTATCTTTTAAACTTTAAATATTATATTTAATTTGATAGGAAAAAAAAAAAAATGATCAGTGCTCTTTTGACAGAACGGCATTTACCTATTATCTTTTGTGAAGTTTAAGGTTAGAGTATTCACAATAAGCTCAACAAAGAGTCTGCTTAGCAAAAATTTACCAATTTTCCCTTAAAACACCCATTCATCAGTCTCAACAAAACACATACCCAAACTAATTTTTGAACAATGGCCAGATACTTCGAGCAAGGCTACTATAACTTGTTAAACCGTTTTAATACTTTTTTTTTTTATTCTCTCTTTCTTCACTCTCTCTTCAAAAAAAAAAAAAAAAAAAAAAAGTTGTATTAATGTTATATTATGTTTGTTTTTAGACTCCTTAAAACACACAAGGATTAACCTAGTTAATTAGCCAAGTTATTACTTAATTAGTCCAAATTCTAGATCTAGGTTAACATAATCATATAATCATATCAATGTAAAGTGAGGAATATAAAGAACAGAAAGATATGATGATCTAGGAAAACCAAACTGGTAAAAAACCTAGGGAGGATTTAACCTAGCTATCCTCAAGATAAACCTGAATCCACTATGAAAAAATCAAAGTTTTATAATAGCGACTTAGACCACTAACATTCTATTGCTACCTTATGTAGAAAACTTACTACCACGACCACGTGACAGTTCCGAGACCACGGACTCCTTCTTTCTTGAATTCCCAGCAAGTACAAGTATTCCCGCTTGTGTATCTTTAAGCTCTTATTACAGCAATTGAATTAATCATCAAGCTCTCAACATAATCTCCTTGATAATCCTAAGCATGTGTGAAGGCAACCACCTCTCAGATCTCACAAAAGATTCACACACACAGCAAGTAGAGCAACCCCAAAAACGTGGCTAGGGTTTCCCTTTTATACCTAAGGCAAAACATAAAACCTTACATGTCATATAGGCTTAGGGCTGAGTTGAAAATTCTACAAAAAAACAATCTGCATTACTTTTGATCGATTGAGTCTAATTAAAAATTTGAAATGCTTAATGTGAATGTGTAGATGATATATATATATATATATATATTTTTTTAATTTATGATTTATTTATATAATCGTTGCTAATGATGCAGTGAAATCATCAGTGAGTTGTTGGCTCCAAATTACACTAATGGGTACTTGCAGAACAAGGACACAAGGATCAAACAAAAGGCACCAGTGTGGTACCAATCAAAAACCCTCCGAAAGTCAAGTTAGTGAATGAGAAATCTCTAAGAACTCTATAATGAGAGAGCTAAAGATTTTCTGCATACTTGAGAAAAGAGGAGGCTTGGTGCTTATTGATAGGCCAAGAATACATTGACCTCTTGTGATAAATTAACCAATTAATTAGCCAAGTGAATTAATTAAGTTAATTAACATGCAATACACGTGATAGAACAAACAAATCACCAACTAAGTTAAATGCGGCGGAAAAATAAAGTTGACACGGTAATTTGTTTACAAATGAGAAAAACCTCTAAGGCAAAACTCCATTGGGTGAATTTAAGGTCAACACTCCTGAAAATTCATTATTATCACAACAAGCAATTACAAGTAAAGTAATCTCAGTACGTTATACCAACTTATAGTTGAACTCTTATCCCAATACACAATTGGACTTGTTTTATAGTGACAATCTCTCATTTTCAATGCACGACTCTCGGTACGTGACTAACCAATCGATGCATAGATCTAAGTATGTGACTAACACACCAACTTGAGAAGGATGTTGGCTGCAAAGTTCTTTAGTTCATCAACACATTGAAGATCATGAAATTCCTTGGTTATAAAACCCTACGGCGTACAAACGCAGCAGCTTTTTGAAGAGAAATATGAATTAGGGCATATGTCTCTGGTCACAATATGCTTGTGAAAAACATTTGCATCAAGTTTCACAGACTTGTATCTATTGTGACAGCCCTTAAAATAATCCTTATATATGTTTAGGGTTGTGAGAAAAGAAATCATAAACATGTATACATGGATTGGTGTGAAATCAGATCTAAAAAACTGATTTTCTAAAATCTCGATAGATAGGTTATTTGTTGAGAAGCTGTCAAGCATCGGGCTAAAACTGCCTTTTAAATCTCGATAGATGCTATTTATCAAGCTAGTTGTCGAGCTTTAAAATACAACACTTCTTCACTTGATTCTTGGACAAATTTGCATGGTTTTAACACTTGGACTTGAACTCTTGTTTCTTGAAATATTAAATACATCATATATCTACCTAATTACAAGTAAAACGTGTTTTGTCAAAGGATTAGCCAATTCTAAATGACATATGTTTCTAACATAATTCACATATGTCCTAACACTTATATAGTAGAGAGTAGCGAATCTAGATCCCTCAAGAATGAGGATTTTTCCTTGCAGGGAAAATCTGGTATTAGAGTTTTCTAGAGTTTAAAGTATCTTTCCATATGAGGGAGATATGGGTAAGTAGTAGGTTTTTTGTACATGATAAGCAAAATGTTTCTATATATGAGTATTTGTGAGGACCAAGTAAGGCCACGTAGGACCCGTCAGCTTTTTCACTTTGTCGGTCTATGGTCACCCGTCGCTCAAGAATCTTCTGTCAATATGGGGGAGACGCGTCCATTGGCTTTTATGGTTTTGTCATCGTTTGAAAGCTCCGTCGGCTTTTATGGGACCGACGGTACTGTTGCTATCATCAACCTTTATAGGCTTTGCTTGCCAAAAATACTATTATCAGTTGCATTCTGTAACTCTATATTCTTAAGTGATAATATAGTTATTAGTTTACACTTGATTTATCCTACGTGGCTACCATAACTTTTTTTTTTTTTTTTAATTTTTGCAAAACTTTTTAGCATTTTACGATAAATACGCACCCACACCCACACCCACACCAACCTTCCCTCAACTCAACCACTCACTTTTTTATTATTATTTTTAAGCTCTCTCCCCTCTGTTATGCACATATGTAAAATATCAGAAGTGACGCTGAAGTGCAATAAACCTCATGAAATTGTGAAGCTTCACCCTCCAGTACTCCTTTCTCCTCATGTATACTTGTGGTGGGTTTAATCTGCACCGTTGCTGAAGTCCACTGCTTCTCCGCCGCTCTCTACAGGTAACCGTTGCTGAATTTTGCTTTATATTGAAGAGGGATAAGATTGGGTTTTTAAAATAAAAGTAAGGTTATTTTATGAAGAAGACGTAAAATTTTAAGGGAGGTTCGATTGTTTCTGCGTCTTGGTGTTGTAACTCCCTGGTTCAAATTCACAAACGAGCTTTTCTCTTCCATATTTGCGTTTTTACTAACTTGCCAAACGCACAATAAATCTGATTCACTGGTTTTTATCTATCTGTTTACACTTTATCTATGTTTCACACTTTATGTTTACTTTTGTTACACCAATGAGAAGTGTTCTTTTTCACCCTTTCGTCTTTACCAATGAAGGCGACAAAAAAAGACTGTGTGCTGCTTCTTCTTCTTCTTCTTCTTCTTCTTTTGTATTATTAAATTTGATGTAGGACTATATCCTTATTGCACATAAGCTGTCACACACTCCATTTTTGAACTGAATGATTTCCAAATTAGAAATTGTAATTTTAAGTCACAGTTTCAATTCAGAAATAGTTTGATGCGTAAAACTGCGTGTAACAATTTGTGTATAATAAATACAACCTTAAGTATAAAGCAATTCCTCATAGAATAACGCCAATTAATTAAATTTAATATTAAAATTACTCTTTTATTTGCATTTCATCCATTTCAGCAACAGGGGAATTCAGTTATCATTCATGGCTACCAACGTACAACTTCTCAAATTTCTGTTCCTGCTGCTCTTCTTCTCATCCTTGTGGACTCCTCATGCTCAGCAAGTACCTGATACTCTCAAACCTGGCGACATGCTCACTTCCTCAAGTTGGCTAGTTTCTTCAGAAGGGAGGTTCACTTTGACGTTCACGTGGTCTAGTCTATTTGAACGTAACTGCACATTTTTGGTGATTTCAAGTACTTCTGGTCCCAGCAAGACTTACTTGTGGATTTCAGGTGCTAACGACTCCGAAGTTCTTGGTTTGGAAAACAACGCAGGAGCATTGATAATTAGGGGCCAAGGTGGGAACTTCAGGACGCTTTACTCTTCCGCGCAGCCTACAACTAACACTGTCGCTACTTTATTAATTCTGGCAATTTCATCTTCTAAGAAGTGTACTCCAATGGATCTACAAAGCGGGTGTTATGGCAAAGTTTTGATAATCCAGAGAACACGATTTTAACGGGTATGAAATTAGGTATCAACCACAAAACTGTTCAAACGTGGTCCCTCAGGTCATGGTTAACTAGGGACCTCCCATTCCAGGACCTTTCAGTCTTGGATGGGACCCAAGGGACGCCAATTGATCATCCGGCTAAGAGAGGTGGTTTATTGGAAAAGTGGGATCGAACCAATTTGAGAATAATTCACCAAATCTAACATTAACATATATGTATCATTTCAATGTTATTTCAAAGGCTGATGAAGACTCCTTCTCTTTCGACTATGAAGATCAAAGTCAGCCATTGCAGTGGACCCTTACAGATATGGGGAGATTGCATGAAGGTCAAAAATCCATGGCCAGAACAGATGAATGTTACGGCTATAACATTGATGGAGGATGTCAGATGTGGAACCTGTCAGTGTGTAGGCAAACTGGTTACACAGTTGAACTTAATCGTAGTTATCTTGTAAACGGTGATGCGAGCTATACTATTCCAGATCCAAATCTTGGCATGATTGATTGTAAAGCTAAATGCTCGGCCAACTGTAGATGTGTGGCTTATACTACTCTACTTGGAAATTGGACTGGATGTCGATTTTGGACAACTATTTCAAACTTCACTCCAACCGATATGGAAAATTCAGACCAGGTCTATATTCTATCACCAAAGCCTTCTCAGACTGAGACCGGTAAGTTTACCAGTTCTTTACACTATGAACAATAAACTAGTTTAAATAATAATATATAAATGTTTAAAATATACGTATTTAGATTTAAGTTTAAATTATTCAAGTGTGTAAATAAGTCCATAACATATCAAATTAATTCTTTTAATTTATTGATGATAACATAAATAGTCAATTGTAGTAAAATTATATACATCTTTTAACAATCCATGATTGGTGAACCTAGTTTTTATAAGTTTATAATATAAAATCATTCTATCTAATTAAGGGGTAAAATATCTTGATCTTAGTGTTTACTACATATTGTCAAAATAAATTAATCAAGCAAATTGTGAAAAAATACAAACTTGTTCAACAAGAAAATTAGCAAATTTGAACATGTAAACTACTTTAATAAGAAGATGGATCTCGACTTTTAACTCCTGTTTGAATTAAATTTAAAAGGAGTTGGCTTGGTTTGTCTCACATAATTTATAGCCTAAACAGGAGTTTTCATATTAGTAAGGTTTGGACCTCAAATGGTTGTATATAAGTTGGAGTCTAAACTTATTAGCTCAAGTTTTTGGAGTTACATTAATGATAGAGAACCATAAATTGAAATAAAAAAAAAAAAAAAAATTACTCCCTCCGTCCCAATTTTTTTGTCCTGTTTGAAAAGTCAAACTTTTTAAGGGAACATCATTTATTGTCTTGTTTACCTTTTAAAAATGTATAAGTTTCCAAAACTACCCTTAAAAAAGTTTATTAAAAAATTGAATTAGTAAATTAATAGGGGTATAATAGGAATATTAGTAAATTAATGACTTTTATTTTTAGAAACAGGACAATATTTTGGGACATCTCAAAATGGAATAGAGGACAAAAAAAATGGGACGGAGGGAGTATTCAATATCTAATATCTAATTAATGATTTATATAAAAGTAGAAGTTGATTATCTTAAAAAAAAAAAAAAAAAAAAAAAACTTCAGAGAAAGTTAATTCATAATGACAAGTGGTATCATTGTATGAGAAGTGATATGCATCTTCACAACATGTTTACAAGATTTTCATAACAAATCTTAATTAATAGATTGTGACAAGATTTTAATTTCAACCCATTACTGAAATTACTTTCTTGTCAACTAGTAAAAGCAACTAACAACCTGCCACATAAAATTTGTTATGAAAGTGTTGTGAAAATATTATGGACATAGCATTTTTCAACACTATAATGCGATAAATTTTCTTTGTAATGAAAGCATACAACAGTTTAATTATAGTTAAATAAATACAATCAAAACCGTGCACTTCATAAAACCAAACACACACAATCTCTCATTCTCATTGATGTTCACCTTCTTCTTCAATCTTGCTCTCAAAATCATAATTTTCTTGAGTTTTATGCCATGGAAGGTATACCCTCTCTCTCTCTCTCTCTCTCTCTCTCTCTCTCTCTCTCATATTTGTAACCATCAGTTAATTATTTTGTTTTTTTTTTTTAAAAAAAAATCCAGCCTGCAGCCATTAATATGTATATTGAAATTCTATTTTTTTAAAACCTGATCGGTTTTCAGATCTTCTGCTACAACGGAGGATGTTGATGTATAGAAATCCAAATTGATAGGAAAATATCTCTTAAATTGATCCTTCTGATCATATGTTTCTTTTAAAGAAACTTTTACTTTACATCTACTAGGTAATGGTAACTGTTTTGTCAGAAAATGAGATAACGGTTGTGGTAGGGTTGTGGGGGCCATTATGAAATATAGATTTCCGAGACCCAGTTGTATTGCATTATCGGTCAGATATATAAGATATGTCAAACCAAATTGACTACCACTCTTTCTCAAAAAAACTAAATAAATAAATAATGATAATAATAAATGGATTAAACTATATATTTACTTCCTAATTTTTATATTATTTATCAATTTAATTTCTAACGTGTTAAAAGATTCCTGCCTTTAAATAATGAATTGAAAAATATAACATGACTAATAGTGTTATTAAAATATTATTTTTTTTGCTGCACAATCTGCCACGTCATGGTCACCAGCTAGATCTATCTATAGTTATGTTTCACTTACCGGTAGCATTTTTCTTCTTTCTGAAATATGTTTTTTTTTTTTTTTTTTTTTTTTTTTTGGGGACCTTTTTGTTTCTTTGATCTTGAACCACGCAACAGAGCTTCAGCATTTTTGACAGTAAAATTTTTTGCTAATTTCTAGATAAAAATTAAAAGGACTCCACAACGTCGGAAAGATAAGATAAAGACTTAGTTGCCCCCTACACTCCGAATCGAAAGACTTGATAGAAATCAAATTGAAATAAATATAAATACCGAAACTAACTTAAAACTTCTAGCGGATAAGCTTGATTCACGCTACCAAACCCTGAGCCAATCCCACAATATTTACGTTATTCTTTTTCTAAGATATTCAGTTAAATATCTTGACAAGAATAACATAAATATTTCAAGTTTGGAACGATGAGCCAATCCCACAATATTTCAACCATGTTATTAATAATATTTTAAAAAATTTATACAAATTTAAATGTTTAAAATGGGAAAAAAAATGTTTTGTATTTTAACTTTTGGTATCAAACATTAAATGATTGACTATCACCAACAAAAGAAACAATTGAAAGAAGAACAGTAGACCTAACAAAGGTTTGATTTGGACAATTACCACAATTTAAATGATATGAGATGTATCAGATCTATATGTGTTTGTCTGCTTTAATTTTATTTTTATTAAAGTGTTTTATGAATTTTTATTTAAGGTTTTATCCTTTTTTTTTCCTTCCAGTTCCAATCCGAGAGAATTCAACTACTCAGTCAGGTTCGTGCTTTCTCTAATTTCGTTTTCACTCTATTTTTAAAATGAATTAAAAAAATACTAGTTTGCAGGTCTAATTCAGTTGAGATAAAGGTTAGGGTTTTTCTTTATTAATTTTTTTTTGGAGTAAATTAAGTTGATTGTTATGACAACACACCCCCCCCCCCCCCCCCCAAAAAAAAGAATATTTTTTTAAGAAAATGTAGTCTTTTAAGTGTTATAGATTTTCTTAACTTTTTTTTTTTTTGGTGTGTTTTCTTTAGATTTTGTTTCCAATATCTGTTCTTCTACAATTCAAGAAAGTGTTTGTTAGGGTTTTTAGAACCCTGCAATACCCGTTAACCAATTTTCAAACAATCAACACCAATATTATGTAAAATGGTAAATGCATCGGAAATAATATAACACACAAAGAAAACCAATGAAACAAATTGTCCCAAAGTAAAAACTACTCGAGGAAAACCTTCCCAAAAAGACAATCCACTATATTGAGAGAAGTTTACAATCTAAGTAAAACATTTATCTAGACTCTACAACCCATAGGTGACTTACAATAGAAACTTTTTACTACATCAAAAGCTTTGAACTATTCATGTATGAATGCATTCATGGATGATGTATAAGTGTTCTTGACCGAAACCTTATATCAACTCCCAAAACCTCTTATAGATTTGATTTACAGCAACAAGTCTGTGGTTGAAACTATTGTGGATGCCCTTCGGCGCGGGTGTGAGACCCTCTTGGGTCTATCCCCTGGAGCATTTCCACAATGGTGCTTGGTGATGTGCCATGTGTGCAAGTGTTTTTAGGGTGAGAGGCGTGTGTGTGTGTGTGAGTCTCTTTTTTATTTTTATTTTTATTTTTAATGAGTCACAACTAACTATTGGTTTAAGGTGTGATTAGTCACCTATTTGTCTAATTTGTTTTACCTAGTTAATTAAAAAAAGCCGAGTCAAGAGTTATTAATTAATTAAGGTAAAACAACGTCTCAAACCAAAAATTTTGGACTCAGAAGTTTGGTTACAGGTGGGGAAGGTGTTCAGCACCCCACACCGCCTATCCAAAAGATTGAATCTCATTTTAATTTGATCACAAAGTACACATTTTAGGAAAACAAATTAAATATTTGGCATTTTGATTTTTTGAAATATTTTTGTTCAAATGATATATATACATATCATGTGAGTATTTGTTTATATATTAAATAACAAGTGAATATATGTAAGAAGCATATGAAAACTAAATTAAATATGTATAACTAACATGTGAGTATAATATTTACCATATATTTATAATGTGAAATATAACTTTAAAACAAGCTAAAAGAGAAGAGAGGAATGATGTCATCATATGCACTTTTAAACAATAAGCAAACTTATTTTCCAAGTTCATTCTCATGCAGAACACAACAAACCCAAAATTGGTTAGTTTATGGGGAGGGAGAGGGGGAACATGTTAGCTTGATAGGAGTCTATTGATTCAATGGATGTGAATCATAGACACAAATCTCAACAAAAATGTGTAATTAAATGATTCAAAATAATTTATGTAAAAAGAACCCTTTTTATTTTCTTTTGAAAAGATGAGTGTTTTTCTTTTGGAAAAATCTCATGACCTTTTGGGAAAAAAATACTTATAGTGAAATAAGGGTTAAAACACTTTTTGGGAACAGAACCTAAAAAAAGGAGCTTCTCTTGGCTTAAAATAAAAGAATATATATATATATATATATATTTTCTTTGATGAGAAAGCATAAAGAAGTGCTAATTTTAATAAAATGGGTTTCTGAAGAGTAAATAGAACTTTTATAAGCCTTAAAAGAAGAAAAAAATTAAGATTCAAAAACCATTTTGAAAACTTGTTACCATGCCTTTCAGAAAATCATACCCAAAGTTGAAATCTAGACCAACGAGGAAAATAGGGTTTGCGTTTAAAATGGATTTCCATGGTTTTGATATTTACAAAAAAACTGGTAAAAATTCATGGATTTCCTTACTTTTAAGGGAAACTCATATGAAGAAAGAGGGTTTTGAAAAAGTAAAATCTTGAAATTAAAACCATTTAGAAACAAGACGAGTACAAACTTAATTTGGGAAAAAGGGTTTTAGAAGCCATATTGGTTTCAAAGCCATTTTGGAAAACTTGTTTTAGGAAAAATAATTTCCAATTTCTTTAGAAAAAAAAAAAATCTCAAGATTTGGATCTAAAATAATTAAAAAAGAAAGGTTTTTAAGAAAAGGGTTTTCATGGTTTTTTGTTAATCTTTTAAGGTAGAAAAGCTTAGTTGAAAAGGGGGTTTTGAAAGAATAAGAGTTTAAGAATAAAAGCATTAACTTTTAGGAAAATGAATTCCCATGTTTTTGAAAGAAAATGCCCAAAACTTAGGTCAAAGTCATTTTTTTTAAAGGTTTTAAGAAATGGATTTCCATGGTTTTAGTGAAAATCATGGTTTTTATTCATTTTTATGTAAAAAGAAAAAACCCAAACTAAACCTCTTTTTGGAAAAGGATTTTGAAAATGGCATTGATTGCATTTTATTCCTTGTAAAGACCAATTTTAGGGAAAAAAAAAGAAAAGGTATGGTCATTTGGGTATTTTTTATGTTTTTGAAAATATATTTTTGGAAGTTTGTTTACTTATTTTTTGGTAATCTAAGGTTCATGGTGCTAGCTAGAGAGATAGCTCCCTTGAACCCTTGTACCCATGAGAATGATAACAAGGAAAATGAGGAGAGCTTAAAGGTAAAAGACATGAATTGAAAGCAAGGATGAACATAATTTAATGAACTTGAATGTAAAGGGACGTTATAGGCAAGAACATAATTTAAAGAACTTGAACATTAATTCAATTTATAAGAAAGAACAAAATTTAAAGGACTTAAATTAAAACTCTTTTTTTTTTAATAAGAATTCTCCCTTAAACAAACTCTAAAACATGTATGAACCAAGCTTGTGGACTCCCTCCCATGATAGGAAATAGAGGTTTCAGTATCCCCACTTTCAAGTGATCCTACCCCAATTCCTAGAAGTATTCCCACATTTCATGCTTGGAAACGTGTTTATGATTTGCTTAAATAAAACCCACCTATGTTAAATCTTCATTTTCCCACTAAGGTTAGCCATGCACTAGGCTATTCCTCCACATGCCATCTAGTTGGTAATATGAAGATTTTCTACATCATCACTCTCTTCCTCCCTAGGGTAATGTCATCCCATAAGTCTAGAAGGATTCTACCTCCACAAGCCATCTACTTTCAGTGCGTCTAAATCATTGATTTCCTCTATGGTAGTGAATCTAGGCTTAAATCTCTCAAGTAAGGACCTAAGGATTTTCCTTAAATTTTGCACTCAGAATACCTCTCACCTAGGTTGAAGTTAGAGTTGACTATGTCATTTAGCTTGGCATAAAATTCATCAAAATTTTCATCTTCTTAGATCCTAAGCTCTTCAAACCTAGAGGTAAACATTTGAAAGTTTTGAGTTCTTAACAAACTAAGTTCCCTCATGTGTGGTTTCTAAGATGGTCCAAGCTTCTTTAGCAATTTCTACATTAGAAAATCGCCTAAACTCTTCTTGAAACACAACAGTAAATATTGCATTCAAGCTTTTACTATTAAGTTCAGCCTTAGCCTTTTTTTTTTTTTTTTTTCCATTGATCATAGAGCTCTTTAGGTGGAGTCCAACCCATCAAAACACATCCCCACCTTGGGTTTTAAGAATACTCTCATGTGCACTTTCCAATAAGCATAGCTTGAACCATCAAAGAGTGGGGATATAGTCAAAGAGCATCCACGATCCATTAAGCAAGGGTCAAGCATCACATTCAAGAAAATAAATTCCAATATGAGTATACCTAGTATAATACCAATTGATAGGGTTTTTAGACCTTAGTTGTACCGGTTAACTAGTTTTACGCCAAGTAATTCGTTAATCAAATTATGCTTTAGGCTTTGGTTAAACAATCAACACCAATTTTGTTTAAAATTATAAATGCAGTTGAAATAACATAACCCAAGTTTGGTAACCTAGGGAAAAACAACTGAACAAATTGTCCCAAAGTAAAAACCAATTTTTTGGGGGGGGGGGGGGGGGTGTGGAACCTTCACAAATGAAAATCCACTATATTGAGAGAAGGTTATAATCTAAGTAAATCCTTTGCCTAGACTCTACAACTCGTAGATGACTTACAATAGAAATCTTCTGCTTTTGAACCTCTAAACTCTTATATTAGTGAAGTCCTTCATGAATGACATAGTAGTGTTTATGACCAGAACCTCTGACTAAATCCAAAAACCTCTTGAAGATTTGATTCACAGTAGCAAGTTTGTGATTGGAACTATGACTTCAACTTCTTCTCCAAATGATCTTCAAATTTACTTTGAATGTCACCAGTTTGGTGAAATTGAGAGAACTTGATTATAAATGCCCTAGCTGTACCCAAAAAAAAAAAGTTTTCTCTCTCTACAAAGCCTTTCTATGAATGGCTTATAATTTCCTTGTAATGGAGTAACAAATGGATCACAAATCAGGCTTGAAACAAATAACTCATGGACTTTTTCTTGTTACTAATTTTTCCAATCTTGATCGATCGAGCTGAAGTAGAGATTCCCAAAAAAAAAAAAAAAATCATTTTTCTTGGGTTGAACATGTGTCTTTCTTGACTTGAACTTTGGTCATTATCTTGAACTTAAAATGTATAAATTTTAACTCAACAAAACTTATACTTTGTCATGGTTTGCCATCACTGAAACTCTTGCAACTAACAAATTTTCCAATTCCATTACAAAGCAAACTCTCCAAACCTAAAATATGACAAGTGACGTATCTAATATCATATGAATTTGCCAAGTAGCATATGCCAATCTCTCTCTCTCTCTCTCTGTATATATATATATATATATATAATTGAAACTTCTGAAACTCTCACAATTTTCCACGTCAGCATAATATTTAAATAAATTTATCATTTTATTTAAATAAAATTATTTTTGTTTAGTCCAAACTTAACTAGGAGTGAAACTCTATCATTTCATTTAGATAAAATTATTTTTGTTTAGTCCAAACTAAATAAGAAGTGAAACTCTATCTCTCTAACAAGTCCAACTTAAACATTGATAATTTATCTCTAAATTTGCGAGATTAATCAAGAACACTATAAAAGCAAAGCAAACACTAATATTTTTTTTTTAAGCCGAGTAGAGGTATGAGCTCTTCTTATGTTATTTTCTTCTCCTTTACTTTATTAAATAAAAAAAATTTATTTTATGGTTTTTCATGTATTTTTTAAAAAGTAATTTTCGTACATGAATCACCAAACTCTCTTTAACCGTTTTTTACAAGATAAAAAAGCTTGCAATAATTGAAATAATTCTTTTGAATGTAACCCATCTTTTTCTTATATTTCTCTATTGTTTAGTTTTGTTTCAATAATTCCTAAGCAGTGAATTATCTGATTCATTAATTTTTTTTTTTGGTTTGAATTTTTTAGTTATTTTTTTGCAGTATCTGAAATTGTCTGACAAATTTTTTGTAAGCCATTATACATTCAAGCAATGACTTCTTCATCAAATTGTAACACAAATTGAAGTCATACAAGAGCAAATCACGCAATGGTGTATTTTCTTAAATTTTTTATAAAATTATTTTAGTCTACCTCTTATATAATTCGTTGGTTCTCGTGTATAGCACAAGTTAGCAACTAGTTTTATACAATTCGTTGTCCTTCAACTAAAAAATTACTTAATTCTCTAATAAAAATTTAAATGAAATAATGTCACCACAATTTATAAATAATAATAATATTAATAACAACAATAATTTGGTACTTTAACTTTTGGTAACAAACATTAAATGATGCACCATCTGGTAACCAAAAAAAAAAAAACTATTGTGATAGGCCAAAAACGTATTGACCCCTTGTGATTAAATTAATTAATCAATTTAACATGAAAACGCGTGGTAGCACAAACAAATCACCAATAAACTAATTATGCAGCGAAAAATAAATAACATGGTGATTTGTTTACGAATAGGGAAAACCTAACGGCAAAAACCCCATCGGATGATTTTTAGGTCACCACTCCTGAAACTCCACTATTATCACAACAAGTGGTTACAAGTAAAGGAATCCCAAGTACCTTACCAACCTACAGTTGAACCCTTACCCCAATACCCAATTGGACTTGTTCTGTAATGACAATTCCCCTTTTTGATGCACGGCTTCCAAGTACGTGACTAACCAATTATGCGAATCCCAGTACGTGACTTCAATCACCAATTAGAAAGAGTTGTTGGCTGCAAAGTTCTTCAGTTCATCCCAGCGATGACGATCAAGAAGATGCCTGGTCACAAAATCCTTTGGTGTAAATACACAGCAACTTCTTCAATAGTGATGAACTAGGTCAAAACTTTTTCTCAGGTCACAATTTTCTTGAACAGAGTTTGCTCAATGTTTGTGCAACTTGTGAACACTTTGACGGCCCTTAAAACAATTCTTTTATATGTCTAGGGTTAGGAGAAAAGAAGGCCCAAAGACACATTCACGGATCCCAAGATATCAGATCAGAAATTCTGATTTTATAAACCTCGACAGATAGAAGGTGTCGAGTAGCTGTTGAGCCACGGGCTTGAGACAGCTTCTTAAACCTCGAAACATGCAGCTGTCGAGATTTAATGACTATGCACTTCTTCAGCTTGTTTCTTGGACAGACTTGATGACTTCAACACTTGATCTTGAAACTTTATTTCTTGAAGTATTAAAAACACCTAGAACTATCCAATTACAAGTTGAGTGCGTTTTATCAAAAGATTAGCCAATTACATAAAAGAATGACATATGTGAACAAGTGAAACACATATGTCCTAACAATCTTCCCCTTTGGCAATCCGTGACAAAACTACAACAAACAAATGAAAATTTGAGAGAAGTCATAAATCACTCAACTCATATTCACTTGTTGAATACAATAAAATCTATCCTAACACAAACTCTAGAAAAACTTTGCAAGAAGAGAGTTTATGGCAAGTAGACTTTGACAACCTGTATTTCTGAAACACTTTAAACAAAACTCATCAAGGCATCTTAGTGTGAAACAGAAATAATAGATTGCATACATGTAATAGAAAACATGTGTATAAAGAGAGAAAAGAAACAACACATGTAGAGGTAGGTGAAAGAAACATACATCCACATATAAGAAAGATAAGTACAATGTATGTAAAAATGATCATAAGACCAAATGTACAAGAATAATGTATCTATAATAGAAAGAAAAGAAAATATACATCATATCCTCACTACATCCCTCAAGTATCAACACTCCCCCTAACAAAATGTCCTATACTAACTCTCTCCCTAAGATGACTACTCTCATATCCCAAAATTACCAAAAATTACTCCCCCTTTTTGTCACAAGTGACAAAGGGTAGAGTGTCAAGTAGACATCTCATCAGAAGAGCTAGCATCTCCATCATCATCATCCAAAGCATCATCGTTATCACCATCATCATCAACATCCTCAGCATCAGAATCAAAAGCAATTGGAGGAGGTGGTGAAGGAGAAGCCTCAGGAGCAAAGCCACCCATAGTCGCCTGCTGTCATGCAATACGACTGACACGAATGTTCACTTGATACAACTCAGTAGAGAGTGTATCAAGGCGGGCATTAATGCGCTACAACTGCGCCATGATGTCTCTAAGTGATACATCGCCCATGGAAGTGGAGGGAGCGGATATGGATGGAGCTGAACGAGATGGAGCCGGACGGGAAGGAAGAGTGGAATCTGGCTGTCACGACCTAAACTGCACCTCACTACGTTTTACGGTAGCGGTGTCTATGGCACAAATGTGTGTGAAGTGGTCGGACACAGGAAAAGGGACAGAAAAATGGCGTAAGATCCTCGTGATAGCGGAAGGAAAGATGAGCTTATCATGGGACGCTGAATCTAAATGAACATCTATAATAGAGAGAATGAAATGAGAAGGGAAGTCTATGGTAAAATGCTCAAGAAGAGATAACAAAAACCGAGCTCGAGGCTCTATGATGGAGTTGTAGTGAGAGAGTGGATGGAGTACAAAAGTCATCACCATGTTTATGAAGCGAGGGCCTTTAGCAAAAGGCTTACATGGTGTAAACTGACGCTCACCCTGTCAGCAGGGCGCTCACATAAAACAACCATGAGCTCATCTTTGGACACAGTCCGCAGAAGCTCACAACTAGGATAGTCAGGAAACTCTATCTTAGGAACCCGAAGCACATCTGCAACAAGCTGCGGTATGATAGGAATGCGTGTACCTCGAACGCGAGTGAAGAAAAGAGGTACTGAACAATCAATCCCGTGCATGTTGGAGTAAAACTCCTGAATAAGCATGAGAGGACAAGTGACCGGGACGTCATACAGTGACTCCCATCCCTGACTGTGAATGACAGAGGGAAGGTCAGTGTCGGCGAAGTCCGCCAAAATGACTTGGCATTCCGAATGAACACCTCATCTAGAGAAATTCTCCGAGAAAGCTTTACGAGCATCCTCATCACGGAACCAAATGTTAGAAGGAGTAGGATCAGAAGATGAAGATGTCCTTGAACGCAGAGGGTTCTAGGACGGAGCAAACTTACGTTTAGGTGCCATAGACACAACTAACGTAAGTAAAAAGAAAGGGAGAGAAAGAAAGACAATTAGAAAAGTCCCAAGCAATTCAAATATATAAAATATATTGAAAAGAGAGTACGTATGTATGGGAAATGCATGAGCATGTGACATGCAAAGTAAAAGCATCATGGGCTCAGCCCAATCCAATCCTACCAGCACATAGGCATATTACACACATCTAAATGCATGAAAATACAATTATAGTGCAAATGTGATGCAATGTATGAGGTTTTAAACATATTTAAATGAAAACCCAACCCAAAATTTCAACAAAAACTCATCAATTTTGAAAAACCCCAATATTTTTCAAAAATCCTAAAACCTAGGTTTCAAATCATGAAATGCATGAAGAATGAAAAGATAGGAAGCTTACCAAGTAAAGAAAAACTTGAGAAAGCTTGAAGAAACCTTGAGGAGCAAGATTTGGAGTGAGATAAGAGTGTTTGGGAGAGAAAACAGAGAGCTATCGAGAAGGAGATAGACAGAAATGAGAGGCGGATTGCACGAGGTTTTTAAATAGTGCCTCAGTAAATCTCGACAGCTAAGGTGTTGAGAAAAAGGCCTTCGACAGATACAGGTGTTGAGAAGGTATCGAGGAACAAAACACCAGAACCAAGAACAGAAGCTCGATCGATCGACCAGGTGTCGAGAAGCTATCGAGGAGGCAGGAACTTTCTCGATCGATCCACAAGGTGTCAAGGAGGTGTCGAGATTGCAAAAAAAAAAACTTGAGAAGCTCGACAGATAGCTAGGTATCGAGGAGGTGTCGAGCTTGCTTCTAAAAACAGTTTTTCGAGAAGAGAAAAACACAGACATGTATGCAATCCAACATACAACTCAACCAGTGATCCGATCAACATATTAAGCTCTCAAAATTATCTCTCAACAGAAATTTTAAGCACATGGATCATCAACAACACACACACACTAAACAAGTTTAACCAATTTTATATTTCAAAAACAAGTCAAGACAGTTTAGTGAGCATACATTAGCACATGTAAAACCTTGTGATGGCCAAATCACATTATACCTTCATATGTATCAAGAGTAGCAAAGAATATTGCGTATTTTGTGTGAAAAACATCGCAAGATTGCATATGTGTATACAAGATATGGCGATTTGAGATATGAAAAAATCACTTTAACTCACACACAATTATAACTGTTTGATGGGGACTATCACCTTCGAGGTACATCTTATAACTCCCATATCTCCTAGAATACATACTTTTAATCATATTTAAAGCATTTTTTATCTTTTTACTTTTTGCATATTTTCTTTTATTTAGCATATCATACATGGGCATATAAGAGAGAGAAAAGAAATACCCAAGATGTTAAGCATTTGACATTGCACTTTTGCTATGCCAAAGCATACGGATGACTTTGACACTGCACTTTTGCTATGCCGAAGCATACATGTGTCTTATTATGATTAGCGGGCAACAGTGGTGAGATGGTTATTTATGCATTTCTCTTAGGATTTTCTAGTCCCTCCCATCAAAAAGAGTGATACGAGTATTAAGTTCAAGAGATAACTTAATCTTACTCATCACAAAAAAGAGGCACAAAGCTCACTTGCTTAGTTGTGCATAGAGATGCTCATCTAAGCTACAAAAGATACAAAGTTTAGAAAACTTTGTTTCAATGGCCATCCAAGGTACACAAGTACTAAAGTACACAAAATACACACTGTTTTTGTATTTTTTTGAATTTTGAATTTTTTATTTTTTTTTATATGAAAAACAAAATAAACAAAACCGAAAAACAAACAAGCAAAAACATGTTAAACAAAACAAAGCATAAAACTAAATTGACTCAAAATAAATGCAAAACACACAAGTAATGCAACAAACAAAAACAAGAAGATAGAAGAAAGTGATAAAGTCACTTAGAGTCATTTTTCTTCCACACCTTGGAAGAACCTTTCCTTTGATTAAACTCTTGAACCGGCGGTGAGAGGGAAGAATTGAAACCGTTCAAGTTTGAAAGGAACATGAGGGCTTTAAGAAGATCACCAAGAGGAGTAAGAGAGGATTGAAGTTGATTCTGGCTTCCAGATGCTATCATGCCGTTGCTCTGTTGAGTGGCTAACCACTTATAGCAATTTGGTCAAGTATGACTAGCAGCTCCACAATGATGACAGAGATGCTGCTTCTTCTGTTTAGGCTTTTGAGAGTTGGTCTTCTTAGCCCTAGGGTTTTTAACATCCTTCTTATCTTGCTTAGGGGGGGTGCTCCTAAGATAGATTTACCCTTGTTTAAGTTCTCACTAGCTAAATCAGTTTTACCATCATTGTTCTCAATTTCAACATTATTAGCAGGAGGAACAAAAACAGTAGTACTAGTAGAAGCATAATTAGAGGAAGAAAGACCATACCCTAAACCTGTTCGATCTGAAACAGATTTCTGAATGCTGAGCATCTCATCAAGCTTTGCACTTGAAGTCCTTTCCAGTTGAGCTCTAACTTGAAATAGCTCCGCTTCAAGCTTCTTGGTCTTCTCAGCCAAGAAATTGTTCTTAAACCTCAGTGCACCAATTGTTTGATTAGCTTCATTAAACTTTGTGGAAGGCTCTTCACGATCAAGTTCCACATCACTGAGCTTCTTAGTGGCCAGCCTATACAGTTTCTCATGCTTCTCAGAGAGCTTGTATAGTTTCTCATAGGCTATATGGATTTTATCTTGATCATCCATCTTCTCAAACTTGGACTCCACCAATTCTTCTTCTTTGTCCACTTCTTCAACAATCCCTTCAGTAGGATTGACTGTGGCAGTGAAGGCATTTAAGATTCTGTCATCCTCATTGTCGGAATCATCTTCAGACTCAGTGTCACTTAACGTAGCAGCAAGTGCCTTACTCTTCCCAATGCTCTTGAGATATGTGGGACACTCTTACTTCATGTGACCGAAGCCATGGCACCCAAAGCACTTAGGTCTTGTGGGAACAGTGTACTGACCGCCATCTCTTGCATCCTTCTTCCCTTTGTCTTAGCTTTTGAACTGAGAAGAACTGGATTGCCTGCGGTCCTTGTCGAAGTTCCTCTCATTGGTATTCTTCATAAATTTCTTGAACTGCCTTGTAATGTAGGACATCATCTTGGAATCTTCATCATCGGAAGACTCATCTGTGTCACTGCTCTTTGCCTTCAAGGCCATGCTCTTGCCTTTACCCGACTTGCCAATCCTAGATAACCCTAGCTTGTAGGTCTGCAAGTTTCCAACCAGCTCAGTCAAAGGAATCTTATCAATATCCTTTGATTCTTCTATCGCTGTAATCTTCGCATGGAATCTCTCGGGTAGAGATCTTAGCACTTTCCTCACAATCTTGGGTTCAGGAATGGTTTCCCCAAGATTGAAGGCTGAGTTCACTATGTCCTTGAACTTGGCATAGAACTCATCGAACGACTCATCCTCCTCTATTTTTATCTCTTTAAAGCTTGTAGTAAGCCTTTGAAGCTTTGAATCTTTGACAGCCTTTGTACCCTCATAGGTTGTCTGGAGGATGGTCCATGCTTCCTTAGCAGTTTTTGTGGAGGATATCTTCTTAAACTCCTCATTGGTGACTGCGCTAAATAAGGCATTCAATGCTCTGTTGTTGAAGTTTGCTGCCTTGATCTTGACTTCATCCCAATTGGCCGACGCTTCTTTTGGCTTGGTCCAGCCAATCTCTACAGCTTGCCAAACATTCTCATCTAAAGACTGCAAGAAAGCTCTTATGCGTACTTTCCAGTATGCGTAGTTAGTGCCATCAAATAAAGGAGGTATGATTAATGACTATCCTCTATCCATGACAAACAGGGGTCAATGGATCAACACAGAAAAAATTAAACCTAATCAGAGTGTGCCTGCTCTGATACCACTTGATAGGCCAAAAACGTATTGACCCCTTATGATTAAATTAATTAATCAATTAGCCAAGTTATTAAATAATCAATTTAACATGTAAAAGCGTGGTAGCACAAACAAATCACAATAAACTAATTATGCAACGAAAAATAAATAACACGGTGATTTGTTTATGAATGGGAAAAACCTGACGGCAAAAACCCCACCGGGTGATTTTCAGGTCACCACTCCCGAAACTCCACTATTATCACAACAAGTGGTTACAAGTAAAGGAATCCCAAGTATCTTACCAACCTATAGTTGAACCCTTACCCCAATACCTAATTGGACTTGTTCTGTAGTGACAGTTCCCCTTTTTAATGCACGGCTCCCAAGTACGTGACTAACCAATTGCGTGGATCCCAGTATGCGACTTCAATCACCAACTAGAAAGAGTTGTTGGCTGCAAAGTTTTTCAGTTCATCCCAGCGATGACGATCAAGAAGATGCTTGGTCACAAAACCCTTTGGTGCAAATACACAGCAACTTCCTCAATAGTGATGAACTAGGTCAAAACATTGTCTTAGGTCACAATTTGCTTGAACAGAGTTTGCTCAATGCTTGTACAACTTGTGAACACTTTGACAGCCCTTAAATCAATCCTTTTATATGTTTAGGGTTATGAGAAAAGAAGGTTCAAAGACACATTCACAGATCCTAGGAAATTAGATCAGAAATTTTGATTTTATAAACCTTGACAAATAGAAGGTGTCGAGAAGCTGTTGAGCAGGTGTCGAGCCACGGGCTTGAGACAGCTTCTTAAACCTCAACATATGTAGCTGTCGAGATGCTGTAGAGCTTTAATGACTGTACTTCTTCAGCTTGTTTCTTGGAAAGACTTGATGACTTCAACACTTAATCTTGAAACCTTGTTTCTTGAAGTATTAAAAACACCTAGAACTACCCAATTACAAGTTGAGTGTGTTTTGTCAAAAGATTAGCCAATTACATAAAAGAATGACATATGTTCTTAACACGTGAAACACATATGTCCTAACATATTGAAAGAAGAACAACAGTCTACCTAACAAAAGGTTTGATTTGGATAATTACCACAATTTAAATGATATGAGAGGTATTTGTGTTTTTTTGTTTTTTTTTTTTTGCTTGATAAATGGTTAGAAAAGATGTATCTAACTTTGATTCAATGTTTTTCAATGTTTGTCTTTTTCATTTGTTTTAATAAAAGAGTGATACTGTTTTATGAATTTCATATTTAAGGGTCCCCCCCCCCCCCCCCCAAAAAAAATCCTAGAGAATTCAACTACTCAATTATTCAAAAAAATGTTAGTTTGGAGGTCTAATTCAGTTGAGACAAAGCTTAGAATTTAGGTGTTGTGAATTTTCTTAATCTTTTTTTTTTTTTTTTTTTGTGTTTTATTTTGATTTTGTTTCCAATATCTTTTCTTCTAAGATTAAATAAAGAATTTTTCAATTCCATTCCAAAGCAAACACTAGAAAACTAAAAGATAACAAGTGACATAGTTAATATCGTGTGAATTTGCCAAGTAGCGTGCCAATTATATGGAAATCATTTTCCTTCTACTAAAAACCAATGTTCAAAATTTTACTTCTCTAACAAAAATTTAAAAGAAGTCTAAGTGTTGCCACAATTCTATATAAAACAAAAAGGTCGAATAATATAAGTAAATAAGTAAAAACTTCAAAGAGAGTATTATTTCATACTCTCATATAAACAAAACTTAGATACAATACATTAGGTGTTATTCCTTAGATTCTCCTCTTAAGATTCTGTCACGTGACTACTTAACTAAAAAATATACTTCTATCTCATGAAAAAGAATCCACATGGCAAAATCTTAAGAAAGGAACCTAAAAAACCTAAGTTCTGTACCTAAGTCTTGCTCTACCTGATATGTTTCTCATCCAATAATGTGTGTGTAGCCAAAGTTTAATTAGAGTCTAATTTTCTGCCATGTCCTATCTAAGTTTTTTTAATTTTTGTGCCTAATGCGTTAATTTAGTGTAGAAAAATAGTAGTCTAATATAAATAAATTAAAAAAAAAAAGTAATCATATATCTAAATCTATATATAAAATTAAAATAAAAGATAGTTTAAACAATTTTACTTTTATGAACCATTTTTTTGTATAACTAAAATAATTCGAATTTATAATTCATTTATACAATACTATGAATATGAACGGTTCGTTGCTAACTAGGTAGAGACAAATATATTACATATATGTGTGTGTACATGTTAATTGCAATTGTTTTTAATTGTATTCATACATGGACATAAGGTTATAAACTAGTAATATATAATTTTCAAAATCACAAGGGGAGAGAGAGAGAGAGAGAGAGAGGGGGAGGGGGGGGGGGGGGGGTGTGGTTTCAAATAATTATTGATGCCTATATACTTATGACTAAATGCAGGAAAAACTAAGTGGCTATGGATTGCCATCGGAGCCATTGCTCTGCTTGTAATTTTTTTCTGTATATTGTGTTATCTACACAGAAGGAGAATAATTGTACTTCAAGGTAGATGGTTCACATATAGATTGTACTCGTTGGATTATTTCTTGATTATTTGTTACCCAAATGGAAGTTATTAATTTATGTAAATTTATACAGGTAATAATGACACAAATGATGACAAACAATTGCTTAGTTCAGAGATATCTATGGGAGAAAATGGAATTCCAAATAATAGAAAGAAAGCACATGATGTAAGCGTATTTAGTTACGAATGTATAACGACCGCCACAAACAATTTCTCATTAGAAAGCAAGCTTGGAGAGGGGGGATTTGGACCTGTTTACAAGGTAATCTCTAAAAAAAAAAAAACTATAAAGAGAGATGTTTAAACTAACTTATATCTAACATTGGCTTATACCTTATTTGATCATCACAACAGGGAAAACTACCAACAGGTCAAGAAATAGCCGTAAAGCGACTATCAAAAAATTCAGGGCAAGGAATAATTGAGTTTAAGAATGAGTTGAGACTTATATCTAAACTCCAACACACTAATCTTGTTAAGCTTCTGGGTTGTTGCATTTTTGGAGAAGAAAGGATGTTAATCTATGAATACATGCCCAATAAAAGCTTGGACTACTTCTTATTTGGTTTGAAAAGCATTTAATTTTTTTTTCTGAAGACTTTATTTTTTCCACAATGAATATATATAATTATCTGTTGTACTTTATACAAAGTATATTATTGACCATTTATATCTTTTTATATTGAACAGATTCATATAGAAGCAAGTTACTAGATTGGAATAAACGTTTCAACATAATCGAAGGAATCGCTCAAGGATTGATCTATCTCCATAAGTATTCAAGGTTAAAAGTAATTCATAGAGATTTAAAAGCTAGCAACATACTCCTTGATGGAAGTATGAATCCGAAGATCTCTGATTTTGGCATGGCAAGAATTTTCAAACAAAATGAAATAGAAGCAAATACTAATAGAATTGTTGGGACATAGTAAGTTAACTACACATCCTTCATGAAAAAAAAAATATATTAAAAAAAAAAAAAAAAGAAGAAGAGAAAAAAAAGGAAGAAGTTAACAGGGCAGCCCTATATTTGCATTTATTTGGCTGCTAATTAAACATTTCCGCTCTTATAAGCTCATTCATTCATATGTGAAATGCAAATATTTGTTTCTTGTTTTGGTGTAGTGGTTACATGTCTCCTGAGTACGCTATGGAGGGTGTGTTCTCTATAAAATCTGATGTCTATAGCTTTGGTGTCTTGATGCTTGAAATCATGAGTGGTAGAAGAAACAACAGCTTCAATCAGTCTGATCTTGTGCTCAATCTAGTTGGATATGTATGTAATATAAATATAAAATTTGGATTATCTACATTTTCATAGTTCTGTCTATCCAACATTGTAAATAATTATTACCTTTTTTTTTAGGCATGGGACTTGTGGAAAGAAGATAAAGGACTAGACCTAGTTGATCCAACAATTAGTGGTTCATTTGTTGCAAATCAAGTGCTAAGATGCATTCATGTTAGCCTCTTATGCGTGGAAGAAGGTGCTGTTGATCGCCCTACCATGCCAGATATGCTATCTATGTTGACAAATGAAAGTACACAATTGCCTTTGCCTAAAAAACCAGCCTTTTCTAATGGAAGGAAACCAGTTGGGGCAACTATTCCTAAGAAAGAATCTGAAGTTCATACGGTAAATGAAATATCCATTTCTGATATGGATCCACGATAGAGAGTATGATTTTCTTTTGTTATGTTGCATGTGTATTAGGTGTGGAGTAACCGTGAGATGAAGAGTAACAGTCAACTGGTTGAGAAATAGCCAAAAAGTAGCTATCAAGAAATTCAGGACAAGAATTAATTGAGTTTAAGAATGAGTTGACACTCATATCTTGTTATGCTTTATATATGTTGTTACATTTTGGAGAAGAAATGATAGTGGTCTATGAATACATGCTAAACAAAAACTTAGACTATTTTTTATTTGGTTTGAAAAACATTCAATCTTGTTAAGCTTTCATTTTTTTTTTTTCTCCGAAAGATTTATATATTAATCTAGATTACTTTATATAAAGTAGATTATTGTTTATACATAAATTTTTATATTGGCCAGATTCAAATAGAAGCAAGCTACAAGATAGGAAGAAATGTTTTATCATTATTTAAGGAATTGCTCAAGGATTGAAACATGTCCATAAATATTCAAGGTTGAAAGTAATCCATGGAGATTTAAAAGCCAAAAACATACTCCATAATCAAAGTACGAATCTAAAGATTTCTATTACAGGGAAAAGTCTCTTGACACCGAATGATTCACCAAATTTTTAACACCCTCTTTGTGTTTTTGTGTTGTGATCGATGTACCCAGCCGAGAGCATTTTCAAATGCATGTGAGTGAGCAGTGAAAGAGTCGGTGAAAATTTGGGTGTATCTATCTAACAGAACTTAGAAGAGGATAGAGGCAATGAAACTAATCAAATCGTAGAATAAGGTGGACAGAGCTGAAGCACTGCCTCAAATAAGAGAAAATATATTCTTTATGGTATTATCATTCATGATAAAATCAACCTAGAGTTTGCTTTCTAAAGATCAAGTCCGTCGTATGACAATTTTTTTTTTCCCAATTAAAATTACACGACAGTTGGTTTTCCACAAATATTTTACTCAACTGATAAGAATATATTTTTTTTTTTTTGAAGGTGGATTGATCTATTATTCATTTAAATGTAAGGAATCATAATACAGTGCCTCACTAGCTGGTGGGGGGGTATCCTCCAACCAGACTATATCTTCAGTTACATCTTTCGCATATCTAGCTAACGCATGTGCCACAGAATTAGCACCTCGTTTAACCTGAGTAAAACATACCCATCTAATCCCATTGGCCAACCATTGGATATCCTGTATAATGTGCCCAAACCGTGACTGATCAGCTCCAGACGAAGAAATTGAAGACATGACAGCTGCGTTATCCCCCTCAATGACCAAGTCAGTAAAACCTGCGTCAATTGCAAACTCCATCGCTTTTCGACATGCCAAAATTTCTGCCTCTTCACTGCCTCCAACTGGTGGACCTTTTGCAGTCATTGCTGCCATTACCTCCCCCTTACAATTCCGAATAATAACTCCCACCCCTGACATGTTCAAATCCGAGAATATGGCAGCGTCGAAGTTTAGCTTGAAAACAGGGTCCGGCGGTGGTTGCCATGTACTTACACTTGCATCCGTCTGAACTGGAATGTCCAACTGATCCTGGGACTGTTTGAATTCATTCAAGTAATCACACGCCCTCTTGTTCAGCCATCTCGGGTCCACAACATTTTTCCCATGAACAATTGCATTCCTCTGGTTCCATATTAACCAAGCTTGCACAATGAAAAGTTCGAAGTCCGGTATGGTCAGGCGGTTGAACATTTCGAGAAATAATTGGAGCACATCTTGTTGACCGTGATGGCTTTTTTGTAGTCTCACCAAACTCCCTGCCCAAACATCTTTTGCCACGGCACAATCCCACAAGGCGTGCACCCCTGTTTCGGACTCCCTAGAGCAGAGCAAGCAAACGTCCTCTTCAATTATTTTTCTTCTCATCAAGTTAGCTCGGGTAGGGAGGGTGTTTAGACATGCCCTCCATCCGAAGACCTTAATCTTATTGGGCACTTTGAGCTTCCATAGTTTTGACCAAACCTGAACTCCAAAAGGACCCGTGGATGTCTCAGCCCCATCTTCGCTTTCCTTCAAAGATCTCGCAGCATGGTAACCCGATCTAACTGAGTATGCTCCCTTTTTTGTATGTAGCCATATTATTGCATCTGATACTTGTCTGTGGCTCAGTGGTATCCTCAAAATAGCATCAGCATCTTCTTTGTGGAATTTCGCAGTAATTAAGTCATTCTTCCACTCTTTTAGGTCTTGATTGATTAGATCAGACACGTACCATTCCTGCTCCTCTTCCTCAGGTGGATGAATCACCCCATTTGTTGGATGATTCGGAATCCACTTATTTGTTAACACCTTCACTTCTGATCCATCCCCAATCCTCCAACAACAGCCAGATTTCAGAATTGGTATTGCTGCCATTATGCTCTTCCATACATAAGAATAGTTTGGTACTTCCTTTGCTTCCAAGACATGACACCGTGGAAAATATTTAGGTTTGAAGCACTGGAACAGTAAAGAGTCTTGCTTCTGGATTAACCTCCACCCCTGTTTAGCCAGCATGGCTAAATTGAAGGTTCTTAAATCCCTAAAACCCAATCCTCCCTTCTTCTTGGCCTCGGTTAGTTTACTCCAACTTGTCCAGTGGATCTTCCTCTCCTCTCCTTCTTGCCCCCACCAAAACCTTGCACACATTGCATCGAGTTCATCACAAAGTTTCTTTGGCAATTGAAATACCCCCATGGTGTATGTAGGAATCGATTGAGCAACTGCTTTAATCAACACCTCTTTCCCAGCTTTCGATAATAGCTTTCCTTTCCACCCTTGGATCTTCTTCCACACCCTATCTTTAAGATAGGCAAATGAGTGGTATTTTGCTCGACCTACCAATGTGGGTAGCCCCAAATAAGTCTCAAATCGGTCCACCTCCTTCACTCCCAAAGAGTTTTTGATCCAGTTTTTCTGCTCTACAGGTGTATTTCTACTAAAGTACACAGAAGATTTCTCCAAATTTATGCATTGTCCTGAGGCTTTTGCATACACTTGCAGGATTTCAGTAACCACCTGCACCTCACGTTGCCTTGCTTGACAAAAGATCAAAGAATCATCTGCAAACAAAAGGTTGGTGATTCTTGGGGCCCTCCGACAAATAGAGACTCCATGTATAAGCCCCTCGGCCTCTGAATTCTGCAACAAAGATGTGAAACCTTCTGTACACAATAGAAATAAGTAGGGTGAAAGAGGATCTCCTTGACGGAGTCCCTTGGATGGAGAGATAGTACCATATGGTTTCCCATTTATCAAAACTGAAAAAGATGGGGTGGTGACACAACACATAACTCTATCCACCCATATTTCAGGAAAACCCAATCTAACCATTATACCACGAAGGAAATTCCACTCCACACGATCGTAAGCCTTACTAACATCCAGTTTAAGAGCAAGAGAGCCCTTTTTTCCTTTTTTCCTACCATGCATGGTGTGTAATGTCTCATATGCTAAAAGAACATTATCAGTGATCAGGCGGCCAGGAACAAAAGCACTTTGTGTTGGGGAGATTATATTTGGGAGAATTTGCTTCAATCTATTGGCTAGGACTTTGGAGATGATTTTATATATGACATTACATAAGCTAATAGGGCGGAAGTTAGAGATTCTCTCGGGTGATTTTATTTTGGGGATAAGCACAATATGAGTGTAATTTATTTCAGGCACCATATAACCAGAATTTAAAAAATCTAACACTGCATTAGTGACCGAGTCTCCTACAACATGCCAAAACTTTTGGTAAAAGAGAGCATTCATACCGTTGGGTCCAGGAGCCTTTGTTGGTCCCATTTGGAACAATGCTATTTTGACCTCTTCTGCACTAAACGCACTAGACAATGTATGCTGCATGTCAGGAGTAATCTTTGGCTTAATGGTGTTGAGACAATCCTCCATTCTGTCACATGCTCCTGCCTTAAACAACTCCTCAAAATAACCCACAGCCACGCCTGCAATATCTTCCACTTCCTCCACCCAAATATCATCTGCATTTTTTAATCTTTGAATATGGTTCCTCCTTCTTCGTTGGGATGCTTTTGAATGGAAGAACTTTGTGTTTTTATCCCCATGTTTCAGCCAAGAAATTCTTGACCTTTGCGCCCAATAAATCTCTTGCTTATGAAGCAAAGCATCAAGGTTTTTACTAGTCACCAAAAATTCAGTTCTACTCTCTTCAGTAAGGTCAGCCGAGTTCAGTTGTTCAATCTGCTTCTGTAGTTTCTTTATTTCTTCAGCCTCGGGTTGTGCTTTTGAAGAACCCCAAGCCTGTAGGTCTGAAGCACATGCAGCAACTTTCTGCTTCACCACTCCAAGCCCTGTAGCTTCGGCCCCACCTCTATCCCATGCTGCTTTAATTACCGCCTCGCATTCACCAAACAACAGCCATGCTTCCTCGAATTTAAAACTCTTCTGGCCTTTGTACCATGACTTCCTGGAGCTTTGGACATTCAACATTATCGACAAATGATCAGAGGCATGACTAGATAAATGTGTCACTGTGGTTAATGGAAATTTTGTTCTCCAATTAGCCGTCGTCGTAGCTCTGTCTAATCTCAATCTGGTATTCGCATCGCCTGGCCGCTTATTATTCCATGTAAACTGATAGCCATTAAAGCCTAAATCTTCAAGTTGGCAATGATCCAGAGCCTCACGGAACGCATCCATTTGGCTGTGTTGTGGCAGTCTCTTGCTCAACTTCTCAGTAGACTGCAAGATGGTGTTAAAATCGCCTATACATACCCACGGACCATCAACCAATGTCTTGAGATGTCTAAGGAGCGCCCAAGACTTAACCTTCTGACAAGCTTCAGGCCACCCATAAAACCCAGTAAAAAACCACACAAATCCGTCTTCCTCCACAACCTTGGCCAAAATGTGATTTGCCGTATAATTGATAACATCTAGCTGGACATCACCTTTCCAAAGTAAAGCTAATCCGCCCCCTGTATTTGGATACTTCACAATAAAGCGGTTAGTAAACGGTAAGTCTCCACAAAAATCATTAAAACCTTCTTGATTAAGTCTAGTTTCCATCAAAAAACAAACCCTGGGAGCTTGATCCCTCACAAGTTTGCGAAGGCTGCGAACTGTCCAAATGTTCCCAAGCCCTTGGCAGTTCCAACTTAATATTTTCATTGCTTCCGGCAAGGGTGATCCTCCACCCTCGCCGATATCTTGTCTGAGTATTTGTCATGAGCTTCTACCTTACTCCTCTTCCCACCATGTGCTTCAGTACTTGTATCACCTTCCCTGTCTCTTATCTCCGTTGCTGTCCTTTTCCTTAGTACATATTGAATTTCTCCACTCTCTTTTCCTTTAGGCCCATGATCCAAACGTTGCATTCTAACCCATGTAGATTTGGGCTTTGGCACATCCGGTCCATCTTGCATGTAAATTTCCACTTGGTTAGTTTGCATTGGCTCCACCATGCTGGCCATATTCTCCATAATTGATGAGTTAAACCCAGCTGTCCCATGCCCTTCAATGCTTTCCTTATAAGCATCCGTGGCTGCCTTCAAATTCGGATCCATGCACTTCAATGCATTAACACCAGCTGTCCCATGCACTTCAATGCTTTCCTTACCGTTGTCCCCATTAATCTCCATTATTCCACTGATTTTCTTCCTTGATTCTAGCTCAGCATTAATTACGGGATTTTGTAACGGAAGATCCGTTACACCCCCAGAATCACGCGATTCACCTTGCTTCCGTCTCTCTGCATTCCTAGGGTTTTCTTCAGATACTTCCTTCGCCGCCGCCTCACCCGCCTTACCATACTGCCTGAATTCATGGACAGCACCCACTGCCTTCTCTTTCGTTGAGACTGACTTTTGTGCTTGCTCTGTATGGCGTTTCCCTGGTGATTGGCTACGACCCCCTGTAGTTTTTAGCCATTCCCCATACTGGTATTCAACCTCAACACCACTTTTTGATAACTTAAAGTGACTCTCACAATGGCGCAGGTCATGTCCCAATAGGCCACAATAGTGACAAAACATAGGGAGCCGCTCATACTTAAATGTGACCCATGACCGTTTACCATCGGACCCTGCTAGGAAGCCACCACGGCGTAGTGGTTTTGAGACTGGTAATGCCACCTTAACTCTCATAAAATAACTGGGATCGTCCTGCTTCCTTCTCTTTTCCACTTCCACTACTCCCAATCGGCTCCCCACTTCAGTAGCCACACGAGCGGAGACCATATCAAAAGGAGCCCCCCATATCTGGACCCAAAGGGATGCCTTATGCAGTTGCACATTCTCCGCTGTCATACCTTTTTGCCATCGCGTGAGCATGAGCAGTTGATTGTCAAAGGACCATGGCCCACCCTTCAATATTCTTTCCAAGTCAAACTCTGTGTTGAATTTAAATTGAAATAAATTAGCACCCACCTCAACAATCTGCACTTTTTCCTCCAGCCCCCATGCTCTCCGTAATGTATTTTTTGCAGCCTTTTTGTTGAACGGTTTGCAAGTAAGAAATTTGCCAATCAGACTTAAGTTGCAACTCTCAATCTCCGATCTCCTACCTTCATCAGAAATGTTTATTGTTTCTTCTTCCTCAGCAGTTAACTTCATATTCTCCATACAATTGATCACATCGTCCGCCATTTCATTCAGCTATTTGACACACTTAGAAAAGGATAAGAAGAGGAATGATAATGATTAGAGGAACAATGCCCTTAGGATTAGCTAAGGGAGGGAGGAACTCGTAATGTACGAGAGAGAAAAGCTCCTACAGAGAGGAGAGAAAAAGTCCTTTTTTGCAGCCTTTATAATGCTCAACTGATAAGAATTGGTCAGTGATAACACGTGACAAATACTTGACCCTACTTTAAAATTATAACCTAATCAATAACTTTAAAATTATAACCTAATCAACAAGTTTTTGTATTTATTTATAAGAAGTCGAGTCATTTTCTACGGACACATGACAAAAAAAACATTGTCATAAAATAAAACTACGATTTCAATTATTGAAACATATATTAAGTATGACAAAAAAACATTGTAATTAAATGAAACCAAGATTTCATTTATTGAAACATATATAGTAGGTGCGTGTTGTGTGGATAAATAATATACAGATATTACAAATAATAGGACAGTCTAATGAAGGACAAATTATTAGGTCCTCTAGTCATCCATGACGTTTGACACTAGTGGAGGACCTAATCATTTTTCTACAAGTGTAGGTCCCCTCTTATTCTCAAACAAAAACACAAAAAGAGAAAAAGTGTACTGTAGGTCCCCTCTTGTGCAGTGTGGAGTCGTGAAGCATGATAATTAAACAAATACTTCTTGTTTCATATGTTTTGTACAATAAATCAGGGGAAAAAAAAAATCATACACTAATTGACACGAACGCTAGCTGTTGAAGTATAAGTCCTGATGAGATGCCTAGAGGGCAAAAAGTCCAGTGTAGGGCAAAAGTTTAGTCCAATGTCTTGGAATATTGGACCCAAACCAGGTTGCAAGCTAACAAACACACTTGCCGCCTTAGAGATAGAATTTTCTATGTAGGATTAACCTACAATGAAGGTGTTATACATGGCCTGAGTGAGAATAGAGTACATCCATTCCACATAGTATGAGTGCTTGTAGAGTGTAGGGTCCCTCTATGGTCTCTTAAGTCTCCAAGAGTGAGTTTCACACACATATATATTTAAATTATGTTAGAGTAAAATTTCTAAATTGTATATAAAAAAAATAATAATAAAGAACGGAAGTTTATACAGTGAACAGCTAGCTTGTCCATTTTAGATATGGATGCCTGTTAAATGGTACAATTTTCTTTCGTTAATTATCTTGTATGTTTGTCAGGAGGAAATAAATTCACCTTTGGAGATCTGCTGATTCTTGTAACGAAAGGGTAGAATTAATTTGGAAGAAGTACAGTTTTAGTTAATCTATTCTATTGCCAAGATTATCTTTGTTGTGCGCTCTTTGGGTAAAAAAGAACCTGCTAAATATATATATAATATATATATATATATATGTGTGTGTTTGGGGGGGGGGGGGGGGGGGGGGGGTGTTGTGGAACAACTAGAACATTATAAAATCTTCAATTAATTTTTGTTCTTATGTCCTTATTGTAATAATCATTATTATATAGAAGCTCGGGCCCTCATTTATCTTCGTATTTTCCTATAGTACTTTTCCACGAAGGAGTTCATGTTATGTTATCTTAGTCATAATTCCACATGAAAATAGACAAAAAATTGACTCTGTCTTTGGGGTCAATCACGAAATTGTCATCCAAAAGCCTTGTTAAAATAAAGAGGTATATTTTTCCAAGAAAAGTATTATTTTTATTTTATCATCCACTGTTTCAAGTTTTAATAGATACGGCCAACCTGCCCCAGTTGCGAACTCATGCACTCTGTAATTGTTGTTGGGCTCACAATATTCGGTGCAGTCTTAAATTGATGAATTTTCCCTTCTGCTTCTCCTGTTCTATTCCATCCTAGAGTAAACTTAACTCTAGGGTAGGATAGAGCATATTGCATTCCTGGACAATTGTCTTTATATATATTTCTATTTGGATCATCTGTGTTACCCTGAAATTCTCTTAATTTTCGAAATGAAGTGCATAGTCCGTGAAAAATCCTTCATCTATGACCAAAACATGTAAAAAATAAAATAAAATAAAATTTTACCTCGGTGCAAAACCTCTTAGGCCCACTAGGAATCCCATTTATCTTCAGAATCTTGGATCTCCCCCTTCAACACTTTTGTTGATTAAAAATTAATTAACTCCAAAGATAATCCAAGAAAAGCAAACTAAGAGGTTTGATTAGGGATAAACTTGGGACATGGGTACCCCGGTTTCCCCACAGGTAACCTTAATAGTCTTGTTAGGGTTTTAGGTTCCAATAGTAATAAAGTTAACCAATTCTTAGCCTGGTAATTTGTAATACCCGAAGAAAAAAAAAAAGATTAAAAGAAGGGGTATTTAAGTAAATTAGTTTATGGGGTCTATTTTATAATTAATTTTACTAAGGAGGTTTTTAGAAAATAAGGTTGAAACCCTAGCTATATATAAGTTAATTTCAGTTAGCGTATAATGATAGATATTTTGAAAGAGGAGACTATCCAAAATATTCAAATAGAAAAGGTTTAACTACACAATTGAGGTAAAAGCCTAAGAATCTCTTTCTTATCAAATCTAAGCTTTATTTGGAATTAGAGTATTTTTTTATGCGGGTATATTGGACAGGAGTTAAACTATTTAAATATTCTAGAGTTTTAATGGTGCAAATTAAGAAAAGTTAGATTTATTTTTCAGTAAACTGAACGATGCACCTACAGATTTTTTCTAGGTTCAATGATTTAATCTTTTTCTATAGTTTTGTTACGTTAAGCATAGATAGAGGCCGCAAAATTTTAGGCTTAGGGTTTGTTTAGGATTTGTTTATTTTGTTGAAATTGAAATTTTTTTACTGAAAGTACTATAAATAAAGAAAAAAATTAGCTAAAATAGTATAATGAGACTCATAAATAGTATAAAAAAGTGTATTAAAACCCATAAATAGTAACAAAAATAAGTTAAATATTAAAATAAACTGACCAAAATTAAGCTATCCAAGACACTTTAACGGTCAAGTTTCTGCACAGGTTTTATTTGATAAATAGTACTTGATGTGACTTCTTAGGATATATAGCAGAACCCGAAGTGGTATTGGGGGAATATAGAAGCCTAGTAGTCTAGGCATGCTTTGAGGTCTGACATAAAGTCATATGTTTAAAAAAAAAGAAAAAAAAAAAAAAAAAAAAAAAAAAAAACAAAACAAAACAATGAGAAAACATTAAAAACAAGGTAGTGCTCAACTTCTTTCTTTTTTAAGTCTATTTGAATACTGCTTATTGCTAAAAGTTGAAAATTAAAAATGCTATAGTAAAATAATGTTTAAATGTGTAAATAATGCTCTAGGGCTTTAGTTGTGGTAGAAAAAAATAATAATAATAATAATATATATATATATATATATATATATAAAGAAAAATATTATGATTAGGTAGAATTTGGGTGTGAGATAACAGTGGATAGTTATTGGATATTTTTAGTGGGCTCTCTTTTGGTTGAGTACCGTTATAAGTTTTTTTTTGAATTATTTAATTATTGAGTAAATGATGCTTTAAAATTGTTTAGGTAATATCTAAGAATTTTAGATAAAGTGTTAACAAGAAGTACTTTTGTGGTAAGATAGCTGAGGTAAGTAACCTTATCCTAATTGGTTTTATTTTGCTTATACTACTGTATTTTAACTACTGAATTTTGTTTATAATTGTTACAATTTTATTTAATTGTTTTAGTTACATTGATTTAAAGTAAAAAAATAAAGAATTATCACAAATATATTTGGTTACTGAATATAAAATTTTATAATTATAATTATATATATATATATATATATATGTATTTGAATGAGATATATTTTGTTTGAACTATTGTTGCCAAAGAACAAGGGATTAAGTTATAAGTAGTACAAAATTAAGTGTCTAAGCTTAGACATCACACAGTGTGAAAGCCCATGGTGTTAGTAAAGCAAAGTGAGAAGCCTAAGAGCAACCACATAGTGGTTGCAAAATCTTGCAAAATAGAAAAAGTAACTCATTTTACACATTTTGATCTAAAAAAACACCCACATCAGTGGATATAAAGTTATGCATATGTGCACGGTTGCTGTAACTCTTGCATTTAATATTTTACTATTTTTTCTCTCTCCTTCACCTCACTCTCTCTTTTTCTCTCCGTGCTTCTCACTCTCACCTCTCTCTCTTTTTATCTCTGGTCCCTCACTCTCATTCACTGATCTCCGAAGCAAGCCGCCACTGATGAACGAAGAAGCAAGCCGCCGAAGAAGCAAGTCGTGCACCTTTGCTCTTGTCGTGTTGCCGTGATCGCTGCCAAAGCTCACTCATTGATGCGATTTTTGAAGCTCACTTCCTGAAGCTCTTGCTGTGCCACCACCGATCATCACTAAAGCTCTGTTTGATTAGTGGGTTTTTGGGTTTTGATCCTTTTTAATTTTTTGTTCGATTAGTTTTGGGATTTTTTGTTTGATCAGTGAGTTTTGGGGTATTGATCTTTTTAATTCTTTGTTTGTTCAATGGATTTTGGGGTGATGGTGCTTGATGATGGTGGCTGATGCTGATGCTGATGCTTGATGATGGTGGGTTGATGCTGGGTGGGTGGGTTGATGCTGGGTGTGGATTGATCGTTGATAGTGGGTGAAGATGAATATTTTATTTGAATAAATGTATATAATAGACAAATTAATGTGAATGTTTTGTAAAATAGATTTTTTTTGCAAAATTTACAATTTTACATCCACTGATGCGGATACTCCAAAGCCGATAAAACAAATACCCCAAAAGTGCTTGCTGTAACCACAAACAACACCCCGAACAAGATATAGCGCGAGAATCTTACCGACCACATTTATGCCTCTTACTTAAACTTTTGATTATAATAATTACGTAGCAAATCCCTAAATATGTTTCAGATTGTGTGGTAGCACAAGTAGTACGTGCCCTCTCTGTCTCTCCTCCACGGAATCTCTAGATTTTAATTTATTTTATAATGAGGATTCAATACAATATGAGCCAACCTAATTGATGATGCTCAATAAGTTTTCGGCATCAATCAGTGAAAAGGATGATGCAAAAAGTTATTAATTGTCATGAAGATTTCGTGTCATCGTGTTTTAGAAGATGTTCAAGACCACAAAATTTTTTATAACTTTTTGTCATAACTATGGCGTGACAGAATGTAATCAGTAAAGAAAAAATAGTCAGTCTATGTGAAAGTAATGATTAATCATTTATAGTCTGTTACATCAAAATTGTGACAAAAAAAATTGTAGAATAATTTGTAATCCTAGAACTACTCTCCTCTTTTATTGATGTTAAAATTTTAAGTGACATTATTTACTTCATCATTAAAGCATCAGTATTGGTGGAGGCATTTTGCTAAAATGCTAAATTTACTATCAAAATATAGCAAAAGCCAAGTACATCAGTGGAGCTAAAGGCATAATTTTTTGCTACTAAACTATAGCGCACAACTATCTTTGCCTATATACTATAGCTCTTTAAAAAAAAAAAAAAAAAATTATTTCAGATTATTTAAATGATTCTTTTTTTTTTCTTCCTTTCTTATTTCTAGTTGCAAGCTCCTCTCTTCTCACACCACTATAGCTCAGATTTTTTTTTTTCTCTCTTCCTTTCTTATTAAGACACCACTGTAGCTCAAATATTTCTTTTCCTCTTCCTTTCTTATTTCCCATTGCCAATAATTATTTTATTAAGACACCACTGTGGCGGTGGCTGTGAGTGTTATTTATTGTAGTAGATATATTATTTTATTGTGTTGAATACTAAAATAAAACTACTCATATTGGGTGTTTTGTAAAATTGGATGATAAAATAGATAAAGTAACTCTTTGTGGTGCTAAATTACTAAATTTTTGACATCACAAATGTTGGGATTCAGATTCTCTAGATTTCCTAGAGCACTCTACCAATAAATTTCCTTAAATTCTTTTATTTTTATTTTTTATACAAGATAGAAATTCTACTTTAACCTAATCTAAGTGTATATGTGTGTGAGGCTCTCTCTTGGACACTTGAACTCCGGCTCTTACTTTCCACACCCCACAAAACACTTATACTTATGGAGTGACCATCACACCAAAAGTGTGCAGTATTTCCTTAAATTCTAACCATTCTTTTATGATTTAATGATCTAAATTTTACTATGTCAGCATTCCACTAATAATAATCTTAACTGTTTTATTTACCACATTATTATATTATTTTAAGAGTATTATTAGTAGAATGCTAACATGGTAAAATCTAAATTATTAAATTATTAAAGAATGATTAAAATTTAAGTAAAGTACCTAAAAAATCCAAAGGATCTAAATCCGTTGATGCTCTTATACGTCAAAAATTTGATAGATGGCGGTAACAAAAGTTAGAAAATTTTTTTGGATTTTACCAGCCAGCCAACTTTCTTACCCAAAAGCTGGGATAGAAAACAAGGTAAAGAGAGCCATGCGAAAAAAGCTTTGTATATATTTATAGAAGCCGGGGCCCTCATTTATCTTCGGATTTTCCAATACAGTTTCCACATTAACTTTGGATATCGATTATTACTAAAAATTGAAAGTTAAAAACTGAAAACACTGTAATAAAATAATTTTTAAATATATAAATAGTACTGTGAAATCTAATTTTAAATTTTTTTTTATTAAATAAAATACTTATGAATCTTGTAAACAGTGCATAAGACTCACTAAAAAACACACAACCCTACTGAAAACTAATTTCAACTGAATCCAAACGTAGGCTAGGTTATTCTATGCAAGCAGGGGCGGAGCCACGTTGCTCCTTGGGGGGGCCATGGCCCCCCCAAAATTTTAAATTTTCTCAAGAGCATATATAGCAAAAAGATATAGGCCCCCTCAAAATATTATAACCGGCCCCTCCATTTGTTCAGAAGACTTAAACTTTGTCTAACAGGTAAAATTTCTCCTCAAATAAAAGAATAGTTGAGCTCCCCAATTATCCAAAGACTTGTAATTAATCTAGTGGACAATGACCTACTCTCTACAAATAGAATAGATAGATATTAGCCCATTTCAAAACAGAGCTTTTACATTTTCCTCTTCATTCTGATTCTCAATATTGCTACGTGCCTTTTGCTTTTTTCTCCTCAATATTGCTGCCAGCCTCATTGTTTAGTTAATATTAACAAAACAAAGCTCATCTCAACACAGTCACACAAACTTGAAAACCCTCACAGCTAGTAAAAACATATCTATTCCTTTTTTTTTCCCATCTCATTGCTGCTATAGTAGAGTAGTGAACTTGGAAGTGTGTGAGGATGTGGGTTTGTGTTGGGGTATAATTCATTAAAATATTTTAAAAATAAATAATATGAATGATAAAGTAGATGTTGCTTAAAATAATAGTGGAATTTGTTTTTCTTTAATGTGAGTAACATCTATATAATTGAGAAAAAAAATTAAGGTTGTTTTTAGGTTAATTCTTGAGTCATATTAAAGATATAAGTAATTTAAAATTTAGGACACTTGTAGCAATAAATTTTTTTTTTTTTTTAAATGCAAAATGTTCTTCTTTAATGATTTGATGATGGTGGCTAAATTTAAGATGCCTGTAGCAACATTTAGAATTCATAATTTGATGATAATAGATTAATTTTATTCTATGAAAGATTATCGTCATGCAAAATATTTTTTTTTTGTGGATATTATGTATGTCTATAGTGAATTAGACAATTTATGGATAAATTAGATTTGATAACTTTGTATTCAATATATTTATGAATTATGATTATTGTATAAATACTATAACTCGGCCCCCCCAAGTTAGAAATCCTGGCTACGCCCTGTATGCAAGAATAAAAAGTAGACTGACTAAACTCTGTATTTGGGGTCAATCATTAAATTGAAATCCAACAGCCTTTTTAAAATAAAAAAGTAAAAAGTTTTCCCGGAAAAGTCTAAAATTGTTATCACCGGCTAGCTTTCAGAGCTTTGCTTGTTTCAAGCTTTAAAAACGTTGTATGAAAAGGAATATTTGGTGCAGTCCCATGTGACGGATTTGCCCTTCACGTGTTTCAAGTTTTTTTGAGGGCACGTGTTTCAAGTTTTTAAATTGGAGTATTAGCGTCATTCCCTCTATTAATGTCCTGTGTGAAGAGATTATTTTATATATTTATGTATAGTACTTATTATGTGTTAGAATATTTGGATAATTTATATAACATGTCATTAAAAAGAGAGGATATTAAGAATATGAACCAATTGTTTGGGTGAATTTATAAATACTTAACTATTTTTACTAATTTAAGTGTGTAATTATCTTTTATATCTTTGTGTGTAATTATTATTTTTTTCTATATCTTATTTCAATTGTAGTTAAAGCAACTCAATTTGAGTAAGAATGACAAATAAAAATTAATTAATTAATTATATATATATATATATATATATATATATTACTTTAAATAAAAACATTACCATATTATTTTAGTGAAGTTCTAAATATTTAATAATTTAAGTACACAATTTTTTTTATATCTTTAATTGCATGCGTTATTAAATTTGCTTTTACCTTTTTGATGATTTTGTTTCAATTGTTTCCAAAAAAAAAAAAATATTCAGAAAAAAGTTATATTTTAAATCATTATTTTCTTTTCTTTTTGATAAAAATTATTCTTACATAAATTTGATAAAAATAACCACATAAATATGTAGTGCAACATCTATAGATAATCAATGCATTTTCTAATTTACCCCATCAATACATTACAATAAATTAGTAGACTAAAGTAAACTTTTAGCACTTAAACTTTGGGTTTGCTTTTATTTTGCACCTTTATGTTTCAAAAATTTTGACCCTTGTGTTTGATTTCAATTTCATATTTTTCTCTCATGTCCATTTTCACTATAAATCTGTCCATTAAGTGTAACACAAGTGATGTGTACATTGAGCAACATCACCCAAAAATTCTAAGTGTCCATTTGGTAAAAATTATTTTTACCAACTTATTTTACTATTCAACTTATTTTTACTACTATTCATACACTCCGTTTGTTTCGATGGAAAACCTTATGTAAAGATAGTTTTCCGTGTTTCCCATTTTTTGGAAGCGTAAAAAAAGATAAGTCAAAGAAAAACTATATTTGGTCAACATAAAAAGTATGATTTATTTTTAAAGATTGTTTTCCATTAAATTTTTTTGGAAAACAACTCTATCTTAGAGCAAGCTAAATAACTGAAGTTAGGAGGTTGTTTTTCAACCCATTTAAAGTTTTTACAAAACATTAGAAAATGAGATAGTTTTATAAAAATGCTTCTTAGAAAATAACTCATTTTCTAGAAAACATCATTGCTGAAACAAATAAAGCAATAGGTTTCACTGTACTTTTTGGTACTATGTATGGGTCCTACTGTACTATTTCAGCTAATTTTTATATTTATTTACAGTACTTTCAGTAAAAAGTTTTCTGTTTTAGCAAAATAAACGGATTCTAAACGGACCCTAAATGTCTCCAAATTAGTAATAGAATGAACGATAATGCCAATATGAAAATGCAAGCAAACACGATGAGAATGAAAATTTTGAAACATAAAAGAACAAAATGAAAACAACCTAAAACTTTAAAAGCCAAAAAATCCTAGTTCTTATATATATGTTCGAGAGTTACGGACAATGGGGTTAATACCATCCAATACTTGGTGCATTAGGAAAATATACCGTACCAACCTTAAACTAATAAGGATACTCTTCTAGGTCGTCTCAGATAAAATATAAGGTAGTAAGCGGTAGTACTGGCCGGTACTAACTCTCCATGGATTTTTTTGGATGTTTTAGCCGGTATTGATGTTTTGGTCAATACAGTAAAAAAATGTTGAAAATTTATAAAACATGTTATTTAAACTAATACATTGGACTAGTATTTAAACTAATATTTACGTATATAAAATATGTGATTCTAAATTATATATTTAGAATCACACACACACACATATATATATCTCCAGTTGCACATGTTATTACTCTAAATAATGTTATACCTCCCAATAACTTTTTGTTAGATTAATTCTTTAAAAATTCCACTGCCGGATTACATGTTCAATATATTCTTAGCATGCATATCAAGATTAACTTGTATATATCTTCACCAAATCACATTGTAAGATCTGCCTTCGTGCTTTAGTTGACAACCTCAAGTAGGTCTCACACACACCTTGAGTTTTAGGGGGCTTGTTAACATGTAATAGACTATGGGCTTTTGGCCCACTTTATTTATTTAGCATAACTTATTTACTTGTACAGCACACATATTTGTACTGCAAACTCTTCCTCCTATATAAAAGCACTTATTTATATTTTATTACTTGAGAAATACAATACTATTGATTCAGTATTTCTAACAAAATTAAAGGTTTTGCTTCCTTCCAACTAATCTTTTTCCTAGTAGTTTATTTGCACAACATATTTTTGTTTTAAGTTCCAAATTTAATATGTTGTGTAAAATTTATAATGGGTAAGATTTCCTTTTGTTATCTTGCATGAGCATTTGGTGTTATGTCAGGAGTTTTGTAACTCAACTAATTAACATTTCCTAATATTTCTAAGACATCTATGATTCAAATTCCTCCTACCGGTTATAATTATCGAAATAAAAACAAAAAAAAATGGTGGTGTGAATGTGTGATCAAGATATACTAAGTCTAGGGGTTCTTAATATTGAAATTTCTCTTAATTTTGCTTTAAGATATTGGTAGTAATCCCGAAATTTATGCCGCACCGACAAGAATTGAAAATGTACCCATCAACCATGCTAGAAAAAGCTAGTATACTTATAAAAGAAAGCATAAATTTACACGAAGGAGTTCACCTTATGTTATCTTGGTCACAATTTTACGCAAGAAAAAGACAAAGAATTGACTGTCTTTGGGTTGAATCACAAAATTGTCTTCCAAATCCAAATAGATCGACTTGTTAAAAAAAATTAAAAGGGTGAAAATTTTCCACAAAAAAATCTTAATTGTGGGCTTCTGGAAACCAGACTAATGCCCACCTTAATTGTGGGCTCAAAATATTTTGTGCAATCTTCATATGAAGAATTTTCCCTTCCCTTTGTCTTCTCATCATCTTTTTCATCCTAGAGTAAACGTATAAAGATAAGAGTATAATGCATTCCTTGGACAACCTTTATATTTCTTTTTTTATTTTTATTTTTTTTGTTGACTGAAACGATATAAGTATATTGAAGAAAAGAAAGACAGATAATCACCTGGAGGTCTACGGAAAAAAAGAGTCAATTTGGATAACCCGATAAAATATATATATATATATATATATATATATATAAATTGGATGATATTTACCATTTGATCCATAAACTCATTTTTTATGTATTTTTTAAAACTACAAATACTTGGAACTTAAACAATTGATTGATGACAATGCTATTTATCTTTGATCGCCTTGAAATTTTGCAAGTGTGGAGGATATACGAAATTATTGTAATCCAACGGTGTATTTATCAAAATTTGCATCACTTTGAAATTCATTGTTGAATTATATTATTTTTATATATCCTCCATGCTTACAAAATTTCAAGTTGATCAAAGATCAATAGCCTTATCATCAATAAATTTCTTAACTTCAGGTTTTTGTACTTTTAAATGATGCATAAAAGATGAGTTTATGAATTAAATGATAAATAACATTCGATTGACATGAAAATTGAATCCAATCCTCTATCTCTGTGTGTGTATATATATATATGTGTGTGTGATTCTAGGGTTTATGGCAAAATTAATGGAGTGTTTGAGAAAAGTAAAATGAGGTTTAATTAAGCATGACATATTTAGGACCACGCCCTTTATCATAGGTTTTTCCAAAATTATTCTATGCGATAAATTGTGATTAGTTATTTGTCACTTTTACATAAACCCATTACCTTTTCTTTACCACTCACACTAAGGGTCTGTTTGAATATCGCTTATTGTTGAAAATTGAAAACACTATAGCAAAATAATTTTTAAATGTGTGAATAGTACCGTGAGACCTATTTTTAATGAAAGTTTTGTTGAAAAAAAAGGTTTGTGGGTCCCGTGAACAGTGCACAAGACCCACTTCCAGACGCTGGATGCTATTGAAAAAAAATTTCAGCTGTATCCAAACGTTCACTAAGCCACATAAGATAGTTGGGGGAAATGATGTAATAAAAGCCGTGGTCCATTATTTATTGATCAGAAATAAACATAAACATGGGGGATGGGTAATCGGTTTTCCCCTTAAGGTACGACTAAGTACTCGTGCGTAACTTTGGTCTCTTAAGTTTGGGTAATCCAACGCATACCCTTGGTGCAATGGTCACTTTACAAGTATAAGTGCTTATGGGATGTAGAAGGCAAGGGCTGGAGTTCAAGTCTCCAGGAAGGAGCTTCACACATATATACACTTAGATTAGGTTAGAGTAGAATCTCTTTCTTGTATAAAAAAAAAAAAAAAAAAAGTTTGGGTAAGTTCTTGAATATGGTGAAATGATTTTAAAATTTTTGCGTGGAAATAGATTCAATTAATTTTGCTAAAAGGCTTATAGCAAGTAGTTTATGCTCTTATCACATGTCGTTTATGCTCTTGCTTATTATAGTACATATAAATTATTTTTCCGCTTGTTGGGAACTAATTGTTTCAAAAAGCTATAGATTGAAAATTATAATTTTTTTTTCTTTGGGTAGTGATTGTACTTATAAATGTGATTGAAAAATCTAATGATCTGAGAGGGAGTAGAGTAAGGTAAAGTAGAATTAGCCTAAAATTAGTATATTTTCTGCCAACTCTACTTTACTCTCTCCACTCCCTCCCTTCCCCTTCAATCCAAACGAGCCCAAAAGATAAAAACTGTACTTGGAATAAATGTAGTTTCAAAAAGGGATACCAAATGAAAAAAATTTAAGACCACACTATTTTGTGCTATAACTTTGCTACAATTTTATTGTGGTAAGTTATATATAAGTAATAGAGAAAAAGTGATATATATATATATATATATATATATATACACTCTAGATTATCAATGACTGTTATGCAAACAGTAGAGGCTATTATTGCCAATTCCTGTTCAAATCTCTAGATACAGGAATTGTTTAGCTCAATTGCTGACTGATAAGGCATATAGACATGCATCGAGAATACTTTTGTGTTTGAAAGATGCTGAAAGAGACTTCTTGGGAGTTTCTCCAAATCTTTTCTTTCAAATATGAAAGTGACATATAACTAATCACAAACTGAAACCATTTTTAACGCAACCGGTTTTGTAAAACCATGCTTAATTAAGCATTTCCGTAAGCTAGCCTTTCGACCAATGGGAAGTTAGTCAAACAAAAGCGGCAGGATACATATAGGAACTTCTGCTCAACTGTTTAAAAGCACACAGTCAGAAATTCCTACTTTGCAAGTTTCATGGTTGTATATTTTGTACCGTTCATATTAGAGTATACATAAAACAAAAGATTTGTCCCTTTCAAGGAAACTAAAAGAAAGAAGACAAAAGAATAAAAAATAATAATGATAATAAATAAATAAATTAAAAAAGAAAAAGAAAAAAAAAGCACGCCGCTGAAGCATATCCTCTGATCTCATCATTCCCTAAGGCTTCATTTGAAAATAAATATGTAATGCGTGAATTATAAGTTCTAATACTAAATATTTCAAAGCAATTATAAGTTCTTATTGATTATTTTTTATGTTTTTTAAAATGAGGCGTATAATAACATCCATTCCTTTAAATATCACTTTCAAACAATGTTACTTACATTCTATTCCATTTTATTTCATTCATTTATTTTATAACATCTAAACAAGATTTTTAAATTCCATTTCATTCCATTCCATTCTATTCTTTTCCCTACTAAATCCATTCCATTCCATTCCTTATAAACTCTCAAACGGACCCTAAAAGAGCTTTTCCATTTCAATGAAAATAGGTAATTGCACAGTTAAAATAAAGAAAAAAAAATCTTATTTTCTCTCAATTATGAAATAAATTTATCTTTGGTATATTGGATTTTGTGCCCTTTCACTCATAAAACTAAGTCATGATAGTTATATTGTGTATATTGAACACAATTAAAAAAACACAATTTCATAATTTCATATTTTCACATTTATATCAAGAAATTTTGTTTTTAAAACATGATTTTAATTAGAGTGTGTACAGCAGTGTTTAATTCAGTTTGTGGAGCGTAAAACAATCGATACTTACCAAGTCCACAATGACTTTTTTTTTTTTTTTTGAGAATCCGGCTTGTTAGGGCTTTTATTGAACAATATTGGCTAAATCAGCCTGAAATACATCATAAGAAAGTGGAGGAACAGACTCCATCCACACTACATAATCTAAAACATGAATTGCGTGTCTAGCTAATCCATGAGCTACCTTGTTACCTTCTCTCTTTGTATGAGAGTAAAGTAATGTACGAAAACTAGCTGAAGAAACTTTAATATCCTCCACCAACAACCCAAGCAGAGATAAAGATTGTTCACCCCTCTTTAAAGCTAGATGGACAATGCTTGAGTCTCCTTCCAGAATAGCATCATTGATTCCTATTTCCCTTGCAAACTCCAACGCCCTGTTAGCAGCAATAGCCTCCATATCTGCTGCCTTATACGCACAAGGGATCAGCTGTGACAGAGAAGCAATAGCTGCACCGTGTGAGTCTCGGATAATGACTCCTCAGATTTTCCGTCATGCTCGAAAGTGGCTGCATCGTAGTTGATTTTGTACAGATCTCTAGGAGGGGGCTGCCAGGAAGCATGTGGGTTACGTCGAGATGGGCCGCACTGAGAGGGGCTTGCAACGAGTTGAACGAGTTGGGCTGCGCTGAACTCGTCCAGTCTTGCTTTTGCCGAGGAAGCAATCTGAGACAGTGAGCTGTGTGGCTTGTTGAGTCGAGCTTGGTTCCTCTGAGTCCAGACCGACCACACCGTCATTGCGAATAGCTCGGCATTCCTCTGTTCTTGTATCACCCATGAGAGCAGTTCTTTGAAGTCCAAGAACCTCCTGTTGCGGCGAAAACCCCACTGGATCGAATCTGTCCAAACCTCATCCAGCTTAGGACACGCCCACACAGCATGTAACATTGTCTCAAGGAGCTGCTTACACTGATCACACAGTGGGTTTGAGATGATAGTGCGCTGCATCAGGTTTTGTTTTGTTGGCAAAGAGTCACGGCATGCTCTCCATACGTGATGCTTGACTTTGTTAGGAACTTCCAGCGTCCATACCTTCTTCCATAGCTGGGTTTCAAGTGACTCCTGATTCCTTTCAAGAGCTGGTTCTGCTTCTTCCTTTAGAAAGCGGTAACCTGACTTGCAAGTGTACCTACCATCGTGAGATAAGGGCCAGTAGAGGCTGTCTTTCGTTTCAGTTCGTGCAAGGGGAATTTTTTTGATGATTTCCGCTTCCTGTGGGGTGAAGAGTCCTTCCAACATGTCATTGTTCCACTGTTTAGTGTCTGTGTCAATCAAAACATCCACTGTTGCCTCCTCCATTGAGTCCACTACCGGAGACAAAACCAAATCATGGTTCTTTTGAGGCAGCCAACTATGTTTATAAATCTGGACTGTTTTCCCATTTCCAATGCGCCACTTTGCTCCCCTAAGAATGACATCTCTTCCATGGAGGATACTTTTCCATGCATAAGAGCTTGATCTCGAATCCTCCGCTTCCATGATGGTGCAATGAGGGAAAAATCTTGCTTTGAAAATTCTGTATAACAAGGAATCTTTATCTGTCAACAGTCGCCATGCCTGTTTTGCCAAAAGTGAATCATTGTACATTGCCAAATATCTGAATCCCATTACACCCACCATTTTTGATCTTGTCATTTCATCCCATTTGAGCCAATGAATCTTCTGCCTATTTCCCCTTTCACCCCACCAAAACTTTCTAATCAACACTTCAATATCATTACATAATCCAATTGGTAATTTAAAGCAACCCATAGCAAAGGAAGGGATAGCTTGAATTACCGATTGTATCAACACCTCCCTCCTAGCTTGTGATAGTAATTTTCCTTCTCACCCTTGCAATTTTTTCCACACCTTTTCCTTGATGTAGTTAAAACTATCTTTTTTCCCTCTCCCTACTAACGAAGGAAGGCCCAAATACTTCTCATAATGCTGAATTTCCTGCACCCCCAGTAAGCCTCTAATAATTTCTTTAGTATCATCTGGAGTGGATTTGCTAAAGAATAGTGCTGTCTTGCTACTGTTTATCTTCTGACCTGACACCCATTCATAGGAACCCAATAAATCAAGGATCACGTTACACTCATTTGGTGTTGCTCTACAGAACAAGAGGCTATCATCTGCAAAAAATAAGTGTGTTAGTTTTGGTCCTCTTCTACACAAAGAGAACCCATTAATCCTTCCTTCCACTGCCGCTCTCCTGATAAGCCCATGTAACCCTTCTGTGCATAAAAGGAAAAGGAAATGGGATAATGGATCTCCTTGTCTGATGCCTCTGCTTGGGTGAATTAAACCCTTTGGTTCTCCATTCACCAGTATTGAATAAGTGACCGTTGTAACAAACAACATGACTAGGCCAATCCACCTTTCTGCAAACCCCATCTTCCGCATCAGATCTTCCAAAAAGGACCACTCCACCCTGTCGTATGCCTTACTCATGTCCAATTTGAGTGCCATATAACCTGTTTCCCCTGATTTATGATGCTTCATACAATGCAAAGTCTTAAACGCAACCAAAATATTATCTAAAATCAAGCGTTCCTTAACAAAAGCTGATTGGTGTTCAGAAATAATATTTGGTAGCACTTTTTTCAGCCTATTTGCTAGTACTTTAGAAAAAATCTTATATATAACATTATAAAGACTTATTGGCCAAAATTCATGGACATATCCAGGGTTTGATTTTTGGGGATGAGAGTAAGGAAAGTATGATTAACAGGTTCGGGAAGAATTAACCACCAAAGTACATCTTGTGTAACATCCTTATCAATAACATTCCAGAAGTGTTGGTAGAACAATGGCGGCATACAGTTTGGTCCAGGTGCTTTTAGAGGGGCTGAGTGCTGTAGCCACTTCCCATTCTTCAAAATCAGCAACTAGGTCATGGTTCATCTCATCAGTAATGCATGGCAACACATAGGATAGCACCTCATCTACATGGGTCGGATTAGATGTTTCAAATAACTCTTGGTAGAATTTATTTAAAACTGATGCAATCCCATCTGGATCCGTATGCAATTGATCGGCCTCATCTTTTATTCCCCTTATTGTGTTTTTCCTAAATCGTTTGGTGGCTTGGCTGTGAAAAAATTTGGAGTTGCAATCCCCTTTGCTGGCCCACAATACTCTTGAGCGCTGCCTCCACATACGAGCCTCTCTCTCCTTAAGAATATCAATTTCTGTCATAAGTTCCCTTACCCTCCGATTACTTCCACTTTGTTGTGCCTCCAATTCAGCCTAGGTAAGCATTGATTTTTTCTTTTCCAAATATCTTCTCACGATCCTAAAGCAATTCCAGTCCCACCATTCTAACTCTTTGCCACATTTGTCAACCTTCTTGAGAACTGAAGTGCCTAAAATGCCACCTGACTGACCAACATCACTGAATCTCCATGTTGCTTCCACCATCTCTCCACATCAGTTATCAGATAACCACATTTCCTCGAGTCGAAACCTTTTTTTTCCCAATGGCTGATCCAACCCCGAAAGGTTAATTAGAAGAGGTAAGTGGTCCGAAGAAAAACACCTTAGGTGGTGAATCCGTGTACCAAGGAATTTCAGGAAAAAAGAGTTTATTGCCAAGCCTCTATCCAGTCTCTCCTAGATTGACCTTCCATCCCGAAAATGCCTAGCCCATGTGAATCGAGGGTCAATGAAACCCATATCCATGAATCCACACTCATTAATTACTTCCCGAAATTGCTGCATCTAATTATTGTTCCGGAGAGCCCCTCCCAATTTTTCACTCTGTTTTGTCACCTCGTTAAAACCCCCTGCACATATCCAAGGAATATCAGAATGATTGATGAGGCTCCGGAGATCATTCCATGCTTCCCATCATTTTTCCGTGTCTGGTTCACCATAAAAACCTGTAAAATGCCAAGCATTCTCAGTGTTTTTATCAATATAGGAATCAATATAGTACTTTGATGACCCCTCAATGGTGAGGTTAACAGATGCTTTCCAGAACATAACCAATCCGCCTCCCCTATTATTGCTCGGCACCACCCATTTATTTTCAAACTCAATTTCTTGTTGAACTCGATCTAGCCTTGCTTCGTCTGTCCAAGTTTCGGCTATAAACACGACAGAGGGATCTTTTGCCCGTATAATTTCTACGAGCTCCTTCCCTGTACGTAGGTTCCCAAGCCCACGACAGTTCCAAGCTAAGCAATTCATTGTGCATGGCGGGGCTAATTTTCAGCCTCCGCCAAACCCACCGGTTCACCATCTTCAATTGTTGAAACCTGCACCCGTTTCCCAGATAGTTCTGAGAAAAATTCAGCTTGCTCAAGACTCCTTTTCCCCTTGCTCAAGACTCCTTTTCCCAGATAGTCCACAATGACTTCATTAGCTATCAGCCACATAATAATAATAATAAATTACAAACATAAGATTCGTTTCCAACATATTTTTTGTTCCCACTAGAACCATTCTTTTCAAACGGTTATTTAAACCGTTATACTTTTACCTCACCTTCAACAAATAAACCTAGCAAAAGGCCTAATCCGAACTCACAATCAACCTGTCCTACAGTCACCTTTCTATATGAAAATAGAAATACTTCTCTATTTGCCTTTCCATTTCAGTGGACAATCATGTCTACCAACGTACACCTTAAATTTCTGTTCTTGCTCTTCTTCTCATCCTCCTTGTGGGATTCACATGCTCAACACGTACCTGATGTAATTGGTGTTGCAGCTCGTAATAGTCTCAAACCTGGCGATACGCTCAATTCCTCAAGTTCACTAAATTCTCCAAATGGGAGGTTCATGTTGCGGTTCTACCTGTGGCCTGCTGCATTTGGAACTACTAACTACACATATTTAACGATTTTCAGAACTTCCGATTCGTGCCTACTCACCCTGGAGAACAATGCAGGATCATTGAAAATCAGGCGCCATGGTGACAATCCTATAGAGCTATCCTCTTCTCCTCAACCTACCAATAACACTGTGGCTTCTTTATTGGATTCTGGCAATTTCGTCTTCAATGAAGTGTACTCCAATGGATCCAAGAAGCGGGTGTTATGGAAAAGTTTTGATTATCCAGGGAAGGTGTTGTTGCCTGGTATGAAATTAGGTGTAAACCACAAAACTGGTCAAAATTGGTCACTCATAGCATGGTTAACTGACGACTATCCAGTTCCAGGGGCTTTCACTCTTGAATATTCGGGACACCAACTGATCATTCGGCGACACGGCGTGGTTTATTGGAAGAGTGGGGTCTTGAGAGGCAACGAATTTGAGAATATTTCACCAAAAGTAACATCCATGTATCATTTCAACGTTGTATCAAATGGAAATGAAGAATCATTCTCTTTCATGTGCAAAAATGGAAGCCGGGAATCGCGGTGGCTGTTTACTTCAACAGGGCAATTACTTGGTGATGACCCGCAACCCATAGCCCAAGCAGATAAATGTGATGGCTACAACATTGATGGAGGATGTCAAAGGTGGAACCAGCCACTGTGTAGGCACCACCATCAACATGGCTACACAGTTGAACTTAATCGTGGTTATTTTGTGTCTGAAGATGATTCGAGCTACAATATCTCAGATACAAATCTTGGCATCAGTGATTGTAAAGTTAGCTGCTGGGGCAACTGTAACTGTGTGGCTTATACTTCTCTATTTGCAAATAGAACTGGATGCAAATTTTGGACAAATATTTCCAACTTCGTTCCAAATGACTTGACATATTTAGATCTTGTCTATATTCTATCTCCAAAGCTTTCTCACAGCGGTAAGTTTCCTCTCTGTTTCTATGAACAATAGACAAGATTCCAATTTCAACAACATATCTTGGGCCGTGTCATGAGATGCATTTTTACGTGCACGGAGCAAACCCAAAGCCTTAAGATGATTTAGGGCAACAATTATTTCGAAGACCAAGGGGCGTTTGGTAACGTTATTCTAATAATGTTGTTTGTACTTTTTAGAAATACGTGTGGATGAAAAAATGTGTAGAAATACATGTAATATTGTTTAAAAACTGAAAACATGTGTTTAGAGCCTAAAACCTTTAGGACAAAATAATTAAAGGTAATTCATAATTTAGTCTAGGTCTTAATTTTTGTGTCCTTATTTTTTTTTTTTTTTTTTCCTAAATCTAGCACTGTATAGTATTACCATGTTATTTAAATTTTTAAATGGCATGGCACAAGATACATATTTAGATTTGTAACATTAGTCATGTTTAGGAAAGTTTTGAGGATATCTGTTAACATTTTGTTTGTTTTGATAAAAAACGTTGTGTAAAGATAGTTTTTTGTATTTACTAGTATTTGGTAACATTAGAAAAAATGAGTTAAATGAATACTATATTTGGTCAACAAAAAAAAGTATAGTTTATTTTCAGAGATTGTTTTCTACTAAATATTTTTATAAAACAACTCTATCTCACAGCAAATTAAATAAGGGAAGTTAAAAGATTTTATTTTTTTTATAACTCATTTAAGGTTTCTAGTACTTTCTACCAAACATAGGAAAATAAGATAATTTTTTTGTAAAATACTTTTTAAAAAATAACTTATTTTCTAGAAAATACTATTGCCAAAACAAACAGAACGTACTTTTCTCTTATAATATTTATCTAAATCATGAAATATATTCACAATCATTTTCCCATAATTCTTTAATAAGAGTGGGATTATAAATGAACCGAATTATTTAATATCAGCTTCAACTAGGTTTGAAAGAAATTATAAGTTAGTTTAAGTTCATTTATTTAACAAATAAATTAAGTTTAAGCTCGACTATTAAATAAGTTGATCTCAAACATAATAATGTGCTCTTGAACAAGATTAGTGAGTATGAGATTTGATTAATTTATATGTAATATTATATGTTTATATGTATAAATTTTTAAAACATATTTATACAGACATGAGATTAATGTACAATTGTAAATAAGTTTATAAGATATCAAATTAGTAGATTCTAAAAAAAACAACAAAAAATATCAAATTTATTAATTATATAGATGGTCAAATTTTGTAGTAAAATTATATACAATATTAACTATATAAGATTGATGAATCTAATTTTTGTAAGTTCATAATAAAGATCATTATATCTAATTAATTAAAATAATATAATTTCAATTATAATTTATTTATTTATTATTAGCATAAATTTGTGAAGTGGTATTTTTTTTTTAATTGTAGTGTTTACTATATATGAAAAAAATAAGTTAATCAAAAGACTCAGCAACCTATTAGGTAAAGTTATATGGTCTGTATTTTAGTTGGAATCTTAACCTATTGGCTCAAGTTTATAGAACGCAAATAAATGATAGAGAACTTTAAATTGAATATTGAATTAATGTGATAAAATAAAATTTTCAAATATAAAATGAATTATGACAGATTGGCTTTTGTATGTTAACTTCTTCAACTCTGCGTGCGACGCCGACGTAGATCCATTAAGCTAATTACGCAATCTCAAGTTGAATAAATAAGTTATTTCTTGCTCAAAAAAAAAAAAAAAGTTATTTCTTTATAGGTGATTCTAACTCACAACTTCACAAATGTAACATGAAAATATCAAATTTTCCTACGTGTACAATGTCGATATGCAATAATACATAATTTTCAAATGATTACTAACTCCATTTATGACTAAATGTAGGAAAAAATAAGTGGGTATGGATTAGCATCGCCATTAGTGCCTCTGCTCTACTTGTGACTTTTTTCTGTAGATTTTGTTATCTACAAAGAAGGAAAACAGTCGTACTCCAAGGTACGTAGGTCGTTAACAGATAGATTGACCTGGTTAGATTATTTCTTGATTATTTACCATCATCAAATGAAAGTTATGATTTTATGTAAATTTATGCAGGGGTAGATAATGAAAATCGATTGCTTAGTTTAGTGATTTCAGAGAGATCTATTAATGCGAATGAGATTCCAAATGATAGAAAGAAGGTGCCTGATATAAATGTATATAGCTATGAATGTATTTCAACTACCACAAACAACTTCTCATTAGAAAGCAAGCTTGGAGAAGGGGGCTTTGGACCAGTTTACATGGTAATAAGCTCTAAATTTTTTTTGAAAGAGAGAATTAAATTAACTTGTGTATAACACTGGCTAAAACCTTATTTGATCATCACAATAGGGAAAATTGCCAACAAATCAAAAAATAGCTGTGAAGAGACTGTCAAGAAATTCAGGGCAAGGAATAATTGAGTTCAAGAATGAGTTGATACTCATATCTAGACTCCAACATATCAATCTTGTTAAGCTTTTGGGTTGTTGCATTTTTGGAGAAGAAAGGATGCTAATCTACGAATACATGCTCAACAAAAGCTTGGACTACTTTCTATTTGGTACAAGAAGCATTCAATTTTTTCCTTAGACTTCATTTTTTTTCTGCAACAAATTTATTTATTTATCTATGTTACTTTATATAATAAAGATTATTGATCATATATATATATATTTTATATTGGCCAGATTCAAACAGAAGCAAGCTACTAGATTGGAAGAAGCGTTTCAATATAATTGAAGGAATTGCTCAAGGATTGATCTATCTACATAAATATTCAAGGTTGAGAGTAATTCATAGAGATTTAAAAGCTAGCAACATACTTCTCGATGAAAATATGAATCCGAAGATTTCTGATTTCGGCATGGCAAGAGTTTTCAAACTAAATGAACTCGAGGCAAATACTAATAGAATTGTTGGGACGTAGTAAGTTAATTAAACATCATTCATCTAGAAAAGTCAGCACATCCATATACTTGAGTTTATTTCGTTGCTAAATTAATACTGCTATTCTTGTAATCTTATAAATTCATCAATTGCAAATTTGAAATGTTTTCTTTGTGTTTTGGTGTAGTGGTTACATGTCTCCTGAATATGCTATGGAGGGCGTGTTCTCTACAAAATCTGATGTTTATAGTTTTGGTGTTTTAATGCTTGAAATCGTGAGCGGGAGAAGAAGCAACAGCTTCTATCATTCCAATGATGTGCTCAATCTTGTTGGATATGTATGTAATATAAATATAAAATATCGCTCATCTATATTTTCATAGTTGTGTGCTTGCAACATTTTAAATAACCTTAACCTTTTTTCAGGTGTGGGGTTTATGGCAAGCAGATAAAGGACTAGACCTAGTTGATCCCACAATAAGTGATTCATGTGTTAGTAATCAAGTATTGAGATGCATTCAAGTCGGTCTCTTATGCGTGGAAGATGGTGCAATTGATCGTCCTACTATGTCAGATATGCTATCTATGTTGACAAATGAAAGTACAAAATTGCCTTTACCTAAAAAACCAGCATTTTCTATTGCAAGGAAAAAAATTGAGGCAAATATTCCTAACAAGGAATCAAATATTTATACAATGAATGGGTTGTCCATTTCTGATATGGACGCCCGATAGAGGGTGTGATTTTCTTCTTCTTCTTCTTTTCTTTTATATATATCAAATGGGAATAAATTTATTAAACGTTCAGTTTCCTTCGTTGAATTTCCTTCAATAATCGTAAGGTAGCTGATATCATGGCATCAAGTGAAGAATATCACTTTAGTTTAGCTAATTAATTAGTTCAAATTTCTTCTAGTACCTGAAGTTTAGACTTTAGGGCAACTATAAAATTTTCTCTCTCTTTTTTTTTTTTTTTTTTCCTTCTATTTTTAAAAACCTTTCTTATATTAGAATAGCGTCAATTACACGTTAACCACCTATGATGGGGCCCTTTACTTCTCCGAGGCTTTGTCCAATGCCTTAAATGTGACTTTGAGATCTTTAGTTAAATTGTGATTTTTATACCTTTCTTATAGTAAATCTTTCTTTTATAAAAATGCTGAAACAGCACAGTTAATTCCAATGTGGGCCTTTGAGATTTTTAATTCAAGGCCACCTCAAACAAACTAATAGCCCTTTGAATGTGGTTGATTTAATATAGAAAAAGGTATTTGGGACCTTTATATATTATTTTTAGATTTACCTTTGTTGGGTTATAAATTGACTCTAGTTAAATTAACTAATTACCCAAGTTGATTAATTAGTCCAATTACACTCAAGATTCAATTAAAGAACAACCACATCAACAGTTTAGAATTTATTGCAGCGGAAAAAAATTTTGACACAAGTGATATGGCCATGATAGGGAAAATCTTTGCAGGAAAAACTTCAATGGGTGATTATTAAGGTCACCACTCTTAAAGAATCCACTATAAAAAATTGAGATTACAAATATAAGAAATCTTTCCCTATCTTGAACAACTTGCCTATTGTAGAATCTATTGATCCATGAAACTCAACTCCAACCCAATTTGACTACTCCTTTAAGAAGACTTCTTTTGTGCACGAATCTCCAATTTATGACTAAGTCTCTATAGCAATCCTTGATTGTTATAGTTGAATTTTGCAATAGTTTCACATATATCCCCAATAGAATCTTCAGAAACTTTGCTTTGTACTGCACCCAAAGGCACACAAAAGTTGTAGCAATATCTCCTTCTTCTCCTTCTTCCCTAGGTAGAGGCTAGGGATTTTCAAAGAGAAACCCTTCCGTTTTTTTTACTGTACCAACTTCTTTAAAGTGGGGTTGGATAGGCCTTTAAATAGACCATCCGACTAGGTTATAAAAACCCATAATTTCAGCAACTTAAAATAAAACATTTCTGGATAATTCAAAATCTGCAAATCCCGACCAGTCAGCTAGTGTAATGATTCAATTAAGCTCAATCAGTTGACCTGCAGTCAAGCTTGGAATCTAGGAACCATATTCTGCAGTTCTTGAGCAGTTTTCTTGTGTTTTCATTTGATACCACTTGAACACTTCAAATACATCATATCATATGTTATACTATATAATAAAAGTTGGGATTAGAAGTCATGATTGTCCTAATCAAGTGGTTTCACTAAATTGCAAAAAAAAATTTAGATTTAAAAAAAAATATATATAATTTTTTTTTTTTTGTTCTTATCTTCTTCTCCTATAATTTTTAAGTTTATAAAAATCTTAATTCAGTTACAATCCAAATTCTTCATCTAATTCTTTATAATAATAAAAAAATCTTAATTAAAGAAAATAGCAATGGCAGTAGCTTTTTTTGTTTGTTGGGTGAAAATCACTCAAGTTTCAGTGTCTCCTCCCATGCTTTCAAGGACAAAAATTAAATTTTCATGTAAGTCTCTCTACTTCAAATTTTTAAATGTTTATTAATTTAGATTGTTCTTAATTATTGAATTGAGGTTTCAACTTAAGTATGCTTTCAATCATTTTTTAAGTCGATAAAAATCTTAATTTGATTACAATCCAAATTCTTCATCTAATCACTTATCTTCTTCTCCTATAATTTTTAAATTGATAAAAAATCTATCTTAATTTAATTACAATCAAAATTCTTCATCTAATACTTTATAAAAAATCTTAATTAAAAAAAAATAGCAACGTAGTATAATCTTGCAGTAACTTTTTTTTTTTGGTTTGGTGAAAATCACTCAAGTTTTGGTGTCTTCTCCCATGCTTTCAAGGACAAAAATTAAATTTTCATGTAAGTCTCTCTACTTCAAATTTTTAAATGTTTAGTAATTTAGATTGTTCTTAATTATTGAATTGAGGTTTCTACTTAAGTATGCTTTCAATCATTTTTTAATTTGATTACAATCCAAATTCTTCATCTAATCACTTATCTTCTTCTCCTATAATTTTTAAGTTAATAAAATTTTTAATTTAATTAGAATCCAAATTCTTCATCTAATGCTTTATTAAAAAAAAAAAAAACAAAAATAAAACAAACTAGCAACGTAGTATAATCTTGCAGTAATTTTTTTTTTTTTTTCCTTTGGTTGGGCGAAAATCACTCAAGTTTCGGTGTCTTCTTCCATGCTTTCAAGGAAAAAAATATTAAATTAAATATGGTTTCAATAATTTTTTAATAGATTTTAATAATTAAATTCAAGGTTTTTCCATTTAAATATTACTTGAGCCTTTTTTTTTTTTTTTTGAAGAGGGTAACATCCTCATAATTCATTCAATAGAACCAGAATCATAATACAACGCCTCCTCAATTGGGGGGGGGGGGGGGGGGGTGAATCTTCAAGCCATACAACATCCTCTACTATATCCTTAGCATATCTAGCTAGTACATGGGCAACACCATTAGCACTTCTTTTGACAAAAGCAACCTGCACCCATCTAAGCCTATCAATCATGCACAAGATGTCCTGTAAAACATGGCCCAGCCAAGACGATAACCCCTTTCTCGCGTTCAATGCATCCATGAGAGATTGATTATCCCCTTCAAGAACTAGTTCTGAAAATCCGCATTCCACCGCAAACTCCATAGCTCTTCGACAAGCATATATCTCCGCCTCTTCACTGCCCGTCACTGGTGGACCCTTCGCCGATAAGGCCGCCATAACTTCTCCTCTATCATTTCGGATAATGGCACCAATTCCCGAATCTCCATTTTCCTGGAAAATTGATGCGTCAAAATTCAGCTTGAAACGGTCTACAGGGGGTGGTCTCCATCTTGACGGCCTTGGTACTATGGTTGCAACAGATAGTTGAACATTGGCTTGCCGAAACTCTGCCAAAAAATCTTGCGCACGTTTGATTAGTATCTCAGGTGGTTGCAGTTGCTTCCCAAATATTATACCATTTCTTTGATTCCAAATAATCCAAGCTTGGACAAGAAAAAGCTCGAGCTCATCAGGAGACAGGCGAGCAATCAGGACCTCCGTAAGTTGAAGCATATCAACTTGTTCTCCAGCACATTTCTATAGACAAGCTGAACACCCTGCCCAGACATCCCGCGCCACACCACAGTTCCAGAGTGCATGAATACCTGTTTCAGCTTCAAACTTACACACCTCGCATCTATTATCCTATATTATCTTCCTGTGCACCAAGTTCACGCGTGTGGGCAAAATATTGCAGCATACGCGCCAGCCAAAAACTTTGATTTTGTTTGGCACTTTCATCTTCCACAGAACCTTCCACACAGCAACTCCCACCACTCCACTGGAACTCTCTACCCAATTCCCTTCCTTTTGCAATTTCCGAGCTACATTATACCCGGATCTCACTGTGTATTCCCCTGACTTGGTGAAGGTCCAAAATATAGAATCATAACTAAATCTTCTGCTTAGAGGCACACGTAGTATTGCTTCCCCATCTTCTCGGTTGAAATGTTGCATGATGAATTCTCTGTCCCACCACCTTGTATCTGGATCAATGAGTTCAGCAACCCTACAATCTTCTTCAACATAATGGGCTGGATGTAAGACTTTATTAGTAGGGTAGTTGGGAATCCATGCATCTTAAAGAGCCCGGATTGAAGTTCCATTACCCACCCTCTAGCAAGACCCCCGCTGAATCAATGGCTTGGCTGCTAACATACTCTTCCAAGTAAAAGAACTATTGGGAGAGTCAGTGGCCTTCAAAAAACCGCATCTTGGATAATATCTTGCTTTAAGGCATCGGCTAAGCAAGGACTCTTGATCTTGTAACAATCTCCACCCTTGTTTGGCAAGCATGGCCAAATTGAATTGTCGTAAATCCTTGAATCCCATTCCTCCTTCCACCTTTGGTTTAGTTAATTTTTCGCAACTCAACCAATGGATCTTCCTTTCATTCCCCACTTGCCCCCACCAAAACCGAGCACATAGAGCTTGAAGTTCTTCACACAACTTAACCGGTAATTGAAAGACACTCATAGTATATGTTGGGATTGATTGAGCCATAGCTTTGATAAGTATCTCCTTTCCTGCTCTTGAAAGCAATTTCCCTTTCCACCCTTGAAGCTTTTTCCACACTCTATCTTTTATAAATGAAAAAGTGTGGTATTTCTTCCGACCCACTAGAGTAGGTAGACCCAAATAGGATTCAAATCTGTCGACTTCATTCACTCCTAACAAGCCTTTGATCATGTTTCTATGCTGAAGGGAAGTATTACTGCTAAAATAAACTGATGATTTTTCCATGTTTATGCACTAGCCAGATGCTTCTGCATACAGTTTCAAAATCTCCATAATTGCATTTGTCTCCTTGTTTATGGCTCGACAAAATAATAGAGAGTCATCTGCAAACAACAGGTGTTAGATACTGGGGGCTCGTCTACAAATAGAGACACCATGGATTATCCCTTCAAATTCAGCCTTCTGCAGTAGAGAGGTGAATCCTTCTGCACATAAAAGAAATAGATAAGGTGATAGAGGATCTCCTTGGCGGATTCCTCTAGATGAATGAATCAAACCATATGGCTTTCCATTAATCAAGACTGAAAAGGAAGGAGATGAGACACAGCTCATAACCCTATCCACCCAAATCTCTGGGAATCCCATCTTAAGCATCACCCTTTTCAAAAAATCCCATTCTACCCTGTCATAAGCTTTACTGATATCCAGTTTCAAGGCTAGTGTTCCAGTTTTGCCTTTCTTTCTTCCATGCATCGTATGTAAGACTTCATAGGCCACCAACACATTATCTGTTATTAATCTTCCTGGCACAAAAGCACTCTGGGTTGGAGATATAATATGGGGCAAAATTTGCTTCAACCTGTTAGCTAGCACCTTTGCAATAATCTTGTAAAATACATTACAAAGGCTAATAGGCCTAAAATCAGAGACCTTAACAGGATTTTTAATTTTTGGTATGAGCACAATATAAGTATGATTAAAGGCAGGAGGCATGGAACCAAAATTGAGAAATTCAAAAGCAGCAGACACAACATTATCACCAACAATATGCCAAAACTTTTGGTAAAAAAGGGCATTCATACCATCTGGTCCAGGAGCCTTTGTAGGTCCCATTTGGAACAAAGCTGCTTTTATTTCATCTGCAGTGTATTCACTGGACAATATTTGTTGCATTTCAATGGACACCTTTTGTTGTACTGCTTCTAGGCACTCCTCAATCCGGGTGCATGAACCTGTGGAAAACATGTTATTAAAATATTCCACAGTTACCTCTGCCACTTCTTCTATGTCCTCACGCCAACTACCCTGTGGGTCCAAGATCCCTTTAATGTAATTCCTCTGCCTTCTCTGAGATGCTTTTGAGTGGAAAAACCTTGTATTTTTATCCCCATGTTTGATCCAATTTACCCGAGACCGTTGAGCCCAATATACTTCCTACTTTCTCAGCCATTCATCTAGCTCCTTGCTTGCTTAAATAAATTCACCTCTGTGTTGTAAAGTTGGAGGAGCACTAGTCAACCATTCAATTTGCTTCTGTAAAGTCTTTTTCTCATTTGTGCCAAGATGAGTTTTAGACGCTCCCCAAGCCTTCAGCTCTGAACTACATTCCTTTATCTTCAACCTGACCGTCTCCAATGCCGTCTCACCAACCTCACTGTTTTCCCAAGCCTCTTGGACTACCTTGGCACAATCATCCCACAACAACCACGCTTCTTCAAACTTGAACCCACGTTCTCTTCTTGCATGTCCTCTTGAAGCTGCATGGTTCTGGAGGATCAATGGAAGATGGTCTGAAGCATGCGAAATAATGTGCATAACTGTAGTTCCAGAGAACTTCAACTTCCAAGCTTCATTAGCTACAGCCCTATCTAGCCGTTCCCTAGTGTTGGCATCCTCGGGTCTCCTATTATTCCAAGTAAAAGGGTAACCAATGAACCCTAGATCAGCAAGATGACAAACCTCCAAAGCTTCTCGGAATGCATCAAGCTGTCTAGGTGGAGCTGGTCGGCTACTTAACTTTTCCATTGAACTCAACATCTCATTAAAGTCCCCAAAGCACATCCACGCACCATCAACGTATGAGGCAATGTGAGAAAGAAGAGTCCAAGACTTAAACCGGTCTTTTGTCTCTGGCCACCCATAGAACCCTGTCAATAGCCATCTAAAGCCATCACTCTCGTTAACCCAAGCATAAATTTGGTTATCCAAAAATTTAAACACATCCAACCTTATATCTTCCTTACATAGCATAGCAAGACCACCACCCAACCCCGGTTTTTTAACAACAAACTTATTCTTGAATGGTAACTCACTACAGCACTGCTTTATTCCTTCGATATCGAGCCGAGTTTCCATGAGGAAACAGATTTCGGGAGCTTGGTCCTTCACTATTTTGTGAAGACTACAAACTGTCCAAGTGTTTCTAAGCCCTTGGTAGTTCCAACTTAGTAGTTTCATTGCTCCCGGCAAGGGTGGTCATCCACCCCCGCTGATGTGTTAGCTGCGTTGCCATCTTCCTTGTCAACCTCGGAGCGTTTATGAAACAGAGTTTCTGCATCTCTGTTGCTATCTGGATTCATAGCCTCTTCCATACCTCTTTTACCCGTAATGGACTTCATTTTAAAATTAGTTGACTCTATTGGCCCAACCTCCATTCTATTCAACCTAGTCCACGTTGCTTTTGGCCTATAGGGCTTTAACTCCACCTGGCCCAAACTTGAATTGGATGTGTTTGTCACACCGTTGGACTCGTCATTTAAAATCTGGTGCACATCTCCACTAGGCAAGAATATCGGCAAAAGATCATTCATGTTTGAATTATGGGCAGCATTAACTTCCGAGATTTTTTCCTGAATTTTAGGACCACTCCCTCCAACCACGCAGTTTCCATTCCGAAGTTTTTGGCCTGCCCTGTAGTTTGAAGCCCTAGCCAACGCCGTCACCTCTTCTATCCCCTCATCACTCGTCGTGGCTGGTATATCAGTACGACCCACTGGCTCAGACCTCATCGGATTCTCTTTGCTTCGACATGGAGGAGATTTGCTCCTTCCATTATCAACTTTTAGCCAATCTCCGTATTGATACTCAACAGTAGCAGCCGCCTTTGATGCTGTAAAGTGCGCCGAACAATGTCGTATATCATGACCAAGGATCCTACAATAATGACAAAATAGTGGTAACCTTTCATACTTATACGTAACCCAGTGACATTTGCCATCGGACCCCAGTAGAAAGCCACCTCGTCGAATTGGTTTGGCAATTGGAAGGGCTACCCTAACTCTTAAAAAGAAACTTTGACCATCTGTGCGCCGTCGACGCTCCACATCCTCTACTACACCCATCTTATTCCCCACCTCCGTCGCCACCTTTGGGGACATCATATCGAAAGGAACCCCCCAAATTTGGACCCACAGTGAGGCATGCTCTAAGACAACATTGTTTGCACTCATACCCAACCTCCATCGAGTAAGCATTAAGAGCTGATTGTCAAATGTCCACGGGCCCCCTCTCAAAATCCGATCTAGTTCGTACTCCGACTTAAACTTGAACTGAAAAAGATTAATGCCCACCTCAGAAATCTGCAAATCTTTGTCTAGACCCCAGGCTCGTCTCAGCGTATTCTTTGCTGCCTTCCTATTAAAAGGTTTGCATGTTAGGAACTTTCCTATCAAACTCAAGGCACAACCCTCTAGTTTGTCAAGCCTGCCCTCATCTGAGACCTGAATATCTTCTTCCTCTTCGGACGTAAGCTTTAGACTGGTCATTCGTTCCACTACATCCTCAGCCATAGATCAACTTCTAACAGGTACTAGTTGAGAGAAAAAATAGAGAAGGAAAGAAAAGGCCCTTGGACGTACCAAGGGAGGGAAGACTCGTTTTCACGAGAGAGAGAACTCCTACACGAGTAGAGGACTCGTAATATTACTTGAGCCTTAAATCTCAATATACTATGCAAAATCCTTTATAATATTTTTAGGTATCTCCTTTTATATTAGTTATATAGTTATCTACCATCTTCCTTTCAACTATTTTATACATATATATGCCTTTGATTTTTTTTAGGAAACATATATATGCCTTTTATAACACCTTAGATTCACACAATATACGTTCATTATATAACTTAAAAGTAAAATATTCATTTTTTTTATTATCTATTTTTTTTAATTACATTAATTAAAAAATTGTTTAAAAATAAATTTTGATTAAGTCATGTATCATATGGGCATAATACTAGTTTAAACTAAGACTCGGTTACATAAAAAATAAAAAAATAATAAAAAATGTATTTTGACTCGAACATGCCAACATATAAAAAAAATGACCCTATCAACCTTCCTACTTTACCCAACTCATATGTTAGCTTTCCTAAAAAAAAAATTATATGTTAGCAATACCTTTTGCGGTTTTACCACATTTTCCATTTGGCCACTGATTTCCCCATTTGATCCTTGAACTGGGGCGTTTGTTCTATTCAGTTTGCTTTTAGATACGTCACTAAACAAGATGGAATTGAGCCCCCACACATACAATTGGAAATGTATTTGGATTTCGGAAGATTCCGTACCCACCACCCAAAATTGAACTTTCTATTTAGAAATGTAAACACAATAGAATACCATCACGCATAGTAGGCATCTCCTTACCAACTAATCCCAAAACTACCTCCAATGTTGTTTGCCAAAACAATAATGCTAGTACCACACACTTTCACACACATACTTTGTTATGAGTGTCTTAACTCTTATGTGGTAGACAATAATTGGTGTCTATTATGATCACATGGATGCATTATTTCTTACTGTTGTGCAAACTAGCACCCCAAGACGCAAATCAATGATAGTAAATAAGCGGAATTAAATAACAAGCACACATAAAGAACACAAGAATTTACATGGTTTGACAAACTATCTACCTCCATGGTGAGGACAGAGAAATTTCACTGTACAAAAAGGGATAATTGCAGTAAACCAACTTGTGGTTTGGCCGGTTTTAACAAAGCCTACCTGTGGTTTAAAAAGTATCACTTAACCTGGCCTACCTGAGGTGCCCTTCGTTAGACAGTCGTAACCCAGCTCTCCCTTTTCACCGTTAAAAATAGGGGTAAATGTGTTTTTTTCATCATATTTTATGTCTCTCTCCTCTTTTCTCTCCTTCACATAAAACATAAAAGAAAAATATCAAAAAGCAAGTCAAGATTGTTTCATCATTTTTCATATACATAATTAGCACAAAGTTTTATGAAAGAGGGTAGACAAATAAATTTTCCAAACCATAATGTAATTTTACAAAATGGGGTGCCCATTTTCTGGGTTAAATGAGCTAAAATCAAAACCCATAAATGCATATGGAATGATGCATTTAACGTTCTTACCCAATGCCCACTGCAATTGCCAAACATACTTTTACAATGTCAAGAAAACCAATACATCTACAATCACAAACAAAGCCACAAATCCACGTGAACATACACCCACAGATTCACTAGGCTTCCACTATGAAATCCAAAAATTGACTACTTAATTCTTCTCAGAACAATCACAAAATAAAATTAATTAAATACAAATTGAGGATAAAAGGTATCCACTAGTTTCCACATTCAACCAAATTTTCATTTGTCAATGCCTCACTAAATATGAACGTTTTGACAATAAATATGAAAAGCCCATAAATTTTTGCCTTAGGAAATTTCAATTCCAATGATTTTTCTTTGCATTAACTAACATCAGAAGGCGTCAAAATGCTGCTTCTATCTTTAGCCTAGGCTTTCTCTCTCTACAACTCCAACCCTGTCTCTTTTGCTAGGTTCTCTAAAAAAACCCAGATCTACAAGTAAAAAAGAAAATCTGCAAAAATAAAAATAAAAATAAAAAATAACCTAGCAATCTAGCAAATCCAACACCACAGCCAACTTGGTAAACCATCAAATCATAGCCTCACCAAACTACCACCTCCAACACCACCACCGCTGTTATCCACCACCCAAAAACACAGATCTGGAAGCAAAATCAAAGAAACAAGAAAAACGAAATCGTGAGAAGAGGAAGCATTCAACTCACGAGATCGAAGTAGCGGCGAGTAGCAGAACAACCTGATTGTCGACATCAACTGAGATCAAAGCAGCGGAGAGATTTGTAGCAAGATCGGTGAGATTTGAGCGCGAGATTGGAAGTGAGCACGCTATTAGTATCTTTCGTGTCCCTTTTATTCTTTGATGAATAACCTATGTCTTTGTAGATTAATTTATACATAACCAAAACATAGAAAAAGTAGTTGTAGTAATCTAATCTTGTGTTAACGAGCCCCAAGAAAATAGTGTGAGAAAGTTTTTCTTAAGAGGTGTTTGATCCGTTTTCTTTTATGTTTTTTTTATTTTATTAAAATGTGTTTTTTCTAACGGCAATGGGAGAGGTGGGTAACAACTGTCTAACTGAGGATACCTCAAGTAGGTTAAGTGATACTTTTTAAACCACAGGTAGGCTTTGTTAAAACCGGCCAAACCACAGGTTGGTTTACTATAATTACCCCATAAAAAATTATGAAGATACAATAGTGCACAAGAACACTCTCAAGAAACCCAAATCCCAATTAAACCCTAACACTCTCACAAAAGAAACAATAAAAATAGAAGCTGGCTGCCTCTCTTTTTCTCTATTTTCTTATGCGGCTATACCTATTAGGTTATTAGAATTCTTGATCTCTTTATGCCATACAACACAAACATAATATATGTATTTATATATGTCATAAGTCAACAACACTAGGAATTATATTCCTAGTTGTATTTGGTCATAATTGACCGACTTATGAGAAATGGGCCTTGTGGACTTCAATTGCAATTCAAGCCATAGATTGAACCCACGTCAACAAATCTCCACCTTGGCTTGAATTAATCAAGCTACACGAGCAATCTCCTCCATCGCCTCCACCTTAGCCTTAAAGGGCTTACAAGTTGTAAACACCAACCAAGTCCAAGTAGCTCTTGAACTTGTCTGTTGGAACTGGCTTTGTCAACATATCTAAGGCATTCTCTTCCACTTTCTGTGAGTAATCCTTAGCCACTAATCATGCTTTGAATTTTTCACATTCATTTTCTGATAATGCTTCATTCTTGCTGTATACCCACTTGCAACCATTAGTCTTCTTTCCCTTGGACAATTTCACTGATTTCTAAGTCTTATTCTTCTGTAGTGACCCCATCTCTTCTACATACCTATAAGACGATGGATCTCCACTGTTGGTTATGAGAGCAAAGCTAAGTATGTATTCAAAGCCATGTCTCTGTGGTGCTTTGTGAACCCGCTTCTCTTTACCTTTAACAATTGAATAGGGTTCTTCTTTTTCCTGTTGTGAATCAATATCATTATTATCACCCTTATCACTGGGTGAACTATTCTCGTCAAACTCCACCTCAACAGTTAATTTCTTCTATGAATTATCATTACATGTTTCTGCTTCATTTTGTTTCAACAAAAAGGCTTCATCAAATATGATATCTTTGCTAGTTACCGTTTTCTTTGAGATTAGATCCCAAAGCCAGTAGCCTTTAACACCTTTTTCAAAACCAAGAAATATACATTTTCTTGACTTCGAATCCAATTTAAAATGCTCTCTACTCTGCACATGCATATAACCTGGACAACCAAAGATTTTTAGACTCGAATAATAAACTGGTCTACTTGACCAAACCTCTTCTAGAATCTTGAAATCAATGGCTGATGATGGAGATCTATTAATAATGAAGCTTGTTGTGTTAACTGTCTTTGGCCAGAACACCTTAGTCAACCCTGCATTCAATCTTATGCATCTAGCTTTTTCTTCTAAGGTTCTGTTCATTCTCTCTGCAACCCTATTCTACTATAGAGTTCCTTTAACTGTGAAGTGACGAGTAATACCTTTTAATTCACAAAATCTTATGAATTCTTTATCTCTATACTCTAGTCCATTATCTGTTCTAAGGTATTTTATTTTCCTGCCAGTCTGTTTCTCAACCTGTGCTTTCCACTTTTTAAATATGTCAAACATATTAGACTTATGCTTCATAAAATATATCCATACCTTTCTAGAGTAGTCATCAATGAAACTGACGAAGTATTGAGAACTACTATGAGAAAAAAACTGAGACTGAACCCTAAACATTTGAATGAATGTAGTCAAGAACACCTTTACTTGTATGAGAGCCTGTCTTGAAACTAACTCTAAATTGTTTCCCATGCACACAATACTTGCAAAAGTCTAGTTTGCATGTCTTCACCCCCTTCAATAAATTTTTCTTATGCATCTCTAACATACTATGTTCACCAATATGACCAAGTCGCATATGCCATAATTTTGTGTCGTCAGTGTTGGACTCTACCGGAGTGGTGACTGCAACTCTTCCTATAACTGTGTTTCCAATCAATTTGTAAACTGGCTTAATTTTTATCCCTTCATTGCCATCAAAGCACATTTGGTAATCTTCATGATTCCACCCTTTGATGAGTATCAATAGCCCAAATCATCCAACACTTCTAAAGAAATTAAATTCTTCCTAAGATCTGGAACATGTCTGACATTACTAAGAACTCTTACAACTCCTTCAAACATCTTGATCGCATGTAGCATCATTACCCATTTGGACCATACCACTGTTGTAAGGCTTATACATGTAAACCAATCTCTTTGGAGTCATATGATATGAGCATGCTAAATCTAAAACCCAAGATTTCAATAAAATATTGTTACCTGATGAGACTGAAAGTAAATCTACACCAACTTCACTGTCATCTGATGTTTCTTCAGCAACACTAGCTAATTCTAGGGGCTTTTTTTCATTCCTCCTCTCCTTTAAATGCTCTTTTTAACTCTTTACACTAATTCTTGTAGTGCCCTATCTTGTGACAATAAAAGCACTCTACATCTTTCTTTGTACGTGATCTAGACTGGGATCTATTCCTATTGGATCTTGACTCAATTCTACCCTGATTGCTCGACTCTGACTTTACAATAAGTCCATCAACCTGAGAACCATCACCATCTTGCTTCATCTTTACGTGTGACAAGAGAGCACTAGTCACCTCATCGAGTACTACAGTCTCTTTCCCGTACATCAATGTAGTCACTAGATGATCAAAAGGTGTAGGGAGTGTTGCTAATAAGAGTAACGCTTTATCTTCGTCCTCAAAATTCACCCCAAAACTTGACAATTTGGTGTTCAACGTGTTAAACGTGTTGGGATGTTCCAATAGATTTGAGTCCTTCATATGCAAACTATATAGTTGCTTCTTCACATACAACTTGTTCGTCAGATTCTTTCTCATATTAAGACCTTCTAGTTTTTCCCAAACTTTCTTTGTGGTCTTTGCTTCTAGGATGTTGTGAATGACCTCATCACCTAGGTTGAGATGAATAGCGCTAGCTGCTTTCTCATCCATCTCTACCCATTCTTCATTCTTCAGCTTTTCTGGTTTCTTCTCCTTCCTAAGCAAGGACTTATGAACTCCTTGTTGAATTGGGAGATCCTTCATCCACCTTTGCCAAAGAGAAAAATTTCCCTTACCACAAAATTTCTCTACGTCATACTTTGTGCTTGACATCTTTACTGTATTTGAAAAATTGAATCCTAACCTTACTCTGATACCATTTACTGTGCAAACTAGCACATCAGGACTCAAATCAATAACCTCTATGGCGATGACGAAAAAATTTCACTATAAAAATTATGGAGATATAATAGTTCACAAGAACACTCATAAGAAACTCAAATCCCAATTACACCCTAACACTCTCTCATAAAAGAAACAATAAAAATAGAAGCTGACTGCCACTCCTTTTTTTCTATTTTCTTTTGCTGCTATACCTATTAGGTTATTAGAATTCTTGATCTCTATATGCCGTACAAAACAAACATATATATATACCTTTTTTTTTTATATATATATATATATATATATATGTCAATAGGTCAGCAACACTAGGAATTATATTCCTAGTTGTACTCGGTCATTACTTGACCGACTTATAAGCAATGGGCTTTGTGGGCTTCAGTGGCAATTCAAGCCACAAATTGAACCCACGTCAACACTTAATCCACCACTCACAGTCTGCCAAGTAGGATAATTGTGATAATTGTGACAAAGTGCACGATATTGTTGCCAAAAATGCCTACACATGTCATAAGAGACTGTCATTTAGCAAGCTACTTGTGCTCCTGTTTTCAAGCGATCCAAATGATACCAAACTTTTGTAACAATAACATTCAAGACTGGTCCAGAAGCAACCAACTTTGCAGCCCATAATGTATCATGGCCCTGCCCACCCTATATGGACCATTGGGCTCTCTCAGAATTCCTTCATTTTCAGAAATGAACTCACTCCCTTGTAAACAGACGAAATCCTTCACGGCATCACAGCTGCCAAATTCTCAGTCAGGTTTGGATATTATCCAAGGTGAAAATGGCCAAATACCACCATTTTTAGAAATTTGTAGCAACTAAGCACTGTTTCGAAACTAAATGGAAATCTACCACTTTTTATGTACTCGAGCTCACTAAACTCGAGTTCTAAAGGGTACTCGAGTTTAGTAAACTTGAGTTCCTAGTTTCATTCCACCGTGGCACTGCTGATTTGGAATTTGTGCGATTAAAAAAAATAATGTGGTACTCAAGCTTGGTAAACTCGAGTTCCATGCAACACAATACTCGAGCATACCAAGATCGAGTTCTTTGTAAATGAAATATTCGTTATTTTTTTTCGACGGTACTCGAGCTCACCAAGCTCAAGTTCCTTGTAATAATAAAAAAACTACTTATTTTTATGTTTTTATTTATTTAAATAGAAGCATTGTAAAATATATAGATTTTAATTTCAAAATGTGAATTTTTAGGCCACTCATACCCCTTGTTCATTCATTTTTAACATACATCAGTTTCTTACTTCTCGAAAGCATTATGGTCAAATTGGTTAAAATATTGGGGTTACAATGAGAAATTAGAACAACATGTAAAAGAAAAATCTCACTTCATTTTTAGGCATGGGCACACCGAAAGAAGTTTAAGCTACATATTATTACTTTATCAATCCCGTTTAATTACCGTATGGTCAAATGATTGATAAGTATTGCAGAAAGAGTGGACCACTTAGATATAAAGAAGAACTTAAGCTTTACCACATCTGGATATATATAAGTTCTTGACTTGTAGTGTTTCTAAGAGGAATGTGAAACATTTTTTTATGTATATCTAAATGTTTGGCTGATGATGTGAAAGTCGCTTTGGCAACTCTTTTTTTTTTTTTTTGGCGAGTTGTAGCACCCTATGTTTAGATATTGTTCACTGTTTTCTCATAAAACACCTCTTGAAATTGTGTTCTCTAAATTTAAAAGCCAAATCTATATGCTTTTTATTGTTTAAATTTCACAATAATCGAATATGTTTTTTTGCATTAATAAAATTTATTTCTACATTAATAAAATTTTCTACACATCATGTTTACTGTATATTCGAATCTACTTACTGCATTCATAAAATCTGTTTTCTGCATTAATTAAAACTGTTATTTTTTTCTCATAAAAATTGTTCACTGTTTTCTGCATAAACTATTTCTAGCATTCTACATAAAATTTTCTATTCAGCATTATTTAAAAAATTGTTCACTCTCTTTTCTACATAAATTATTTTATGTTCTCTATTTAAAAAATTATTCACTATTTTCTCATAAAACACCTCTTGAAATTGTGTTCTCTAAATTTAAAAGCCAAATCTGTATGCTTTTTCACGTTTAAATTTCACAATAATCAAATCTGTTTTTCTGCATTGATAAAATCTGTTTCTACATTAATAAAATTTGTTCTCTGCACATCATGTTTACTGTATATTCGAATTTGCTTACTGCATTCATAAAATCTATTTTCTGCATTAATTAAAACTGTTTGTTGTTTTCTCATAAAAATTGTTCACTATTTTCTGCATAAACTATGTTTAGCATTGTTGCGGTTGTTGCACTTAAATGGTTTTTGTGTTTTTTTAAATATGTAACCATATGAATAATGGAAAAGCTCCATGAAAGAAAAATGAATGATTCGTATAAATCACCTAATGGTAAATGCCTCGAATAAATCCAAAGAGTAACTAATAATCCTACTATTTAGACAAAAGTAGTTATTATGCCTTTTTTGGATGAATCATTTAGTCCTAAGGTTGTATGTAAACATGTTTGATGTATGTAAACATGTAGTGAATAGTGAATAATTTATGCAGAAAAAACAATGAACAATTTTTATGAGAAAATAGTGAACAGTTTTAATTAATGCGAAAAAACATATTTTATGAATGCAGTAAGCAAATTTGAATATACAGTAAACATGATGTAGCACCAGCTATGGCATGAGTAGTTTTTTGAAGACACATCACCAGCTCGCTACTGTAGCACCAACTATAGTCATATGAACTACATGCGCCAACAGATGCCACTGTTTCACACGTGCTGCTCAACATCTCGACATTGTTTCACACACTGTCCAGTCATATCATCCACATTCACATGAATACTAAAATATATGAACAATCGTACCCTGGTGCCAGGGACATAGCACTGTGTCAATTAAATATGATGCTTTATTCAAGAACACTGCAACTACCGCCCACATCTTCAAATCTCATTATGACATTGGGAACATTTAAAATCATGTTCATGTAGTGTTTTTCCAGCCTGTATTGGCATGACAAGCCCTAATAACTGAAATTATAATCCTCAGAACATGAAATGAGGTTATAAATGCACCACAATAATGATCTTATTTCTACCCCACTAACTTCGTAGATTGACTAAGCTATGAATCGCAATGCCTCAACATCAAATCGTACAATGCAAAACAAGTTTGGATCTACTTCAACAAATGGATTATCACAAGTTCCAGCAGATCAACAACTACAGACATACACAGACCACTATGGAGAGAAATGGGTTAGAAAGAAGAGAGATTTCCTTAATATGCCAATATACACATACGAGAGTCTTGGAAGCGTCAGGCACATCATGGTCGGCAAACCTACAAAACTAAGTATAGATACCACCACAATAGAGTTCACTGTAATAGAACCACCATGGTCAACCCTATACGAGAAGAAGTGTGAGTTGGATGTGTATTGTCGATGGCACGAGTTACAAGTTCCTACGGCATGCTCAGCTGAGTTACCTAGAGATGAACCTGCCAACATACTTGCTCGTCTTGAACAAGAGAACAATCAAATGCAAAGGCGATTAGACCATTTTCATGCAATCCAAAAAGCTAGGAAGCATCTAAAGGGGAAGGTGCAAGAGCAAGCTATCAAGTCTATTAATGAAGTTACTGTGTTAAATGATGAAAGAGATATTTCAGACTTCTCAAATTCAAGCAATGATGATTTCCAAAAATTTCTACCTACGAACATTAGACATTGTTGTTAATGTCTACATGTTCCGTGCAATACAAAATGTTGTTATTAATGTCTGACAACTGATGATTATGTACATTCAACTTTTGCAAATCTAAAGATTAACTGTTCATTAGTTTTAGCTAAGTTTATATGAAATCACTTGCTCATTTTTTTCCCTGCGGTTCTTTGTTGTTACATATGATTCTTGTGCTTTGGTTGGACAATGTCCTCTACTTTGTAATTTAGGAAACACCTTAGGAAGTGAAATGCCTCCAGTTAGATATGTTGATGTTCCAATATTCTGTTTGTGTAATTTGAAATGTTACACACAACACTTATCACCCAAATTAGATTTATTGTACATTACTTGTAGCAAAATTTAATATATTCAATACATACAAACTCATCCAAACCACACAAACCAACCACTCTTTCACAAAAAAATCACATGGCTCCTAAAGCAAGGACTCGCCACGTGAATACACAGATATGCAACCCTTTTCAATGCATCATTTTCAAGGATGCAGAGCATCCCTAGAAAGTTTATTCATCAATTTTTGGGCTGTGTCCACCATTAGCTCCCATAATCAAACGTATATGACCACGATATTTGATTGAACAGTCGAGTAAATATGTATTCAAAATCTGTAGCGTAAAAGTAATTGGCTACGTTTACAAAAGATATTTCAGTGTTTTAGGCTATAGGGCTGCTTAATTTGTAAGAGTGATGGTTCTGAGAGCAAAGTGATGCTTTTAATGTACATATTTATGAGATGTGATTGTTTGATAGCTCAGTTTCAAGGTTCAAAATGGCTTTACCATGTGCTATTATTTCTAACCAGTAGTCACAAATTATGGGAAGAGTGTTTTGACTAGCATCCTTGAAAATGACCAAAGATAATAAATAGCTCGACACTATTGCCCTAACTAGAAGTACCCATGTGCTATTACTTCTTGTAAGGTTGAATTTATTCAATCATTTTGTTGGCTTTATTCTGTGCCAAATTTACTAGTAATTTAGCATTTAGAAACCCTGTATTTAGGTGGGAATCATGTAAGGGTAGTGTGTGAGAGAGTATGAAGAAAAGCTCAAGAGTGTGCACTTAAGAAGGGCCTGGCGACTGGATCTCGCGACTGGCAAGTTGCCAAAGGTGGCACACGTGTGAAGCATGTAGGAGAGCTGAAGAGTCACGCTAGTTGTTGCACTACAGGACAAAACTTCTAGTATGGCCAGGCCGTTAGCTCGTGACTCATTCTAGTCGCGAGCTCGAGTCGCCAGAACACCCTGTTTGTTATAAAACTAACTCTTCACATTCCATTCACACCCCACTATAAATACCCTTATACTCACGTATTTAGAGAGTTTTCAGAGAGAATTTTGAGAGAGAAACCATAAAGAAAAACAAGATTAACTTATCCACAATCTTCATCCTTTGATTCTCCAAATTCCTCTACTCTCACCCTCTCCATTGATATATCCTTGAGAGGTATATTAGCCAAATCCTTATCTCACCATACCCATATCAATGAAAAGGCTTTTTGGTGCTTGGGAAGCAGTTCAGAAAGGACCAATTCATTTTGGTTGATGCAATGGGCTATTGCGAGATCTGGTAGGCTAGAGAAGATAAGGTTCGGCGTAACCCTATTAGAGCAACAAGCTTAGAGGACTTAGGTGCACTGGGTAGATTAGGCTTGGAGGGTCTTTTGCTATTCATGTATCCCAACTTTATTCTCTAGTGGATTATTAACTGCTTGGAGGGCGGTGGAGAGGTTTTTCGCCAAGGACTTCAGTTTCCTCTTTGATAACACATCACTGTGTTGTCTTTGTGTTTGCATCTCTCTTCCCTTAATCTTTTCCTTTTAATTACTACTGTTGTTGTGATTAATTTTGGTTTAGATTGTTTTACCAATTCTGTTTTAGCTTATTTTCATATTCCGCACATACTTTGTTTGATTATAAGCTTGTGTTGGTAATTTGTAATTTGGGGGTCTAAACATTCATATGTGTTTTACACACTATTTGAACATTCACTTCTAACCAGAAGTCACAAATTATGGGAAGAGTGTTTTTACTAGCATCCTTGAAAATGACCAAAGATAATAAACAGTTCTACATGTGCTGCTCAACAGCTCGGCACTGTTGAGTTTTGACTAGAAGTACCCATCCACACTCATCTGAATACACAGATATGCAATCCTTTGTAATGCACCGTTTTCAAGGATGCAAAGCATCCCTGGAAAGTTTATGCATCAATTTTAGGGGTGAGTTGTCCTCCATTGCTACATTGATGTTCGCAGTGCTACATGTGCTGCTCAACGATTTGGTACGTTCTTTGATTTTCCATTTAGTTTACACAATTTTGTTCATTCAACGATTTCAAATTTTTCAACAAATTCAGATGATCAATCATTAGAACACAGTTTTCCATTTAATTTTCACGATTTTTTCTGTACTTTCAATATTTTATACATTCAACGAATAAATTTTGTTTTTTACAAACTCGAACGATCTGTACATCTAATGTACACAATTTTCTCTTGAATTTTCACGATTTTGTACTTTCAACGAAACCAAATTTCTCAAAAAGTTTGGAATATTTGTACATCTAATGTACACAACTTTCCATTGAATTTTCATGATTTGGTATGTTCAACAATTTCGATTTTCCATTAAGATTTCACGATTTTGTACATTCAACAATTTGAAATTTTCATCAAATTAGGATGATTAGTGCATTAGTACAAAGTTTTAAATTGAATTTTCACGATTTTGTACATTTGATGACTTCAAATTTGGAAGCAAATTTGGACAATCTGTACATCTAATGTAATTAATTTTCCATTGAGTTTACTCAATTTGGTATGTTCTTTGATTTTTATTTGAATTTCACGATTTCACACACTCAACGAATTCAAATTTTTCAACAAATTTGTACTATCTGTACATCTAATGAACACAATTTTTTCTTGAGTTTTCACAGTTTTGTAAATTCAACAAATTCAAATTTTTAAACAAATTCATACGATCTGTACATCTAATGTACATACTTTTCCATTGAATTTTCATTATTTTGTACTTTCAACGAAGTCAAATTTCTCAACAAGTCTAGACTATCCACCTTCACGATTTGGTACGTTCATTGATTTTCCATTGATTTTTCCCAAATTTCTACATTCAACTAATTCGAACTTTTTTTACAAATTCGAATTATTCAAGGCATTTATCATTAGGTGATTTATACGAATTATTCATTTTTCTTTCATGGAGTTTGTCCATTATTCATATGGTTACATATTAAAAAAAAAAAAAAAAAAAAAAAAACACAAAAACACAAAAACCATTTAAGTGCAACAACCGCGCCAATGATAAAAACAGTCTATGCAGAAGACAGTGAACAATTTTTATGAGAAAACAATGAATAGTTTTAATTAATGCAAAAAACATATTTTATGAATGTAGTAAGCAAATTTGAATATACAGTAAACATGATGTGCAGAGAGCAAATTTTATTAATGTAGAAATATATTTTATCAATGCAGAAAAATAGATTCGATTATTGTGAAATTTAAATATGAAAAAGCATTTAGATTTGGCTTTTAAATTTAGAAAACACAATTTCACTAGGTGTTTTATGAGAAAATAGTGAACAATTTTTTAAATAGTAAACAGAAAATAATTAATGCAGAAAAGCAAGTGAACAATTCTTTAAATAATGTTGAACAGAAAATAATTTTATGTAGAATGCTAGAAATAGTTTATGTAGAAAACAGTGAACAATTTTTATAAGAAAAAAATGAACAGTTTTAATTAATGTAGAAAACAGATTTTATGAATGCAATAAATAGATTCGAATATACAGTAAACATAATGTGCAGAGAGCAAATTTTATTAATGTCGAAACATATTTTATCAATGCAGAAAAATAGATTCGATTATTGTGAAATTTAAACATGAAAAAGCATACAGATTTGGCTTTTAAATCTAGAGAACACAATTTCAGGAGGTGTTTTATGAGAAAATAGTGAACTATATCTAAATATGGGGTGCTACAACTAGCCAAAAAAAAGAGTTGCCAAAGCGACTTTCACATCATCAGCCAAACATTTAGATATACATAAAAAAAAATGTTTCACATTCCTCTTAGAAACACTGCAAGTCAAGAACTTACATATCTAGATGTGGTAAAGCTTAAATTCTTTATATCCGAGTGGTCCACTCTTTCTGCAATACTTATCAATTATTTGACCACACAGTAATTCCGAACAGGATTGATAAAGTAACAATATGTAGCTTAAACTTCTTTCAGTGTGTCCATGGCTAAAAATGGAGTGAGATTTTTCTTTTACATGTTGTTTTAATTTCTCATTGTAACCCCAATATTTTAACCAATTTGACCATAACGCTTCCGAGAAGTAAGAAATTGATGAGTGTGTTAAAAATGAATGAACAAGGGGTATGAGTGGCCTAAAAATTTATATTTTGAAATTAAAATCTCTATATTTTACAATGCTTCTATATAAATAAATAAAAACATAAAAATAATTAGTTTTTTTATTACAAAGAACTCGAGCTTGGTATGCTCAAGTATTGTGTTGCATGGAACTCGAGTTTACCAAGCTCGGTAAACTCGAGTACCACATTATTTTTTTTAATTGCACAAATTCCAGGTTAGCAGCGCCACGGTGGAATGAAACTAGGAACTCGAGTTTACTAAACTCGAGTACCGTTTAGAACTTGAGTTTAGTGAGCTCAAGTGCATAAAAAGTAGTAGATTCCCATTTAGTTCCGAAACAGTGCTTAATTGCTACAAATTTCTGAAAATGGTGGTATTTGGCCATTTTCACCTATTACCCAAACCCCACCGTACTATTTAATTTATTTTTTATTTTTTTAAAAAAGAAGAGTTTCTTCTTATATAACTATACTAGGTCATATTCCTATTAGAATACCATTTATGTATTAATTATTTTATTTATATATATATATATATATATATATATATAAAGCATTTATGTATTAAACCGGTACTGTACAAATGAAAGATATGCACAATGAGTCATGATCTCTCTCAAACATGTGGACCTCCAAACCTCGTCAGAGTATAGACAGCATAGTAGGACATGGTCTATTGTCTCCAGCCCAACCTCACAACATTCACACCCAACATCAAACAAAAATTTTCTTCTAGTTAGATTAGCTTTAGTAGGCAGTATATCTCTACAAGCTAATGGACCACAGAGTGATAACATGTTTCTCTATAGGAGTTTTTAAAATTAGGGTAAAACTTAAGTACAATTCAATAAGTGAAGTACATTAAGTTTCCCAATTGTATTTTATCACATGTTGGCATTGAATTTATTTGTCATAGGAAGATAATACTATTTGTGCTTTATTGGTGATTAATAACAAGGTGTTTGAATTTAATTGAAGAACCTAGTGTATTGTATCTAAGGAATTATATCTTTTTTTTTTCTTTGTTTTATAATTTGATAATTATGATGAGGAGGGGGATTTGAACCATGGATGTCATGGACACACTAAGAGGTTCCAACCAATTCAGTTATAAGGCTATTGGCAATTTCATTCTTAAAATTAAATTAAGGTTGGAGTTTGAAAATTTATTAAATTTTCTCTATAGTACATGCAAATTTCTATTAGAAACATCTGGCCTTTCCAACATTTCAACAAAAACTGAATAAATAAAATAATCAACAAAGACTTTTGTATCAAACTCCATCTACAATTATAAGGATCATCATACCTCCTTCCTTCATTAAGAGCACTAGCATTGGGGGGTGTAAACACCTCCCAGTTGCTATTTTACAACCAAAACCTCAAAACGTATGCTCCATCCTAGTATGGGTTTCCAGGGGAAATGGGCAGAGTAACAGTGTAAGGGATAAGTATGTAGTAAGTTAGGCACCGCGCGGAAGAATAAAGGAAACTAGCATCTCGAGTTTGTAAAACTCGAGATTTACAATAAAAAATCGAGTTTCAAAAACTCGCTTTCTGCTTTTTGTACTGCTGACCTGGAAAGAATGACACACCTAGATCTCGAGTTTTGAAAACTCGTTTTTTGAGTATCGAGTATTTAAAACTCGAGTTTTGTTGGAAATTACATGTTCCACCTTAAAACCGTATTTAATGAAAGATTTCAAAGAACTCGAGTCTTATAGACTCGAGTTCTACTGGGCATACTATTAAAAACATCACTCGCTTAACACGCCCTTATAACACAAGCTCACAGACACACACAGCCGTCTCACCCAAAACAAAGCATCCTCACTGAGTCTCTCAGCCTCACTAACTCTCACCCTCACTAACTCTGACTCACCCATAACTCTCACACCACATTGCCTCTCACTCTCACTCACCACACTACCTCTCTCACTGCTCTTCCTTCTCATCAAATTCATATCTCAGGTAAGGGTTTCCATAATTTGATTGTCTCACAAACTGGGTGTGTGATAACTGATAAGTACAAATTGGGTCTCATATTTGATGTTTATATATAATTTGTTGAATTTGTGTAAATTTGTAAATCAAAGTTTAAATTTATGGGGCTTAGTCCATACGAGCTTCCTATTGAAAGATTGCCTTTAAGGTGTTTGTGAAAATGCTTGTTTCCATAGTTGATTTCACTGAGCCAAATAGTACCAATTTAGTAACTGTGATTTTCTTCCTCAATCCTCATTCCTTCCTTGTCAAATTTCTGAACTACCATGAACTTAACATTACGCTTATACCGAAGAACTAATCACCAACTGCTCCTATAATGGTCTAGGAGACTAGCACAGATAAGTGCAGAATATACTAACAATGCAAATAGCAGAAATTGGTATATGACACAGTCCTCAAATTTCTTGCATTAAGCAATCACATACTGTGTTCACTTTTAAATTGAACAAAGTATGATAACATAGCATCAAATCAGAAACAAAAAGCATGACAAAATTTAGATTTATAAGTAAATAAGGCTAAGTTTATAGTTGTTTTTTATGCAATCATGGTTCAGATTATGTGATTTAACTAACACAATAACTTGACTTGAGCAAGTTCACAATGCCTGTAATTGATATAATCCTATACCATGGTGGTCCGCTTAAGAATGCCAATGCGAACAAGGGATTGCCATTTGAAGGGCCGGGTATAAAGACCTATTATACTCAAATTGATCGTAGGTTGAAGACCCTTGACGAATTGAAGAAGATTGTCATGGAAGAGTTGTGTGAGAATCCTGCTGTGCACAACATACAAATTACTTATCGTATGCCAAATGAAATCCTGAAGCATCAAATTAATTACAAGTATATGGTGATAGAAACAGACAAACATGTAAAGATCATGTTTGACAAGTTGGAGAGAATAGCTGAAGTAACTAACATTGAGTTGTACATACAGTTGGAGCCGCGTGCAGTCTGGCAAGAGGATATCTAACAAACAACCACAAGCTTACAGGTTACGGTTCCGGATGCTCAATATGAGTATTCTACACATGTAGAGGATGATGATGTTCATGCCAATGGTGATGTTCATGCCGATGGTGATGATGATGATGATGACGACTATGTTGATGAGACTACTGCCATTAACAATGATAATGATGATGATGATGACGACTATGTTGATGAGAATATTGCCATTAACGATGAAGATTTTGCCGAAAGAGATGAGTATGAAGACATGATTGGCAGAGGGGACTTTGGGGACTTTGAGAGGGACATTGATGACGATGAGACATTGGATGGTAGTGAACCTTATCCAGACAATGTTATTAGTGTCCAAAACATTGCAAACACAATCCCTGCCTACGCACCTCCTGCATTGTCATTCTCTGCAAATACTTGGGAAAATATGGTTGATCCTTCACATATTGAGATGTCATTTGTGTCTACTTGGAGAGAGGGGATGAATTTGTGCAAAGGGTTGACTTTTGCCAATAAAGAGGAGGTGAAGCGCGTATTAACAAATTGTGCCCTCAAGGAAAACAAACATTTTACAATCACTAGGTCGACGACGAAAAAACTTTGTGCGAAATGCGTGCATAAGTCATGCAAGTGGTATGTCTGCGTAGTTATGAAGCCCAATCTCCACCAACTATGGATGGTCACCATGTATGTGGGTCCTCACGCGTGTATACCGATTGGGGTGCGAAATGATGGTAGAATGATGAGTTGTAATTTTATTGCATCAGACATCCATCAGAAGTTATGTGAGGATCACACTACCCCAGTTAAGCATCTCAAATCTATGATAGAGATGAAATATAATGGCCATAAGCCTTCTTACTACAAGGTATGGGATGCGAAACAAAAGGCGATTGCGAAGATGTTTGGGAATTGGGAAGAGTCTTACCAAAGATTGCAAAAGTTGCTAATGGCATATATTGATCAGGACCCGACTACCCAAGTGTTCTATCGTATCACACCCACCGATGAAGATGACACTGTATTGTTGCATTATGTGTTTTGGTCTTTCGGTCCATGCATATCAGGATTCAAATACTGCAAGCCGGTTATCAATATTGATGGGACCCATCTGTATGGTAAATATCAGGGAAAGTTGTTGGTCGCAATAGCAACCGACGCTAACAACAAGGTATTCCCTCTCGCCTTTGCTGTTGTGGATTGTGAGTCAGGGTCCAGTTGGAGGTGGTTTTTACAGTGCCTAAGAGAAGCGATTGGCCACGTGATACCTGACGAAGGCATTTGCATAATTTCTGATCGACATCTTGGTATCAAAAACGCCATTGCAAACTGGCCTAGAAGGGATGATGGAAGAACACGGGTATTTCATAGATATTGTCTTCGACATGTTGCTAGCAACTTTAACACCCATTTTCAGAACTCAACTCTAAAGTCAGCGGCGTTGAAAGCGGGATATGCTAGTCAGGCAGTTAAATTTGATGCCATAATGGAGTCCATTAAGCAGGCGGAAATTGAGGCCATTAGGAATAAGAAGAAGGTGACGGGGAAGGATGGCAAGGAAAAGAATCAAGATTATCTTCCATACACATACCTAATGAGCGAGTCTGTGGATATGTGGACCCAGTCACATGATGGTGGAAGACGTTTTGGGGCAATGACAACCAATATATCAGAGTGTTTTAATGGTGTATTGAAAGGTGCACGGGGCCTTCCTATTGTTGCGTTGGTTGAGTTCACTTGGAACAAACTTGTTCAATATTTCCACGACCGGCGCAAAGAATACCATTTTGAGTTCTCAGAGGGTAAGAAATGGAGTGCACATGCCTTATCCACGTGGGAAGGAAATAAGCGTAAATCTGAGAAACATTATCTCAAGCCATTTAGCAATGAAGAGCTGATATTTCAAATAGTTACACAACTCAACACGTGTAGTGCAGGAGGGGGAAACCACAGTTATGAAGTTCGGTTACAGGATAGAACATGCAGTTGTGGGAAATGGCAAAACATAGGGATCCCGTGTTCACATACAATTAGAGTATGTGACTATTTGCATATTGATTCGACCACATATATGCACCCATGTTATGGTTTGAACAATGCCATTAACACTTATGAGCATGCATTTGTGGTTCCTAAGTCACAGTCTTTGTGGAGGGATCCCATTGGGCCAAAGTGGTTGCCTAATCCAGCATTGTTACGGGCCAAAGGGAGACCAGTGATGTCAAGAATAAGGAATGAGATGGATGGAGTGAGGAATAAGGATCGAGAACGGCGATGGCGGAGGGAGGACACAGATTTGATAGAGAGTCAACCTAAGCAGACACGTGGACTGTGTCATGCTCCCGGGCATAACCGCAGAAAATGTCCGCAATCCCACGGCGCTTTCACAAGCGGTCATGTTCCATAGTAGGTAGGTAGATGCCAAAAAGTTATGCATTGGTTAAGTAATTGTTGTTCATTCGATATTTACCTAATGTTTACTATTTTCTCTCCTAATGTGATTACTCTATGTTTTTCAGGCATGCTTCCATGGATGACGTTTTTGTCATGCGGACCTTTGATCTTAGGAAAAGTGACTACGTTGTATTGGCTCTATGTGAACTTTTTTGGACTTTTTGTTGAATGTACTTGTAATTCTCTATGCAATGTACCGCTATGAAGATTGTGATTTGAGTAGTACGGTTAGAATTGCAAATTAAGCATGGTTGCGCATGTTTAGAATGTTGATACATTGAGAATGCCCTTTGTTGTGATGCAAATGCATTTGCGTTGTAAAACTATATGTATGAATAGAGTGTAACAGTTTCTATAACTTGGTGCCTAGCGATAACGCATCTTGATGTAATTTTGTGCATTTACATTCTCAACTTCTCTGCCTCTCAATGTTTACCAGATTACATTCTCATCTTCTTTATCTACGTTTCTCAGTAGGTGCATGTACACATTTCAGTTTATGAAACTTGAGGCTCCACTGGGAAAAACAGAGTAATCTGCCTGAACAGGGGATTTGCCAAAGGGTTAAAAAAAAAAAATTTCCAGTAAAACTCGAGTTTATAAAACTCAAGTTCCACTGGGAAAAACAGAGCAAAACAGGGGAACCCTTCTGCCTGAGCAGGGGACTTGCCCAAAAAAATTTCCCAGTGGAACTCGAGTTTATGAAACTCGAGTTTCACTGGGAAAAACAGGGCAAAACAGGGGACCCCTCCTACCTGAACAGGGGATTTGCCAAAAAAAATTTCCCAGTGGAACTCGAGTTTATGAAACTCGAGTTTCACTGGGAAAAACAGGGCAAAACAGGGGACCCCTCCTACCTGAACAGGGGATTTGCCAAAAAAAATTTCCCAGTGGAACTCGAGTTTATGAAACTCGAGTTTCACTGGGAAAAACAGGGCAAAACAGGGGACCCCTCTCGGCCTAAACAGAGTATTCAGAATATCTGAGGTGAGGGTCTTCAGTAGAACTCGAGTTTTATAGACTCGAGTTCTGTATCTCGAGTTTCAAAAACTCGCCTTCTTTTAGCATTATTTTTTGCACTTTTTTGTTTTCAAAACCTCACATTTTTGTTTCTTTTGTATAAATGCAATTATTTGTTGGTAAGTATTGTGAACATCAAGGCACATCTGGCTGAAGTTATTTATCTTGTTATTTGTAAAAAAATTGTTCAAGCAGAATCTTATTTTTTTCACTAAAAAAAAAAAAAAAAAAACAAAAAAACAAAAAAACAGAAAAGAAAAGGAAAGAGAAGAAAATAAGAAGCTTATCTAGCCTTTCAAATTTAGGCACGTACAAAAAGGTTAACCTGATTGGGAAGCACCTCCCAGTCTTGAAGCTCTCCTTCCATCTTTTTTTTTTTTTTTTTTGAATTTTTTTTAGAGTTTGTGTTTGGAAGATCAAACACAAAATTAAACAAAAAAGCAAAATATTGGAAAGGTTTATGAGCAATGTTTTGGAAATTTATTGTATTCAATTACCAAAAATTATGGATTCAAGTTAGTTTAATAGTTAAATTAACTGCACAAAAAAGAAACTAATGGTTGTGATTTAAGTTTTAGAGGGAGAAGTTAACTACCAAAACTAAAAATTCATGTCCAAAGAATAAAAAATGCTAATATAATCCGTACAATAATTAGGTTGTTTTGTAAATTTGTTTGTTGATGGCTTGCGTAAAGAGAAATATATTTTTATAACGATTTTACAACAAATTCTAGATGGTAAGCAAAAGTATATAAATAAGCAAAAGTATAGAATATCTAGATGCTTGTATGAATTATAGAATATCTTTTAATAAGCAAAAGTATATAGTTTTATAAAAATTTATTTTTTAAAAAAAAGTATATAGATATATAGAGTACATATTGTGGGTATATATAAATATATATTAAAAGGCAACACAGCATGGACCTTGCAGATGTGAAAAGTTTCAAAAAAATATGTGATAATTGTCGAAGCTGTAGATCTTTTCATTAATGTTATACTTCCTCTCCCATAAAGTATAAAAGATGCATTTAATTTTTGCCGCCAAATTAGCTCAGCTTAGCAGTGCAATTGACTTTAGCATAGCCCTTTTTGCATCTTTATTTTAATGCGTTTCATTGCTTTCATCGTCAAGACCTAATTTCATGATTTTGAAGTGTCAATAGTTAGGCCGTAAAAAGACAGGTAGAACTAGACCCCACCCCTAGATTCCCACTAAACTATCACCATAAAATGAAGCTCAAGTGGAGAACCGTAATTACCACCGCCCATCTCGGCGAGTTGTGCCCGGATTCCGTAGTGACTTGTTGCTCGGGGTTCAATCCCTGCACTTACCAAGCCAGAGGAAAAAAAAAAAGAAAAAGTAGTGGAGAACCGTAATTAAACATTCAAATATTTCATGTATGGCCATCATAGTATTTCATTGGCATGGCACTGTATAATCGAAAGCACCAGATAAAATTACAAAAATCTATAACAAAAATAAATCCTGTTGTTCTATAGACCTTTTATATGACACCTATCATCTTCAATTCCAGTACTAAAAATAACGAGTACAAACAATGAAAAGCGTGTCTACAAAAAAAATAAAATAAAATAAAACCAGTCTTTTAACCGGCTTTTAAGTTCTTCGACCAGTCTACTTCTAGGAATTTTATCGTCTTTCACAGCCTCAACGTCTTTTAATACAACAATCCCTTCATTCATTTCCCGTTCACCCACAATAACCATCCATGGGATCCTCGACTCTCTAGCACGGTCAATGTGCTTCATCATCCTTTTATTAACAAAATATTCGGCTTTCACTTTGGAATTCCACAGCTCACTTACCAGCTCTGCAGCTAGAGTCAAGTCATCCCCCACAATACTAACTAGGACTTCAGTCTTTGTTGCACGTGGTGCCTGCCAAAACACCCAAAAGGAATGAAAGAACTCATCAGCCTCACCCCCAGGGTGCTAGATTATTAAACTTTGAGTTGCTAGTCAAAAATATTAGAAAGTCGAGGATCATATAGGTATATTATTAAGTATTATTATCACCTGGCTCTGGTCTTTCTGTAGCTGCTCCATTATAGCAAATACCCGCTCGATTCCAAGACTAACACCAACTGCTGGAACCTGCTTCGCACCAAACATACCAATAAGGTTGTCATAACGTCCACCAGCAGCAATTGAACCAACCTGAGGACGTGCACAAGCAAATCACATCATCAGTGCTTAAAACACACGCACACATTTTCCTGGAAACACATGAAGCAAATGAAATGCAGCAATTACTAGATCACACAAGGTTTTTGTTTTATTTTTTTCAGTAACAAGATGACATAAGAATTATTACTTGCAATGATATCTGGGAGTAGGGGGAATAAAACTGGGAAATTTCAATACCAATTCAGCCACACTCATTAATCCAACTGGGAAATTTCAGAGAGTGCAGCCCTCATCCTGTGACTTACCTGACAAACCGTTTCCACAAATTTTGCGTTGGCTTTTTTCTATTTTAGAGGTGTTTGGGGGGGGGGGGAGTGCAATTTTAATGCATACACCCATTATTGAAAATGAACTGAAAAATGAAATTTTCAAATTTATATTTTACACCATTTCTGATGTTAGCTATGGATTTTTGTTTACTCATCTCCACTACCAAGGCAGAACTTAGTAACTTTCTTTCCTCCCTCTATTTACAAAAAGATGATAACAGAATTATCCTTACATTAATGAAATGCTAACAACTAGATAGGCTATTGCTCCTATTAATAATAACCAAGTAAGACAACACTATTTGCATACAAGTGTTCTTACCATTTCCTTTTTTATCTGCTCAAAAGGTTGTTTATCTAACTTGTCAATACTTGAACATATGGTTCTGAATTTTTGCGGTAGCACTCCACATATGTCCAACATTCCATCAAGTAACTTCCGATGATTCAATTTTATCTGTAGAAGAAAAGGAAATTAATTAAAATAATAATAATTATTATTATTATAGAACACACTTTGAAGAAGGTCTTTATCACACATGGTTAAGTCGTATCTCAAAGAACAAAGTTCTCCACCCTGCCAACAGATTGAACATAAAATTACATCACTGTGAGTAAATATGAAATGGTGTAACTAAATTCCTTTGATAAGTACAGCAAACAATAATAAATTACAGATTAGTTGGGGAAAAAAAGAAAACAGTCCTTATATAAGTCTTCTTTGGATGAAAAAAAAATAAAAAAAAAATATATATATATATATATAGATAGATAGATAGCCAGGTGACTCAAATATTAACTACATGAAGTAACAACTTGATTGAACAGGCGAAAATTCCTAAAATTAAAAATAGCAAAAAAGGAAATGACTTAAATGAATTAACTAATATGAAATAATTACCTGGTCAGCAAGATCATATACCAACTTTGAATCTTCCCCATACTTTCCCATGAGAGTTTCTCTCAGTTCAAATGCTGGAGTATCCAACGCGGTAGCACCATGCCTCTCAAAAACATCCTCAATAATTGAAAATGCTCTCTTTCTTATTGTCATTTGTTCTTTCGCAAAATCACGAGTTCCCTAATTTGTACCATAATATGGTTACAGTCAGCATGCTAGTGATGCATTCAAGGGGTAGAAATAAAAGAATTTCTAAATAAGAATATGAACACAATAGAATGTTCATAAATTAAAACAAAATAAGTGTGAGTATTGAAATTTTGATTGATTAAAAAGAGTATAATTGTCCGCCTGCTGCATCTGAAACCGAGTGGACATAATTGTCCAAGGATGGCCCCCAGCAGGCCCTGAGTAAGTTTATCAACCTTGATAACATCCCTCATTTCACCGGGGCCAGCCTCCAATTCCTCCACATCCAAAATGGATGCAATCCCTCCCTCTACAACCAAAACCAGAGCAACCTCCTCCCCTGTAGACCAAGAAAACATCCATATGAACTAAACAAACAACATGATTAACACAATAACATCCCTACCCTCTACTCTCAATCAAAACCACATCATGTAGCTAACAAAAGAAACAAACTTTTAGTCTAAATTCTAAGCTTAAAAACCTCATTGAAGTGAACACAATATGGCCTGAAATCCAAAACCCATCTCCATTTCTACTAAGAACTTCAATAAAACCACAACCCTACTAATACTACCTCTAAATGAATAAAATAACACAGGAGTTGTGGCAAAGAGTAACGGTTAAATCTACCTTCACATTCCACACTCCAATCATACAAATTTTTTGCCCACATACCATAACCCAGAGATAGGACAGGAGGAGTGTCAAACTTTATATATGAATGTGCCAATCACGGAACAGATCATGGACCATTTTTAAAATCAAATCACACATTGTTGATTAACTTTGATCAAATTACCTTCTGCATATCAATCAGAAGATCATATCTAAGCTAAGACATCAATTTAGTAGCAGATCAAAATTGGAAAACAAACTTCTCTCCTAAAAAAGAGACAAATGAGTATGGTGAAATATCATCTAAATTGCTAAAGTTTACAAAGTGCCATCACAATTTAATGGATCAGTACCTACAGCTCATATTACTAACCAGTAATCCAAAGAGAAAAAATATTCAAAATAAACAAAGTGCTTTTAGTCACAATTTAGGGTAATCTTTAATGGCCAACAAAATCAAAAAGATGCATCCATGGATTTCTTTCACATCACTACACAGTATCTTAAACAATAAATAAAAAATGACACTAAGTACGCACTCAAAGGCATACCTTAGCATAATTTCTATCAAGGGCTATAGACAGACTGCAATCTGCAATAGCATCAGCAATTTGGCCCAAAGCTTGGTATGCTGCACCACGATTGCAAAGACAGATTGCTGCAAAAGGGCGTGATTCAACATTGCTAGATAAAGCAACAGTATACTAATGATTACCACACATAAATTACAGTAGGCTCCCATATGATCATATTAGATATTTTGCAAGCATTTAACACCCTTCACATGCAAAATACCCATCTTGTGGTCAGAATTATATATAAACTTTTTTTTTTTTTTTTTTTAAATTCCATATTTCCTTTAAAATTTTCCCATATGATCAGATTAAAGATTTTGCAAGCATTTTCCATCCTTTGCATGCAAAAGAAATGGCTTGAACTTAATAGAAATTATTTTTTTCCTTCTTTTTTTTTTTTTATAAGTAAAGAAACATTTATTGCAAGAAGACTACTTCATGTACTTTTTTTTTATTTTTTATCAGACTACTTTATGTAAATTTGACATAAAGAAGCCTAAAGAATCACAAATAAGCAAAAAGTTTGTTATAATTGCAAGAAGTAAATAAGTTGAGTCAAGCATCTTAGCCTCTAAGATTCATTTAATTAGTTTAAATTGGCCATTTTTGTTGATACAACATTGACAATTGACAGTAGCAGATCCTTCCTAAAACTGTTATAACAAATAGTACACATGACAATTCTGCTCTTTATCTTTTGAGTGTGGTGTAACAGACATGAAATTGAGTTGATTTGAAAACCTTTGCTTTCAAGTATCAGCTACTGGAGTTGAGTTGGAAGATACACAAGGGAACCAATATCGGCGTTTACGATCTCTATGGCCATCATCAATCATTGCAAGACCCTCCTGCATAAACAAACGGTTACTTCAGCCCAAGTGATCAAACCATACATAAGGCAGGAAGAGTAAAAAAAAAAAAAGGAACAGATAGGCCAGAGATAGCAAAAACATACATCTAGTAAAGTATCAAGAGCATCAATAGCACGACCAGAGGTCCAAGAAAGCCGTCTTTCTACTTCTTCAACAGTCACAAAGCCTTGAGCCTAAAACATAAAAACAGTGCAATTTTAAAAAATCGTTCTGTGACATGAAAACATGAAAACAGTGAAAACAGTCACAAAGCCTTGAGAATTTTCTATGACATATATCTCACATGCACCATCCATAAGACAAAGTAATTTGATGCGTGCATTTTTAACAAACCTCTTTTTCAAGGTTCACCAATTTTGCGTTTTTTAACCCTCGTGTTATGTTTGGGCGGGGGAGGAGGCTGCGGGGCATCATCCTTAGGCTCATCGTCATGCTGCAAAGACATTAGATGCATACAATCAATATTCGGTGTAATTGTAAAGAATAAAGTGAACTGCAAAATAGGCATATACAGGAAAATTAATGTTATCATACCATAGAGCTGTGTTTGTGTCCTATTTTATGTCCACCTGTCCCACAAGTGGGAGCTCTTCTAGCACGTTGCGGTCTACCTCGTGGGGGTGAAGGCTGAGGAGGGGGATTCTCGTCCGGTACATCAGTATCTGGCTGTGGAGTGTCAGTCCCAACCGGAGGTCCTACAGGGTCGGATGAGGATGAGGTAGGTGGGTAATGATGCTCTGTGTAGAGGCCAGGAGTGGGGATCATTGTCATGGGTTCAGTATGGGGTGGGTCTATGGGCAAAGTGGGTGTACTAGAGCTGGTGGGTGGGTATGAGGGTGTCTCGGGGTGCAATGGAGGGGTCAACTGAGAATGGATATCGAGATCGGAACTGGGCTGTGAAGGTGGGGTGGGTGAAGGGACCTCGGGCTGAGGACATGCATCTACCATGGGTGGAGGGACCTCGGACTGAGGAGATGCATTTGGGATGGGTGGAAGGACCTCGGTCTGGGGAGAAACATCTACAATGGGTGGAGGGACCTCAGATTGAGGAGATACATCTGGAATGGGTGGAGGGACCTCAGGGTGGGGAGATGCGTGCAGGTATCTCATGACTACTTACAACCCGAGGGGTTGTTGCACGCCGACCACGGCCCGTAGCTGCACTTGTGCTTGGGCTTGCTATAGTAGGCCGACCACGGCCTCTAGCTGCAATTGGGCTTGGGCTTGTTGGAGCAGGCCGACCACGGCCCCTTGTTGTGCTTGTGCTTGGGCTTGCTGTAGCAAGCCGACCACGGCCCCTAGCTACGCTTGTGCTTGGGCTTGCAATATCACGCCGAGCACGGGTCAGTGTAGTTACGGGTGCTGCACTTGTGCTTGGGGCTGCAGTAGTTGCTGGCTCAGTTTCAGTACGGTTGTTTGCCTGCCCAGTGGCTGCAGGATCACCACCAAGCCCAGCCACAGTATATAGGATGCGCCGGATATGGTTGTGTTCTCGGCTGCCTACCGGAACCCAATTTAACAACGCTAAATGACTTTCAATCTGAAACAGAGAAAGAACCAGTACAATCAAAATTTTCCACATTTATGTAACAATTACAAAATGCATAATATAGAATGTATTAATCTACTTATATACTCATCTAAACTAAGAACTGAAAGTTTTATTATGATACTATATGCAACAGAAACTCTTTTTAATTGGATGTCCGTCAGATCAAACCAAATTTGTTCAAAGAAGAAATCAATTGATCCTACGTTCGTACATGTACTAAAGAAAAAACAAAGCAAGGTAGGAAATATAATTAGAACACATTACCAGCTGATGTAATTTAGCGCTGTTGCGGTCGACATACTTTAGAGTGACCAGATCGTACCATTGGTAATAGGCATGATTGCGGGCCATCTCACCAGTCTGAGGAGGTGCATTGCAAAGTCGTTGTTCTCGACTATTCCATGAAATGATATACGGTTCATGCTCTTGCCTCCAATTCTTTTCCACCTTCCCACGCAAGTCTATTCTGTGCAGCCTTTCATCGTACACAACACCGTCAGGCCGCTCTTGCGCCAACCCAAACTGTCGAAGGACACGATCCAAGTGGTGCATCTCCACTATGCAATAACACACAAGCGGCACCCTTGCAGTCCACGTACCCCTCCCTGCAACGCAGAAGTCAAGAAGGTGGGTGAAGTGTGCCTCATATGGCTGCCACACAATCTACAATAGAAACAAAAAACAATTATCATAGCATCTTAAAATGTGAAACAAGGAAGAATATATAGATACAAGGAAAAACAAAAATTAAAACGGAAAATATTTTAAAGTATGAAGCAATCGTATTTTTAAGGAAAATTAACATAACCAAACAAAATTTTCGACTATTATTACCTGGTTCGGCTGCATTGTAACTAATTGCTCACGATAGACGACCAAGGCCATCCCGGATGGCCTACTCTTCGAGCCTGGCACCCGCACCCACCTATAGTTACGAGCAAATAACATAAGATAAGTAGCTACTTAGTTACTAAGAACAGTACATTGCATAACACACTAAATATCAAAAAAATACTTACTTAACGGCAAGTGGAGCATACGGCCACGGGCCATAATCACATCCAGGTGCAGGCTCTATCCTCGGGCACAAGAATGGCAACCTTGCCCATGCCCAATACTGGACCAAGGTGCACGCCCCACCAATCTGCGATACCCCTTTCTCACTTGCCCGACACAACTCTCGATACAACCAGGCCAAGCAACCACTGCCCCAACTATATTGTGGCGGATCACGCAAGTTCCGCAGTTGCTCCAAAAACATCAGATGCACCCTATCTCCCGACTTGTCCATAAAAAGCTTATCCCCTAGTAGCGCTAAAATATAACACCGGGCATACTTGTGTATCTGAATCTCCGTTGCGTCATGAGGCAGTGGCGCTGCAATGGCCTCAACAAGGCGGCTGATGAGAATTCTTTGCCCCACCAAAGTTTTGTTGTCATCCGCCGGAGTAAAACCAAGCAACTCCATGCAAAGAGTGCTCCAACTTCCACCTAACACAATAGTCGGCCCAACCAAGACCTCACCATCTATAGGAAGTCCGAAAATGACCTCCACATCTTGTAGGGTGATCGACATCTCACCATGTGGAAGATGGAACGTATGAGTCTCTGGCCGCCATTGCTCAACTAGGGCCATTATAAGACAATTATCTATCTCTCTGGAAGGGGCCCTAAACAATCCTTCAAGCCTTAGCAACTTGATAATGTCAATCACCCGATTATCTCGCATTTGAATGTTTGCCATCTCCTTAGTGCGACCACGGCACGTAAGTGGGCCCGAGTCCTGCAAAATCAATAAAAATTATAGCAGTTGTTAGAACTACAAATACAATTTTGAAAGAACTTGCTAACTAAAAGTCAAAAATAACGTAAAAATTAAAGCAGTTGTTAGAACTACATATTTTACCTCGCCATTCCAAATGGCATTTGATCGATGATGTCGTTGTCGCGTCAACAATGACTCATCACTAGGACCAGGCTGCAAGATCTGTGACCCCTCATCAATCCGATGCTCCATACTGCAAAGAGTGCTACTGTGAGATCATTAATAGTGCGAGGGCAAAGGAAGGGGCAAAGAAAATAATAGATATAATTCATCTAAAATTGAAGCATGTATAGATTCAATAGGGTCACTAGCTTATTCAATTGAGCATGACAAAGATCCACAAAGAGAGTTTAAGTTCTTCAATGATTTAAACCAACTTGACAAGCTTAAACTTCTAGCCGGAGAACATCTTATCTTCCAAACAATTAATTAGTGCAATTGTTCTAGTAAGTATCTGTGAGATGGAATCATAATAAATGTGTTGAAATTATAAGGCTAGTTTTTCTAATATCCAAGCCTCTTGGCTGACTATGAGTGAGAACCAACATTTTTCCAACATATAAAAAAATATGAATTTAATTTTAATAAGGATATTGTGTAAACCACCCCCTCCCCCCTAAACAAATATGGGCTAGTACAAACAACCACATCCTCACTAATACCTGAAGTCTAAAAATTAAAGCCCACAAAGCCCACACTAATTAGTTGTTCGACTAAAAAGATACTGGGTATAGCCTTTATTTAAAATTAAAAACAAAAACAATGTTAAATGTTTGTGCTAGAAGATGGGGTTTGATTGGGTTATCTAAGATGTTTATACTCAAGCCTTACTATTATGATGCATTTGTAGCTCACTTGAAATTCCAGTGGCTATTTTTTCAATTGCATATAGTATTATTGTTAGCATCCACCCACCCTGATAATATTTATAGGTAGCAGACTGGCGTATGGGTTTCATCACACTAGGAAGACCAACATATCCATTAAAATTAATGATACAAGGGAGTCAAGATTTTGGCTATTTGAGCTGGGAAAAAAGACATCGGGTTTGTTCTTGACATCCTATCATGTTTTAAGTCTTGGATCTTAAAGTGTGTCAATCCTGTATAGCATAGGATTGAAATGAGGCATATTACAGCCTCAATATGTTGTATTGTAGTATTTAGCACAATATGACATAAGAAATGATATGGATGCGAATTTTCAACACACGCCTGAAATGTTTGAAACTTTTGGCAACAAAATTTTAATTGGAGTAGTGCCTGCCTTTAGCAATAGGATTTCACCTAGAGCAAACTATCTTAATAATTCTAACAATACTTATAGTGAGTCACATGGTAAAAGCTTGTTGTACAACAATCAAAAGTCTGAAAAATAATGAGGTAAAAAAACTGTTCACATGGCATAAGGATGGGGCATCTACTTGACACAAGCACAATGGGTAACGCACAAATTATACTACGTAGTATATAATATGTTCAATGATGTTGGCATTTCAACTAATAGATTGAATTCTTACCACCTAAGCTAGAGCTTTGGGTCAAGGGTTATGGCAAGCACGCTATGGCAAGCACGCTAGCCTTTTATCTTTGAAAGATAATTTTTGTTAGTAGACATTCTGGGATAGAATGGAGGGAATAACTTGTTTGTGTAACAGCTTTCAATGAATTTGCAGGTATCAATTGTGAGAGGACATCCTAGATCAGCCACTAAGAGTTACAAAAAACATCTAAAGAAAGTGAGTTTAAAGGAGAGGAATACCACAAGGGTATTGCTCTTCCCAATATAAATTTTGTCATGAATAGCATTAATTACCAGAGTTGTCATATTTTTTGTGAAATGTAAACAAATATTCATAATAGCAATATGTAATGGTCCTTATAAAAAAAATTTGACTCTTTGTTAATAAGTTATGCAGAGTTTTCCGAGCATGATGGAACTTTTATTTCTATGGCCTTAGTTACAATTATACTTCCTAATTCAGGACCGGTTGGTATTATCAACATTACTCAAATTCTTTGTCTTGCTAAGGAATTCAAGACATTATACGAACTGCACACAAAATATCCTCTCATTTCACCTTTTTCTTATTCCTATATGGCCATCCAACAACACACATAGCAAGGAATACCCATTCAGCTTTTTATCACTACAGAAAATTAAAATTTGAATTTTTATTAAAAGCCCATAAACACAATCTTGATTCTTGAATGACAAACAAAATAAAGAAAACTCCTTAATCCATTTATTCTCAATCCCACCAAAACGAAATTCTGATTTCAATGACATCTATGTCTACAAATATAAAGCAATTTCAAACAAAACCCAAATGGGCATGTATCAAAAGCAACTGAAAACCCAAGTAAATCCACAACCCAGAAACAAAAACAACAGCAGCAACAATGTGTAACCCACCATGCAAAAAGCCCAAATCTATAAAATAAATTCAGCAAAAGAGGAACGGAGAACTTTTACCTAGCAAGCGAGCTGAAGAACGAACAAAGGAAGAACGAAGAAAGCGAGATGAACGAAGACAACAAACAACGCAGAAGAGAGCCCGTGGAGACTGAGAGCACAGGGTGATTTGGGACTGCGAGTGAGTGAGTTTGAAATTTTAGAGTGAGAGAGTGGAGTCTGAGAGAGTGAGAGTGTCGTTTTAAGAGGTTAAAAAAGTTTGTAAATTTTAAACAGAAAGCGAGTTTTAAAAACTCGAGAGTTTATAAAGCGAGTTTTTAAAACTCGCTATCCACGTGCTATCCACGTGGAAAACTTTGTCCAGGTCAGTAAATGAAAAACAACAAAAACGAGTTTTAAAAACTCGAGATCTATATCAAATCTCGAGTTTTGTAAACTCGAGATGCTAATATTATATATTCTTTCGTAACCGGCCAACTAACAAAATAATTACCGTATTACAGTTATTTAGAAAGGGTGTCCGGGTTTCCATAATACTTTACAACCTGTGAATAGTTGGTTGTTATATATAGAAACAACTGTTCACTTGGTTGTAAAACAAATAATATTATTTTAATTGAAAATATCTGATGCTCTCTCTCTTCATTCAGCCACAACACCACTCTCCTCCCTCTCTCAACTAAGGGTCGTCAATGGGCCGGGTCGGGCCGGCCCGGCCCATTTTTACTTGGCCCATGGGCACAATGGGCTGGGCATAATGGGCTATTAACTAGTTAACGGGTCGGGTCGGGCTGGGCCAAAAGATAAAACCTCAGCTCATGACCCTGCCCATGGGCAATGCCCATTTTGTCTTTAGCGAGCTGGGCTATCGGGTTGGGCCTAATGGGCTACCCATAGGCTTGTGTTAGCATATTATTTTATTATTTTTATAAGGAAAGAATCAATTTTTTATAAGGGAATAATCAATCTATTTTTTTAAAGGAAAGAATTAAAGAATTTAATACATAATTACAAATTTTTTTACAGTAAAATCTATTTAATTTTTTGTTTTGTTGATGGAAACCTATTTAATTTTTTTTATTACGGCTTTAAATAGTTTTTTATTTTTATCTTTAATAAAAAAAATGTCAAATGGTTAATTCAAATTTACTAGACTACTAGAAGAATATATATTTAGTAAACTAAGTTTAGCACAATTACTTTGAGTATCTTAGTGGTTGAAGAAGTTTTTTTAAGAAATTCCTCTATAATATCTCAAGATCAATCCGTCATACACTTCCTATATATTTTTGTTATGAATTATGAGTTATTAAGCTGGGCCAACGGGTTAGGCCAACGGGTTGGGCTACTGGGCTAGCCCACTGGGTACCCATTGGCATAAAAACTAGCCCACGGCCTCACCCACTGGGCTAGTGGACTACCCATGGGCCTCAATAACAACGGGCCGGGCCGCCCATTAGCCTGGTGGGCCGTCGGGTTTCTGGGTCGGGCCGTGGGCCATGGGCTATTTGATGACCCTTACTCTCAACCAAGCCACTCAATCAGTCTCTGCCTTTCTACCTTTTTTTTCTCTTCACTCTTCACCCTGTTTCTTTCTCCCAGACCGAGGATGGTCATCTCGCCTCTCTTTCCCATCTCGGCTGTCTCACTCGGTGGCGAAGCTTAAAGGCAACAACAAAGCTTGAAGATGACAACGGCGATGGCAGAGCTTGAAGGCGATGGTGGTGATGCCAGATCTTGAAGGTGACAACGGTGATGGCAGAGCTTAAAGGCAACGATGGCGATGGCAGATCTTGAAGGCGATGGCGACGATGGCAGAGCTTGAAGGTGACGACAGCGATGGCAGATCTTGAAGGCGACGACAGTAATGGCAAAATCTGAAGGTGACATTTTGCTCACCTGGGTTTGTTGCCGTGGGTCGTGGCTTTTACTTGCTTGCCGTGGGTTGTGGCTTTTGATCGCCAAAGTTTGCCGCCGTGGGTTGAATCAGTGTTTGAGGCTTGGGTTTAAATGGGTTGTGGGTCTGAATAGGTTGTGGTTCTTGGGTTGGTTTCAAAGTTTCGGTGGTGTGGGGTGTTGTTCGATGGTGGGTATAAATATCTATGGTTGTGGGTTGCTGTTAGTGGTCGCAGGTTATGGGTATTTGGTTGTGGTTTGTTCAATGGGTTGGGATTTGGATTTGGGATTTCAATTTGGTGTTACAATGGTGGGTTTGGGGGTTTGGTTTGTTATTTTATTAATGTTTTAGAGGTGGTAGTCGTGGTGTTGTTTGTTGTTGTTTGGTGTTTCTAGGTGGTTGGATTGGTGGTGCTAGTGTGAGTTTGGTTCTGTAGGAGAGACAAAGATGAATAGATGAGAGAGAAATCAATAAATTTTTATATTATTTGTTTTGTAGTTTATATTATTTGGTTAAAACTTAGATACAATTACCGTTCATTAGGCACCCTTTTTAAAATTTAGCCTTGTTTATTCACTTAATGGAGCAAACATGCGTTAACAGTTAACATCTTTCCTTCTTCTTTTTTACTTTTTTCTTTTTTGGCCTTTTCCTTCAGATGTGTGAAAACCAGAGTTCATGATCCAGATTTTGAAGACCAACGTCCCTCTTCTCACACTCTCAGACCTCTAGATTTTGAAGGAATCAAGATTTCAAAAGGAGGAAAGGGCTAGCTCGTGTGTTTTGCGTTGTCAATTGAACGATTTGTTGGATGCCAGTCTCTATTTCTTTCTTTATTCCTCTCTTTTTTGATCTTTCTTGATAGTTTTTTTTCCCGATCTAACCTTTAAACAGTCAGAAAGTCGATGGGGTTGCTGGCTTTTGATCTCAAAGATTTGAATTTTGGTTTGCAATTTGAACAGCTGGTTGGGCTCAGTAGTTGCCTGGCTTTGGTGGCTGACAAAGATACTGATCTTAATTCCATATTGGAGTGTGGATTCTAAATAATTACTACATGGGTTAATGATAATTTTTCCAAGAAAAAAGAAGGAGTCTTAACTGAAAAGGGTTTCTTTTCCCATCCCTTTTTCATCTTCAAAACCTTGAAACAGAGGTCACTTTCATCTATGACTTTTCCTTTTGTTTTCTCCTAAAGGCGCGTTTTAGGTCCAATAACGCCTATCATGTCAAACAAATTCATACCCATGTTCTGAAAATGGGTTTCTTGGTGATCCGTTTGTGTGGAATGGTTTTCTTGCAACTTATTGTAAGAGTCTTAAAGATTTGGTGTCTGCGTGTAAACTGTTTGATGAAATGTCTAATAAGGTTGTGGTTTGTTATTGGACTTCGTTGACTTTTGGTTATGCTCAGTCAGGCCAGATTGAGGATGTTTGACAGTTTTTTCTTATGATGGTTCAGCTGAATTTGCAACTGAAAATGATACCTTGGTCAGTGTATTATCTGGGTCATGAACTTTGGCTTTCAGATCTGAAGGACACGGCCTAAAAGAAAAAGAAGAAGAAAAAATATGGAAAAAAGATGTTAACTGTTATAACACGTTTTGCTTCATTTAGTGAATAGACAGGTGGCTAAATTTTAAAAGAGGCACCTTTAAGTATCGGGCAAAACTTAGGTACAGTACCTTGGGTACAGTTCCTTAGGTACCCTATTTAAATTTCAGCCACCTGTCAAATAAAAATAATTCACTAACGGCGTCAAAAGCCACAAACGGCTGTTAACTCTATTTGTGATTAAAAAAAAAAAAAGAAAGAAAAGAAAACCCAGCCACCAGAACTCCTGTGCAACATCTCCAACATCAACCCACTCCTTGTCACTCACAATCTACTCTGCCACATCGCCGATGGCTATTCCCACTCACCCAAAATGTCTACTTTTGGTCTTAAATTGTAGGCAAAACCCAAAAACATATCATCCCTTAAAATTTCCAAAATTTCCAAACAATCCAAACACAAAGCCAAAACCCCAATAAAATTCAATTCATAAAAGGTAAAAACCTAAAAAAAAGATCCACCCAAAAAACCAAAATTTTACTAAGAGAATCTCTGTGATCTTGCCAAAAAAGTTTCCAATCATTCATTGGTCAACAAAAGAAAAGACAAGATTCACTGCTGGATTCACCGGCTTCGTAACCAAACTCCGCCGTGTGTCTTCTTTGCCGCCGCAAACTTCTTCAAATCTGGGAGTATTTGATGTGTAGGGAAGGACACATGAAGAGCTTGCATGTGTTTGGACAGAGGCAGTGGAGGCAATGGGCCTGTGACAGAGAAGATTGGAGTAGTTAGGGTGTTGAAGTTAGGTGGGGCTGGGAAAAAAATTTAAACAGAGCTCACCTGGCTTTTGACGTCGTTAGTGAATTTTTTTTTATTTGACAGGTGGCTGAAATTTAAATGGGGAACCTAAGGAACTGTACCCAAGGTACTGTACTTAAGTTTTGCCCTTAAGTATCGTATCTAAGTTTTGCTCATATTATTTTATTGAGATGTATCTAAAAATAGAAACTGGAATGTTGGATGAGTTGTAAAATGAGATTGTAAAATAGATAAATTAAGTTTTTAGGTTGTAAAATAGAATTTTTTTGGCATTCTGGATACTAATGCTATAAGGGTATAGTTGAAAGTTTGGAAGAAGAGGAGAGCAGAGGGTAAGGGAGGGAATGAGAGAAGAAGAAGGAGAGGAGAGGAGAGGGGATTCGTTACCATTTCCCTTTGGATGTTTTAAATTAAATAAGGAGAAGGCGAATATATATCCATTCTCTTTGGTTGAATGTTTTAAAGGTTAAGTAAAAGGAGAAGGGAGTCAAACAAACATATAAATCATTTTATTTTTTTTTATTTTTTGCTTATTTTAAAGAAATAGGTATAAACTGAAACCATAAGGACAAAATTGACAATTTAAATCTCTTTTCTCTTTCTGTATTCCACCTATTTAAGGAAATTAAAAAAGAGCGGTTACCCACCATGCCTGCCCATAGCTCTCCCTCCATTTTTTGAAAAATCCAAACAAATTTCATTAAACCTACTTTCCTCTCCTCACCTCTCCTACGATCCAAATCCAAATAAACTGTAACTGTTTTCAACAACACTTTTTCCAACAAGTATTGGGCTTTTCTTTTATAGTTCAACTTTACCAACTTTTCTTATTACTCTCCACTAGGGCTGTCTAACCCATCCGAAGACCCGACACACCCAAGGAAACATATTGGATTCAATTTGACCACCGGCTGACTCGACTACTCCCATGATCGGTAGTAGGTCTTTAACTCCAAAAATTGACTCTAACGGGTCGGTTTCGATTCTCCTCCCTCCAAACTTGAAAAATCTAAACTGACCAATGTACTAAGATTTTCCGATGAAAATTTTCAAATTTTGGCACAAAAATTCCAAATTCTAGTGAGATATCAAGTAGATTCGGTGAGATTTTGACCAGATTTGGTAAAATCTCATCGAATCTGGTGAGATTTTCACCGGATCTGGAGAAATCTCATCAAATCCAATGAGATTTACATCAGATATGTTGAAATCTCACCGACTTTTAACTATTTTTTTTTTTTTTTTTGTTTTCTCAGATCTTTAACTTTGACGAACTCGCCCGCCACCTGTTGAAGGTTTGATCTGCCTGATCCAATCAGTCTCTCAGTCGGCGACTGGTTGATGGCTGCTCTACCCAATTAGGTCAGGTCGAATGTGGGTTGAGCCCAAACTCAATCTAACCCGACCAGTGGACAGCCCTACTCTCCACATTCTGCCTCTCTATCTCTCTCTCTCTTCAAGTTTTTAACGTTTATCCATATATGCCACTTCCCCTTTCACTTTGTGAGTTGTAACCCACCTCAAAAGAGATAGTATTATATATCTAAATATTTTGAATGAGCACGTCTGTAATATTCCATTAAGATTAACTTTGAGAAATGCTAGTGCCACAAAATAATTAATAACTTTTGTCACAACTCGCCACTTTGCGAGTTATAGCAAAAGTCGTGAATTATTTTGGCATTAACATTTCTCATTAACTTTAAGTGCAATTATTTGCATTATGCATTTTTGTTTTGGACCAGAGCAACTTTTGTCACTTTAAATTTTTTATTTTTTATTTTAAATTTTTATCGTGGTTAGAAATTCTCTATTACTACCTAAACCTCTCCCATTCAACCCCGGACCCGAAGATGCCATTAGACCAACTTATTGGGTGACTGGGTCTTATTAGACAATGGTATTCCTTGAATTTAAAGCCACATATTGAATTAGCAGCCTTGACAGTTTAGACTGGGATCCAATGCTAGTTAAATGAGGCTAATTTTTTTTTTTAGAAGAAAATGAGGTTAATTTAGATTGACATTTTGTAAAATCCTATTTATAAAGACCCGATTTCAATCCCTAGCATAAAAATATAATCTATTGGGTTTTTGCTAGTAACTAACGTCTTAAGGGTATAGGTTTAAGATAAGGCTATAAATAAATTATGTCATTTATAAACAACTTGTACTTGACTCGATAAAATATTTGTTTATGTTTCTTTCTTTTTAAACAAACCAAACTTGAGTTTTAATTTTGTTTAACAAACAAGATGAGCCCTTAAAAATATATTTATTAATAGGTTTATGAATAATAGGGCTCGATAAAAAAACAAACTAAGCCTAGGCCTGTTTATGGGCATAGTAATAAGCATGATATATGCTTGACAAATAAACTCATATCCTACAATGAATGAATTGGGAGTTGAGACCACTCATCCAAGCTAAATGAATTATATATGAGGTTGGTAATATATGTGTGTTGGATCTCGAGTTTAAGAGCTTGACATTAAATTCAAGCTTTGCTCCACTAAAACTAACCTCAAATTTTTTTTACTTGCTTTGAGTTTGAACATTGAAGGCTATCAAGTAGATGAGACTAATGAGTAAATGAATTCGGTTAGTTGTATTAATGGTAGCTTTCAAAATCCGTCTGGAAAGAGGAAGTATGAGATATCTAAAGATTCCACAGAGTAACTTTAAATGCAATTTGCGTTGTTTCGGACCCTCGGTTATTTTCTTAGATAAAAAATTGACATCGTTTATTTTGGGATATTCCTATACATTTTTGAGGAAGGAGTTCGAATTATGTTATCTTATTCGATAATCTTCGCATTATCTTATCTTGGTCATAATAATGCCACGATACAAAGACGAAAAGTTGACTCTATCTTTAGGGTCAATAATGAAATTGTCATCCAATAGTCTTTTTAAAATTAAAAAATAATAATAATAATAATAGAAAAATTTCCCTGAAAATTCTAACTATCGATCACCGACCTCCTCCACGAGTTTCCAGCTTTAAAAAGGTTGTATGAAAAGGAATTAATATTGCTCCTAATAAAGAATGTGGCTAACCAGTACCGATTCACTTAGGGTCCGTTTGTTACTGTTGTTTAAACAACAGTTTTAAGTGTTTAAACAATATTACACGTATTTTGACACACTTTTTCACATATACGTATTTTTAAAAAATATAAACAACATTACCAAACAAGCTCTTACTAATTGTTGTTGAATATTTGGTGCAGTTTTCATCTGATGAATTTTCCCTTCACGTGTTTCAAGTTTTAAAAGAGAAATGATATGTCTATAACATTTTTACAATATTTTTATAACAAATCCTAAGTGGCAGGTTGTTACTGGTTGTTATTGTTGGGGCAAAAAAGTAATCTTAGTGGTAGTTTCAAATTTGAACAAATAACAAAGTTTCAAATTTGAACAAATAACAACTAATCACTTATGATTTGTTGTAAAAATGTTGTAAAATTATTGTAGATGTAGCATCTCTCGATTTAAAAAGGTGTAAGGGCTTTTTTTCCACTATTATCTTTGTGATGTCCCAAGCGAATAGCAGTGCGGTTTGAAAAAGTGCAGGGACCCATGCTAGAAAAACTGGTATAATTATAGAAGATTGGGCCCTAGTTCTTATCTTGGTTCTAATACTTTTCCGCGAACGAGTTCGGTCCTTAAGTTATCTTATTCATAATTCCACGTGAAAAAAAGACACAGAATTGACTGTCTTTTGGGTCAATCACGAAATTGTACCCAATAGCCTGGACAAAAGAAATTATGAGGGGGTCAATCACGAAATTGTAGGGGGAAATTTTTCCACGAAAAGTCTGAACTTTTATGGCAAACTAGCATTGTTTCGAAAATATTTAGTAATTTATCACTTTTTAGTATTCAAGTTCCACAAAATCGAGTTCTAAATAGTACTCAAGTTTTGTAAACTCGAGTTCTTAGATAAGTCGTCAGCGTAGTACTACTGACCTAAAATTGCAATATGATACTCGATATTATGAAAATCGAATACTTCTTTATAGTATTCCAGTTTCACAAGGAAAAAAATTCACATGTGGTGTTGTCCTCATCTCGAAAGAAAATTAATGGTAGCAGGTGGTAGAAAAAGAAAAAAAAAAAAAAAAAGGGAAAAAAATCACATGTGATGTTGTCCTCGTCTCAAAAGAAAATTAATGGTAGCAGGTGGCAGAAAAAGAAAAAAAATCACATGTGGTGTTGGGAAAATTCTTAGGTATTCCTGGAGCATGGAGAAATGGTGCTCCCTCCTCTCACATTCATAGTGGACCCCAAATGTGAGAGGAGGGAGCACCATTCTCTATACTCCGAGAGTACCTAAGAATTACTTGTGGTGTTGTCCTCATCTCAAAAGAAAATTAATGGTAGCAGGTGGCAGAAAAAGAAAAAGAAAAAGAAAAATAAGGTACTCGACTTTGTGAATCTTGAGTACTATAAAGAAGTACTCGGTTTTCATAATATTGAGCACCATATTACTTTTTTAATTATACTAATTCCAGGTCAGCAGTGTCACGCTGGCGACTCACCTAAGAATTCGAGTTTACGAAACTCAAGTACTATTTAGAACTCAATTTTGTGAAACTCGAGTACTAAAAAAGTGATAGATTGCTAAATATTTCCGAGACAATGCTAATTTGCCACAAATTTTGTCAAAATGTGGTATTTGGCTATTTTCACCTTGTCACCCATCTCTTTCACTGTTTCAAGTTTTGATAAGGTTGTGTGAAAAGGAATACTGAGTCATGTGTGATGCCCCAAATGAGGCTTTCTTGAAGCGAGATTCATGGCCTCTGTAGTTTTTACAAGGCTCATAAGAGCATCCATAGCAGTGGAGCTAAAAATTTAGCTATTTGACACCACAAAAAGTTACTTTATCTATTTTTCTTACTCACATGTTGCAGCAGTGAATTTATTTTAGCTTTTAACACAATAAAATAATATAAACATCACAATAAAATAATATATCTACTACAATAAAAATAATATATCCACTACAATAAACAACAATCACAACCACCCGCAATCGCTTTCGCTACCACTACCGTCGCCACTACCGCCACCACCATCGACTCTTCCACCGCCAACGCCACTGTCACCGACTTTTCTGCCACCGCCACGCCGCCGACGACTCTTCCACCGCCGCCGCCGCTACATGATAAAATAATATATTCTCTACAATAAACAACAATCACAGCCACTGCTACCACCACTGTCACTACCACCACTGCAACCGCCACCATAAAAAAAATTATTTTTTTCTCACCAATATTAGATAGTAATAACCTACCACTTAAAATTTATTGCAAAAATATTGTGATAACATTTCTTAATTTTAATTTCTTATTATTCTTTATTTTATTTTCCCATTATCTTATTTGGTTTCATCCAAATACACGTTTCTTTCTTTTCTTTTTTTTTTCTCTCTCTCTCTCTCTCTCTCTCTCTCTTTGTTTTTCTCCTCCACACATGTATACTCTTATCTTCACTCTATCTTTCACTTTGTTTTTCTATCAGCTAGGGGTGTGTCGGTTCGGTTTCAGTCGGTTTTCTAAGTGTTGGCCAACCGAAACCGAAATTTTCGGTTTGTGAAATTCTCAACCGAAACCGATCGAAATAGTTAAAAAACTGTCGGTTTTGGTTTGTTTCGGTTTCGGTCAGTTTCGGTGGGTTTTTTCGGTTTCCTTATCATTTATTTTTTAAGAAAGCAAACAAAGGAAAAAAAAAATAAACAAACCTAGAATATAAAAAAGAGAAAGGAAATTGAAAAAATAAACAAACCTAGAATATAAACAACCAAGCACATGGGATTTTTCAAAACCCTAACTTTATTTGCACATAAAAATTGAAAAAATAGCATTGATTCAATACTAAACAAACCTAGAATATATAAAAAAAAAAGATAAAAAAAAAAGAGAGGAAATTATGGAGAAATTAAGCAATAGAGCAGTTGAACAAAGGTGATGAACGAAGTTGATACAAAGCGACAGAGAAAGAAAGCGACAGAGAAAGAAAAGAGAAGAGAGAGAAAGAAAAAAGAAGAATCATACCGTGAGAAAAGAAGGAAGATGATCATGTCGTGGGGAGGCCGGTGTGGGGAGGCCATCATGTGGAGGCCGGTGGGAGAAAGAAGATTTGGAGTGACTGTGGAGTAAAACTTACCGATGTGAAGGGTCTCTCTCTGTCTCTCTTGCTTGTGTGTGAGAGTGATTGTGGAAGGCTGGAGGCTGTGTTCTGTGTGTGAGAATGAGGTAAGAGTGAAACGTGTGCTAGGTTTTTAAATTTTTGTTTTAGTTTAATTAGTTTACCTAATTAATTTAAGTTTAATTAGATATTTAATTAGTTTAATAGGTTAATGGGCTTGATTACATGCAAGGCCCGAGGTCTAATACATTATTGCATTTGAAAGGCCTAGTTGCAGGTTGCCCATTATATTTGCAAGGCCGACCTAATCTGATTTTATATTATATACATAATATTATAATATAAAATATATTATATATATTATTCGGTTCGGTTTCGGTTGGTTCGGTTCATACATATTGGAAACCGAAACTTCGGTTTGTGAGAAATAGAAACTGAAATCGAACCGAACTGAAATCGAACCGAAAATTTGGCATCAGTTCGGTCGGTTTCATTCGGTTTGTTCGGTTTGTCGGTTTTTTGCACACCCCTACTATTAGCTTTGTCTTTCTTTCTCTTTCACTTTATCTTCACTGCCACCCCCACAACAGCCACATCGAAAACCATTGTTTTGATGCCGTGAACTCCCCTGATCTCCCAACTCCTTGGACCATCCACAACAGCCACATCGGAAAACAACAGCCACAAGTTCTTTGCCTTCTTTTTTCTTTTATAAGGATAATCTTCCCCCCGCTTTGTCGGCTCTATGTAAGGAAGATTATCCTCTTTTTTCTGCTAATGAATTGCAGCTTATCAAAAAAAAAAAAAAAAAAAAAAAACAGAGAAAGAAAATGCGAGATAGCAGAAAGAGGGTGGAGCTTGGAGGTTCAGCCTTTGAGGTGGAGATTTGGAGAGAGAAAATGTGAGATAGAGTGGTCGGCACTGGGCAAGGGCTTGGTTGGCGGCAACGGGCAGAAACAAAGAGGGTGAGACTGAGTACAAAGGAGCAACGGGCAAAAATGGAAAAGAGGAGAGAAGAAAAAAAAAAAAAAAATAATATTAAAATATTCTGATCAGTGTGAACACAACATAAAATAGTATTTTTTTTTTTTTTTTTTTACCTGTGAGCTACAATGCACATCTAAAGATAGATGTGCACTGTAGCTGAGAAGCTAAAATTTTTAGATTTAGCTCCACTGCTGCAGCCCTCTTTTTTGCTGCAAATGCTCTAATATTGGAAAAAAGTTTGCCTTCAAACCAATTTTGACGGAACTTCCTCCAACTCATTATGTATAATTAAAAAGAAATGATTTGTGTGTATTTTTATTTAAATGACTTTTTAAATGGGTAATGACATTTTAGAGAAAATTTCTTCGAACTAATTTGGAGCAATTGGTACAGTCTTCATATGACGAGCTTTAAAACTTATAAAAATAACTTTCTTCTCGAGAAAAAAAAAAAAAAAAAAAAAACCCTTATAAGATTTACAGGTCCTGAGTTAGTCCTAACGAACACCTTTGGGTCCACCCAAGATTATCCATTGTAATTATACGACAACAAAATAGTCAAAGTGGACACTCAATTAAAAGGAAACTTATTAGTTTAGATAAATAAAATTATATAGTGAATGTACATTGCAGGCAAGTATTTAAAAATGTTTATAATTTTTTCTTGACTTCCTCTCCTCTTTACCCACCTCCAGTGGAAGCTCCAGGATTTATTTCTAAAAGGGTCAGTAAGAAGATACATCTTAAGTGAAATATGAATCTTACAGTCTACATGGTTTCCTTATTACAAATTTGTCTATAGTATGTACTAGTAATAGAATAAAAAATAAACTATAAGTTCATTTGACATATTTTTTCTTAATATAATGAACATGTTAATTATTGTTGCTAAGTGAATTTTAATTATTATTGCTTAAAATACTTTTATTTATTAGTTTTGGACGATTGTATGTTTACATTGTACTATCAATGTTAGATTTACAGTATAGATAATTATACTATACACATTACAACAACTATACAATATTGTACACATTTGTTTAGAAACAATGTAAATATTACAATAATAGTACAAAGTAAACTATGAATTTTCCATTAGTTTAATTCAAATTTTTTAAGATCTAAATGGACTTTTTAAAAAGATTTTAGATGAAAAAAAAAATTACTTTTGTTGTTGGGCTTACTATTTCTCCCAGATTTTAGATAAAATTGGATTGTTGTTAGGCCTTTTTTTTTTCTTTTTTTTTCTTTTTTTTGTTTAACTTATTTCAAGTGGGTTTAAAAATAAATTACAATCAGGGTGTTCAAATTTTTATTTAGGAGTATATATATATATAAATTGCTAGCTCAGGGGATTCATTTGAACCGCCTGAACTATGCATGGCACTGCCCATGCCCACCTCTTACTTGAAAAATAAATAAATAAATAAATAACTTGGAGTTTACATTAACTTTTTTTTTTTTTTTGGGAGGGGGGGGTTCTATGAATTATTAAAGCATTTATTTAATACAATAGATATATGCAATTTTCCCATCTCATACGTTGGCCAAATTCCACTCATAAATTCTTGAAAATCCAATCAAGTTATGGCCAACTCCACCCTATTCACACTTCAGGAGCACTATAAATATACACTCCCATCATTCACGGGAAATTATTGTGTATTTCCGGAGTATCATAAATACATACTTCCTCCTCTCACATGAATAGTGGGTCCTACTAATTAAATTCATGATAGGACCCACTATTCATGTGAGAGAGGAGAGTCCTTCATTCACATGAATAGTGAGTCACATATATACTCAGGAAAATTATTGAATACTCTGGAAGTACTATAAATGCGTACCCTCTCACATGAATTGTAGGCCCTACCATAAATTTAATTAGTAGAACCCATAGTTATGTGAGAGAAGAAAGTACGCATTTATGGTATTCTGAGAGTACCCAATAATTACGCATATATTCATATCACATCAGCAATTTAATTACATAAAAGAAAAGTAACAACTTTTTTGTTCTTTCTATTTCAAATTAAATTCTTGTCTTATGGTTGGAACTTGGTATACACGTCACAATTTTACGTTATTTTCTCAGTACTGGACTTCCTCTCCTCTTTACCCACCTCCTACTCCCATTAATATCATGGACCTACTACCACGAAAGGATCGAGAAGAAATTGACTCTAGTCTGTAGTTATACAATTCTAATCCAAGAAAAACCAAAATTCGATTTCGGGGGCTAAAGCCTAAAAGCGTGAATAGAAAAAAATAAAAAATAGAATTCAAAAATAAAAAATATACTAAAGTTCAAGATTAAAATTCGATTTCGGGGGCTAAAGCCTAAAAGCATGAATAGGAAAAAAACATAGAATTCAAAAATAAAATATATACTAAAGTTCAAGATTAAATTATCATATGAAAAATTTTTGGTCTCGTGTATATGACAGTATTGTCAAATGGTAATCACAAAAGTAAAATCTTGTGTCTGCATAGCGATTTAATTGCGTCCAAACGCAAATTAGAGTCCCTATATTTATAGGCAAATACATTCGCATCTTGTGGACCACGGCTTTCGTAACCAACCCCCAGCCAACTTGGAATCTTGGAGATGCGAAATGATTTTGTTTATTTGTGAATTGTGTGTGATTTTAGGGTGGATGTGTGCATATTTTTTTTCATTTATTTTTTATTCATTCAAGGCAGTGGTCATCAACCATTAGGCGTAACTAGTATGTAACCCCGTGCTACCGCACGAGACTGGTTAATTGTAATGATGCTATTGGTCAACTTTTTTGTTTTTGTTTTTTTGGGTTTATCACACGGATCATCGGATGATAGAATTAAATAAAACAATGAAAAATATATATTGCATTTTATTATATAAGTAATGCTATTGGTCTTTTTCTTTTTTTTTTGGTTTATCATACATAGGATAGCATTAGATAAAGCAATGAATAAAAAAAGAGAATATTGCATTTTATTATTTAAGTGATGCTATAGTGAAGAAAAAAGAGAATATTGCATTTTATTATTTAAAATATATAAAGGGACATTAATGGAACTTTCTTCAAAAGTTTCTAATAAAATTGGACATGAATAGCGTATTGGAATCAAAAGTGTGTTGCAATTCATAGTTTTTAGTGGAGATACCATTAGATAGCACTTTTTCCCTATAGACATGTCTAATACGCTGTCCTTGAGTTTATTTTGAGTACGTTTCAAGGCGAAGTCAATATTGTTGTCTCTTTTAACACTTCAGAGTTTATTTTGGAATGGGCTATCCAAGTAAAAAAATAACTGAAAACACGCTACAGTCCAAAACGTGAAACGTAAAATTGGATCCAAACCCCACCTTAATCACGGATGGTGGAAGAAAAAAATTTAAAATATATTCTTTTATTATAATATCTTTCAAAAATAACAAACGCTGATAATAACCAAGAGATTTATTTATTTTTTAAAATTTAAAAAAAAAATCAAAATATCAAGAATGATGCAAGAGTCAACCTATGGCAGTTGACTATTTCTAAAAGTTTTAATCAGAGTTAAAAAAATAATAATAAATAATAAATAAATTCCTTTTATAATAATATATCTTTCAACAATCACAAAAGCTGATCACGGCCCATGATTCAATTTCAACAGGAAAAAATAAATAAATAAATAAATAAAATTAAGGGAAAAAAAAATGGCGATGCAAAGAAGAAGTGCATGCCTCTAAAAAAATGGTGATCAATTTATACATATATATTCCCACAAAAACAACTACATCATATCAATTAAAACCATAAAAATAAAAATAAAAACACACACAATAGAAAGGAACCCAAATTAGCCAAAAATGGAAGATGTGAAAGACACTGACTACCGATCACTGAAACCATCAGACTGAAGTATATATAAAAAGCCAACCCACAAAGAAAGAGAGAGGCATACCGGAGCCATGGGAGAAGAGGGTCGTTGCCAGAGTAGGATTTGATGTCTAAGATCAAGGAGCTGAAGAGATCGGTGTTGTTGTCGTTGTTGGCTTTGGCAGAAGAGGAGGTGAACTTGTAAAACAGGCGTGTCTGATATATAAAGAAGAGCAAAAGGTTAGCCAAAAAAAAAAAAAAAAAAAAGCAAAACATTTAAATGTAAAATGCAGATTTCTAGAAGGGGAGCTGTATATTGAAGGATTTTGGGTTTTGAGAAGGGGAGGTGAACCTGAATATATGCGGGTGTGAAGAGCAAATGTTTTATTCACAAAAAAAAAAAAAAAAAAAAAAAAAAAAAAAAAAAAAGAGCACAGCGTTAAAACCCAAAAGGCTAAAATATTAATATTCAATTATTTACTATTGTAAGGCATGCAGTATTAATTGTATAAGGGGAACAACGAAGAAAAGCAATTCATTATTGTAAAAAGTCCAACTTAACGTAAATTAGAATAAAACTACAACTTTTTGCACATGAAACATAAGATATTAGTGAGTATTTTGACATGACCTCCATCGAATTGCTCTGAGAGTAGGTGATAAAGAAAAACTTCATGAGACATATCCTTTGAAGATGCACGGGCACCTTGTGAGACTATTGGTGTGGTCATTTTAGTTGAGTAGATAGGATTGGTTATTTGAAGGTTCATTATTATTGGACTCTTTGGTTTTTGTATTCAATAATTTATTTTGCACAAAAATTAAAAAAATTGATAGACATGTCTAATTGGAATCTAATTGGATTTGATCAACTATTCGGTTTTTGTACCCAATAATTCATTTGAAACAATAATTAAAAATTAAATAAGACACATGGCAAAAAATTAGACTTCAATTGAAATCCAATTTATAACCTAATTGGATTTTCTTAGAGTTCTAATTGGTGTGTACACATGGCACATAATTAGAGTTCTAATTTAGAATTGCAATTTCACACTCTCTCTGCTTCACCTATTATTATATATATAGATATATAGATTAGTCATATCTTTAATCGAATTTATCTTCTAATTTGAGCTAAGGAATTTCCTAAAGGGTTCATACTAGACTAAGGTCTACCATTGTGGCTCAAACAAGATGGCAAGAACTCAGAAGTTTGGTTTTGCTGTGAAGAAAGTGTTAGGCACTTCCACAATGTCTATATTTTGATGTTCCCTTGTTTTGATTCATTCCTATCACCTTGTCCATCTCCCTTTAAAGGCTTTCCTTTTCGTTTGCTCCCACACCCCCCCACCCCCACCCCCACCCCCCCCCCCCCCCCCCTCTGTTTTTTTAATAAAATCGTCTTGCTAAGTTGTATATATTTTGGCCATTAGCTGGCCACGACATGCAGTCAGTGGCGAAGTCACTAATGGGCCAAGGGCACCCTTGGCCCCAAATCCCTTGAATTTTTAAATAACATATGTATATATTTTTAAAAAAAAAATTTATATATTTATATATATTATCATTAAAATTTTATAGTTCATAACCCATAATCTTATTTCATCTTTCAACTTTTCAATCCATTAAAATATTAGAATAAAGTTAAAATGACCTAGTTCTCTCACAACTTAACCAAAAAGCCTAATAAATCCACATTTTTCTTTAGGCTATGATTATTAGGATATTAAGATAGATTTTACACTTTGCTTTTAATCAAAGATTGGTTTAAATTGTAATATTTTTCTTAATTTTAACACATATCTATTAATTTTGGTGGATACTTTTTGTCAAACATCTATTAATTTATAAAGTAATTATTGTATTTCAAAAAAATTTATAAGCTTTTAAAATTACCATTTTTATTTTGGAAAATTACTAGTTTACATGAATAGTACATTATAAAGTATAATTGTAGAAAAAAATATTGCTAATATTTGCCACTTTGTTAGCCACATTTTTACCTACAATGTGCACTTTATATGGTATTATTTATGTAAATTAATAATTTTCCTTTTACTTGGGTGTCCGTAACAATTTGAGACTTTGACTATCACTTTGAGTATGTGTAGTCATATAATTACAATGAGGAATCCTTTTGTTGACTCAAAGGTTGACCTTTGAACTCAAGACCCGTGGATCTTATAAGTTTTAAAGAACCACTGGACTAACTTTCCCGGTCAATCATGGCTGCCAACTTAAACCTTCTCAAGTTTCTGTTCTTGCTCTTCTTTTCATCCTTGGAATCTTCTCACGCACAATACATCAAACCAGGCGGTACGCTTAGCTCCTCTACTGGGCCTTTGCAACGTTCTCCAAATGGGAGGTTCAATTTGTATTTCTGGCCGGGGGCTAGCTACACCTATTTAGGTGTATTTCAAGTGTATATGGCTTTCAAGTCAAGGCATTCCTACTGCTAATGACTCCGGCGAGTTTATTTTGGAAAACAAGGATGGAGCCTTGAGAATTAGGCGCCAAGGTGGGATTCCTATTACACTATGCTCTTTCGCTACCAATAAGACTGTCGCTACTTTATTGGATTCCGGAAATTTTGTCTTCAATGAAGTGTACTCCAATGGATCTACAAAGCGGGTGTTATGGCAAAGTTTTGATCATCTGGTGGAATTGCTTATTCCCGGAATGAAATTAGGCATCAAAATTGGTCACTCAAATCACGGTTAATTTGGGACTTCCTAATTCCAGGGGCTTTCACTCTTGAATGGGACCCCAAAGGACTTGAATTGGTGATTAAGCATCGAGGGGTGGTTCACTGGAAAAGTGGAGTCTTGAGAGACAACCAATTTGAGAATATTGCAACCAATATGTATGATTTCAACGTTGTCTCAAATGGGTTGAAGAATCATTCTCTCTCATGTATAAAAGTCAGCAAAGTCTGCTACAGAAGTGGGTGGTTTTTCCTACGGGAAACTTAATGGAAAATTCCATAAACGGAGAAGTATTGATAACTGGAGCAGATAAATGTTATGGATATAACATTGATGGAGGGTGTCAAAGGTGGAATCAACCAGAGTGTAGGCATAATGGTGGCACGGTTGATATTAAAAGTGGTTTTCTCAATAGTGAAGAGGACTATTATTATACTACTCCAAACACAAATTTTGCCCTCAATGAATGTCAAGTCAGTTGCTGGAACAACGGTAGCTGTGTGGCTTTTGATTCTCTATATGAAAATACAACAGGGTGCAAATTTTGGACAAATATGACGAACTTCATTCTTGACGATTCATCAGGATCAGAACGTCTCTATATTATAACGCTAGAGACTTCAAATTCAGTGAATCCCAATAATATAACGTCAGAGCCTTCAAATTCAACGAATCCCAATAATATAACCCGAAGGCTTCTCAAAGTGGTATGTTTACTAGTTTTTTGTCCTACATGAACAATACAAATTCTCCAAACTGTATCAAACAAGTTAATTGTAAGCAGCTCCTACTCAATCTTAACTATTCTATTTGAACACTGTCGATATGCAATAATATACAATTTTTTTTAGAGAGAATTTTTGAAATGATTACTAACCACAGCTGTTTATGACCTGTAGGAAAAAGCAAGTGGATATGGATTGGTATTGTAATTGCCATTGCTTTTGTAACTTTTGCCTGTATAATGTGCTACTGCTGTCTACTAAGAAAAAGAAAAGTTGTGCTTCAAGGTAAATAATTCACATATAAATTGAATTTGTTAGATAATTCATTTCACTTTTTTCATTATTATTTGCTATCTTTAAATGGAAGTTTTGATTTTAAGTAAATTTATACAGGACATAACGAAACCACGGAAGAAAAAGAATTGTGTAATTCAGTGATTTCAAATAGATTTGATGATGTGAATGAGCTTCCAAATGATGGAAAGAATGGATCAAATATAACTATATTTAGTTACGCATGTATCAAGGTTGCCACTAACAACTTCTCATTAGAAAACAAGCTTGGAGAGGGAGGTTTTGGACCTGTCTATATGGTAAGCCCCAAAAACTTTCTGAGTAGAGATGTATAAATTAACTTATGTCCAACAGTGACTGAACCTTGTTTGATCATCACAATAGGGAACATTGCTAACAAGTCAACAAATAGCCATAAAGCGACTATCAAGAAATTCAGGGCAAGGCATAATTGAGTTCAAGAATGAGTTGATACTCATATCTAAACTCCAACACATGAATCTTGTTAAGCTTTTGGGTTGTTGCATTTTTGGAGGAGAAAGGATGCTAGTCTATGAATACATGCCCAACAAAAGCTTGGACTACTTTCTATTTGGTTTGGAAAACATTAAAAAAAAAAAATTCATCTTAAGGCTTCATTTGTTTTCTTCATAGAATTAATATAATTATAAAAGCTTAAACTGCTTCCTATTTGGTTTGGAAAACATTAAATTTTATTCATCTTAGGGCTTCATTAGTTATCTTCATAAAATTTATACCCTTATTAGTATTACTTTATATCAAGTATATTATTGATTAGGTTTAACTTTTATATTGGCCAGATTCAAATCAAAGCAAGCTACTAGATTGGAAGAAACGTTTCAACATAATTGAAGGAATTGCTCAAGGATTGATCTATCTCCATAAATATTCAAGGTTGAAAGTAATTCATAGAGATCTAAAAGCCAGTAACATACTTCTTGATCAAAGTATGAATCCAAAGATTTCTAATTTTGGCATGGCAAGAATTTTCAAGCAAAATGAAGTGGAAGCAAATACTAATACAATTGTTGGGACATAGTAAGTTAACTACACGCTATTCTTCTAGAAAAAAAGTAAATAATGCTAAAGACTACCACTCTTTTAAGTTCATCAATTCTTTTTTCAAATAAAAATGTTCATCTTGTGTTTTCTTGTAGCGGTTACATGTCCCCTGAATATGCTATGGAGGGTTTGTTCTCTATAAAATCAGATATTTATAGCTTTGGAGTTTTAATACTTGAAATCGTGAGCGGTAGAAAAAACAACAGCTTATGTGATGATGAGCATGCACTCAATCTAGTAGGATATGTACGTATTATATATATATATATATATATATATATATATATAACTTTGGATCATATATATTTTTATAGTTTTGTGTTTCCAAAATTTTAAATAATTGTTCCGTTTTTTAGGCATGGGATTTATGGCAAGAAGGTAAAGGGCTAGAGTTAGTTGATCCGACGATAAGGGAGTCGTGTCGAATATCAAGTACTGAGATGCATTCACGTTAGTCTCTTATGTGTGCAAGATTGAAAAACTCTCTCAAATCTATAATATCTCTCACCGAAAACAATGAAGAAGAAAGTAGAGAAAAGAAAGGAAAACAGAGAGAGAGAGAAAACTGAAGAATTTCTTTACTAAATATATTTCCCAATACAATTAACAATGGAGGCTTCAGGCCATATTTATACAACACAGATTGAGAGAGAGAGAGCACAAGGGAGACTAATAACCGCCTCACACGTGCTCTTCCCAAATCTAACTAACTGCTAACAAACTAATCAGTTAATAACATTACACATATATACTGAAAACGACATCGTGTCCTTCAAAGGGGAGGTTTCTCAAATATATACAAAATGGCACCGTTCCTTTTAATGAGAAACGGTGACGTTTTGTTTTACCTTTCCTTTATGTTTTCCCAGCCTTGTATACGACACCGTTCTGATAGACTTGACCGTTGGAGCTTCATCTTCTTCTTCCTCATGATTTGAATGCTCTGGATTGCTATGGCTTTCATCCCCCCTCAAACAAATGGGGAATTTCCACATGAGTTTGGAAGTAAGCCAGTTGAACCTAGGAGAAGGAAGACCCTTAGTAAACAGATCAGCCAATTGATCATGGGTAGAGATGAACTGAAGCATCACATCACGCCTGAGGACCTTCTCACGAACAAAGTGGTAGTCAACTTCAATGTGCTTAGTACGCGCATGAAACACAGGGTTAGTGGCAATGGCCAGAGCACTAACATTGTCACACCAGAGAAGGGGAGGAGAAGGAAGAAAAAGGCCAAAATCGAGCAGAAGCATTCGAATCCAATACAACTCAGCAGTTGTGGAAGCTAAGGCATGAGATTCAGCCTCTGTGGAAGAAAGAGAAACAGTACCTTGCTTCTTGGCAGACCATGATATAGGAGAATTACCAAAGAAAAGGACCATACCAGTAAGGGAACGCCTATCCATAGGGTCCCTAGCCCAATCAGAGTCACTATAAGCAGAAAGGGAAATTGGACCAGGGGTGAAGGCAATTCCAAAGTGTAATGTGCCTTGAAGATATCTTAAAATTCGTTTAGCTGCCTGAAGATGATTCTGTGTGGGAGAACTCATATGTTGGCAAGCTTGTTGCACATCAAATGAGAAATCTGGTCTTGTAAAGGTTAAATATTGCAAGGCACCTACCAAGCTCCTATAGGATGTAGGATCAAGTAACAATGGACTATCATTAGGGAGAAGGTGAGAGTTAGGTGAAGAAGGAGTTTTACAGGGCTTACAATCAACCATTCCAAACTTCTGAATAAGATCAAAGGCATATTTGGCCTGATGAACAAACAACCTAGAAGGAGTATAATCAATTTGCAAGCCAAGGAGGTAATGAAGTAAGCCAAGATCTTTGAGATCAAAGTCCACCCCCAACAGCTTGATAATTGAAGAGACAAAGCTGGATTTGTTGCCTGTGATGATGATATCATCCACGTATAGCAACAGAAAGATAATTGAAGAACCATGCCTTAAAATGAAAAGATTACTATCTGCAGCAGAAGCACAGAAGCCAATGTGCAACAATTGAGAAGTAAATCTCTCAAACCAAGCTCTAGGGGCTTGTTTGAGACCATAAAGAGCCTTGTGAAGGAGACACACATGCTTAGGGAAGGCTGGATCAACATAGCCTTGAGGCTGAGCCAAATAAACCTCTTCTTTAAGAACTCCATGCAAAAACACATTACTGACATCTAACTGCCTCAATTCCCATCCAAATTGCACAGCCAAAGCTAGAAGAATCCTAACAGTAGCAGGCTTCACCACAGGGCTAAAAGTCTCATCATAATCCATGCCATATTGCTGAAGATACCCCCTTGCAACTAACCTGGCTTTATATCTTGCTATAGAGCCATCACTGTGCCTCTTCAATTTATAAACCCATTTGCAAGTGACCACATTTTTATGGGGAGGAAGAGGAACCAAGGACCAGGTATTCTGCTTCTATAAAGACTGAAACTCAGCATCCATAGCAGCTATCCATTGAGGGTGTTTAGAGGCAATGGTGAAAGAAGGGGGTTCTGTGATGGTGTAATCAGCTTGAACCTGCATAACTCTAGGCTTATAGATACCATGCTTTGACCTTGTAAGCATTGGATGAGAATTAGTGGAGACAGGAACAATGTCATGAGAAGTAGGCACAGTAGGATCAGGTTGGGAGAGAGAAGAAGAAGTGACAGGAGCAGGAGTAGGAGGAAGAGATGAGGGAACAACTAAAGGAGGAGGAACAACAGGAATAGGTATTTGTGGAGAAAGAAAAGAAGGAAGAAGAGAAGAAGTAATATCAGGAGGTGTGGAAACAGTAGCAGACTCAGTAGGAGAATTAGGAATAGACTCATCAACAAGGGGTGATGGTTGAGAAAACCAATTAGAGAGAGATGATGAAAAGGGAATATGAGGATCAGTTAAGCTAGAATCATTAGCAAAAGGGAAGAGAGACTCATTGAACAAGACATGACAGGCAATGTAGATTCTATTAGAGGTTGGATCAAGGCATATATAACCTTTAGAAAGGGGAGGATAACCTAAAAAGACACAAGGTTTAGATCTGGGCTGTAACTTGTTTTGGTTAAAAGGCCTGAGGTAAGGGTAGCAGGCACACCCGAAAGTCCTAAGAGCAAGGAGAGAAGGTGATTTAGAATAAACCCTTTCCCAAGGGGAATGGAACCCTGAGACTGAGGAAGGCATTCTATTGATTAGATAGGTTGCAGCAGAGAAAGCATAGGACCAATAATTGAGTGGAAGATGAGATTGGTACAATAGAGTAAGACCAGTTTCAACAACATGCCTGTGCTTTCTCTCTGAAACACCATTTTGCTCAGGAGTATGAGGGCAGGAAGTTTGATGGAGAATACCACAGGTTGAACAAAAGGACTTAAACTCACTGTTAATGTACTCAGAACCATTATCAGTTCTTAAGACCTTAAGTTTAGAGCTAAACTGAGTTTCAACCATGGACTTGAAGTGTTTGAAAACAGAAAGCACTTCATTTTTATTTTTGAGAAGAAATAACCAGGCGAAACAAGAGTAATCATCAATGAAAACCACATAGTAATTGAAACAAAGTAAAGAAGTGAGTGGAGAAGGACCCCAAACATCACTATGCACAAGTTCAAGAAGTGAAGTGGAAATGAGAGGTGTTTTATTCAAATGAAACCTGTGCATTTTTGCACTTATACAGTATTCACAAGATGAAAAAACTTCATCAATCTGTGACAAAGAAATAGAAGAAAATACAGGTTTTAAAGCAGAAAATAGAATCTTGGAGCTTGGATGCCCAAGTCTGTGATGCCATAGCAGAATATGATGTGGTTTAACAGAGACAAAAGCAGAATTCTGAGCAAAATTGATGCAGGAAGATGAAGACATATTAGGATTAGATGGAATAGGGTAAACTCCATCTTTACTCAATCCTGCGTAGAGGATCTTCCCCGTGGGTAAATCCTGAATTGAGAACTTATGTGCATCAAAATAACAGAAAGAATTATTTTGAAGGCAAAGTTTATGAACAGACAAAAGATTTGAGGCAAGGTCAGGTACTCTTAAGATGTTATCAAGCCTAAAGTTATGAGTTAAGGTTCGAAGCTCACCATTACCAATGTGAGTGATTGGCAGCTCTTGGCCATTGCCAACTGTGACAGTCTCTGAGCCTGGAACTGGTTGCTGCATAAGAGAGAGTTGTGACAAGTTAGGGGTCACATGGTCTGAGCAACCTGTGTCAGTGAGCCAGCCATTGGAAGCTTGTACTTGAGCGGCATTAGCCACCATAGAAGCAAGTTTTGCAGGTGGATGCCTCCCTTGATATGTGAAATCCATTCTATGGTAACAATCAAGGGCTGAGTGACCATTCTTCCCACAGATCTGACACATAGGCCTGCTTGATTGACCTGGATTCTGGTTAGGTGACTGCTTAGATTGATTGAAATTCTGAAATTGAGGAGAGAACCCTGAATTGCCTGGGGTGAAACTGCTTGAATTGAAATTCTGAAATTGATTAGAATTGGAATAACCACCACCATAGTGAGATCCCCCAGAGTTATGATTATTGCCTCGACCTCTTCCTCTTTGATTATTGTACCTACCTCCTCTTCCTTGTTGAAACCCTTGAGAATGAAACTTTGTAGCGATAGCCATAGAAGCTGAATCAACTGTTTTAGACCTCTTTTTAATTACTCTTTCTTTAGCATTGAGCAAAACATTCAATTCTTCAACTGACAATATGTCACTTCTGGTTCTAATTGCTGAACTAAAAGAGTCATATTCAGAGGGAAGACCATCAAGAATGATGTGGAGAAGCTCTTCATCATCCATAAACACAGAAACAGCAACCAATCTATCTCTGGCTTGCTTAATTTTCTGAAAATATCCATCAATAGAGTCAACACCTTTCTTGATTGAGTTTAACTCATTTCTCAGACTCATCACATGAGACCTTGAGACAGATGCAAATCTTTTCTCTAACACCTTCCAAACTCCTCTCGTTGATTTCTTCCCAACAATGATGGCAAGAATTGCAGGAAAGAGAGTAGAATTCAAGAAAGTGAACATTGATTGTTCACGATTCCTCCAAGCTATGAAAGCTGGATTGATCTCAGTAGTAAAATTACCAGATGAATCTTTAAGAAATCTATCTGGAGCAGTGATTGAATCATCCAGAACATCAATCATTGAATAGGTATCTAGAATTACCTCGATTTGGTGTTTCCACACAATATAGTTTCCATAATCGAGCTTTACAGTCATCATGGATGATATGTTTGACAATAGCAACAGTGAAGTATTTACTAGTAAATTCGCAGTGGCCATAGCTGGTAGAGTAGCTGAAGAAGACGGAGCAGAAGCCATTGAAAATGGATCAGTGCTCTGATACCATGAAAAACTCTCTCAAATCTATAATATCTCTCACAGAAACACTAAAGAGGAAAGCAGAGAAAAGAAAGGAAAACAGAGAGAGAAAGAAAACTAAGATATTTCACAAGAATTACTTCACTGAATATAATTCCCAATTCAATCAATAATGGAGGCTTCAGGCCATATTTATACAACACAGATTGAGAGAGAAAGAGCACGAGGGAGACTAATAACCGCCTCACACGTGCTCTAACAGATTCACACACGTGCTCTTCCCAAATCTAACTAACTGCTAACAAACTAATCAGTTAATAACATTACACATATATACTGAAAACAACATTGTGTCCTTCACCAGAGGTTTCTCAAATATATACAAAACGACACCGTTCCTTTTAATGAGAAATGGTGACGTTTTGTTTTACCTTTCCTTTATATTTTCCCAGCTTCGTATACGACACCGTTCTGATAGACTTGACCGTTGGAGCTTCATCTTTTTCTTCTTCATGATTTGAATGCTCTGGACTGCTATGGCTTTCAAAGATGGTGCAATTGATCGCCCTACCATGTCAGATATGTTATCTATGTTGACAAATGAAAGTACACAATTACCTTTACCTAAAAAACCAGCTTTTTCTATAGGAAGGAAATCAATTGTGGCAAATATTCCTAATGAAGAACCTGAAGTTTATACGGTGAACGACTTGTCCATTACTGATATGAATCCCCGATAGGAGGTATGATTTTATTTATTTTTTTGTCTTATAAGCATGTTAGGTGGGAATAATATGTGTGTGTGCGTGTGAGAGGTAGCTCATATCATAGTAATTTTATTAAATAATTTATTTCGAAATTCTTCTAATACCTTAGAAGTCTATAATTGGTTGCAATTGTAACATTTTATTAAGTTTATTATCTACTGTTTCATTTTTCATTTTATTTTAGTAAATTTTACTTCTTTGATTGCATATGAGCCTAGTGTGTAGTAATTCCCATGAAGGACTATGTGAATGGTCTGAGAAATATCATTTTGTTGCAATTAGAAACTCCAAATAAAGAAACAAAAAAAAAAAAAAGGAAAATTTTTCATTTAAAAATCACTTAGTCAAAGTCAAAGTGCTCAAATATCAATTCTACTCGGCATAGATGTTGACTATCAAGCTGAGGTTACACTGTCGTATCTTTTTTACCATAATCTTGGAACTTAAAAAAAATAAAAATTGTTTTAAGAAACAAACTAATTGCTAAATACATACAGACTTAATTATACACTCACACCAAACTCAAACACATTAAAATTGAATCTATGAATTATTTGACTAGCTTACGAGAAATTATTATTATTTGTAGTTATTTTGTATGTTGACATACTTGAAGAAGTTAGGGTCTTTAAAAGGCCCAATGAAGTAAGTTACATTGGCTATTAGGTTAGGCCCCGCCCCTAGAAAAAGGGGTAGAGTCCACCTTGTAGAATCTCATGTTAAGAGCATCTCCAATAGATGCTCTATATCTATTTTTTGGAGCAAAAACACCACTGTTCACACTCCATTCACACTCCAACAGATTCTCCATCTCCATTTTTTATATTAGCTTTGCTACAGTGCTTCTCTACAAATAGAGAACACTGTAGCTTTTATTATTCATTCTTCAAATGTTTTTTTCTATTATAATAATCAGGTATTGAATAAAAAAAAATGTTGAAAGATGTGTAGTTGTTAAAAAAACAATAAAGAATGAATGATGAAATAATATTTAAATGAGATGGAGAGAATGATAGAAAATCTGTTCGAAAGTGTATTTGAAAAAGTAGGTAGGTAAAAGATAAATATTACTGTTCATTGTCCAAACAGTACAAAAATTTGGCTAATTTGCTGGAGATGCTCTAAAATGTTAAAGACCAAGAGATTTAGGGGTTTTTTTATGTCAAAAGAAAAGAAAGGAGGGAGGAGGGCAGTGAAGCCGTGAAACTATGAAAGCCAAAGGCTAGCATTTGGTGACAAGTTATTCTTTAATCAGGTAATCACTCTCAGCTCCCTGTTCGATTCAGAATTAGAGACCACTGACATAGGAATATGGGTTAGATTTGCAAATGACATTATATAAGTGTTAATTACTAAAAATTGCAAAGAGATTTGCAGCTCAATTAATACCTCTTAATATTTCAAATAGAAATGTCAAGAATTCAAATTAACGGCTAAGAATTCATTGTAGGATGCCAATATTATCATTTGTGTTTAGGCGAAAATGTACTTTTGGTCCCTATATTTTGGGCCAATTCTTATTTTAGTCCTTACTTTTTTGGAGCATCTATTTTAGTCCTTGAAAATAGAAAATCATTTCTAATTTAGTCACTACTTTCATCTCACTAATTGAAATTGCTTATGTAGTAGACGGAATGCACAGTTGGCATGTTAGATGCTGATGTTGCTAATAAAATAATATAAAAAAAATTTGGCATTTTTTAAATTCCACATTAGTATTTTAATTTTTTTTTTAAAGCAATGTCAAAAAATTTAAACAAAAAATTAAATTAAATAAAAAAAAAAACCTTAAATCTAATTTCATTAAAAAAAAAAATTTTGTTACTTTTCATTATTTTTTCGTAAGAACATAAGAACTTGTTCTTCATGTTCTTCCCAAATCCAAGAAACAAACCCAGCAACCAAAACTAATCTCTAGCAAACCCCAAATCCAAATCCAGCAACCAAATCCAGTCTCCATAAAATCCAGGAAAACAAGAAATAAATCCAAGAAACCAAACCAAACCATAAATAAACCCATAAACATAGTAACCAAGCCATTCTCCAACAAACCCATAAACCCAAAAATTTTCTTGGGAAACAAACACACAAAAAACCCAGAAAAACAAGCAACTCCACATTCTCTCCAAAAAAAAAAAAAAGAAAAACAAAAACAAAAACACAAACAAACTCAGAACAAGAGCAAGGGGAGGAACAACATCGGAGGTGAAGCCATGAGTGTCTTGCAATATGAAAAAGGAGAGGAAAATCAGACCACAAGTGAAACTGTAGGCGGAGGAGATAAGGCTTGGGGTGGCTCGTCCATGGCAGATTGGGAATAAGGAGGGATGAAGTTATGCGCCGCGACCTCCAGCTGCCAACGAGCCTCCCACGTGAAAACCCTCAAGGGCCACTCCGCCCAACTCAAGCCTAGTCACACAAGATCCATCCCTGTCCACCAAAACCCCAAGCTGCCACTCCAGAATCACCCCAAGCCACCATCCTTATCTTCTTTGCCTTCGCCCACTACCGTCCACCAACGTCGCCACCCCAGGCAGTGGCTCCCAAACCCACACCTCCCTCTCTAATTCTCTTGCCTTCACCCACTCTCTCTCTTTTCTGTCTAATCTAAAGGGCCAGTAAAGAGGAAAAGAAAGCCCACTCTCTCTCTTCGCGATCTAATATGAAGGGTCAATAAGAGAGGTAATTTTGAACTTAAACCAGTTTGGAGAGAAAGGGCTTGAGACAATTTTGAATATATATTGCCAGTGGGTTGGGATTTAGATCTAATTTTGATCTAGGTTTGTAGGATTTCAAAAGTTAAAAAAAAAAATGGTATATTTAATTTTGAGAAAAGAGAGAAGGAGGAATTGGGAGAGACACAAAGTTGCATCATTTTTTCCTTTTTATTTTTTATTATTAGGAAAAGAAATTTTGTGAAACCGAATGCAAAATAGAGATTACAGAGAATGGCTGAGTTATATCACCGGCCTTCAATGCAGTTTGGCATTTTTTATAAATATTTTTCTCACATTCATCTGTCAAAAAAAATTGAAACAAAAACCGAAACCAAAATGAAAAGAACAAAATTTTACTTCTATTGATAGAAACCCAGAATATTGGAAACCATAGATTTTGTGAGAGTTACTCCTTGAGTTCAATGGAAGAGGAAGAGAAGAGACTGGGTTTTCTCACACCATGGAAAATAGAATGTGGTTTTAATCCATTAAGTGTCTCTGTCAAAATAGCCACATAGCTTAATTTTAGAAACATAAAGTATTGTATCTAAATTTTGCCATTTTATAATATGCTCATCGGTTTTCAATCGTCTACAAGGTTTTCAACATCAAATATATTGTGAATGCAATGAACTTATGTTAAGTAGTTTGAAATTGTCATAGTATTATTTTGTGATAATCTTATTGAAAAACTTCCTGAGCATTAGCATCTGGTTTCTATAAAATATCCAATTTTACCATCTTAAAAGCTACTTTATCTATTATATCATACCATTTTATAACACACCCAACATCCCAACTTTTATATTCTTATACAACATATTAAAATAATATATCTACACAATAAAATATATAACCAAAAACAATTAAAAAAAATAGTATTTTAATTTTGTGGGGAGTCAGGGGAGAGAGAGAGAGGAAGATGCTTTTGAGGAATGAATAAAAAACATTATTTTAATTTTGCAAGTGAGCTATAATACCGTCATAAATTTAGGATGGTACTTTAGCACAATTGTAAATTTTTTTACAGTTACAAGACTGAGTAACGGGCTATTATGGTACTATAGCACAATTGTAAATATGCAAGACCGGGTATTGATGCTCTATATATCTTGGGATCAAGCACTTTGTGAACCAAGTATCCAAAGTCTAATAGTAAGGACATGTAAGTGATGTAACATTGAAATTGTGAATTTTCACTTGATTTGATGATTTGAGAATTTTGGACATGTCTTTTGAATATGTTGGATGGAAGTTTTGGAAATGGATTCTATTTTAACATATTTGTGATTTTATCATAGCCAACAGGGTTCAATTTATTGGCCTTCGAAACCAATGCTCTATATGCCGCTATCAGGGGAGTATGTATACCCGTATATTTGTTTTTGCTGAAGTATGTATACCCGTATATAGGGAGTCTGTTTACGATATATTTATGCCCTTAGGAGTCTAGTTCCCCAACCAATGGGGGAGTCTATTGTGTCTCTATCCATTATGATAGTTTCTGCCAACAAAAGTTTGTTCTATCATTCAATAAATATGTATTCTAAATCAATTTTCTCGGTAAATATCTATCATTTATTAAGCATGTTACTATTCCATTTATAAATTTATAGTTTGATATGTTGTAAGCTCTATTATGATCTCCTTTATATATAATCTCCTTTATAAAAAGACTTCCAATAGTTAACGTGATCCTATTCCAGTGTATATTATAGATAGATATACTTATTGAGCTCACCCCATTCTAATATTGTTCAGATTGAGCGTTGAAGCTCTGAAAGAAGATTTGACGCAACCAGAAATTTGTGGATTCGCAAAGACTTGTTCACTAGCTATTAAGTAATGCTTGAAAGTTTATTTGTACAGTGGAGATTGTTTTCATTAGAGGTTTGTTTTTTTCTTGTAATATTATTTACTAGTTGGAGTTTTTGAGAGTGGAACTCGTATATTTAAGATATGTTTGATTATGGAGGTATTCTTATCTTAATTATTATTATTTATAATTAGGTTCAGCTTGGTAGTTTTTAATCATGTTCTTGAGTTCACAAAGATCATGTAGATTTGAGTAGTGACACGTGGTGGTGACACATGGCATCAAGTGTGTGGTGCTGATATATGGTTGGCACATGCATATATGTGGTCACTAATTAACGTGTGATGATGCGTACAGGCCCCGTACGTGAGCTCGGGTGCTTGCATACATAACATGGGCGCATGGGCTGAGTAGTAGAATCTTCTTCAGCTCAACATTGGGGGATAATTTTAGCTGTTATAGGTTGCTAGTCCCTGAGCTATGAATATATTTCAGTGTTTGCTCAATCTAACTGCTAAGCGGACGTGACATGTTAAAAGTTGGCACTGAGATTTTTTTTTTTTTTTTTTTTGGCAAAAATGTTAATGTGTATAGGCGGTGCTAATAATATTCTTAAGATAAATAAAAAAATTTATTGTAAAGAATTGACAAAAGGTTGATAAAGACCTGAAAATTCATAACTATGACTATTTTTTATAGGAAATTAGAGAACTGTAAAGAATTGAACTACTCTCAAAAGTGAGAAGAACAAAAGAAAAGATTAAATTAAATAAAAAGGGAGAAAGTTCTTTCCCTCTTTATGTTTGAAATAGTTCATAATTCCTCATTTATCTTAAAAACCAATCAATTTCCCTTTCTCTATGTTTGGGACATGCATAAATATTCAAATCATTTACTTTTTAAGTTAAATCTAACACAGGATAAAGTGGCATTTGAATGAGAAGAGAATGAGAGTGTGTTTTAATGTGCTTTGTTGATTCCTTATTTGCTAAAAGAAATGTAGAAAAAGAGCAGAAAGAAGGTGGAAAGTGAAAATAAAATTTGGCAAAGTTGGAATGGTAAAAGGACACATAAAAGTGATAAAACTTTGTTTTAAAAACTAATGTTTGATAGCTGTCAATGAAAGGAGGAGGCATATAGTAAAAATTTACATGCTCTTGTCATAGAGTGCATGTAGACTTTGACGAAAATTATCTACCCGAATTTTTTTTTTTTTTCTTGTTTATAAGTAAATTGTGAATGAGAAGAGGTCTCTACTCTAAGTTTAAACATTTTTGCGCCTCTCACATGGTTAGGGACGGGAAATTTGAACTTTAGATGTCATTTTAGAAACTCCCAAAACTACGAAGAGGGCAATATTTTAAAAATCTATGTTAGAAAACCTTGAAGTTTGTTGAAGTTGTTGTGGAATGCCTGGAGTTCAACAATGGTGAATTGAGAAAAGAGAGAAAATGATTTCACTTTCACATATGCATTAATATACAGAGGCACTGTTCTTATTTAGCGGAACAGAGGAGCGATAACAAACTAGAAACAGACTGAAAATAATCAACCAATAATCTACAGACATCTGACACCAAATCAAGTAACAGAAAATATACAGTATAAACGACTTGTAGTTTGTATATATACAAAAGAGAAACGACTTGTAGCTGTGCTTCTTCTTCGCCTAATCAGTATGGCTTCATATTCTCGCGGTTGAAAGTCTGAATCAAGTTTCATATTAGTCTCCTTGTTTACAGACCCCCACACTCTACCGCTACCAGGACACCCTTTTTTTCAGATTTTTTTTTTTTTAGCTGATTTTTTTTTTTCAGATTTGTCCGAGTAGATAGAGTATACATGCCCTCTCGTTTAGTTATAAAATCAATATATATATTGGTTAAAATGATAATTCATAAAAGAAACTAAGGGACAAATAAGGTTTTAGGACAATGCCTATTAAAGTACAAACCAACGAGATCAAACTCAAAAACATCTACAAAGCCCGCAGGCAAACTGCCATGTAAAGTAAGTTCAAATCTTGAAAAAATCTCGTCCTAGTTATGTTATTTGCACATCTATTAGCTTCACAAAAGTAGTGGCTAAACTAGACTTGGAGAATCTGGGAAGCCAATTGCCTACAATCATCCACGAGAGAAGAAACAACATTATTTGAGTAGTTTGGTTAGCTTATTAGACATCAACAATATCTATGTTTACTTCAACAGTAGCAAAATTACAATTAAAAGGCCATCACAAGGGACCCAAAGCTTTGCTAAAAAACTGGTGGCTATCAAGGTTTTCAGATCCGAACCATTCATTGAACCTTAAAAGGAAGAGGTTTAAGATTTTTGAGGTCAAACTAAGGTCGAACCGAAGTCGAACCGTGATAACGTCATAATTAATTTAATAATTATTTTAAATATATGTAAAAAAATTAAATTAATAAAAAATAGAAAAATTAACTAAAATAGTCCAAAACAAATATAGATAGTATTTTTTTATAACATAACTTTCATAATACAAATAAAAATTATTAAATTCTAAAAAAACATAAATAGCTATTAAGTTTCTAAATTATTTTTAAGTCATGACAAAGCACACTTTAGTACCCAATAATTTTTATTTTATGAAACCCAATAAAATAGTTAAGAGACAAATTAGTTTATTTGCTCATGGCTAAGCCCATTTGGCTGTTGATCTTTTTTTTCCCAAGCCCATTTGAATAGTCAATGTTCACCATTTATTATGGATTAAAAAAAAAAAAAAAATCAAAACCTAAGAAGGAAGTGCTTGACAGCAAGCAAGCATTAGTAGTTGACTTGACACTAAAGCACGCAGGAAGAAGTCTCCAGAAGCGATGAAGAAGTCTACAACATTTTTAGCAATATTTTTACAATAAAATTTATGTAAAAAATTATTACTAGTTCTAATTTGAACCCACCATTAAAATTATTTTTTTATTCACTAATATTAACTAATAACAATATGTTACTTAAAATTTATTGTGAAATATTGTGAAAATATTATAGTAACAATTAATTGTGATTTTTTATTCTTTTTACTTTCTTTCCTTGCATCCATACGTTTCTTTTCCTTTTTTTTTTTTTTCTCTTGATTTTTCTCCTCCACACACGTATCCCCATCCCCACCCCTCTAGTCTAATCTTGTTTTTATTTTTCTAGACTCTTCCTCCAGAGAGCGTGTCCTCTCTGCTTTTATTTTTCTTTCTTCATCTCTAGCTCTCTCTCTCATACTCTCACCCTGTCACACACACATTACCGGCAGAGAACAAAGCCGAAATTTAAAGCTTGATTCGCCCAAGAGAAGAGTTTTTGAAGAGAGGGAGCTACGTGATGTACTCTGAAGAGAGAAGAATAAGAAACATAAAGACATACTGTGTTTCTCTGGAGATGGCAGTGGAGGAGTTTTTGAAGACATGATGCACTTCCAGCAGTTGTTTTTTTTTTTTCTTTTTTCTTTTTTTTTCTGTGTGTAATTTTTTTTTTTCAAGGTTCATATTCAAAGGGAACCGTGAGAAGTGGTCTGATCACGGTTCTCAGAACCATGTGGTTCGACCGCGGTTCGAAGGGTTCCCTGTTTTTTTCCTATAGTGTAGTTCTTAAGGCTAAAAGAACCACAAAAATGAGCGGTTCAAAGTTTTCCCGATCGGACTGTACGGTCCGGTTCGGGTTTCAAATCCTTGGTGGCTATACCAATTTTCCTAGAAAACCCCACAACCCAAGTCCTAGCTTCATTTCGAGTTCATTCTGTCACATTAAGAGTGTGTTTGCGTATAGAGTTTTCTGCGTTTTGCATTTTTTTAGTTGGTCTCATGGGTATTATTCACAGACCACCAAGAACTGAAAAACGCAGCCATGGGTTTTGGTACAGTGTTTTGTCTTAAAAAAATTATTTTGCTACAATGTTTTCAGCAATAAGTTTTCAGTTTTCAACAAATAAGCGGTATCCAAGCAGACCCTAAAGAGTCATCTTGAAGAGCCCACAATGCAAAATAGATATCACTATTCACCAAAAATGCACAAAAAACACCAACATCCTTTGAGCAAAAATACAATATATATATATATATATAAAATAAATCTTGTCACTTGAGTTCTTATGTATATTTGCTAACTTAGTGCATTTTTTTTTCTATCTAGTGTTGTCTTTCCTTCTGTCTTCTCTATCCTACTTTAACATTTAAAAAAGGGGGAAGGAATAGTAAAGTGGAATGATAGAAGAGATCTAATTGGTTGGGAAGATTGAAAAGTGGAGAGATGAAATAATCATTTGCTTGGTTGAGAAAAAAAAAATAAAAGAGTGAAAAATAAAGTTGGTATAAATTAAGAATTATGTCGCTATTATAAAAACAAAAAGTAACTTTGTAATGTGAGAAGAAACAAAAAAGAAAAGATAACAACAACAACAACAACAATGTGCTAAAAATTTGGTTAACACATAGGTCTTGACCCAACTCGAGCTTACTCGAGTTCAGGTCAACCTATTTTACTTTATGATCCAAAAAAACACAATCTGTTTGTTTGTTTAGACCCCTTAAAGCCAGATTGTTTAACCTAATTAATTAACCAAGTAGTTACTTAGATTGATTATTCAAATCTAGGCTAAACACTTGCAATCATATCACTAAGTGCAGAAAAGTAAATGAGACAAGCAATATGATTACCCAGAAAATCCAATGAAACCAATAGTTTTAACATAAAAAATTTGGGGAGGATTTAACCTAACTATTCATTTTCAAAGAAATCGAATTCACTATGATAGAATGGAGGTTTATAATAGATTTTCTCCCTAAAATCTAAAGCTTCCTCTTGTAGAACTTACTCACACAACCACGTGCAACTTCGAATCCATGGACTCTTCTATCGGAATTTGCAAAACACAAACTCCCACATTTGTGACTTTGAGATCCCACTCAAATGTTTCAGATCACCATTAGTAGTAGATCTTTATGCGGCAACTTGTTTCCACCAGTTCTTGATTGTAGATTTCTTATTCCGGTAGATGTTTGTTGAGTTAAAAAGTACAGAAACCTCTCAAATCTCATAGGAGTAACTCACAACACTTCCAAGGACTTGTAAAATGTAGTTAGAATTTTCCTTTAATACCTAGTAGTGTTTCACTCAAAACCCTAAATATTTTTACAGACTTTGGGATTAATTAAAATTCTATAGTATGAGATTTTCGATCGGTCGAACATTTCTTTCGATTAGTCGGGCTTCACAAAAACTTCCTTCTGTTTTTCTACTATTTTTCAATCTGTCGAGTCTGATTTTTGATCGGTCAAGCTTCACAGAAACTTTCTTCTATTTTCCTGCAGCTTGACAGTTCTTGAAACTTGACTTGAATATACATGATTAGCAATGTCTAACACCTAATCTAGACATGTTTTGATCTCAGTTTACCAACATACATAAATTTAGAATTCCAAACATTTATTCCTAAATATTTAGAACCTGACAATCTCCTCATTTGGCAAACCATGACAAAACATACATAAAAATGAATCGCTCAACTCAAGAACAAACCCAATTACAAAGTAATGCCTTAATACAATTCTATCATAATCTACTATCTATCAGTTGCTAAAATAGGCAACAGTTGGTGAAAGAATTAACCTGTAAATTCCTGAAACACTGAAACAAACCATAAATGCATGTGTGGAAAGTACAATATAAATCAAAAACTAAAAACTAAAAAACTGAACTTGGAATCACAAAACATAAATAAGAATCATCAGAATCAACAGTGTATCAACAATACATATCAAGGTTTGTGAAAACAAGAACAAAAAGAACCAAAACAAGAACAAGACATCACAGTCAAATCTATCTCCTCTCCAAAATCTAATTAAACTCCCCCTCAACAAAACACATCTCCCCCTAAGTACAAAAGTATCACCATCAAAATACATATCTACTCCTCTAAGTATCTACTCCCCCTTTTTTGTTACATATTGCCAAAGGCAATCATCAATGATCATAGGGTGGAGGAGGTGAAAAAGTACTCATACACTCAGAAAAATCAGCTCTCAAAGCAGCAACCTCAAAAATAAGCTCGCCCAAAAGCTGTCCATGAGCTGCTTGAGTCGTCATAAACATCTCCATCATGGCACGAAGAGAGAGAGGAGTGGTAGATCTAGAAGGACCAGTAGCATCAACATCAACATCATCCTCATCATCAACATCAGGAACAACAGCTGTAGGATCAAAAGGTACTTCCTCAGTAGGAAGAACAATGGGAACATCCTTAGTTGTAGTCTCTACTCTCAGTCTCTTTGTTGTTTCAACAAGCTTCTCCTATGCACCACGCTGTTTAAGAAAGGTAGCACCCATAGGTGCAATAGGATGAACAGACTCTAAGGCAGGATAAGGATCTAACTTTAAGAAGTCTAAGATCTTATGGATAAGAATTGGAAAGAATAGACCTTGTTTCTTAGATTTGTTCATATGTACCTCAACGATGGAATGAATAAAGAGGGATGGAAATCAAAGGGGACCATCAGTGACAAGAGCGTACAATAAAATACACCTATCTATAGAAATAGTATGCACATGAGAAATAGAGAGATGTTATTACATGCTATCCTAAACATCAAATATATAACCTCGGTTAACTCATGAGAGTTAAGCCTTGGTTCAAAACCCCAAGTAACAAATCTACCACATAGAAGAGACATGACATCATCAATGGAATGAGACTCAGTATATGGATAGACAAGTCTATGAACAATAAGGATACCAAGAGCTTCAGACAATATTTTCTTAGTTATCCGAAATTCTTCACCTCGAATCCAAGTAGTCAAGTAATGACCACTAGAGTCATTAGAATAGGAAGAGAGATTTGAATAGAATTCTCTAATCAAGGCAGTAGGAGGAGGAATAAGGTTGGAACACAAGGGTAACCAACTTCTAGACTCTAGATTTCTACGAATAGAAGGATCTAACTCATCTAGATTGACTTGCCTTCCACCCCAAATCGACCTGTATTTGACCAACGAATCTAACTTTTGAGCATTTTGTAAAGTACAAAACCTAGTTTGATCAAATTCCTCAACTGAAACACAAGAGGATCTAGAGACACTTTTGGCTTTGGTCTTAAAGTTTCTAGGCTTCTTAAGGGCCATTACTAGGATCTAGGGAGTTGGAAACAAAAAGAAAAACAAACACAAAAACCAAAAGCAGACTGCATTAGAGAGATAAAAACACAAGCTATAGGCAATCTTTAAAATCTATATGAATGCATGATGTATAGACTCCAATGATGCATGAACTAATGCTTTAATTGTTCAATTTGCTTACAATTTTGAAAATTAACCCAAAAAATCAAGTTTTATGAAAAATACCCAAATTTTGAAGAACATAAACCATAATTAAAAAAAAAAAAAAAAAAAACACACACACACACACACACATGAATTGATCAATTGATCATTACAACAATTAGAAAATCAATCAATTACAAGAGTTAATTTCATTCAATTGAACAAAAACCCCAAATCCTCAAAACCACATGAACCCTATTTTCGAAATTTTTCATGAAACTTGTTTATATCACACATGACCAAAAACCCATTGAACAAAAATGATCAAAAACCCTAAAAATCTCAAGTTTGAAATTTTTTAAAAAGTTGATGATTATGCAAGTATGAATGTGATTTAATTAGAAAGGAAGGGTAAAATAGTCTTACCAGATGTTGAAGAACAAAACCTTTGAAGATTTTGACTTCAAAAAGACACCAAAAAAAAAAAAATCGAAAAGGAAGGGATGAGAGGAATCGAAGAGAAAGTGAGTAAAGGACAAAAACTGATCTATCAAGCCTTAAGAATTTGAAATTTTCAAATTTCGATTGCTAGAGAAGAATTGAGCAACGATCAAAGGAAGGCTTTTAAAAATTTCGACTGATCAAAGATCAATCCAACAAGAATCAAAGGAGACAAAGGATTTTGGCCTAAAAAATGGACTTTTCCAATCAATCGAGAAACAGATTTGATTGATCAAATATGCTGAAATCTAGAATTTTAAAATAAATAAATAACTTGAAATTTATAGAAAAACAACTGGAAAAACAATTTTCATGATATGAAATGCATATGAATGATTCCAAAAGTTTTCAACAACATATTTCACTCAAGTTTTTAGAAATTTTCTCCTCAAATTCTACCTAACCAAAAAAATGTATTAAACATCACACAATGAATAATTTCAAATGGCCACATTAGTTAACTCACAATCTTATGTATTAAGTTTAGCAAAGATTTGCGTGTAGTGTGTGCAACTAATAAGTGTACAAAGTACAGAAAAGGTGATATGTAGATAATAATCAAACAAATTTTCTACATCATCAATCACATTAGTTTGAAAGTAACTGTCACCTAAAGGGTTACATCCTATGACCCTCACATCTCCTAGAAAACACACTTGCAATCATATAAAAGCATTTTGTTTCTTTTCGCTTTTTGTCTTTTTTATATTTTCTTTTGCTTTTCTTTTTCTTTTGAAAAATAACACCTCATTCAACCTTGTTGTACAAGTGTTACACCTTACCGAGCATGGCTTTTATAATATGCACACAGGTGTTCATGATTGGCGAGTAACAGTGGTGAGATGGTTATTTATGCCTTTCTCTTAGGATATTTTAGTCCTTACAATCAAAAGAATGTGACATCAAAATCAAGAATATTTGTTCAAAGACTATAAACAATTCACACATTTAAGCACTACATAGCACAAATTAGCAAAGTGCAGAAAATAGCTCATCAAAGCTATACAAGATGCACAGTCATGAGATGCAAATTTCATAGGCCAACCTCAATTACATACTTAGTGATGTGTAATACAAAAAATCTTTTTCTATTTTTTTTTTATTTAAAAAACATCCTAATCAAACCTAGAATGAAATGCATGAATGTAATGCAAAAGTAAATCCTAAGCAAAAACATTTTGGTCCAAAGGATAGAGAGATTAAGCACGAGGACCATGTCAAACAAACTCACTAATATCAAGTCTTTTGCATCCACACTTTCCTAGATGCAAATCTAAATTTGGAATTTCTAGATACATGAGATTTCTGATTAACTCCAGCATTGGTATAGAGACTAAAAGCCTTTACCAACTCATGAATAAGTGTCATGAGATCTTGTGCACTTGGCACAGACACTTTTGGTTTACTTGCTTGCTTGGTAGCTTGCAACTTGAAGTAGTTTGGACGAGTACGCCCAGCTCCACCACAGAAGTTACAACCATTGAGGCTTGTACTGTTTCTTACCTCTAGAATGAGTAGGTTTCTTGGGTTTTGTCTTACTAAGATCAACCCTAATGTTCCTAATAGCTAGAACCTCTTCCTTAGGAAACCTAACTTTAGGTCTAGGAATAGATACAGTAGGGACAAACTTAGTGGGAATTACAACAGAAGATGAACCACTCTTAACAAACCTTAACCCTATCTTATCAGATGAAGATTTTTGAGCATTCAACATGTTATCAAGTTTAGAAGAAGAAGATCTATCAAGTTGTTCTCTAGTAACAGATAATTCAGATGCTGGTTATCAATCTTAACAACAGCAGTTATAAGTTTATTGACATCAAATAGTTTGACCAAAAGATTTTTCTATTCATGTTCAAAAGTTTCTATCTTTTTCAAACCTAGATCAGCATTCATGGCATCTTTTGCTGCAATTTTTCAAAATTTGTTATATGCCCCTTGCAAGTCAACATTTTCAAAGAGTTCCCCATTAGAAGGGTTCTCATCAACAGTCTCAGTTTCACCTACTATAGCTATAGCAATGAAAGCCATAAAAGTTTCTTCTTGATCACTTTTAGACTCATGATCAGATCCTTCATCATCACTAAGAGTAACAACCATAGTTTTACCCTTTGACCTCAAATATAACGGACATTTAGACCTAAGATGACTATAACCCTAACAACCAAAACATTGTTGGCCTAAAGAATTGTTAGAAGATTGAACAACTTTATCTTTTGATTTTTCAAAAACATTATTTTTAGTTGTTTCATTCTTCTTCACATTCTTAGGGTTTGCACTATTCCGATTTCTTGCCCTTCTATTATTGTTTCCTAGAAAATTTCTAAAGTTTTTGGCAAGATAGGTAATCTTAGTAGATGATATCTCATCATCAAATCCACAAATATCTACATCATCTACAGATTTGAAGGCCATAGATTTAGACTTGCTAGCCTTAGGTAGGTCAAACTTATAGGATTGAAGTGATCCTATAAGTTCATCACAGGGATGGTATCAACATCCTTGCTTTTAGTTATGACAGTAACTTTGGGTCTAAAATCTTTAGTCAGAGATCTAAGAATCTTTCTAACTACCTTAGGTTGTTCATATACTTCACCCAAGTTAAAAGCAGAGTTAACTATGTCATTTAATTTGGCATGGAACTCTTCAAAAGTTTCATCTTCTACCATTCTAATGCTTTCAAACCTAGAGGTTAACTATTTCAATTTATTGATTTTTACTACCTTAGTGCCTTCAAGCACAGTTTGCAAGATATTCCAAGCAGTGTGGGCAACCTCCACATTGAAAATCCTCTAAAATTCCTCTATAGAAATAGCATTGAATATTGCATTCATAACCTTACTATTAAAGCTAGCTGCTTCCTTTTGAGTAGTAGACCATTCAGCTACAACCGCATCAAGTCTTACCCACAGAGTTTCGGCATAGTTATCCCAATCAAAGTGGAAAGAGATCACAAGAGAATGACCATGTTCCATGACAACATGGTCAAGGATCAACTCAAGGCAAGACTACCCAACAAGAGCTAACCAGCTCTAATACCACTTATTAGTTTGTTTAGACCCCTTGAAACTTGATTGTTTAACCTAATTAATTAATCAAGTAGTTACTTAGGTTGCTCATTCAGATCTACGTTAAACACATACAACCATATCACAAAGTGCGGAAAAGTAAATGAGACAAGTGATATGATTACTCAAGAAAACCAATGAAATCAACAGTTTCAAGGTAAAAAACTTTGGAAGGATTAAACCTAACTATCCTCAAAGAAAACAAATTCACTATGATAGAATTGAAGTTTACAATAGATTTTCTCCATAAAATGAAAGCTACCTCTTATAGAACTTACTCACACGACCACGTGTAATTCCGAATCCACAAACTCTTCTATTTGATTTTACAAAACACAAACACCCACATTTGTGACTTTGAGATCCCACTCAAAGGCTTCAGATCACCTTCAGTAGTTGATCTTTGATCAGTAACTTGTTTCCACCAGTTCTTGATTTTAGATCTCACTCTTGTAGATGCTTGTTGAGTCAGAAGATACAATAACCTCTCAAATCTCACAGGAGTAACTCACAAGATTTCCTAGGGCTTGTAAAACGTAGTTAGGGTTTTCCTTTTATACCTAGTACTGTTTTACTCAAAACCCTAAACGTTTTTACAAACTTTGGGCTTGATTAAAATTTTGTAGTATGCGATTTTCGATAGGTCGAACCTTTCTTTCGATTAGTCGAGCTTCATAAAAACTTCCTTTGATTTTTCTACTATTTTTCAATCGATCGAGTTTGATTTTCGATCGATTGATCTTCACAGAAACTTTCTTCTTTTTTCCTACAACTTGACAATTCTTGAAACTTGACTTGAATATACATGAGCAATGTCTAACGCCTAATCTAGACATGTTTTGATCTCAGTTTACCAACATACATAAAAGTAAAAAACTAAACATTTAATCCTAAATATTTTAAACCTAACACAAGCCATACCTTTTTTTTTTTTTTTTGGTTCAGTTGAGTTAATGGGTCTAGATATAATTTTTTTAGGTCTACATGTGATGGCAATCTTTATTCTCAAAAAGATATTTTGGTGACGGCTATGTACAACCCTAACAAAAGTTGTGTAGTTAAAGGGATTTCATTCTATTTTTTGGTCTGGAATTGGGAAATGAGAAGATAAAAAAATCCATACAAAGTTTAAAGTCAACTTTCACAATTAAATTTAATAAAATTCCTTTATGTCTGTATTAAGGGAATCTATGTGATAAAAATAGAAATATCAGTAATTATGTATTAGGATTTTTTTGTTTTTGTTTTTGTTTTTGTTTTTTTTTTTGAGAATGATATGTATTAGGATTTGAGTATGTATTATAATTGATATTTAATACATAAACAAACATTTAGTTCATTGGAACTATTTAATGGTTAATTATCAAAAAGTAGCATTAACATACTCATAAGTATATTATTATTATACAAAAATGTCTTTATCGTGCAACCATATTGGAAATGGATAACCCATAAATTGAATAATTCTCTGATTCTTTCTCACATATAGGTGCTTCGATTGCTTTTCTAGCAATAGACAGTATGGGTTTTTCAAGCAAAGGTAGTGTCAAACTTTCATTTACCAACATAGCTATAGCATTTGACATTGTTGGTCGATCAACTGTACTATCTCCTACGCATAGGAGACCAACATGAATGCATCGAAGCATCTGATCCTTGATGAATGAATCACCAAGTGTTGGATCCATTAAGTCTAACATGGCATCTTCTTTCCATAATTCCCATGCCTGAAACAAGATTATAGAGTGTTAGACATACTCACAATAATTTCACAAAATCATCCAAGCTGATTCATTTTTCACATACATATCCAACAAGATTGACCAAGTGCTTAGTGTGGTAGAAATTGTTGCTTTTCCTGCCACTCACGATTTCCAGCAATAGAACTCCAAAACTGTAGACATCGGATTTTATAGAGAAAACTCCCTCCATGGCATACTCAGGAGACATGTATCCGCTAACATCAAATCATAAAACAAGTTTTAAGTCTAACATCATTATGTGGAAACAATAATATTTAGCATAAGTATAAGAAGGCATGAATTAGCTTACTTACTATGTCCCCACAATCCTCCTATTATTTGCTTCCAATTCATTTTGTTGTAAAATTCTTGCCATACCAAAATCAGATATTTTGGGGTTCATATTTTCATCTAGGAGAATATTACTAGCTTTTAAATCTCTATGGATTACTCTCAATCTTGAGTACTTGTGGAGGTAAAGCAATCCTTGAGCAATTCCTTCAATTATGCTGAAACGTTTAGGCCAATCTAACAATTTGCTCTTGGTTGAATCTATAGGATATAAATTGTAGAATAAGATAAGTAATTTACTTTGAGCAAAACCATTTACTTCAACAAATTACCGGATGGTAAAAAGTAAAAAAGAAAATCAGTTATTATATAAAAGTAAATGTCTTCCTAACCAAAGAGAAAGTAGTCCAAGCTTTTGTTCAACATGTATTCATAGACTAACATTCACTCTTAGAAGGACGCCACCCCAATCCTCTTGTCCAAGCTTCTCAACTTGATTCGATCCCTCAAATAAGAAGGAAGACAATAATGCTTTGTACTTTGAGTCACGATGAAGGAGGTTCATTTTTTTGGGTTCATGTTCATGGTTGACCAGATCTGGGTTCATGTTTCTTTTCTTTTCTTTTTTTCTTTTTCTTATCCTGTAAAAAATCGTTTTTTATTTCTTTAAAATTCAAATTTTAGATTTTTATTCAATGCTGATGTGCCATTTTAAATACAATTTAAAATTTTTTTAATATAATTTTACTAGCCATGTAAGCATCAAGTGTGCCAGCAATACAAACTATTTGCCATGTAAGATATTCCGTTAGTGATTGACTGTTAAAAATGATAGAGATTAAATTAACTGCTATCAAAATATAGAGACCAAATTGATTGTGACCTTAAAGTGTATGAACCAAAATGGCGTTTTCGCCTTATTTATTTGAATTTGAGTATGTATTATACTCCCTCCGTCCCACTTTTTTTGTCATATTTGAAAAGTCAAATTTTAAGGGAACATCATTTATTATATTGTCTACCTTTTAAAAATGTATAAGTTTCCAAAACTTACCTTAAAAAAATTTATCAAAAAATTGAATTAGTAAATTAATAGGGGTATAATAGGAACATTAGTAAATTAATGACTTTTATTTTTAGAAACAGGACAATATTTTAGGACATCTCAAAATGGAATAGAGGACAAAAAAAGTGGAACGGAGGGAGTAATAAATATTTAATAAAAAAACATTTAGTTCATTGGAACTATTTAATGGATAATTATCAAAAAACCAGCATTAACATACTCAAAAGTATATAATTATTATACAACAATGCCTTTATCGTCCAACCATATTGGAAATGGATAACCCATATATTGAATAATTTTTTGATCCTTTCTCACATATATGTGCTTCAATTGCTTTTCTAGCAATAGAAAATATGGGTTTTTCAGGGGAAGGTAGTGTCAAACTATCATTTACCAACATAGCTAGAACATCTGACATTGTTGGTCGATCAATTGCACTATCTCCTACGCATAGGAGACCAACATGAATGCATCGAAACATCTGATCCTTGATGAATGAATCACTAAGTGTTGGATCCATTAAGTCTAACATGGCATCTTCTTTCCATAATTCCCATGTCTGAAACAAGATAACAGAGTGTCAGTGATACTCACAATAAATATCACAAAATCATCCAAGCTGATTCATTTTTCACGTACATATCCAACAAGATTGACCAAGTGCTTAGTGTGGTAGAAATTGTTGCTTTTCCTACCACTCACGATTTCCAGCAATAGAATTCCAAAACTGTAGACATCGGATTTTATAGAGAAAACTCCCTCCATGGCATACTCAGGAGACATGTATCCACTAACATCAAATCATAAAACAAGTTTTAAGTCTAACTTCATTATATGGAAGCAATAATATTTAGCATAGAAAGTGAAACAAGTATAAGAAGGTATGAATTAGTTTACTTACTATGTCCCCACAATCCTCCTAGTATTTGCTTCCAATTCATTTTGTTGGAAAATTCTTGCCATACCAAAATCAGATATTTTGGGGTTCATATTTTCATCTAGGAGAATATTACTAGCTTTCAAATCTCTATGGATTACTCTCAATCTTGAGTACTTGTGGAGGTAAAGCAATCCTTGAGCAATTCCTTCAATTATGCTAAAACGTGTAGGCCAATCTAACATTTTGCTTTTGGTTGAATCTGTAAGATATAAATTGTAGAATAAGATTAGTAATTTACTTTGAGCAAATCATATACATCAACAAATTACTCGATGGAAAAAAGAAAAAAAGAAAAGAAAATCAAGTGTTATATAAAAGGAATGTCTTCCTAACCAAAGAGAAAGTAGTCCAAGCTTTTATTTGGCATGTATTCATAGATTAACATTCTCTCTTCTCCATGAATACAAAAACCTAAAAGTTGAACAAGATTCATATGTTGGAGTTCAGATATAAGTATCAACTCATTCTTGAACTCTAACATTCCGTGTCCTGAATTTCTTGAAAGTCTCTTTATAGCTATTTCTTGCCCTTGTGAAAATATTCCCTGATGAAAAAATCAATAAGTCATCACACAATGTTGAACAATTCAATCAAAACATCTTTCAACAAAGAGTTTTGTAGACCTAACCTTATAAACAAGTCCAAAGCCACCCTCTCCAAGCTTGTTTTCCAATGAGAAGCTATTTGTCGCAGACATGATGCTTTTATAACTGAATATTTTCAAATCACTCCCCTGCTTTCTATCATTTTGAAGCTCGTTGACAGTGGTAAAAGTATCGGAGTTCATCAAATCAAGCAATCCATCGTCCCTCTTGGCATCCTTCTCCACTATTTAGATTAATACAGAGCTTTAGAGATCATCAGGAAATTCTGAATTTTACTGTAATAAGAGCATAACAAATGTGAAGCATTCACCTTGAAGTATTACATTTCTCCTCCTTGATAGGTGGCACAAGATGCAGAAGAAAATTATAACTAGAGCAATGACACCTATGGCTATACCAAGCCAAATCCATTTCTTTGTACCTGCATATAGTGATTGTCGATGGGTAAAAGGAGGCGTGCCAGAGGCAATTTCTTACCCTCTCCCTATTTTTATTAATAAAACTTTTAAATTATATATAAATTTTATTAAAGGGCCCCCTTCATATTAAGAAATGTAAAAAAACTCATTTGAAGTATTATTGTCTCTTTTATTTTCATTAATTTTTAATTTTTTGTCATATATAACTCTAACTTCAGAAGCATTTATATATATGTTCATAAAAATATATAAGTAAATCCATGTAATAAAACTCCTTTTTTCCCCAAAGCAAACTATTTTTCATTATGCATCTTTTTTCTTTTTTCATTTTTCTTTTTCTTTTTCTTTTTCTTTTCTTTTTTTTTTTATTTTTTTTTTTTTTTGAGGAACGATTTTTCATTATGCATCTAGAGAGCTAGCAAGTGTATTAATATATGGATTTTTTTCCATTTAAAGAAAAGAAGCTATGATTTTTATGTTTCAAATTGTGGGATATATTCTACTTTACCCTCCGTAAACAAAAGAAAAGTTTTTCATTTAGTTTTATCATCATATATTTATGTTATATATGACATTACATGTGTTTTTTTCTTAATCAATTACATTATACAACTTCTCAAAAAAAACAAAAATTACATTATACTATATATGTTACAGCATATGAAGTACATTTATTATTTAATTAATCTATCTAAAATTAATTCATTTGTACACATTTTTTTTTTTTTATCTAGAACTATTGTCATACTCTAATATGTAATTTTTAGTTCATTTAACAAAAAACATTGATTTAAAATGTTTATGAAATATTAATTATGAATAATATAATTTAAAGAATACTTATACATAACTTAATAAAAGAATATATATACCTCATTTCATATTTTTTAATTGGATACAAATTTTGACAAATCCATAATTAGATTGTATTATTTTCATATATTCTTTATGCTTGCAAAATTTCAAGGTGATCTTTGATCAATAACCATGTTTTAAGTATATGTGTGTATACTTGGAACAAAAAATTTGGTTCCACCACTATTTTTCATGACTCATGAATCTAGGGATGGAACCAAAATTTGAACTTTGGGAAAGCAAGCATAACCACAAAAAAGTTTCACCAGTGTTGATTTTAGTCAACCAAAAAATACATACATATCATAATAGCATATTTGTGGATGCATTCTTTAATTAATTTTTAGGAATTTATCCTACATGACCATTCAAATTATTTCTTGAGTTGCGAAGTCAAGAATCTTTTTCCTATATAAAAATTAATATTTTTTTAATTTTCCATTCCTATATTTATTTCTTTAGTTTAATTTTTTTTTTTTTTTTTTTTTTTTAAACCCACAAGGCACAGAAATATTTTTATTAGTAATTTATTAACACAATAAAGTTACAACAAAATTAATGCTAATAATAATTGGCACAACAAATAACAACTAGTGACCATTTGTTTTTAATTTTATTGTGTTATTCACTCTAAGGAGTGAATACCATACCTTTCTCCAAAAAAGAAAAAGGGAGTGAATACCATACTAGAGATCATTTAGTTTGGTAAAAAAATGAAATATATAGGTATCGATCACCGCTAGTGTACCATTTCTAGATTATTTTTATATATATATATATATATATATATAAACTTACGTATTTTTGTATATTTATAAATTATAAATATAATCAAAGAACTTGTAAAAGGTTCAAAAGTCAAAACATTTAAAAACTCTTAAAAATGCAAATCTATTATGCACTCCATTCACCAGCCCAAAAAGTTCGGTAGGATTTAAAATTTAAAAGCTTAGCCCAAAGAAATAAAATACTACTACATGTTTTTTTAAGATAGCTTTATGAATATGATTAGACCACCAAAAAAAAAAAAAAAAAAAAAGAAAAAGATAGAAACAAATTAGTGCACATGGCTTCTCTGTTGGCCACAAGAATCACAATGAGTTGTAGCCATCTTTGCCACAATCTACAAGGTGCTTTTGTCAGTGCATGCCTTCTCTCTATTTTACAAAATAGAGAGAAGGCGTGCACTGAAGTGTGGAGTTTGTGAGGTTAGAAAAAAAAAAAAAAAAAAAAAAAAAATAGAAGAAGAAGAAAGAAGGCAAAGATGCAACCGGCTAGAGAAGAAGATGATGGTGGTGGTGCTACACTAAAGGATTGTTTTGCTAAGGATTTGTCATTTGTAATTTTCTTGTTGTTATATTTTGTCTAGACTAAATTTGTGATTTGTCTAAAAGTTTTTCTAATTATCTGGGTTTATGAATTGTTTTGTTGGTTTGTATATGGATTTTTATGATATTTTAGGGGGAATAGAGCAAGGGATCAATGGTTTGATTAAAATATTTGAGGAGGGAGGGCAAGTGTATACAATTTAGGGTCAAAAGTTAAAATTTTATGGAACTATGTATACTAGTTATTTTATCTGTATGAATCATTTGCTACTGACTGTTATGTTGAATCAAAATTGCAAAATATGTATAACAACAATCATGCAATAAGTGGGATATGAATTAACTTTGACATATTCATACCGTTATTACTGAGTTCTTATTAATCTACAATAATGGAATGAGATTCACTCATTTTAAGTTGTCTTCATTTTGTCATTTTATAGTTAATCCTTGATTCTTTAGATATGTGAGTATATAGATTATCACGTCATTTAAAATTTTTCCCCTGTCCCTTAAAACTTTACAAAATTTAATGTAAACCATATTACGCATCCATTATAAATGGAAACAATCTTTTTCCTAGTATGAGTAGATGTAATCAAAGTGAAAATTTCTCAAGAGTTTATTAGCTTTAGAAACATACCATTTTGGGAAGACTTTGGTATTAGAACATAAAGAGCTGGAATTATACCAGAGAGGTCTTGGAAGAATTCCCCCATTTGTACCCAAAATTTGCATCCAGTCTGATTTTCATATAGGAAAGTATAGGCATCACAGCCACAGTGTTTCCAGCAAGTAACCCTGCAATCATTCATGGTAAGTTTAGTGTTATTATCCATGATGCTAGGTTCAGGCCCTTGTATGAAGTAACCAGATCTTTTATCAAACATGTCATCACGACTTCGACACGATGGTAGCCATCTCTTGCAGCCTCCGTCAGTTCTGTGCCCATTACAGTTTTCAGTTTCTGCAATATAGGATCCATCAAAACTAGACATGGCAAAACGGGTCAGAATTAAGGGTCGTCAATGGGCCGGGTCGGGCTGGCCCGGCCCATTTTTACTTGGCCCAAGGGCACAATGGGCTGGGCATAATGGGCTATTAACTAGTTAACGGGCCGGGTCGGGCTGGGCCGAAAGAGAAAACCCCAGCCCACGACCCTGCCCATGGGCAATGCCCATTTTGTCTTTAATGGGCTAGGCTACTAAGTTGGGCCTAATGGGCTACTCATGAGATTGTGTTAGCATATTATTTTATTATTTTTAGAAATAAATAATCAATTTTTAATAAGGGAATAATCAATCTAGTTTTTTTTTTTAAAGGAAAGAATCAAAGAATTTAATACTTAATTACAATTTTTTTTATCGTCAAATCTATTTAATTTTTTGTTTTGTTGATGGAAACTTATTTAATTTTTTTTAAATAAGGCTTCAAATAGTTTTTTATTTTTATCTTTAATAAAAAAAAATCAAATGATTAATTCAAATTTGCTAGACTACTAAAAATATATATATTTAGCTAACTAAGTTTAGCACAATTACTTTAAGTATCTTAGTAGTTGAGAGAGTTCTCTTAAGAAATTCTATTACAATATCTCAAGATCAATCCTTCATACACTTCCTATATATTTTTGTTAAAAATTCTAAGTTATTGGGCTGGGCAACGGGTTGGGCCAACGGGCTGGGCTACTGGGCTAGCCCACCGGGTGCCCATGGGCATAAAAACTAGCCCACGGCCTAACCCACTGGGCTAGTGGGCTGCCCATGGGCCTTAATAATAACGGGCTGGGCCGCCCATTAGCCCGATAGGCTGCCGGGTTTTTGGGTCGGGCCGTGGGCCATGGGCTATTTGATGACCCTTAGTCAGAATTTTCTGACCCGACCCGACCCGACCCGAAAAATACCCGACCCGAACCCGATTTTTTTGACCCGAAGCAAAAACGGGTTGACCCGTGACCCGACCCGTGTTTTTTGCGGGTCAACCCGACCCGACCCGCGACCCGACCCGAACCATTTTTTAAATTTTTTTTTTTTTTGATAAAAAAATAGTAAAACTAAGACAATATTGGTTTAATTGTTTATTGTGAACTTTAAGAAAACAATTGATACATTTACATAACTATATGCAAATTAATTGAAAGATAAATGGTTGAACATTCTGTAATGAGTAAATATTTTTAGATATCAAATAGCAAAGTACATGCCAAGATAATCTGGTTACAGTAGAGTTAAAAACATAGATTTAAAATTGTAGACATGTGAGAAATATTCACAAGTGTGAAAATAGTGAAGCTAAAGTATCAAATTAGCATAAATTATGAATACTTAGACCTATTTTTTAATAATTTATGTCCAAAATAAACGGTTTTTCAAAATAAATTATGATATTTCTTAGAGTGTGTGTTGCTTAACAATAATATGATATTCATAAAAGAGACCATGTATAAATAAGTAAGCAATCAAATTTTAAAGTATATCTCAAATTGAAATAAAGTGTCAACCACAACTGATAATAGATTATAAAATTAATTTTCAAGATTGTAAATTTCTTATATATTTTTATTCTTTATCAAATGAGTTATCCAATAAGTCATTTGTAATTTTGTTTTATATTTGGAATGTTGATATTGTGTAGAAATAAAACTTGTGTATTTGTTTTACTTATCTTTGTGTTATTTTGTTTTAGATAGTAATGTTAGGATTTGTATAATTTTAAAATTGTTGAATAAGTATTAATAAGTTTAACTGAGTTCATTCTTAATATAAGTGGTGAATTCAAAATAATGCATTTTATATCAAGTAATTTGTTGCATAACTTTCCAAATGACAGATACATGTTGTTTTCTTTATAAAAAAAAAAAAAAAAAAATTCATGTGAAAAATACGGGTCAACCCGACCCAACCCGACCCGACCCACAACCCGATTGACCCGAACCCGATTTTGACCCGCTTAAAATGACCCGTTTTTACCCGTGACCCGTTTGACCCGCAACCCGATTGACCCGACCCGAACCCGACCCGACCCGCCCGTTTTGCCATGTCTAATCAAAACTAAGAAGTTTCCCCTCAAAACTTAGAAACCATGCTGATTGTCCACCTTGGTTTATATCATTATAAACCAAATATTCTTCATCCTCGTTAGAAACAATGGTGAAATTATACATGCGCTTGGATTCATCTGATATGAACTCAAATTTGTCACCTTTCAAGACCCCACTAGTCCAAAACTCCACCCCTTGTCGCCGAATGATCAATTGGCGACACTTGGGATCCCACTCTAGAGAAAACTGCCCTGGAACTGGGACAACCTTGTTCAACCATGAGGTGAGTGACCAAGGTCTTCCATTCTTGTGGTTGACACGTAACTTCATCCCCGGCAGAAGTGTGTCTGTAGGCTCATCAAAACTTTGCCACAAAACCCTTTGCGTAGTTCCATTGGAATCCAACTCTTGCAGGACAAAATTCCCTGAATCCAATAGAGTTGCAAAGAGAGTGTATGCGTAGTTGGTTGCTTGATGAGAATACAGAGGTATTGCATCTCCACCTTGGGGCAAAATTTTGAAATTTCCTTTGGCCTCCAACGTAAGAACCGCAGCAGTGTTCACTACAGGTTCGTTTCTGTTGCCAACCCAAACAATTTTTTTAGGGTCATTGGTGAACCATATTCCCAAGTAGTTGTTGTTGGTACTTCCAGAGTGGAAGAACCCCAAAGTGAATGCTTCTTTGGCAGAAACTAGATTAGTTGAGGAATTAAGAGTGTCGCCTGATTTGAGAGTGTCCCTTGGCCTTGCTGCAGCAAAGAAACTCCATATGCATGATAACATTAGCAAGAACATAAGTTTAAGATGGATTTCATTCGTAGCCATAAATGAGCTCTGAATTTCTCCAAAGGGAAAGCACTTTGCTCGAACTCAAATTTAATGCGTAGGCAGCGTAGATATTTGGGGTTTGGAGACCATATTTCTTTACCTATCTTTATAGACGTGACTTAGAGTGGTTAACACGGTTTCAAAGTATAATCATTTATTACGATGATTGTTTTTTATTATCATATTAAAATACTAATTAATTTTTGTTGTAGACACAATTTAAACTTCAAATTTCTTTCTAAATGACAAGAGATTTTATTAAATAAGTTAATTGAAACTCACAAATGGACAAAATTTAGCTACAAAATTGGTTGTAGCCTAAGACTACAAGATATTTTATTAAATATCTAACTATTGAATTGCGTGTTCTTTATGCTCTTAATACACATATCAAATTTTGTATCAATCGAATATTATTTACTATATGATCTATAATCTTATATTTTATAAATAATTTTAAACTACTAAAAATTGCAATTTAAACAATTTATTGATGACATAACTATTGATCTTTACTTTTTTAGAAATTTTGCAAGTATGGAGAATATAAGAAGAAAATATAATCTAATGGTAGACTTTTTAAAATTCATATTCAAAAAAAAAAAAAAAAAAGATATTAAGTAAGATTATAGTTTTAGATTATAACTAATTTTGTAGCTAAATTTTGAGCCTCACAAATATATAAAATTTAAATTAAACTAATATATATAATGATATAAAATTCTGACATTTCAAAAATTCTATATGGTACAATTTTATTAGATGAACTAAAAGTCATCCTGTATTATAGATTTTTGGTACAGTTCTTTCAAACTATCATATTTCAAAATTTGGAAAAATAAGCTGAATCAAACGAGCATTTATATCTCTTTACTTTTCTTTTCTTTCTTCTTGTACCATATTTATCTAAGTCAATGAAAGACCAAAAAGCAAAAATAAATCGAACACGTGAACAGTGCAAATGGGCGCTAAGCCTTTCCTAAAACATGAGGCTGTCAAATCTAAGGAGAAAATTATTGAATATTCGAAGAATGTCATAAATGCGTATTTTTTTATCTTATATAATTGTAGACTGATGTTTATAATTATGTGAAAAAAAAAAAAAAATACATATTTATAATACTTTGGAAGTACTCAATAATTAATTAAACCCGATAAAAACATATGTTTGTTTACATTGTAATCTATAGTTCTAAGGACATGGCTTGCATCTAGCATCACGTGTATTATATATACCCAAACCTTGCCCCAGTTCTAATATTTTCAAAATTCTAGTTTTCCTATTCTATTTTTAGCTCCTGATTTGGGGTAGCCAGCGAGCACTTACTTCAGTTGCGTGCTTTATTGTATATATGCTAATCTCAAGTTTAAGACCTTTAC